>CM021733.1:55315648-55443668 GCA_011075105.1 Heteronetta atricapilla | reverse complement strand
AAAAGAAAAGAAAAGAAAAGAAAAGAAAAGAAAAGAAAAGAAAAGAAAGGAAATGGATGGATGGAAAGAAATAAAACTGTTTGCCACCTTTCTGTTGCATAGCTATGGCAGTGACAGAAGTTTTCACATGTATACCATTTACTAAGGACAGGAACATCATTTTTTCGAGTTTCTGTTTTCTCACAGTCTAGGCTTTCCTGGTGGTCCTTTCCATCCTTTCTGTGCTTAGCATGATTTAGGATTTTTGTACCTTGTCATGCCAAATGTAAAATTTATTTTTTGAGCCCCAATCATAAGAGTAAAAGAGAAGCAGTTTCTCTGACATCTCAAGATACCAAATATTTTAATACAGTTGCAAAATTAAACCAGGAAGGACTTTTTTGTTAGCAAGGAAGGTGTTTTTAATTTTATTTCTTCATTGATCCAAGCAATAGCACCTTGTTTATGGATATATTTGTTTCTTTTGTTTTTCCCACAGATTATTACTGTAGAGATTTTAAGCTAGGCACAACATAGTAAGTACAAACAAGTGGTTACCATGACACTGTTACAGATTTACGCTGAGCCGTACAGTTGCGTTGACTTTTCACTCTCTTTATTCAGTACGTTATAAGCTGCATGTTTTTCCAGGTTAAGCAGTGGAATTCAGTTTTAGTGATCATCACTTCTAATAATTGCCTGGCTGCAGCAGAGATCAAATAATTAGGTTCCTGAAATGAGTCTTTGTTTAGTCTTCATCTGTGCCTTCTCTATAGCTCCACTTTGGCGACAGGAAGTAAGGCAGCCTTTATTTGCATTTTCCCTGCTCGTTCCTCCCAAACTGCAAGTGTGGATGTGTCTGTGGCACATGCAGATAGCTTTCAAAACCTTACATTAGCGCTGGCCTGTGCAGTGTTTTTGCCTCAGCCCAGTAGGGTTTCTCTCCCTGGTGCAGCCCAGACCTTGCTCTTGGTCTGACAAGGTGCCACGCCACAGGCCAGCGGGGAAGTGAACTTCCCTGTTTGTCACCCAGCCCTTTCTGCTAGCGTTAATGATTTTCTTTTTTCCCAACTGTGCAGAAAAAAAAAAAAAAAAAAAAAAAAAAAAATTTTTGGTGCTCTGAAAAGGGTTCATTCAGCCTTTCTGTAATAGTTCAAGTGGTTGGTTTTCTGCTGGCTTCTGAAATACATTACAAATCACAATCTGGAAAAAGCTCTAACGCAGTTCCAAGTCTTGCTGCTGAATTTGGATACATTGCCGGGTCTTACTCTGTAGCTCATCCTTAACAACTGACAAAATATTTACTCGGCACAGTACAGAAAAGGCGAACTTTCTCCAAAATATTATACAGAGTTGGAGTCAGAACACAGACAATGAGGCAAAAAACTGGACCTGCCCACCAAGCCATTAGTTGAATCATTTTCCAGAATGTCATGAGAAAGCGCTTCATCAAATCGCTGAACTGCTTCTTAGGATACGGGAGTGGAGAGGGCAGCCAGGTCCCCGATAGTGAGGACAACATAATGCACATCCTCGGTCTGAAGCGTGGATTTGCACGGGCGGTTTCAGTAGGGAACATTCTCTGCTGCTTATTAAAGCGGCCCTTCATAAAAAGGCTGTTTCCCTAACCTGGTCCCCCGTGTTCAAAGCGAACACCAAAATCTTCAGCCCGAGCTGGGTCAGAGTGTCATTTCCTTTCTGGTACTTCAGTGTTCGCCCATGGGGAAAAGATTATTGAGCTATTCGAACCAGACTGTAGTTTTAACGTGTGGCATGGTGTGCTATTCATCTCAGTCTAGAACATTTGCATTTAGTATTATTTCACCCCTTGTGTTTTTAAGAAATGAAGGGGGAAAAAATGTAGTGAATTGTCTTCAGCACAGCATAGTCCATGATGACAAAACTCCAAGCCTAATAATCGTGTTGTTGTTTTTTTTCCTGCTTTTACGTTGTCCTCCTGTGATCCTTTTCAAAAGAACCTCTCAGTAATTATATTCCACTGTCTTTTTAACAACACTACGTTCTTTTTAGACCAAATCGTACAGCGTATCTCCAGAAATAAGATCACACATCATTGCTTAAACGTAGAACGCTGCAGTCAGTATTGCTGGCAGGCTCCATGGTTTTTGTTTGCCACGTATCATTCTCAGTGTATTTTTTCCTCCCCACAATATATCAGAAATAATGAGGCATAATAATTGAACCCTTCTGAATCTGGGCAAAACTATTTTCGTAAGTCAAGAAATTTTGACAGTCTTAGTTGCAACTGCATTTATATCCATTGATGTCATGTCACTGTTTTTCCCGTCTTGTTAAAACTGTAAGAAATATACTGTATGATCTCCCTAAGAAACAGAATGACACAGCTAATATAACTAGAGAGCTTTGAAGAGAGCAGATACAAGTGAGGATTGTTTTCTTTTCTTTATATTAATAGATTAGACATCTGTCTTTGCTAATATCAGTCACATGAACTGGAGTTTAGGATGACTGCTGCCTAGAAAGCAGTGTGTACTTGTCTGCTGTCATCTTTTGTGAGCCCCCAAGAAAGGAGATTCTTTGGTAAGTCCTAACCTGTCCATCAAAGGTGTCTGTAAGGATAGGAATAAAATGCCACGTTCATAGGCAGTTGAAAAAACAACCGTCATACACTACTTCAGAAAACGTGAAGAGTGGTCACTTTGCATTCATCCTAAGCCTCTGAAGAACAGGCACAGAAGTCCTGCAGATGACTTTTCCCTCAGAACTCAAAACACGGAAACCAATTGTGTGGTGGTTTACTTTTTTCAGTCTACTTTTTTTTGAGATGTTGTGTAACCTAAGGAAAATAGGGCTTTTCGGGGCTGTTATTTTAAATGATCTATTTATATTACAGAAAGCATGACAGTCCAAGTTAATTATTGATTCAATTGCTGACAAACTGGAAGCAAGAACAACAACAACAAGAATTAAAAAAAAAAAAAAAAAAGCAGAGGATAAAATAACCCTTGGAAGGATTTTGTCAATTAGAAATCCTCCAGGGATACTGCTGAATTGTTATTATTTTATATATCACACAAATGGGGAAATGCCTTTGCTGTATTTGAATATAATATTTCCTTGGTAAATAAGAACAACATACCCACAAATCAACTAACATTTCCTCAAAAACCCAGTTGAGATGAAATAATGAAATAACTATCCAAACAGCTATTATTCCAGAAACCAAATTATCCATATGCAGGAAGCATGGAATCAGATAAACCTTAAACATCTGAACCAGTCAAGTTAACATCAACCACATTATTACTACTTTTGTTTTCGTGTTCTGTTTTAT
Organism: Heteronetta atricapilla; assembly: GCA_011075105.1. NCBI lineage: Eukaryota > Metazoa > Chordata > Aves > Anseriformes > Anatidae > Heteronetta > Heteronetta atricapilla. The sequence goes on along the minus strand of CM021733.1, from coordinate 55,440,373 downwards.
CAAAGGTTGAAATTTTCAGGGAATTGGATGAAAAGGTTAGCCCACATCTTTTTTTTTTTTTTTTTTTTTTTTCCTTTATATTAATAGAAGATGTGTGGCCAAGCCTTTGACAGTTCTTTAAAAGTCATGGCAAATACAGTTTTTTTGAAGAAAAATACTTGGCATTTTGCCAGGAAGAAAAAAGTTATTTAAACATTTGGTCACTCTTTTTTTATCCAAGCTTCAAAAATATTTTCTGATGCGATAGAGAAACCCTGGCCAGTTATAGAAACACAAGATTTCCTTCCCGTTGTTTTTAAAAACAAAAATGCCCAGAGAAACAACCCCCCCCCCCCAAAAAAAAAAAAAAAAAAACTAACAAGAAAAAAAAGTTGGTGTAACTCAGTTTCTCTCAGGAATTGATAAAAGGGTCTGAATTCAAGTTCTTCCTAAAACAGTGTTAGTGGACTTTGAAAATGTGTAAGAATCTGGAAAAAAGAATTAAATCAGTAGTTAGCGTTCTACAAGGAAAGGTGAAAATACACCAGCTCTATACCTTCTCAACAAAACAAAACAAAACACCATAAGACTTACATACCTATGCACTGTTTTCAATCAATTTAGCTTTTATAACTTCATATACTGCTAGTACCAGTGGGCTTTGTGTTGTCTCTCTGGGCCCAGTTCAGTTCAGCAGAGTGCAGGACTTTCAGGTGGACAAGTAAGGGGCCATGTGGCAGGAAAACCATAGCTCACTGTTTCCATTGCTGTGTTATGTCCTGTTTGGGGATGTGGTGTGTGGAAAGGAATGTGAAGAAGCGCGTAAAATCAGTGCTCTTTTTCTTTGCCCTTTCTCCCAAAGAGTTTTAAGAAAATACTATTATTACAATAGTGTATTTTATAGCTCCTGGATTTCTGTTTTCTTTTTTCCCCCTTCAAGCTAATGCTTGTAGAGGAGAAATGGCAAGGGGAGTTTGAGTGGCCTTCTCCAGTCTGATGACACTTGTTCAGCTGTTGTGGCAAAACAGCGGGACAGTCTGAACATGGAGAATGCTGCTGGAGAGTTCCTCCTCCAACGAGGATGTATCTCATGGCAGAGGATAGAGAAGGCCTTCTCTCCCACTGCAGCTGCCATTTGCCAGCCCCTTACATCAGTTTATATCTAAGACTGGCTTAGAAGAAATGTGGCAGACGATGCGGTAGCTAACATATGGAAGCTGGTTATCTTTGAAACTCTTCCTGCCATGGCAGTGTTGATTTAGGTTGTCTGGTGTTGCTTCCTTTCTATACCAAAGTGGATGTGGCTACACCAGGGTTATACTTAACAAAAATATTTTTGTCATTGCAGTGTATTTTGGTTGAGGAACTTCCTGCCAACATAAACCGCCAGTGCTGAGTTAGGTTTAGTAGGGTATCTGCGTAGACACATCTTAGTCTTCATTACATTTTGGGATCCCAACACTAGTGGCTCTGGTTATGACCAGGCAGTGCAGAAGGTCAAGGGTTTCTATGTTTGCATGCTGATTCTTGCTCAGCATTTTTGCTGGCTAGAGCTTGAGCATAATGGCCCTTCCTGTCACCTTTAAATTCAATACAGCAGTCTTGCTCTCACCTTCAGTACAGCTGTTCGGCCACATCAGGGGCAGCTTCAAAACATGTCTCTCAGCCTGAGAGAAGGTCCAGGATCACAAAGTTTCGATACAGTATTCCTGCTTTCCTCTCCTATGTATGTCTTGCCCTCCCCCTATATTCCTACTTTGTAATGAGGGTGGTAGTGCAGTAGTTGCATTTATCAGTGGAAAACTACAATTCCAAAGACTCTGATACCCATAATCCAAGATAGAAGCTATTAGCAAATACCCAGTTCTAGTGCTAGAAGGGCTCGAAGACCACTTTTTTCCTGCTTATGGAGTGAATTCATCATGATTTAGAATGAAGATCAGCTGTTTCTGATATCCATATTTTTATTTATAATGCATTTGACAATCATATGTTAATTTCTGAAGCAATCTACTAAGTTCCTCTTAAAGTCTCATCCATAAATATAATTGTCCATAATGAAAGCATATATCTTTTGATTAACAAACATTCTGCTTTAGTTCAGAAGTTTTGTACCTCGGGCTTTAATATCTCACCACTAGCTGTTTTCACGTGTAGCATTTTGGTTTTACTGAAAGACACTATAAATGTCTCTATTGCAATTAGATTTTTTTTTTTTTTTTGGAATCTCTACTTGACAGAATCATAGAATATCCCAACTTGGAAGGGACCCTAAGGATCATTGAGTCCACCTCCTGGCTCCACACAGGACCACCCAAAAATCAGACTTTAGGTCTTAGTGTGTTGTTCAAATGTTTCTTGAACTCTGTCAGGCTCGGTACCATGACCACTGCCCCGGGGAGCCTCTCCCACTGCCCGACCACCCTCTGGGTGCAGAACCTTTCCCTAACCCCCAGCCTGACCCTCCCCTGTCCCAGCTCCATGCCGTTCCCTCGGGTCCTGTCGCTGTCCCCAGGGAGCAGAGCTCAGCGCCTGCCCCTCCGCTCCCCTCGTGAGGGAGCTGCAGGCCGCCACGAGGCCTCCCCTCAGCCTGCTCTGCTCGGGGCTGGACAAACCAAGGGACCTCAGCTGCTCCTCGTACATCTTTCCCTCCAGACCCTTCACCATCTTTGTAGCCCTCCTTTGGAGGCTCTCTAATAGTTTTATGCCCTTCTTATATTGTGGTGCCCAGAACTGCACACAGCACTCAAGGTGAGGCCACACCAGCACAGCGCAGAGCAGGACAATCCCTTCCCACAGCCAGCCATGCTGTGCCCAAAGCACCCCAGGACATGGTTGTGCCTTTTGGCTGCCAGGGCACACTGGTGACTCATGTTCAACTTGATGTTGACCAGTTACCCCAGATCCCTTTCTGTGGGGCTGCTCTCCAGCTTCTTGTCCCCCACTCTGTACATATTTCCAGGTTGCCCTGTCCCAGGTGCAGAGTCCAGCACTTGCTCTTGTTAAACGTCATGTGGTTGGTGATTGCCCAGCCCTTTAATTTGTCAAGGTATCTCTCTAAACCCTCTTTATCCTTGAGCAATCTAGCATAAGCAATATAGCAGTACCTACTGGAAAGCAGTCTAAGACATTATTTTAGCCAAAACCTTTTGTAACTGAGAAGCTAGTGAGTTGAGCTTTACCCCAATTATGTCCTTATATCAGTTGCTTTTTTTTAAAAAAAATAAAAGTGGTAGAAATGGCTAACTTTCCGTATTTGCATTTATTCTGTCACAGCATCTGTCAACAGTTCTGTGCATATATGTAGAGATGGATGGATGGAGGTCTGTTCGGTGGGGTACAGCTCCTGCAAGAGGCTACGTTCTTTTTAGCATAGTCTTAATTGCCTGATTATGTCCTTCCAGTAATAAAGTCACCAACAGTCATCTTAAGTAAGTTTTTTCTGACTTTTTTTTTTCTCCCTCTTCCATCTGGAAGCTATACTTGAACATCCTTTTGCTATCATGTTAGTTTACATGAGCTAAATTTGACATGGCATGTAGCACTGTCATCCTTAACTTCATATCATTGTCTGTTGTTCCAGTTAACATCAGGGTCCTTTAAACGTAGTAGTCTTTGTCTGCCCTAATCTTTTCATGTTGAGTTATCTTATACATAATAATAGAATATAATTTTCTGGTACAGACAAGGTTGACTTCAGCTGACATTTTATTTCCGTATAAAAATCCAGCAAAGATAATCCTGTCTTGGCCCAGGTGTCTCTAACCTTTGCAGTCAATGACTTAGTACATCCATTACATTTTGTACTTACTTTGGAAGCTGTCTTATTTTTATTGTACTAGGTAGCTGATCTGACATATCCATTTCTCAGCTTTAACAAAAAAAGACCCATAATTCCCTCTCTGGCCATGGACTATCTTATAGCATTACCTTAATTACAGCTTTGGAAGTTGGTTATATTTATATCATCCCATCATTTTCCTCATTTCATAATCAGGTATTTTTAAGGTCATAGAGCATACTGGCAGCATAGGTGATACTACTTCAACCAAAATGCATTTTCTATTAAACAACCCTGTCTGTGTAGAAGTCACCTCAGCTGGTTCTTTGGCAATGATCCTCATTGTACTCAGGAGCTTTGCTTCTAGACTTCAGAGGATTTCTTTCCTACCTTTTTATTTTATTTTTTATTTGAAGCCTAACTGGGTTAATAATGAGTAGCTAACTATTGTAAAATGGATCAGCGAGTCTCTGAATTTACCAATTTATGTTGGTGAAGAAAGTGCTAGCTACAGTGGGGAAGATGACTCAACGAATCCTGATATTAGTAAGCGTGATAAAAAAAATAACCTTACAAGAGAAAGGTGGAGATGTGATGGACAAACTGGTGAAAAACCCCAGTGGGCCTGATGGCTGGCTGCAAGTCCCATTTGAAAGCCCTTCTTCTTCTTATCATCTACAGATAGATCATGTATGTGCAGGTCTTAGACTGAACATCAGGTTCTGAGGGAAGGGCATGACACTGGCATTGTTTTCATCCTGCTCATGAACCTCAGAGGCAGATAGCGTTATCAGTATCCTGTACTGTAATGAAAGGAAGAAGAAAGCTCTGCTAACTCTTCTACCCGTCCACTTCATCAGCACTGGTAACTAGGAGCTGGAAAAGAGGGGGAGAAAAGGGACTTCTGAGATATAGGCTTTCTTGAATGTTGTTTCCACAATGTTTGCATAATTTCTGCTGTTTGCTAGAAAATAGACACCGTAATAAACATCTCTATTTGGTACTAGCAATCTATGCTGTAAATTATTGTCTTAAAAAATTCACGATGATGTGTGCGGGCAGGGAACCCACACTTCCCACTTTCTGGGGGAGTTTCCCCCAGATGAGTAGGCAGTTTCTCAGGTTACTCAGAGAAGAGAGGAAGAAACATTTGAATGATATCCTGAGCTACTTTTGCATAAGAAAAAAACAAACAAACAAACAAAAAAAAAAAAAAAAAAACTTTTTTTTTCTTTTACTGTAAAGGTGACTAAACACTGGATCATACAGCCCAGAGAAGCTATGGGTTTTCCAGTTCTGGAGATACTCAGAACCCAGTTGGACGCAGCACTAGGCAACCTGCTGTAGTTAATGCCTTCTGTGAGCAGCAGGTTTGGGCTAGGTTATTTCCAGAGGTCCCTTTCCAGTGCAGTTATCCTCTCATTCTCTGATTTCAAAGTTACCTTTTCAAACATAAATGTGTCCTGGGCTCCTGAGTTCCTCCCTCACTTAAAGGTGGAATATGGGCTCTGGGTATACAGATAACTTTGGAGAAGTCTGTCCCAGGCTTAGTGACTTAGGAAATGGATCTTTCAGGAGGCCGCAGAACAAAGCATTAGCTAACATCAATCCTGATTCAAGGTTACCTTCGCTTAACTGTGTGTGACCTAAAGTGGTGTCATTTGGCTTTTTGCTCTGTTCCAATATGGAGAAGTAGAAAAATGCTGACTAAGAGCCATTGTTGCAAGCCCAGAAAAGCAAGATGCCAAGATGTGCATTTGCTATGGTGAGGTCATTTGAGCGGAGGTTCTGAGGAAGAGCGCAGGGTAGGTTACAGGCTGCTGTGTCTGAGAGAGGCTTCAGGAGGAGTACATGGGAATATAAGCACATGGGAAAATTACTAATGATGTGTGAGTGAGCACTGCAAAAGCTTTAGCAGATACAGCATGCATTGTTGGTCATGTCTGTCCCTGGAAGACTGTAAAGTAATTCTCCATTGATCCAGCATCTCTAGCAGGCAGATGATGAAATGTCACTGTTCTCCAGCACAGCATGCAAAGCCATCATGGTAGTGGCCGTTCAGGAGAGATTAACAGCCTCCAGAGGCTGCTGCAACACAGATAGGGAAAGGTTATCTTCCCATCTCCTCCTCTGCGTCTGCTGACAGGGACTTGCTTCACACTGGCTACACAAGAGAGATTAATGGCCTGTACTCCTCAAGAAAGAGCATACTATGTAACCTGCCTGCCTTACGTTGTGAATGTTTAGCAGGTGATCGGAGGTGCAGTTGGAGCTGTGACCGACTGAACTTCACAGTTTAGGTTACTTATAAGCATGCACAAAAGGGAAAAGAGACGTGACATTGATTTTAGAAGCTGCAAGAGTTTAATCTGGAAGGCTTTCCCCAGCTTTAGCTGTGGGGTTGGAAGAAGGCTTTTGAAACAGCTCATAACTGTGTAATTAGTGGAGGCTGATACTCTGCCTGTAACTGGCTTAGATCACAAGATGTAATTTTGTCAGGTGTCTCTGGTTATTTGTGCAGTTTAGAAGCTTTCTTAATGATTAGGAGGATTTTGGTCATAGGTCTTGGACAGAAGAGGACGGAAATAGTGGAGGCCAAAGAGAGGCGCAGTTTTTCCACAAACATTTTTTACAAGCATGGTTAAAGGACAATGCCAGGATGTGGAGAAGAGAGAAGCATGCACTGGAGGGGGATATAAGAAATGAAAGGGAATCCTGTCGATGGGGGGAGGAGTTGTTCAGCAAAATCAGACCGGTTATCGAAAGAAAAATTTTCAAAACTTACACTTGCAAAGGTAGGTAGAGATATTGTTAGCATTTAAGTAGAAGAGGCAGGCATGAGGACTGTTTTTAAAATTCGGGTTTCCTTTTAGTTTTACTTTTTCCTCAACAATTTTCTCCTTATACTGAAAGAAACAGTGCTCTGAGACTAAGGAGGCTGGCTATCACAGCAGCCATCAGCTCTTGGGAATAAAAGTTGCAGGGTGAACGTGCTGGATAGCCAAATGGCTAACCTCCAGATTTAAAAAGAAAAAAAAAAAAAAAAACTAATAAAAAAGTGAAAAGACCTGAAAAGATGCCTAACAGCCTGAAAATTGCTGAATTCTAGTCCAGCACAGGTAAATGCACAATACCTAAACCAAATGAATGTAGGAAAGGTAGAAATAGGTAGTGGGTTGATCAAACTGTGACATGGAGTAAGGGTTTGTAAAGAAACAAAAGAAATGAAGTGATTTATTGAAAAACAAATTATAGATGAGTGTGGCTGGAGTAAAAAGGCGTTGCTTTTTTTCCAAATGTCCCAGACAGCCACAGAGGGAGTCTGGATCTTGGTGAGAATGTGGACAGGATGAATTAATAGATGCAAGGCTTTATTAAAATGAACAAATATCTGCTTCCCCAGAACTGTTGTAGCAGCAAGTGTGCCAAGGACATGGCTTAGAGCAGGGTGAGGGCATTGGGACTTGCTTGCTGCAGCATGCCCCGCGTGTGCTCAGGGAGCAGGAGGAACCTCCAGTCCCTTGCAGGGGTGAGAAGCAGTAGCACAATTTGGGGCGTTGTTTCCCCGAAAACGTAACTCTCACCTGAAGTAGAGATAAGCTACTCTTGGCTGCAGATACAGAGCTTGGATTCCTACCCTTCCTCTTCGCCTCAGTCGCAGCTCAGGCAAATCTGTGCACACTGGTATTAAGAGGAGAGGCTGTGTTCTGCCTCAAACCAATCCTCTGAGGAAGCAGGTGTGTTGGTTTTTTTTTTCACCATTAGAATCGTCTTAATGAAATAAGGCTTCTGACAGCCCACGGAAGCCATTACAGACATCAGGTGAATCAAGCCAGGTAATCAAACTACTAGTGAGGCATCCGAAAGATGAATCACTATTATTTGTATTGCGTGGCACCCAGAGTCTTCCACCCCCTCATGCTTGGCACTGTGCGAGCACAGAGTGGGGGGTGATCCTTAGCCTGGATTCATGCAGTTTAATGAGAATTTGAACTGCCACAACTTGAACAAGTGGGAGCAGGGCAGAATTTTACTAGCTGAGATCAGTAGTGCACCTTCACTAATTTGTTGTTTGCGGGGCCACGGAAGGCTATGGCAGCTGCTTACATGGTGGAGCTGTTGTGCACGGTCTTTTGACAAACATGACGTGAGAGCTTCTGTCCACACTTTAAGCTATTAGAGCCAAAATTCCTGTTGACATGATCTGCTTGTCTTCTTGTGTGTTCCTGCAGAATCTAATTATCTTGCCCATTCGAGTGACTTAATTTCTCCTCCTTTTGTACTCTTCAAGACTGATCACAATTTTAGTACTGACGCGAAGTATCTGCTTTTATGATGATTGTGACCTGGTACTTCACAGAGAGTGATGTTATAAATAATGAATCACGGGACTGCAGGTTAATACCACTGAGATGACCACAGTGCAACCAAATGTTCTACTTACCGTACCTACGGAGCAGCAAATCTATATTTGGATTTTTATAAATGCTCTTTCTAAAAAAATGCTAATAAAAACAAATCATCCCAAACATGGCTTGCTGGTACTTGTAAGCTAGGTTTGTCCTTATTTGTTTTTAATCATGCTGAAACATGCTCAAATGATCAGTGATCTCTTCCAGCTTTTAAAAACAAAAATTAATTAGCTGTTTGTTTCGAGGACAGATAGTGATTCAGATCCAGGATGTTTCTTCCTCCTTGCTACTCTCTGATCATGCACACCTCCAACGCTGCTAATAGTATTTTTTGTAGCTCTGTTTCACGTAGGGTGTCATGTCAACAGTTTTCTGTTCTATGTTTCTGGTGAGGACAACCTTCACATATATCTCCGTTTCTCCATCGTACCGTTGGCTCTTGCCTTGTCCTTCCCTTCTGTTCTCGTATCTTCCTTCCCACTCACCTCCTTTCTCCCAAGTTCACAGCATGATTTCAAACTAAAGCCTAGCCCAGAGCCCATGTGCAAGAGGATGTCTGTAGGCTCTTTGGACACAGTTTGCAACCCTGGAAAGTTGCAATGATTGCGGTCCAGGTTGACAGAAAGAGTCAGGCTTCCCACTCAGTATTTCTCCCTAGGAGCCGGCAAAGACTGTGAGGCAACTTCATGGCTACTGTGCAAAGGTCTCTTACACAAGGCTGTAGCCCTAAAGGAGGCTGAAAGTATAGACATAAAGTCAAGAGTGCTTCCCACAGCGAGTTCAGATGCCAAATAGGAATCTTTCCCATCTGATCCAGGAAATCTAACGTGCAGTCCTAACCTTGCCCACCCTTCCCTTTTCACTTCCACTGCTTACACAATTCAGACTTGAATAGGTGCGTAGCGCCCTCTCACACTGTGAAAAACAAGGAATTCCTCCCGCAGTTGATGTTTTCCTCCCCACCAGGAGCTCCACAGGGTGCAGACACCTGCGTGCCACTCCTTGCTGGTGGCCTGTCCAAAAGGGTCACAACCCCTGCTGTGTGTTAGTAGCCTGATGTTAGGGTGGCATGCACCGTACGTAACACCTGGTGTGGTATTTATTAGTGTTGCCTTTACTGCTCGGTCTGTGCGAGAGCCCAGCAGAGATGAAAGTAGCCACCAGCTTATGTTGTTAGTTCTCCGGTGGCAAGCTTCCTCACCCTGTTGTCCCATCTCTTCTGAGCCAGTTGTACCATATTTAGGGTAAATCTGAAGCTCAGCCAAACTGACAAAGTTCCCCTCTATATAGCCTCCGACAGCAGGAGGCTCGCGATGGTGTTGTCATTCTCGTGCCTTCTGCTCAGGTTTTTATTTTTTGCCCTAACACATGGGATATGCTAAACATGAGATGAGGGAATGGGTGGTTCTTAAATATGCGTCATGAAATGTGATACACATCTGAGTGCTACAGATTTTGATTTTCCTGCACCAAAGCGTAGCTGTTGAAGCAGTGGTCCCTACAGCTGGGGTTATGCAGTGGTTTCTAGTCCACATCCCTGTTACAAACAGCAAGTAAATTCCTGAAACTTCGACTATCTGAAGTGCTCCAAGATCTGTTTTGCTTCACAATAATCAAAAGTAGCAAAAAAACAAAGCAAAACAAAATTACTTTTCCATGAAAAATCAGCAAAGGTGGAAAAAGCAGGCGTCCTCCAGCTCAAAATGGGGCAAGTTACCAAGTTCACTGGCTGTGCAGCTGAAGTGGCTTCATCTGGAAGCTGCAACACAGCATGAGCACAACCTTTGTTCGGGTGTTGTGCATTGCCACCGGGTCCAGCTCCATGAGTCTCACTAGCAACTGGTGAACGTGTGGACTGGCTAATTGTTAGGAAAGGATTAGAAAGGAAAGGGTTGTCTCTTCTTTTGTAAAGAGGTGATGTAGTTAATGTAGGAGAGGTTTGCATGGTAGCCAAGAGCACAGTTAAGGGTCGTGTAGGTCAAACCTAACTTCCTTAGACTTTGGTGTTTGTGTTGGTTATCTGCGAGCTCTGCATGCCATGGCTGTACGCGGCCTTAACACATGTGTTGGGATGGGTGCAAGAAGTAGCCCTCACTCCTCAAGCCTGGGTACTTGAGGTCCTCAGCTATGGGGGGCTTGAAGCAGAGAGGGGCAGGGGCCTGACCAGTTCCCTGAGGGACCGGGGCTGACTAGCGGCAGCTCGAGCCGCTCACAGGGTTGGTATGGAGCAGCCTCTAATCCTTTCCCAAATGGGGACAAAGCGGGGACTGCAGGGCACTGTGCAGAGCAGCTTGACACTAGCAGAAGTCTTCCTCACATGGGGAGCTCCTGCAGCCCTGTGCTGCTGCTGGAGGGACACAAAGGCAACCTGAGTTCTGAGGATGTGGCTCCTGGACTTTACTGGGCGTGGGGGAAGTCTGAGGGTCAGAGGCCCAGACCCAGGCATGCCTATTTGCTCTTCCTCTCTCCTGTATCAGGCTCTCATCTCCTTCCCACTTCCACAACTCCTGGATGTTTAGGAAATCCACTCTGCTTTGTCTGCTTGGCTATCTGCTGCAAGGGCATGGGAGATGAGGTCATGCGGGAGAAGTGTTCGGGGGAGCCGAGAGGAATCTGGAGCTTGGGCGGCAGCCAAATTAAGATTACTTTTATATGGTCATCTGCACCTGTGTTTGTGGGGTGGGGGTATCTGAGGCTGTTGAACTGACTCAGCAGTTGCACACACAAAGCCTGGCAAGGGTTCTCCCCGCTCCTGTTGTCTGCTCGGCGTCTCTGCCAACACCCTGTCATTCCCGTCCAGGTGCAAGTAATCTGTGTTGAGAAATCAGAAGAACTCATCCCAGGAGATGACGTGAGGCTGATAGAGGAGGAACAACTGCTGAGGCACTCAGTCCAGAAAACACAGGCTATTTGTGAAAAACACGCCTGTCCTTAAAGTCTGCGCCCGGGAAGTGGGATCTGGGGGGGAACGGAGGCCGCAAGTTTCTGAAACCCCGTCCTGCTTTCAACTCGGGCCCATAAAAGGAGGGGTCTGCCGTGGCAGGGAGGATCCGCTGTCACCACGGCGCCTGTGCCATGCTGCAGCCGCCTCAGAAGGGCTTCCCTGAGTCTCAGCCGGGGCTTGGGCCTGCCACGCAAGAAAAGGGAAGCTTTTTATCCACCGCCAGAAGTGTGCTGCGACCTCTGAAGACATGAAGGCTGCATACGTGTTCCCAGCGGCCCGTGCTCTTAAAGCAAAACAGGAAAGGACGGGTATAGAGGGAAAACGGGATGTGGGCTAAATCAGAGGAAGAGAAATGCAGATTGGTGCATCTTTTTATAAAGATAAATGTTATGCATAAAATTGCTTATAGTTAAGTTTGCCTAACAGTTTCAGTTACTTCTAATTTCATCAAGATAAAAAGGATCGCCTGAAATTTTCCTTGCGAGGAGTCACCTTCCTACCTGGTCTTTTCAAGAGGGAACTTCAGAAACAGAGGTCAGCCATTTATCAGAACTGGATTATGAAAAAACACTCCTTTTGATATTGGAGGTGTTCCAACACCTTCATCATTAGAGCAAGGGGCTGCATTTTGCCAGAGACAATGTTGCATAGGTATGTCTTTTGCTGGTCTGTCATGTACCTATCATGGCTTAACTGCAAGCTTCTGACATGCTCCAGGCTCAGGGCAGGCTTGTCAGAACTGGGCACCTGGTTCTTCAGTCCCACGGAGGTGGCACTGCCCCAGGCTCCCCGTGAGGATCGTGTTGCACATGCACCATGTCCTCGAAAGGACTGAGCTTGTTGCTGCCCGGAGCAGAGTGGGCCACCACTGCCTCTCACTTTCCCTACTTGAAGGAACAGGGGGAGAAAGTACAATGAAAAAGGGCTCAAGTGTTAAGATGAGGACAGGGAAATCACTTGCCACTCACTGTCATTGGGCAAAACAGACTCAGTGTAGAGAGATTAACATAATAATTTATTTGCTATTTATAACAGATCAGAGCAGTGAGAACTAAAAGCAAAGTAAAAACACCTTCCCTCCATCCATCCTCTTCTGCATACTTCCCCTGAATGGCACAGGTGAACGGGGAATGAGGGCTGCAGTCAGTCCCTGGAGCTTCATCTCTGCCACTCCTTCACGGTCCCTCTCTGCCCCTGCTCCCCGCGGGGTCCCTCACACGGGATGCCGTCCTTCCCCAGCTGAGCCTGCGGGGGCTGCCCACAGGCAGCAGCTCTCCAAGCACTGCTCCCACACAGCTCTATACCATGGGGTCCATCCCCCAGGAGCAAACTGCTCCAGCACGGGTTCCCCATGGGCAGCAGCTCCCCCCAGACCCTTGCTCCTGCGTGGGCTCCTCTCCACGGGCTGCAGCTCCGGCCCGGGGCCTGCTCCTGCGGGGGCTCTCCATGGGCCGCAGCCTCCTCCAGGCCACATCCACCTGCTCCAGCGGGGGCTCCTCCACGGGCTGCAGCGTGGAGATCTGCTCCGTGTGGGACCCATGGGCTGCAGGGGGACAGCCTGCTCCACCAGGGGCCTCTCCACAGGCCGCAGGGGAACTGCTGCTGCCTGCCTGGAGCACCTCCTGCCCTCCTGCTGCACTGACCTGGGGGCTGCAGGGCTGGTTCTCACTCCTGTCTCCCAGCTGCTGTTGCATTGCAGTTGTGGTTTGTTTTTTTTTTTTTTTTTTTTTTTTTTTTTTGTTTTTGTTTTTGTTTTTTTTGTTTTTTTTGTTTTTCCTTTCTTAAATCTGCTCTTCCAGAGGCACAAACATTTCTCCCTGGCTTGTCTCTGGCCATCAGCAGGTCCCTTTTGGAGCCAGCCGGAGCTGGCGCTGATCTAATGTGGGGCAGCTTCTGGACTCTTCTCACAGAAGCCACTCCTGCAGTCCCTTGCTACCAAAATCTTGCCATGTAAACCCAATACAAGTGGTAGGGAGCAACCTTGACTTTTGATGTCAGTGCTCCTCTGGATTGCTGAGGATTGCTTTGGCAATATGGGAACTCTAAGTAGTGAATGCATCTGTGTAGGCATGCCTGTAAGTGATTTAGCTCAAGCTCTTCTATTGACATAGATTTGTCCCCTTTTCTTCTTTGCTAGGTGAACAAAGGTGTCCTTGAGTTAACGGTCTAGTTTTCCTCCCTTTTTCTCTCTACATTCAGTTATCTCAATAGTGTCTCAGAGTATCAGAGATCAAATACATCTCCAGAATCTACAAATAATATGTTTTCCTAAAAAAAAAAATAATTTGCAGGTTTGTTGCAACATGCAGATTCAAGTGATGTAATGTGTTTACAAGCAGTCAGGTTCATTGCCTGTGACGAATGAAACAGCAACATTCAAACTATTTGCTTGGCTGATTTCCTTGTGAGCCTTGTGCAAGAGACACCCCTTCGCAGGCAGGACGCAAATCATGTTATGCTTTCCTGGCGCTGTGACATGCCAGAGCTCTGACTTCAAGTGGTTGGTCCCATATTCTTTGGGAAAGCCAGGGCTTAAGCATAGGATCCCAAATCAAAGACCCTTAGATGTGTGTGGCAATCTGAGGCTTTTGAGTTGTTGCAAACCTTCCTCTTCTATACCCAGTTCCTAGGTAATGAGGAGTGAGCATGGGGGGACAGGAAAGGAACAACCACATGGAAAGCAGGTGGATGAGGATGCGGCACAGAGAGATTGGTAAGGGACGGGACTGAAGTCCCATGAGAGTTGTGTAGGGGTTGGTAAAAAGAGGGAAGTCTGTGACAGAGCCAGAAAGGAGGCGAACAGAGTAATGACAAGATGGCAGGGCTCTGGGCAGAAGGGTCAGGCTTAACATTTCTGTGCCCGTGGATGTTCCTGTGAATCCCAGAACTCAAATTTCCTTCCCGAGCCTCAGCATTAGCAGATAGTTGTGAAGCACAGTAGTAAAGTATGCTTCTCCAACTCTTCCTAGTGACTGGCTTTCTTGAACTCTTAAAATAAAGAAAGGCTCTGCTTTAGATAGCATGTGCACAGCTGATAGAGGGATTTCTAGGCCCCATGTGCTGCAGCAGGAAGGATTAGCCAACACTGCAAAGCTGAGAGGTAGCTTTCATGCCTTCAGGGTGCGGTGGACTAATGGGAGTTTGTTCAGTTGAAATAAAATCAGGAACTCAATTTGCTTCCAGACAGCTTTAGGGAGAGGGTCACTCTGAACGCAGACTGGCACTCCAAGCTGCTGGTGCCATTTCTGTTCAGATCAACTGTACAGAATACTTTAAAAGCTGTAATTAGTTTCTAATTCCTTCGTCAGCTTTAGGGGAACAGTGCAAGATTTGAAAGCTTCTCCACTGCAGCCCTTCCAAAAAAATTATGTAGGGATTGAGGTGAATGTAGGCGGCAAGATTGCTTGTGCCTCCAAGTTTGCAACACAGGAAGATTTTCCATATGTACAGATTAGGCATCAGAAGCTCCAACACCCTTCTCTGCCTTGGAATCAATCAAGAAGGTAAATCAGGGACAGGCAGAAATTCAGTCACAGCCAGCTCCCTGCTGGCTCTGCTGTCCTAAGCAAAAATTTGGTGCGGACACCAATCTGACACAGAAGCCAGTGAGCTACATATTGCTCTCACACTTAAGCTCTCTTCATTATCAAGTGCTTGAAATAGTGCTAATAAATACACTTTTCCAGCCCCCAAATTATAAATTTCATGTTACTTGCCATGGGAATTCCACTATCTGAAGTGAGGTAGTTGCGTTAACCAAAAATGAACTGCCAGAGAGAAAATATCCAAGTAAACAAACATATGCTTAGTGACCTAGTTAAGCAGCGTGTTTATATTCCATTCAAGTATGAGACCATTTTAGTTTATTTCTCGCTCTGCATTTTAATTTTGCTGCCCTAAGTTAAACAACTGGCTGTGGAATTTTTGTCTCTCAACACCTGACCCTGTCATACAACTAAGAAGTGAGAGGTCGTGGAGTATTAGTGTCCCTTGTATTTCAGAGAGAAAAGTGCCAGTGAAAATTAGTCCACCCAGCTCATCTAGTTCCCTGTATTATTTTTCCACATCATGTAATAACTCAGTTAGGCAGCCTATATGCTTAGGAAAAGTGAAATGTTTTTAATTAAGTTAATTAGTCAATTCATAGTAATGTGTAATAAATAGTCACAATGCAATGCCATATCATAATTTGCTGGGCAATACCAGAACAGTGTGGCATAATGTTGATCACAAAGTAAAACTGATAATAGAGCAAAATTGTTTCAGGGCAGTTCCTGACAGTATGCCGTGCTGTCCTGCCGAACACAGCAAAGTCTCAGAAAAAAGGCTGCCCAGATCTGTGACAATCGGTGTGCAGAGCTGGGTGCACAAACAGGCACGCACAGTATGTCTGCACACCGCTTAACTCAGACTTGTACGTACGTGAACTTAAATTCATCGAAAAGCAAAATTCAGAAGGGAAGAGGGAGAAGAGTGGTGTGAAATTGATGGGGAAAGACAGAATTTGCCAGTTAGGAGGACAAAGATGGAGAAGTTTGATGCAGTGGGTGTATAATTAGTGCAATCTGACAAAGAAGAGGCTTTTGCAGGATGTGTTGTGTCAGTTCTTTTTCTAGACAACTTCTCGATGATGTGCTGTAGCAGAGTCTAGTAAAATGGCATCTATTTATACATAGGGCATTAAGGAAGCATGCAGCTTTCAGAAAAGAACATGCATTTGGTCTAATAGTTCTGCTCTGTGAGCCTGCCGTGAAAACTGACTGCAGTTTGAAGGGCATGCTTCAGCTGTGGTAGTCCTGCAGGAGTGGCAGTGGCCATAGGGCTTCAGCGAATGCCCTGCTGCTCGATCTGAAGCCTGTTGAATCAGCTCTAGAAGTTCACGTAGGTTGCAAAGTTCAACTCCAAGTCGTTAACCTTACACACTTTGGGAGGAGAGGACGTGTGCACCTGTGCACAAACTCATGTGTATGAAAACAAAGGTGCTAATTTTTCTATAAATCTCTTAAATAGGATAGGAGGAATGTGTGTGCTGTGTTCTAAATAACAGAGGAACGCGTTTGCCAGCTATCATAAAAAGTACAGTTTTATTGAGATCAATCATGTCAATGAGTCCATCTGTTAACCACGTACACATGCATGAAGCACTGTGAGTAGTTTACGGTCACTTTGAAATATGGCAGTCTGCTTATTTACATTAACAGACATATACTAGCTTTTTAATGATCTACAGGAATGCAGGTTTTTTTATATAGATTTATCCATTTAAATATTTGTAACTTAAAAAATTGACAAGGAACGCAACTGCCCCTCGTGCAGCCCTGTATTTCCAGCTTTCCAATGGGAGCGGGATCATCGGAACCAAATGTGAGGAAGACTTCTTCCCAGACACACTGCTTGCAAGAAGGAAGCTCCAGGGTTGGAGGGGGGAGTCTGTTAAATTAATTCTTCAGGCTTTTCCCAGCCTGGATCTTTTGTCTTTTGATGTCCTCAGATGCTCCCAAGGACTTCGGGGGCTGTTTGAGCTCAGCTCGCAGCCGCCTGCCAGTCCCATTGGGTGCCATTTCCTCTTCAGAAAACTATTCTTGCAGCTGCTCCGCTCTGCACAGGGAGCGGAAGCCTTTGAAATTGCTGCAGCTTCAGTGCACAGCCTGTTGGAATAGCTGGCATCAAAAAGGAGAGGAGAAGAAGTGCTTATATCTGTTTAAATTAATTATAGAGGCTCCAGCAGAAATGTGAAGGCAAACAGGCAGCCGAAAGCTGATTTGTGGGGTACTCTTTAGCGAAGCGATTGCTGATCAGTGCGTTGACTTTCTGCTCCCTGCACAGAATGAAGCAGCCCTGCCAGGAATTCTTTTAGCAGGAAATGCTCACTGATGGGACAGAAGGACAGGCCGTGTGAACAGCTCAGTAGCTACGGAGCACCGCAGCGGGTTTAAATTTTCTCCTGCTTCTGTGGGTAGGTCCAAACCTTTGAACATGAGCAATTAGCTTCAAAAATTCTTCCTGATACATCACGAAAAGGTGAAAGCTTTGCTTTCATCCCAGGCAGCCTCTGAGGCTCCCCAGCCTACCTGAGCCCTATCTGGCTGTGCAGCAGCCCAGAAATCAGCGCCATAGAAGTTCCCCTTCTCCCCAGGGTATGTCTTCCATGATGAGGGAGATGAGGCACAGTGGTGCGCTTGCTCAGCAGTGTTAGCAGATGAGCTGTGGGGGAAAAGGTGTCTTTCTTAACAGCTGAGCACGCGATGAACTCCTCAGCCCTGTGTTGGAGACTGGGAATCGTCATCGAAAATGCTGAAAAACAGAATTCAAAAGGGTTGGGTTGGGGTTTTTTTTGGCCTGCAAGTCTGCTTTGTTGCTTCCAGGCGTGATGGAAGGGAAGAGTAATCTTTCCTACGTGAGGCACCAGTCAGACCCAAAGAGCACAAAGCTGTTCTAACAAGGAGAGCTGGAGCAGCACTGAAATACAGCAGAATATTTGCCAGCTCCCCAACAGTCCTGCGAGGCTGAGGCTCACGGCAAGTGCAGGCTGTTCTGTTCTGTGTGTGAAATGAGAGAGTGATTATGCAGCGTCCACCTTGAGAGGAGTTTGAGCTACGGCGTCCTTGGCTGTGTGGTGCCAGCATCCTTCATATGAAGTCACCAGAAGCAAAGAGCTCGGGTTCAAATGTTGTGCTAAAAAGTGGGTCCACCCTTAGCTGTCAGATTTATCAGAGGTTTTGCCTGAAAGTAACTGACTTACAGGAATGTGCCTGGTCTGCATGTCTGATTAGGGAAAGAGGCAGCATATTTTTTTTTACGCCTGCTCTCAGTACTATATGCAGACTTTGAAAAGAGATGGTTTGGGTTTGGTTGCTTCATTCTGTCTTCTGCTGTGGTTCGAATCTGCTGTTGGCAGCGGTTTAGGGTGCTTAGGGGCCACTGCCAAACACTGATCTCAAATGTCAGATGTGGGACTGATCTGGCAGCATGAGCTTCTTAGCTGGTACCTCCTCATTCACCAGCTGACACCTGAAAGGATGGAGCAGTCTTTTAGCCGTAGGGTTTCTAATCCCTTTGTCCCAGCCTTGGGACTTGAACCACTGCTTGTTTTAGAGTCAGGGCAGAGCTGGATGTTAGTGAATGCTGGAATAATATTGTCTTGACATCTGAGGATCAGGAGATCATTGAACCCCTGAAGTGTATATACCCCACTGGAAGTTTCAGGGAGAAGGACCCTGGCGGTGTTCATACGTAGATAATATTTGAGAGACAAAAGCCGGCTTCTGAGCTCCTCTTGCTGGAAGGAGGCAGCTTTCAAGGCACTGGGCTGAGATGCTTCTGGAGCTGCTGGCAGTGGATAGATTGCTCCATACAGGAGGAAGGAAATTTTCCAGGTTTGCCTTGCAGAATCCTTCTCCTCACGCACCTGCTGCTCTGGGGGAACGGGTTAGTCCTGGGGCAATGGTGGAGGTGTTTTTTTCCCACAGCTTAGCAGTCTTCATAGTATATTCTGCCTGCAGTGTTTTTCTCAGCCTGTTACATTTGGTTGCACTAAATGAGACTGAATTTATAGTCCTTTACTTTTGGAGGGGGTGGGGGAAGGCAGATGACTACAGTACCTCTTATAGAATATTATTATAAAAGAAGTGTGAATTACCTCCTAGCCTCTCATGCTGTTGAGAAATTGATTTGAATGACATTTTCAAGGTGTTGTTTCTGAGACATTCAGCAATTGCCATTCATCCATGAATGGTTAGCGAGATGAATAACAAAAAGTGGTTTAGGATTCATGGGAGGAAGTGTTAAAAAATAACATTTGGCAGAAAACATTGGTTATACTAAATTCTCTTGTATATCTAAACTGCACCAAGGTTATCTAAGTGGTTTGAGGTAATCCAATCATTCTGAAGAAAAGACTATTTGAGCAACAGAAGCAGTAACATCATTTCCAGTTCTATGTGGACTATAAGAGTCATCTGACTATCATGCAATACAATATTATGGCAACATGGCTCTAAAGGAAATAAAAGCAGCCCTCTCTGCTGGCCATTCTTCAGGCAGGTAAAATATAGCACCATTAACTCTGCGTTAACTCAGCCTTTCAGCGAGCAAACATCAGAATTCAAACATGAGGAGGAGAGACGAGGGAAAGCAGAGTGGATCTGAAGACTTCATCTTTGGGTGGAAACCTTGAGAATAACTGACCTGCCAGGAGACACATACATTTACTGGTTAATTACATGCAAGCTTTACATCAAATTTATTTCTAGAAATAAGGAGCTAGTGTGCCTCTAGAAACCACAATACTTTATCGAGGTCTTTAGAAGCTCCATATAGTTCTCAGACGTACGTGCTTATGGTTAAAACAACTAAGCCTGGTATTTTGCAGATGCCTGACATTTTAGGATAGCTGAAAGCTCTAAAATGCTAGGAGTTTTATACAGGCAATATATACTAACACATCTGTGTATGGACATTATAATTTAAATACCTTATGTAACTGGTTTCAATTTTAAATTTTTGCACCGATAGCACTTTGTAGTTGGAAGGTATCAAATGCTTAATAGAATTATTAAAAGCTGTTTCCAACAAAGAAAATAAACCATTGTCCTTTGGCAGAAACTTTTCATTTTCATAATTGTTGTTTACCTTTTTTTTTAATCAAAACTTACACTTCAGTGTTTTAGATTTTTACCAGTATGAGTTTTCTTCCTCCCATTTTATCTTTCTGCCATTTTCTCTTCTTAATGTCAGTGAATGAAAAAAACGATATCCAGGAACTTTCCTCATCTTTCATTCTTCCCTAAGAAGAGATTTAAAAAGAATGAAAAGCTGAAATGGAAATGAGAAAATGCTGGAAAGCTGTGTATCTCCTCTTTGAAATGCACAGCTCGAATGTTATGTATTCAGCCTGTGTCAGCCTCCAGGCTAAGACACATACATCCTACGCAAACATCATTATCAGTGCTGAACTTTCATCTTACAGTTTGGATTCCCAAAACTTACATCTCTACCAAAGCAATCAGTAAAACAAATAGTTTGGAGTTCCTCACAAGAAGATCTGTTTCCTAATGCTGAAGGAATTGGCTCCTAAGGACATGCTAAAAGCACTTAATAAAAAATAATTTTCATTCCACCTATCTTCCTCTGTAACTTCTGTTTACAGAGCGTGCTTTGACTCATATGTTCTCCATCTGCTGTGTCTGTCTGTGTGCTTTTGCCTCACACACGCCTGCTCGAGATGCAAGGTAAGTTGCCCATCCCTCATTGAGAAGTAAGCAGGGAGCATAAATACCTCATGCTGTATTGGTAGCAAGAACTGGCACTTGAGACGTGTGATGCGATGTCTCCAGCAGATTCTGCACTTTGTCTGGGATCCTTTATGTTCCCTGAATTTAGGGTGATCAGTAGGTTTCTTTTCTACCACTGCTTCTTGTTTCTTTTTTCTTTTTTATCTTTTTTTTCATCCTTACAAGACTGGGAAAATACTGGCTTTCCCACTGTTGAAAATACCAGTGATGTGACTTATTTACTTGCTGTTCATTGCACATTTTAAACCTGAGCATCCTCAACCATGCATGCTTTTTCTCCAACTTCCATGAGCTTTTCTCTTAGGAGGACTTAATAGCTGCGCTGTCTCTGGAAAGCCTGCCTCTCGCCGTGGCTGTGAATGACGAGGCAGCTTCTTTTGTAGCTCCTACTGGAACACAGCATTCAGAAGGGTTTCTTCCCCACCAAAGGCCACACACGACACCCGGTGATGAAGCCCATGTTAACACCTGTCCTCACACCACGCCACACAAGCACAGAGAGGTTGGAGGAGCAGAGCAGCACCCAGGCAGTGTGAGGCTGGAAGCAGAATGCTGAAGGAGTTCCATGGAGGAAAGACAGGTACATGCAGGAGGAGAAAGAACGCTCCAGGCGGTGATTGCTCTTCCCAAATGAGGTCAGGGATGGAGGTTTCCTTACTTTCAGTAAAACCAAGACAGCAAAATGGAAGCTGAAACGATTTCAGACTCCTCAGAGGGCTGAAAGCATGGCATAATATACTGAAGACTGTTGCCGTATTCCAGTCCATCTATTTTTTGTTTCCCCACTTTCAGCCCCAAGCAGTTTGAAAACTATTAAATACATCTGGAATATATAAATGAATGAATAGACTGCCATTTGCAAATCCTCACCCAAAATTAAATAATGTGGCTTCTTATTAAATGGGGGATTATTGCTGTCCCAACATAGGCAGCAGTGTTAACAACAAGTCTAGCAGAATTAAAGAGCTTTCTGAATGCTTTGACAAATAGAGTGCTAATGCCTTTGATGAAAAATTACTTTTAGTAAGGTCTTCCAAATATTTTCTCCTATTACAACTATATTTCAGTCCCACTAGATGCATCTGTTCTTCACAAAGGAATTCTGGTAGGCACCAAGACATTTTTTCAATAATATTGTTCAATTACTTTACCACCAGAGCTGGTCACATATTAAACTCGGGCTACTTTTTAATGAAAAATGGCTTTTCAGTAGAAATCAAATATATACTTTAATTATTTTTCTTATTTTAAGGGGAAAAATAGATTTTTTTCAAACTTGTTTTTTTTTTTCTTTCAAGATTAAAGAAAGCCTAAATCCACACTGCTTTCCTTGCTGAAAAATAGAAGATTTTTGTATTAACCCTCCCTGCACAAAACCAGCTGTAAACAACTGAATACCTGCAATTTAATTAATCTGCAATTCTCAACTCTCAGGCATGCATTTACTGGTTAGAGGAGCTGTTGACCTCTCCCAGATGCAGAGTGAGAAGAATTCCCCACTTTTTGGCCAAAAAAAAAAGGGGGGGAGGAGCTTTTATTGCAGCAGAGGAGAACAGTCTTCAGAGAAGGTTTCCTGAAGAATCAAGGCACAATTCCTAGTGCTGCCACTTAGGCTGCGTGCAGATAATTGCAGTTGTGATAGCTGAGGTCTCTTTAAAACGCAGGCCGTGCTTCCCTGCTTTAGAGGAGTGTTAGAGGCTGGCTGGTGTTTGCCAGGCTCCCAGCTGTTGCGTGGGGTGATGGAGCGAGCGCCTGCTCAGATGTCGGTCGTGGCACGAGGCTTTGTAGTACGTCCATAGCCGCCTTGAGGTCATCCACTAATGTTGCTAGCATCATTTCAGCTCCTTCATCCCTTCCGAAGGCTGATGGAGAGGGAGACCAAAGTGCCCGTTTCTGTTAGCTTCCTTGGTCTTGTGGTTATTCCCAAATGTGTTGTGACTTTTCCTAGGGGAAGGGGAGGTTGGAAATAGTGCAGCAACTCCCTCCCCAGCATTGTTGTGATCTGCCTGGCTCCCTAACCTACTACTGCATCCTCTCTGCTTCCCAAGATATGCCTAGCTGAAGGCATGCCATGAATCCTGGAATCCCAATCAGATGAGTCACCGAGATGCATGCTGCAAACCCTGGGCTCACATTCATGGACCCTGTCTAAAGTTGCCCTGGAGTTGCAGTCCATTAGTTTTAAGTCCCAGTTGCTCTCTGCTTTCAACAGCAGAGAGAGGTCAGAACAAGAATAAATTTCTCAGGCAAGAGCCCAAATATTCCTCTGGCTTTTCCTCTTGTGCTTCTTCTAGCATGTCTACATTGACATTTACAGAGGCAGATACACTCATATTTAATAAAATGATTTTAAATAACGTGCTTAGATTGGGTGCTTAATCTATTGGATTTTATCCACAGGATTTTCTTCTCCCACTGACATGAATGTATGAGGTCAGTACCTTCAAGCCCTGGTGTAGCTGTGGACCTCACACCAGGACTTTCCCGAGTTTGACCTCCAGACATGGGAGAGGTGTGGTGACATGGGCTGAGCCCAGTCGAAGGCACTGCCAACACCCACATTCCAGAACGAAATCCATCACTGATTTCCCCTTGCTTTGTTTTAGACAAGATGTTCTTTCTTTGTTTGCATGCATTTCTGCACAGATAAAGTGCTTTAACTTGCTTTTTTTTTTTTTTTTTTTTTTTTTCCCAAGCCTCACGGAAATCATACAAGGGTAAAGAGGAGTTTTATAGAGCACAGTGACAATTAAAAGATAACTTAATTATTGATAAAACTGAAAATATCCCACATAACAAGGAATTGTAATCCCTGCTGGTCCCACAGTGACTGGGGGCTGGCCGGAGTCTCAGTATACTTCTCACCCCTTTGTTAAAAGCTCTGATTTTTTGGTTTTGTCTGGCTTTTTTGTTTGCAGTAAAATGGCAACATGGTAAAATATTAACAGGTATTCCTGAGGTGAGAAAGAAGTGTTAGCATCTGCCAGAGTTACCTCTTTAAAGTTTAGGATTTATTGAAGGATCATAATATAGTTTCAGGCCTTTTATTAGTAGTTCTGCTGCTCTTAGGCATTTTATCTGAGGGACAGTCTTTAAAAAAAAATAAAAAATGGAGAGCATTAAGAAGGTGGTTCAAGACTAAAAAAAGATTCTTAAACAAAAATTCCCCATAGTTTTGGAGGCTAATAGGTCAAGTAATTAAGATACTGACACCAGTCCAAAACCAACAACAACAACAACAACAAAACACACAAAAACCAGATACTTCTGCAAGGGAAAGTTCGGTAACACACCAAGAGCATGTTGTAGCCGCAGCACAAGAGGAGAAGCGCAAGGACTGAAGTTCCCAGCCTGGCGTGGATGTACCTCATGTAACCTGTTTATCAAGTGCCGTTGCCAGTAGAATGGGCCAGATTCAATCACTTTGGTATTCTTGCTGAAAATAACACTGGCTCAGGACCCCACAGAGAGACTTGCAGAAGTGAATCACACACGTGGGTGCCCCTAATAAGCAGTGTACAGATACTTGCTAGCAGTGGCTCCAAGGGCTTAAAGCAAAGGCAGCCTTATTGATGGGAGTAAAAAAATAAACATGTAACATGGGAAAGCCAGTGACTGATAAGAAGTCAACAGTATTGGGTAAGTTGTTTTTCCTCCTGGCATGTTTTTGCAATGCTCTTAACTCAGTCCTTCTTCTCGGGCCTGGTAGAATGGCTTCTTCCATCCTTGCTATATCCACCATGTGCTCTTCCTACCTTGCAGTCCAGGTTTGGTGCAGACCCAAATCTGCCTTTCAAGCAAGTCTCTCTTTCGGTTTGTGCAGCTGAGCTGGCTGTAGCCCTGGATCTGGAGATGGAGGCCCTAACCAGCCCTTCATAGTAAACCTGCTTTTTGCAACAGATCTCACCTCACCTTCTGTGCCCACCTCGCCAGCCACCCTGGTTTCCACACCAGCATCTTGGGCAGGTTTCCTTGCCTTTCCATTAGCAGCAAGGTTGATCTTACTGCCCTCCAAGTGGAAAATATTGCTGCTATGGAGTTGGGGTGCTCTTAATCAAACGTGCATTTTCCCCTTCCCAGCAGATGCCATTCTCCAGTGTAAGGCCTCCATCAGAGTGAGTCTCAGGCACGTCAGGGTCGTCGTTCTCTCTCTTCACCAGTGAACGTCTGTAGTGATCATCCCTGTGTGTAAGGGTTTACTCTGCAATTCTCGCACGGGGGGTATTTTAGCTGCAACAGAATGATGTTACAGCTAATGTTATGAAACACATGCAATGACTGACCAATCTGTGCCCACCTGAAAGGCATCTCCATAACCTTCCACCTCAAACACAGTCGCACACAGTGTGATCATTAACAATGAGGAAACTGCATGTGGAGCTGGGGCCTTCCTCTTGTCTCTCTGTTCCTCAGCTACAAAATGTTGACAATTACAGGACCGTTGTATTTAGAAATTACTTTGAGTGTGAACAAAGATTTCTTAAGTACACAATGGTGAAATGCTGCGGGTCAGGGCAGTTCAGTTCTCCCTTTCTGCTCTGGCCCCAGAGAACCAAGGAGACGGTGTCAAGACCATGCATAAAAGTGCAGCAACTTTTTGTGGTCCCAGTCCTGGCCAGGAAGGGGAGATGGAAGCAGAGGTACGGAGGACTGACAAGACTGGGTGTAAAGGCCAGTAACCAAACAGCCAGGAACCTGGGGACATAGATCATGTTCCCAAGAACATTCTGATCATGGATCAGAATCACAGAGTTGCTGAGGTGGGAAAGCAGCTCTGGAGATCATTTTGTCCACCTCCTCTGCTCAAACAGGGCCACCTAAAGCCAGTTGCACTGTACCATGTCCAGTCAGCTTTTATCTCCAAGGACAGAGACTCTGCAGCCTTCAGTGTTTGGCTAACCTTACGGTAAAGAAAGAAAAAAAAATAATAATAGAGATATTTCTGACCTTTAAAGAAAAGCATAATGAGTCACTTGCACGTATGGGTGACTTCAGTCCTGATATGAGCATCCATCTCCCAACCCAGAAGAGATCAACCCAGCTGAAAGGTACATGGCAAAACTTGACAGCTGCCTTGTTTTACAGTTTTATGAGCAGATGCTGCAAAGGAAGTTCTGTCTTGAATCCCTGTAGCAGTAGGGGAATATGGATAAGATTTCTGATACCAGAAGAATGCATTATGATACTGCAATTGTGACCAAACTGATAAACTTCTCTGACCACATTTAGTAGAGTCCTGAAAAGGAGGCCAAGGGGTACCTCACACCAGCTGCTTAGGACCTCAGCAGATTTGCTATTGCTGAAAGGCTGGAACAAAAGTCTTCGAGGACTTCATTCCATGGCAGGAGCTGCAACACCAGGCAGAGTAGCAAGTCCTCTTTTCCCCAGTGTATCAGACATGAGACCACTTATCCCTTTGCAGCTCTTCCTCTCAACTACTGCTCTCCGAGGAACTACTGGCCACACACAACAGTTCTGCTGCCGTCCTTACTAGGAAAAATGCTACCATGTGGTAAGAAGAAGAATCACATCACATCTCCAGCTCTTATTTCACATCTGGAATAGAAAGGCCATGCAGGTCACTGATACATCAGCAAGATCAGGCTGGCTGAGGACAGGGCTCTTAAGGAGGGAATCAGAGCCAGGCTTACCAGGGTTAAAGGGAACAGAAAAAATCAGGCCAGATTCTGCAAGACCATGCAGAGAAGCCAATACAGCTCTGTTACAAACTGATTATCCTGAAGCCCTTTGGTATCACTTATATTCAATATCATAGTCCTCTTGTGCTTATGGTTACCCATCACTGCAATGCTCAATAGGTATTTGACAGCAGGAAACAGTAGTTTATTTCCTATTAGAAGAGTTTATCAAGCTCTGCATTATCTGCAATAGAGGAAGATTACTTGTTTTTACTTTGTGTTTCTAAAAAATGCAACGTAAAAGATGAACTCTGTACATCAGAGTTGACATCAGTTTCATTTACATCCTCTATTTTACATTATTCAGTATGTGCAAACATGCATTTACAGATGAGGAAAGCAATGTCTGCATTCACCAAGAAAAACAGGCAAGTAAAAATATGTTCTATGTAAGGAATAAAGTTGAACTTTGCTCTAAGAGAAAAGATCGTTTCTTATTTGCTGACATTTTACATTATAACGGCATAATCTTGAGATTATTTGATGTGTAGTTTGTCTTCAGCTGTCATCATATAGCAGGCATGGCTCACAGAAGACAAGTGCCTTAGTTCAAGCATGAATGAAAGGCAAAACACCTGCCAGTCTCCATATATGTTCCTCTCCCCCCCGACCCTTCTCCCAAATGTGTACCTTTGCGTGCTTGTCCAGCCACACGTCAGCCATGTGGAGTTGAGAAAAATGGGACATTATCAGGCTTCATATGTATTTTAGAGCAAGGGGAAAAACTTTCTTGCATACTATGCTGGTTAGCACGGCGATCTTTCTCATTCTAAGCATGTATACGCATGATTTAATGTGATACCATTTGTACAAAGTATGCCACCCTCTTGAGACCCTTGTATTTATCTGCTTTCAATTACATCTGAAGTATTCAGAAAGTCTCCTATACTAATCCCGTCCAACTTGGAAGCCACATAGCTCATGCATGAGACTGTCAAACATGAGTAGTTGCAGATGTCAATGCACCAGTGGCAGGAGTCCAGGAAGATAGATCAAGGCTTAGTCACTGAAAAATACATGCCAGCACATCTCAGATACATAGCATTGTAGCACCTCATAAGGAAAGCGTGTCGTGACAGGAAATCAATAACCTCTTGGAGGTGATCTGGTTTTGAAATATTCTTGATTAATTATGCCAGGGTGTGTTTGGCAACATTGCCTGATCCAGCATTAACCTAATGCTTTTTGCATGAAGCGCTATTGTAACTAGTCTCATAAGTCAAGTCTGATGGTTCAAGGCAGGTTTTAAAGGGTCAGGTTATAGATTTTGTAATGTCTTTGTGTCCGACATTGCTGCTTTTACTATGGAGTGTAGGCTTTTATTATCAATCAAAATAACAATTGTATTAACATGAACAATAGCATTTAGGACTCATTGAGTTTGAAGCACAGTGATTCTCCTAAATAAAGTATGTCGTACAGTGAGCAAAACAAGTGGGGACAGTCAGTGTGTTTTCAAGACAGAAGACCTTAGTTCAGGTTGTTCCCCAGTCTGGTTTGCAGAGGAGAAGCAGCTCTAGAGGACTCTGTCTTCTCCCACCTTCCTGCACAGCCTCATTTTCCCCCTCAGCAAGGTTTCCAGCCATACCTGCTGCCCGGGCTGCCCCAACAAAGGCAGGCAGCTGCCCAGCGTCAGCACAGAGGCTGGAGGAGCTGGTGCTAGCACAGAGTTTGGCCAGGGGCATGGCCACAGCTGCTTGGGGAGCTGTTTCTTAACGCACCTCTGCCTTGCAGGAGACGCAGGGCAGTGCAAGTCATGCAAACCTGGTTACAGACAGATTGCTGGGTGCAGTAATGAGACCACGCTTGTGTTATTCTGCTACTGCTTTTCTGTAATACGGGAGCAAAAAGCTTAGGAAATTGAGTCACTCCCCGCAGAATTACTTCCCAACGGAGTTTGCATGTATAATATCAAGAAATAATTAAATACAGATAATGCCCATGAAATAAATTGTTTGAACCAAGTTGCAGATATATTGCAGTTACCATGTGATAGACGAAAATTTGACCTTTGGCTACCTCACCTGCACAACACCCAATAAATCCAGCTCCTCAGTAACCGCTTCCAAGATCTTAAATTTCCGAATAGCATCAAAGAGCCACCATTTGAAAAAGAAACTGCCAAAGAATGGATTCTTGATTTTCCCAAATGTGGAATTTCTTTCCCCAAATTACACTGGCCTGAAGCCCAGGACAAGCAATATTCAGTCCTGGACCAGAGACAGATTCAAAGTCCAATGTCTTCAGGTTAGAAAGAGGATCCTTTTGCTATCATGAAGCCAAAAATATCCTTCTGTGAAAGCCTTAGTGCTAGCCGTGGAAGAATGCCAGACACTAAAATCTAACGCGGCACATTTTATGTAAAGATAAACTTTTCAAATCAGTTAAAAGAGCTTTAGAAAGCATATTCATACAAATTATTTTCTCCTTTTGAGGCCTGTGTAATTGGCCTCATGATATGGAAGGAACTGGCTTTTCAAGGAGAGGAATACTATTTTCCATATGAGTAGAATTGCTTTAAGCCATTGCTAAAATACATCTGCAAGCTTTCTGCAGTGACATTTGTGTTAGGAATACATGAGGCTCAATGAATTTACTAGCACTTCTTCATCATGACCTGCATAAACACCCAGCAATCATTCATGTAAATTAAATCAGTTCTACATGTAAGTCTGTACATACATATCTATAAACATTGATTTTAAGGATAATTGTAAGACACGAGAAAATATTCCTTTGCCTGGATAAACCTTTTTGCAAATGGTAGGTTAGGGAGTTCTAGGGCAAATGGTTTAACTGGTAAGAGGCAAATAGGCTGAACAAAATATGTAGAAAAATACGTTGCCTAATATTTTGATTAATGAGTGAGTGATCCTTGCACAGGACATGCGTGTGAGTATATGTTCCAGTCCTTACTGGCATGTTTTCTAATGGTTTTGTGGCAAAAATAAGGACTTGAGGTTGAGAGTAAACTGGGGCTCCCCAGAGTTTGCTCAGCTGCAGCTGATTGAACAGGAGCTGAGCTTTGTTGGTTGCCCTCGTCCTTTAAAAGTCTCCTAACAGTAATGCAGGGCACGCTGCTGGGAGCTGACGGGGGAGTGTGGGCACGTCCCTGAAGGAACAGAAACTCTGGCTAAGGGGTCCCAGCAGAGAGGGAGAGGTGACTTATGTGACGTTGTATGTTGCATGTGTTTCATGATACCTGGATACGTGACATGTATTAAAAGCAGTCATACTGAGTTGTACAGAGGTGAAGAAAATTAAACGTAGCATGACAGTGTTCTTTCAGCTGGCATCATGGCACTGGTATTACCTAATTTTGCTATACCAGGTGTGCCACTTCCTATCCCATCCTGTCCCTGCCACCACCTTGTTTCAAGTCCAAGTGACCAAGATTTTGTTGTGTCTTAAAGTTAAGGCATCATCTGCACCTGCCAAACATATGGATGGATGTGCAGGGAGGACCTGCGGTAACTCAAAGAGGCCAAGACAGAAGTAAGGATGCATTGTGCCAGAAGTTACTGAATCGGGGTGAGGAAGGCACAGAGGGGTCCCCTGGACCAGCAGGACAAGAGCTGCAAAGCAGCAGCTTGAAGCAGTGGGAGCTGAGATGGGAGAGGGACGGCTCAGAGGGAAGCAGCTGAGAAACTTCCAAATACAGAGAGGAACCAAGACGGCGATCAAGGTGATCTCACTGAGAGGCGCTGAAAAGATGTCTCAGAGCTATAAAATTGAATAAGTAGAGGCACTTTCTTACCAAATTCCCATTAATTCTCTGTGCACGCTTGTTATTCCTAGCCTGACACCCTGCACTGGAACTGAGGAATAAGATGTGGTCCTCCATTCCTCCATAGCTACCCTACGTGACCTTGAGTGAGGCCTTCCATCTCTTGTCTTCCCCTTCTGCAAAATGGGGATAGGACATCCTGCCCCTACAGAGCAGGACTGCTGCAAGGGTATGCTCAGTAAAGCTTTTGAGGTGCTGAAGTGCCTCAGTGACTGGCTCTGTGGAAATTGTGTAGATAAGCCCCTATATATAACCTCCCCTGACACTAATGCAGTCACAGGGGTGAGAGCAGACCGGCAGTGCTGTTTCGGTATATAGAATATGTCAGGAACAAGGAGAACAAACCCGTCAACAGTAGGTATGTGTGGAGAAAATGATACAATTCTGGTTACATCAGATACGCCGTGTCCTCTGAAATTACGTACAGAAAAGAGGAAAAGAGGGGGTAGCATTAAGGAGGAAGTGTTAATTTTCTCTTCAAAGGACTCTACACATATCGATTACAAACGGTTGTCTCTGGTTCTTGTGTGTTTTGTGGCATTGGTATTAGTCTTTGTTCAGATCATGGAATACTTCTTCCTCTCTCCAACCTACCATAATAATTAATGAGCTGTCTGTGGCTGCCTTGGAGTGCATCCTGTGCATCAGTGTGTCTCAGTTAATAGTCATAATTTCTCATTTGTAAAAGGAAAAGTGCTACCAGCACTTTAAGTCTCAGAAGGGTTCAGACTCACTCAAGGATTCCAATTTATTATGCACCCAGTTCTGATATCCTGCTGCTCTCTTTATGGATTAGGCTGCCTTGGTGGAAGGTATCATCCTTCAGATGACACAAATACTCTCTTGCCAGCTGTTCCTTTCTCAGAAGCTTCTCAACAAGTAAATCACGATCATGCCCCTTGTTTTACTAGTTTCTGATCTGATCTGGTTCTCCACTTTACTCCAGTAGGAACGTGCGGAAAATGCAGCTTTATTACTGCTTTTACTTTACAAATGGTGCTGGCTGCAACTGTAGAGATTTTTAGGCCTACTAGTATTGGTTTCCAGGGAGAATACACTGGCAGTGATTTTAAATTAAGAGGAATGGGCATAGATTATTTTGCTGATCATTTCTGTCAAGTCTTTAATCTCGGGAGCTGCGCAGACTCGTGAGCAGTAAGGAGATGCAGACAGGTTGCCTCACCCACTCTGACACGCAGCAGCTGTTTAACAACGCATAATCGAATTGGGAGCTCGGAAAAAGAAGCAAAGGATGGCGTCCTACTGATGGAAACTAGATTTTTGAGAGGAATTTAGGAAGACGGAGATCAGAGGCAGCCAACAGATGCAGCAGTTTGCACAGCCATTTGCGCAGAGGGCACCAAGGAGGGGCCTCAGACAGATTCGTGCCAGCATCAGCGGTCTCCAGCACGGTGGTGACAGCTCAGGGCAGCTTCCCCAGCAGGTGTGGGAGCAACTTCAGGCAGTGGATGCAGCCTTCCTGGTCCCAGGCTGCAGAAATTACATAGAGCTTAATCACATAATTAAGCTTCTGTAATTCTTAAGAATTCCGCAATTCTTAAGAATTCCACCATATTTCTTAAGAATTCTGTAATTCTTAAGAATTACATAAGCTTCTGCACCCAATCCGGGAATCTGAGGAGGCAGGTGCTCTTTTAGACTGCACTCCTGGTCTTAAAGGCAATCCTGGTCAACCTCTGCAGGTCGGGGCTGGGTGGCTTAGCGGGAAGACGGCACCGCCATGGGTTGTGCTAAGGACAGAAGATACCCATACTGAAAGCTGTTGATTTAGTACCTGCTAAAGAGCTTTAAAGTTCCTCTTAGAGCACAGTTAGGGGAGGCAAAAGGCTAGTCAAGGTACTGATGAAAACAGTGTTAAAAAAAGCAGCACTTACTAGTTGGAAGATAAAACATACAATCAGGCTTTCAAGAGCAAGCATTTAATTTGCCTAAAGACCATTACAGAACTAATTCCTAATGTACTTGATTTGCATAAAACCTCTTCTCCCAGCTACCTGTTGCAGAAGTGCAGCCCTCCATCAAATCTCGGTTTGTCAAGCCAACATTTCAGATGTGCTGCCTATTCGTAATGTGATTTTCCAGCCTAATATGTCATTAGGCACATATATGCCACGTGAGGGGAGGTGCATATTTTAAAAATAACTTCTGAAGACTGTGCCTTTCAAGCAGAATTTCTCTCAGAAAGTTGTATTTGTTCGAGGAATTAACCACCTGCAGCCCTCGGGGTGGTTTTTGCAGTGTCCACTACTTGAGCTTCACTCAGAGGCTGCTCCTTTGGAGTCGGTCTTGGAGAGTTTCCTGGATCACATTATCCATGTGATATCCTTCCTGCAAATTCCACCTGGGCTCTGTGAGTCAGGCTGGTCTCTGTCTGTCTTCACGCATCGTTACCAGCGGTTGAAGGTTCAGCAAGCCAAATTTCTTCCCCACTTGTAGGTGACCAAACCTCAGGAAGCAGCACTGAGTGGTGGATGCAAAATGGGGAGGAAATTGCGGTTTGCTGCGCTGCGGAGACCAGCACTTGCTAGCAGATCTGTCAAATATCCTTTATTTTCATTTTTTTCAGTAGTATTAAAATTGATGTATCCATATGGTAATTTTTGCTCATAATAGCATGGTTTACTACTATTATAATACACTGTACTAGTCACTATACTCTATAAGTTGCCCTTTTCTTTAAGACTCTAAGTGATGCAGAATGACAGCTTCTGCTGTAGTGAGTAATCGTCCTCACCATTTTGAACCTCCTCGTGCCTCAGTCTTCTCTTAAGTAAGCCTCTAGAGATATTTTGACAAGCAGGGTGAGACATGTGCCGTCCTTCCCAGGCCTGTACCAAGCCCAGTGGTGAGTAAATGGGGTCAGTCCTCAAGATACCAGCTGGGCATCTTTGGTGAGCACTGCATGATCTTTAACAAACAGGTCAAGGGAGCATCAACATTATTTTCTAAGTGTCAGATTCCAGCTGTCCCAAGTTTATTCACAAATCAGGTGGTAAAAAAAACAGAAGGTGTGAAATTTCTGGCCTTCTGCACCTTTCCTGCTCCTGGTGGATCTCACTCCAAGCACATTTGACCCCTGCTCACCTTTACCCAGCCTTCATCCAGGCTCAGGGCTGATTCACATTTGGTATTTAAAGCTTGAGTTTTTGGAGATAGTTCTGTTTGACAGAAGGTATCCCTGCTTACAAAGGGTTATGTTTCTTAAATTCAGGTTTTTGGAGGGGCTGGAAGTGTAGGAAAGGGAAATTTTGTCCTTGTTGTAGTTTGGGTAAAGCATCTGAAGTAGCTTTTTAAAGTGGCGGTTTCACTAGAATATCTTAAAGTGAAGTTCATCCTTGGCTTTTTAAAACTGTGCTGTTTGCAGGTAGCACCTGCATTTGCTCTAAGTGATTAAGATTAAAGATACATGTCTCTGTTTTTTCTCCTTACGCTTTTAATTGCACTGTGCTTTTTGACAGGATGTTGTACATAAACTCCTCAGTGCTGTAGCTCATTATCCTCTTCTTTTTCTTACCGTTAGAAAAGAGTAGAAAGGAGAATTTAGGAAAATAATGACCTATTTTATTATATAACCACAGGAAAAAAAGAAAGGAGAAAAGGATTCTGGATTAGAGAGCAGTTACTGAAATGATTTTAACTACTTTTTAATTGGCAAGCTACTGAGTTGTTATCGTCAGTGAAGAGTGCAGCAAGCAGCATCCAAAGTGGCAAACACTTCAATTGAGAAATACGGTCCCCAGGCTCTGCAACTGTCATGTGCGTTACAAGCAGTTAAGACTAAGTGACTGCATCCCAAGAATACGTCATACGAGAAATACCAAGGGTGGGTTTGGGAGTTAGAAGTCTTTGCTGTCTTCTGTTTGTGTCTCTGAAGAGGTTATGGAGGCAGGGCAGGGAACATTTGCACAGCCCCCAGCTACAGGATTTTGGGGGCTGTGCAGCGAGGTACTGATCTCCGTCTGAAGACCTTTTTCACCCTGATGCAAGACGTAGAAGTGATCCTCCAGGGCTTGTATTGCTGTCAGTCCCTGTTAATGGACTCTGGAGGTGCTGCGCAGTTAATAGGCCTCTCATCTAACAGTGGGCTCCTCTATTACCGAACGCATGTAAAACATCTATGCATTCCCTGGATGCTGTTTTATACAGTTTAAAGGGATGGGGGCGGAACAAGTTGTTAAAAGATGAAGATATTGAAAGCTCCCCTAACTGCTCTATTATCTACCTGACGTTCTCCAAATGCCAGTCATTAATTACTAATGTATTGAAAATCCGAGCAGTTATCCGATTCAAATTATGTTACATCTGTGAGCGAGAGCCTTTCCATTATCTTATCATTTCCCATTCAAACAATTCTTCCTTCTCCACATTTGTTAAAGGCTCAGTACCCCGCTGTTTCTTCTCATGGAAACCTGTTCTTCACGCAAGGATATTTCCATTCCATGTCTGTCTTGCCTTCATGTGCGTGACGGTTACTGCAAACGTACCAGCCCAGCCCTCCACCACCCCCAAGTACTGCATGCGCACATCCAACAGTGGGTCGTGGCCAACGTAAACCATAACCTTCGTTTCCAGACATAGTGTGGGCCCAAGGTGGCAAGGCAGAACATGTTTCTGGAGTGTGCAGTGATGCTGGTTCTAGGGGAGGTGTGTAGTCGGAAATGATGGGCTTTATTTCACGACACGCTTGTGCTTCGCTTGTGTATATTTTCATGCCTGCCGGCGCTCTGAGATCTAGACATCAAGTGCTGGGGGCAGGCTAGATGCAATTTTTCATGCTGCTGACGTTAATTGGATGAACAGACCTTCTCAGAAGGGACAGTGTAGGAAAATACATATGGAAAAATGACAAAATAAGGTCTTTCACAGCTAAATAAAGACAAGTGGCTGAAAAGGTTTTTACAGCTTTGGCTTTCATATGTTTCATTTGGGAATCTGAAACCATTTTGCACAATAACTAACAAATTAAGATTCACACCACCTTTCCGAAGAAGATAATTGCTCCTGCCTTGCAGATGAAGGAACAAAGGTATTGAGGCTATCATTTGAAAATATGTCCCCTGTTCTCAAGTCCCCAGATTGAGATACATTTAAACCTAATTCTCAGAAGCATTAAATACTTCCATTTATATTCATACATTTGCCATTGTTTGTGCCTAGAGCTTCTGAAAATCAGACACATTGCCTCTTAACTTGAATGGTCAAAATAACCAAAATGATGTGGCAAGCATCACAGAGCAATTGCAGGGCCGAGCTTGGACAGGGATCCCTCTCCCCTCGGAATCCACGTCCCCTCATGCCACGTCCTGTCACTGAGTGTCCTCCTTGGATCCCTGGCCAACGTGAAAAGCATGTTCTGCTCAGTTTTCCCTCGCTCTCTCGAACAATTGAACGCTATAGAGGCAATGTTAAGCATTTGGGTTATTGATCTACTTCATAGAGTCATTTTACCTTTTCTTTCTAGCCATCCAGAAACTGTCTTTAGGTTTTTGTGATTAAGATTCTTGTTGCAGAACTAGCTTGGAAATGCAGTGAGAATCATTTGTATCACCTGTTTTTCCCCTGTTGTTTTGTGTTGTGTTTTTTTTTTTAGCATACAACAGTTTTGCCCTTTATATTAATCGAGATGAGAACAACACATCATCAGTATCCCAGCAGGAGCTGCGGACTGGCTGCAGTG
Source organism: Heteronetta atricapilla (assembly GCA_011075105.1). NCBI lineage: Eukaryota > Metazoa > Chordata > Aves > Anseriformes > Anatidae > Heteronetta > Heteronetta atricapilla. The sequence goes on along the minus strand of CM021733.1, from coordinate 55,404,780 downwards.
TGCACCTTCGCTGTTGGCTATATTTTATGGTAAGGGCTGTACATGCTGTGTTTTCATATTGTATTGGGGGTTTTGTACTGCTAAATTTGGGCACATATTTCATTATGGATATAATCGCTAACAGATTCACGCTGCATGCCTCGTTTGGTCCAAGACCTGGGCTTTGTCTGGTTTCCCCAGATGCTTATATTTTTAGAAAGTATATGCCAAACCTCACACAACAGGAATTTGTTGAACAATCCCATGTAAGCAGTGGTCTTTCCAAGGGTACATTTTTCGACCTTTTTTTTCAGGCTAAATGTTTTTCTTGGACCTTCGTTTTATTGCTTAGGGGTTTTGTTCTATCAAATAAAATCGAGAATAGGCAAATGATTTCCTGCATCGGTATTTACACGGCAACAGAAAAGATAGAACACTGTCTTTTTTCTTTACTAGTTCATAAATTCTTTCTGTAAAATTGATTGCAAAATAAACTAGTAATCTAAACACTCTACAGTTTATTTTAAAAAATGCAAATGTTTGTGAAAAACTAAACAGCAATAACCTTTCCTATGCAACATTAAATTCTGTCTTTGGGCAGTTTCTATTCAAGCACCTGACTTATATGATGGAGTTAATTTACTTTGGTCATTCTGGCATTTTATTTTTTACTAAGCCTTTGTTTTGCTAACAGTGCTCCTTTGATACCATATATCCTCTGTCCTTTCTGCAAACATTTCATGACCTCCTGTTTACTTCTTCTCACATCACAACAACCCTCAGCTCAGAGGATGTTTTCCAAAACTACAGATAATACTGCTTTTACCACCAGTCAAGTGAGATCAAACTAATGAGAGAGGAACACAGGCTCAAGGCAGTACTGTAATACTGCCTCAGCTATTTTTCCCTTTGGTCCAATGAAAGAGAAGCCGTTATTCATATACATCAACGCACATCAAGTGATCATAAAACGATTGTAATCCAGCTGAAGTGGGATGCTGTGTCCCAGGGTGCTAGTCATATTCTGCCACTTGCTTTTATAAACATGCATATACTTCTTAAGCTAGAATAATATTTTCAATTTTAAGATAAGAACAGCCTCATGCTTAGAGGCGCATAATGATTTCTTCAGGAGAAAGGAACTTCTTTTAACACTTACATGATAATAAGTAGCTGTGCTATTTATTTACCACCTTCTTCTGAAGGTGCCTAGGCACAAGGTGGCAGAGTTATTGTACCCGTGATCTGACATACTATGGCAGTGACACTTTCCTCATGATCATCTGAGTAGACACATGGAATAATGTTCAATAGAAATAGAGAAATGAAGCAAGCTAGTTCTGCAAATGAAATAAAAACAGAGGTGTCTTAAATTCTTTTAAGAAGCTGTTACAGTATCAGTGTGATTCTCATATGGCCTGATCCTGCCTACTACAGTGGGTCTGAACCCTACAGCTATAAGTACAATGTAAAAGGAAATTCTAGGACAAATAAAGCAAAGGAAAAAGGTTCTGCATTCAGAAATTAACTACTAAGCAGATACTTGGTTACAGGCTGCTGTCATCTCCCTTTGCTTTTGCTGTGTAAGGATAGGCCTACTCTCAAGTGACTCACCTTCCGAGTTGGGATCCTGCAGAAGACGGCATGAGACAAATGCTTATTCTACCTAATAGTAGCCCTGCTAAAATCTACAGTTGCAGTCCATTACTTCATCCATTTTTTATGAAAGGAAGTCTTTGGGAAGACCAGAGGGAGACTCATGCTGTACCCTGCCGTCATATGCAAGTTCTGCGTCTGCAGCCTGCAACTGTTTCTGAAGCCTTTGTCCAGGATTTGGCTGAGGCTGCAGGGCAAATCATGGTACAGTGGTATCAACAGAGTGTATCTGATGTTCACAGATTGGGGAATACAAGTATAAAAAGTGTGTTTTTCTCATCCATCCCACTCGGGGGTGCATACTTTTCACAGCTAAGGTTCACTGTCTTCCTACTGCTAGGTAACCACATTGAAGTACTGACTGTGATCACTTAGAGAGTTTGTAATTATATCATTAGGATTTGCTGCTGTTGTACACTTCAGACCCCTCAAGGTTAGCGCAGTGCATTACAATGAGATGATACCTGCAAATGACCTAGTTACGTGCAGCCTTTTGGAACTTCCTTCCTTTGTATCTTTGGTTGTCTGTGGGTCCCCTGGTGGTGCATAGTTCTTGGTTCGTTTGTTTGCTTTTTTTACCTTGAAGCTAGATATCTGCTGCTTGAGCATTAGAGTCCTTCTCCCTCCGTCGTCGTTCCCTCGACAGATTTGTGCTTACTGAAACTCCCTCAGTATAAAATGGAGGCAGTTGCTAATCAGATGTTCTCCGTGTTTTACCTGTGAATTTTGAACTCTCCCCACCTCATCTGAAACTTCCTTGCCATGCTGCATGATTTATCAAGTCTGGCTTTTACTCTAAAGGAGCACACAGGAGGATATTGTTTAGTTTAGATTCTGTTAATGCAGTTTTCAACTCCAGGTAGAGAAGATCTTCTGACTTGCTTCATATGTGGCTGATTCTTTCACATAGGGAGGGGATGGTGGAATAGAGAGCTTTTATTATATGTATTTGATAAATGAGAAAAGAGGGGAAAAAACTGAACAGAATCACCAAAGTTAGAAGAATATAGCTAAATAATTTGATATCCTCTAAGCATTCTTCAGAGACATGTTATCTGAGAAATATCCTTTCTTGAAGAGTAAAAAAAAAAAAAAGGTATGCAATTTATGTTTTCATTCTCTGTTCAATCAGGAGAGCATACTTAGCTCATGTACTGCCTGTGGAGGGAGAGCTCTGCCTTGCTCTTAAGGAACTGTGCTCAGGCACAGCATTCACAGATCTGCTTTGCCTGTTGCACACCATACATGGACTTTCAGGATCAAAGTCATGGGTTAAGTTGGGAAAGGCCAATTGGCTTTATTTAACATGGCTTGAAAAGGTCACAATTTGTATTGAATTGCTAAATCTAGACAGTGCTAAGAAAACCCAAGAGCTTGCCAGTACTACCAGAAAATACTGCCAATGGGAGTATGGAGTTGGTTGTCAAGGAACTGAGAAGAGCCAGAAATGTGTTGCTCCTTGTAATAAGAATGACCTCATGGCAACTAATATCAGAGCCTAATACGTCCCTAAAATAAACTGAGATGTATACATTTATTTAAAATGGCTTTCTTGTTCCCTCTGCTTTTGAGTACTTGAGGATGCCAGACAATCAGACTCTAAGAATCTGATTCCACTGCTGTAGTCATGCAGGGTTACGTGTTTGGGAGCAAAAGGCTTGATCTGCTCTCTCATTGCTATCTTAAGTCCACTGGAAGTTCTCTCCACATGTGCCAGGCTTGGACTCAATTCATTAATGTATTAAGCTGATAAATCTATTTCCATATCTCAGGTACCTTTAAACTTTCATTTGAAAATAAAGTTTGACTTTAAGTGATTTTAGGAGGGTTCTGTAGATGTGCTGAGGGAAAGCATTCAGATGGTGTAATTTGCTGAATTCTTCTTGAGTGAATTTAAGAAAGGAATGTACGCTCTGAGAATTTGGAATGAATTTGAGATAGCTGCTGTCAGCCTTGCTGTAGGATTTCCACGAGCGGTTCTCCATAGAAGGAGAGGAAGATCAGAAAGAGCAGATGTTGGCAAAAGGATAGGGATGCAGACTGCTAGGACAAACCTTGAAGCTGAGAAGGGAAGGGTGAAGTGCAGAAGAGTGAAGCTTGGTGAGAATTGGCAGCCATATTTATTAAGAAGGCAGGATTCAGAGAGCAGAAGGATTTCTGAGGTGGAAGTGACAGATACAGATGGAGTAGAAGACACCGCATGGCTGTGCTAGGGTCTGTTGTGTGTCTGCATGTCAGCAGAGGGCCGTAAATGCTTTTGGAAGTGAGCACTGGGGAGAGAAATTCAGTAGGGAACAGAGGAATCAATGGTTGAGCAGAACCAAGTGAAGAGTCCTTGAGGCAAGTGAAAGAGATGAACTGATGGTTAAAAGAGAACATGGGTAAGGAAATGTGCAGCTCACAGGTCAGCAGCTTGGAAGCTGAAACTGTGCAAGTGGGAAAAGCTTGGAGGGGAAGAGAGAGACGGGCCTTGAAATTGGGGTGGAAGGCTGACAGAGAGGTGGGTGATAGATGCGACAGTGCAGAGGAGGAGAAAAGAGTTGGAGCCAGGACTACTCAGAACAGGAAGGAGTAGGAAGAAGTAGAAGCAGCAGAAATAGGCCAGGAGAAGATTAGCATCCCCTGTGCCTGACCCAGAAGAAGGGTGGAAGAGCAAAAGTGCTTTCAGCAAGAGAAGTCTGCACGGATCCTCAGCCCATTAAGTCTGACGTGGCCATTATGGACTGTTACATTCTGGCTCCCCTCCACCTCCACATCCTCAAGTGTTTCAGTCAAAGCAACAGTACAATCGCAGATGACATGCATAGATAATACATTCTCACTTGCTTGTGTAGCTCCTTAAAATACAGCTCAAGAAAGCATAGCAACCATTTCTATATTTAAAATTAAATATTTATCAAAATAGATGACTTCCAAATCCTGCGGAGTTTCTGTCATTCTAGTTACCTGTTCGTAAACAAAAATTTCTGCTAAGCTTTGTTCATCCCAAAGGATGACAGCACTGTGTCATGCTGAGTATGTTTGCGCGACGTTACTGAGTGACATTATTTGCAGCTGCAGTTTTCCAGGATTTGTCTTTTGACTACATCAGCCATTTCCTACTGGGAGGACAGTCCTATGACTCGGGTATTGTTCAGCAGCAGTCAGATCAGTGGAGAAGAGTCCAAAAAATCCAAGAAATTGGAAAAGAGGAAATTATTGCTTTTATTTCTTGATGGCTGTTTATTGAATTCATTTTTTAGAACGTAAAATGTCTAAACATTACGCATACCTACTGTAGGTGCCTTACACCTGTTTGGCTGGCATCATAAAGATCCCAGCATCTTAAGATGGGTGAGAACTTAACAGTTCTGATTAGATGCAGAATAAGCTGTCCCATGTTTTTGGAAGAAAAAATCATAAAGATTTATGAAAATGTCCCTCACATCGCTTCAGTCAGTATTAGAAACCAAAAGTAGAACAGATTTAGTGTGGGTCATTGTGCTCCTGCCTCCGAAAGCGCAGGGTTGGTCCCTAGTCTGTAACCACAAATGATTTGTTCTTTGGAGTTTTGAGTGACTCAGCTGCTGTAAGCCCGTCACCTCCTTTGGGAGACATTCCACAATTTAATAGTTCTGGGTAAAGTTCTCCCTTTCTGCGGAAGAGGAGCGTGACGCTAGGAATGATCATGAAATAAAAGGGTAGAAAGTGCCCGTGTTCTGTCACTTGATAAATTGTAGCCACAAGGGGAACGAGCTTGGGATCTGTTTGGGGGCAGAGAATCAGCCGTCCCTCGTGCCAGTCACTGGAAACCTGAATGGCACAGAAGGTGTAGGAGAGGATCTGCTTCTGCACTGCTGCACGAAGTAACCAGAAGGGAGTTACCGCAGTGGATCAGAGTGGTCACATATCAAGGCTGTGACTGTCGCTAATGTCAGATGCTTCAGAAGACAATTCAGCAGGCCATTTTGGGATGACCAGCCTGTAAGGAAAGCTTTCTTCCGAAGCCCACATCAAAAACTGGATGCTCAGACTTGATAGTTCATACACTGTGTACTCTCTGAACAATTGTGAACATTCTTACTGCTTGTACCGGCTCTTGACTTCAGAAGCTTCTTGGAGTTGTGTGATACTGCCAGGAGCAGAGGAGTGAATTAAATGGAAACAGGACATCCTTCCAAACTTGTATTCTATTTTTCTTAATATCATGAGTTCAGTGACATGTCGCTGCAAGATAAGGTGGAACATTCCAGAAGTTAAGAAGACATCATGCAGAAAGATACTTCCTTTATCAGATTTTAATTTCTTGCCTCTGTGATGTGCTGCAGTGCTGCTTCTGCTAGGAGGAAGAGTATTTGAAGCTCGTCAGCCATGCCATGGCATGCATTGTTTCTCTGTGTCCTCTCATTCCCTGCTCTTGAAAAGTTCAACAGCCCTCCACCTAGCACTTCTGTTTCCAGATCAAACAGTACCGGCTGCTGTTTAGCTCCAGATTTAGCTGAAGGATTCAATTTGGGCAGGAAGTGGGTGAAGACTCAGAGTCCAGGCTACAAAGTGCCAGCAAGCTGCGATGCCTGTGCAAGTGTTTTCAAACTCACAGTCGCCATGAGGCCATCATGAAGGAGCAAGCGCTTTCTGCAACTTGGCTCCCACTGCAAAACCTCTCAGTTGTCATGGTCATCTGCCGCAATACCCACCTATTGAGCTTGCTTGTGCCAGGACTAGATTTCACGCAAGGTTCCCACAGTTGTTTGAAGCAGTTGCTTTTCTTCATTAACAAAAACTCTGTAGCCAAAGAAATGTACGTTTATCTTCTCTGCATGATTTTCATCTTCTCAGACAGACTTATTGCTGGAAAAACGGCAAACAGGAAGACTCATTACTTTGATAGTTGAGATATACAACATCCACTGTATACTGAAAGTGAAAAACAGCCACAAAGTCAAGCTTTTTGACAGATATTTTAAAAAGAATCAATAGTGTGTGTTTTCAAATAGCTTTTTCTGTTTTCTACACCATCTGGTTGAAAATTTCCCAAAATCACCACTTTTTTTAAACATAGATTTTAATTTGAATACAATGTGGGAATATCTCCGTTCCTTTTTTTCTTACCAGTTCTAACAAATGGAAAAAAAAACGAGCTCTATCACCTGTATCATATTCCTCTTCGAAAAATGCACGGTTGCATCTACATTGGCTGTCACAGAACCAAAACACAGGGAGGTTCTAAGTTAATTTTATCTTCTCAGAAGTAATCAGCCCAGTTTTAGCTTCGACTTTTTCTCATCAGTATATTTTTATCTAAACAACCCATTTTTTTATACCTGTTCAATAACAGGGTCTTAAATTGGATCTAGATTTGCACTCCTAAGTAAATCTTAATGCATGCTCCCCTGTGCTTATCTAATAATGAGGTTGGCTGGGAATAATGACTACTGGAATTGCAATGTTAAAGGCATTCATTAACATTAGTAATCAGCAATCTTGTATGGAGGCTTTATGCTTCTGGTTGATCAGCTCCTTATTGTGCAGCGTTGAGTTAGCTTGTATTCGAGCAGGAGCGAGCCCGCTACGAAAGGCCATCAGGTGAGGTTTCCATGGCAGCAATCATCCCCTTGCTGCTGCCATTTGTGGTGCAATCGGCGTGTCACTGCTCGGTGGAGAGAAGGCTCACACCACTCCGTCAAAAGGCAGAGGGCAGGGAAGATCAGGGTGGCTGATCAGGTGAGTCCGTGGCAGGCATCTCCTCGGCACCTCCTGTCCTCAAAGCACGAGCTCCCACGTTGTCACTGCCCCGGGGACAGTTGTACAGCAGATAGGCTGAACACACGAGCAGTGTCACCAAACAAATAGCGGGCTGCCGTCCTGGGCAGCAAGGAACAGAGTTCATAAAATGTACTCGAAGATTCTGAACTAACCAGACACGGCTGACATTTGTGAGCTCATCGGTGACTCATTGGTCAGATTGAGAAAATATTTCTTCTTTCCAGCATAAATGCGTTCTAGTAAATGTCACTTCTGCTTGGTTCATGAACTTGGGTACATAGGTGCCGTTTAGAACATCCCTCGAAAAGTCCTTCTGTAAAGGTCCTTATATTGATGGACAGTTTCATCACGCCAGAGAAAAGTGAAAAAGAGACGCTGGCTTTTTTTCAGGTTTTTTTCATTGGAGCTTTTTTTCACAAAATGATCATAAAACAAAAGTTAATGAACCAAAAAAAAAACCACTGGGCAATAATAGACGCTCCCTCCTAAGCCAACCTGAGAGTAAAAGACATCCCATAACCTTCTACCAACTATCCCATCCTTTTCTTGGACAAAGTGGAACATGGTATCCCCTGTTTCCGTGGGTTACACAGTAACCCTTTATTTTTTCACAGTTACCTTTATCTTGTCAGTTAATTCTGGCACAGAACAAAGTTGTGGAAAGTAGCTGTAAAGCATAGAGATCGTTTTCCATATGTGAACTCCTTTGGAGAAAGTGTTTTTAGTCTGCATTTAGATCATGCAGATTAATTTACCAACACATGTAAATTCCTACATGAAGTGTGCAACTGCTAAAGGTTTGGCTGTAATAAAAGCTTTTCTAAGGAGGAGGGAAGCTATGACAACCATGAACATTTCCAGGGTGAGGGAGAATCACTGAACAGGGATGCTGCACTCTCTGTGTGACAGGCATTTATTGCAGTGGTTTTGAGTAGACTTTTGTGTTTCTGCTCTTCAGGAGCCTATGAGTGTTGATGCAGTGATCAAAAGTCTTCCTTAAACAAACAGAAGTATCAGCAAGTGAAGCAAATCATATGGACATGGAAGTCTCCGTCAGTAATTGTCTCTGTGACTGCTTAGTCTTCTCTCTAGCTGTGCTTCACTGTATGCTTCTCTCTCAAGTTGCAGGATCAGAGAGGAAAAGATCTACATTCTTACAGAGAGCCCAGCAGCTCACAGGCCCCAGTCTGGTCTCCGCCGAGCATTTTTCCCCGTTAGCCTCTGTGATGCTTGCTAAGATTTTTGGCAGCATTTCCCTTTCTTAGGTTCCAGCTACTGGCATGCATGGACTCCGTCTGCTCCCTTCTGACTTCACCGTTTCAGATCCCAGTGCAACAACTCTCCTTTCAGAGAGTGCAGGTGTCCATGCAGCCACACACAGGGAAACCACGCACCTGGAGAGGCTCTTCGGGCTGCATTGCAGTAGAGCTGGCACACTGTCTCTTGGGTTAGCGTACCGATGATCTCCGCTGTAGCTGAATGCTAAAAGTCTCTGACACCCGTGAGTCACCATCATTCCTTTTCCTTTATTGAGTGCAGTAGGCAGAAGTTCACTGATGAGGTTTCTTCTTTTTTTTTTTTTAATGTTTATCCCAACTAGAGAATAAACATTAGATCCCAAATGACATTCTTTGTAAAAATAAAGGCAGCAAGGAAATGCCTGCCTACATCAGAAACTGAAAATTGGTCAAGTGCTCATATTAATTTTAAAACAAGGCTGTAACAATACAGGAAACCAGTCTTCGTTTCATCGTTTTTGATGTCTGTTCTCGAAGGATTTCATCCGGGCACTCTTAAGAAGCTGAATTTAGTTGCGACTCGCTGTCTTTTCAAATGATTTCTTTTTAGGTTACGGTAGCTAAGCCAAACTATTTCTGAAAAACAGGGCTGTAAGAGTCAGTACTTGGTGTTTTTGTTCTGTTTCAGGGTGTGCTGGATTCACCACGTTACAGGAGTGTGGGTGTACCCGCTTCTTGAGCACCTCAGCCCAGGTGTCAAAATAATCTTTTTCGCAGCTGTTACTGTAATAATTAACATTTTCTACTTGATGGGAGAGGTTCTGAACAACTACATCTGGGATACCCAAAAATGTGAGTATCGTTTTAGGAATGTTAGCTCATGAAATGCTCTGTCAGGACTTGAAGATGCTCCCCTGAAAGTCAAAAAGATTTTTAGTAGGCTAAAACAAAGGAAAAGGACAAAAGTTCCATTCAAACTTCTTGCTTACTTGCTCTTAAAAGCAGTCAAATGAATGGAGTGGCTGCTGGAAAGCATGATGAGCTATGAATGAGCTATGTATTTTTGTATAACTTCTAACACTAATTTAAGAGCTGTTGGCAATTACCTGAAAGGTTTACAACCCACTTGGTTCACAACCCACTTATTAGCTGATGAACCCATTTAAATGCAGCTAGAATAAAGTATCATTTTGTAGGAATGCTGTTAATGTTAAACTTAGAGTTAGAAATAAAAAACTGTATTCTCAGATATAAGGTATATGTAAGTATTCTCAGATAAGGTGTTTTCTGCTTATAAATTTACTCAAGGAAAATTAATATTTTCACATTGATCAAATGATAGGAATGAAAGACCACATTATTGGAGGGTAAACATAACTCTGTATATACTCTGCATTCATCCACCATGCCTAGGCCAGCCAATGCTGAGTAAAGGAAAAGGGAAAATAAGACAAACACAAGATTAAAAGTAGATGTCTTTAGTCTACGAAAGATGGTTTTCATTTGTCAAAATGCATGAAATAAGCAAACAACATTCATAATCTCCTCAGGAGCAAGTCACAAATGGAGCGAAATACTTGCTCAGCGGGAATTCTGTCATTACATTAATTGGGCCCATAATGGATTGTGACCATATGAACAGCCTGCATCCCCGTTTGGGAAACATAGTGTGCACTTGTTAACAAAACGTAAATTCACATGGTAGCTTACTGCACGCACAGTTCTCTTTTACCAAGTCCTCTCGTGCTAGGTAGAGCCTGATTCCAGGAGCTCCAATCAGTTTTACTTGCCATTTGCTCCCGTTAGCAAGCAGATGCAAAGTGGTTTCCTTGGTAGTACCCTAGAACCAGCGGCCAATGGTCGTAGTGCTCACGTGTGGTTTTGAGGCCTCACTTGGATGTCACAGTCACGTCTATTTTAATTATTTGTGTTAATTCAGGAAATAAGTTTCTAAAAAAGGCAGCCACACGGAATACTTTCCCTAGGCCTGTGTGAAGTCCTGTATGAAGCGCAGTAACATGTTGAAGAGTCACATATTCTTACCAAGTCCATGAATAAGTAAAAGGTGGAAAATCTCCCTCGCTATTCCGCAGTATGCCTAACAAAATCTCTGGTTCTTGTGGCCCTCCACCCCAGAAAAGCTGAGGTTAATCACGTCATTCTTCCAGTAGGTTCAGCATGGCCTTGTTATCCTCTCTGTTATTTCCTTGATTTGGTTAAGGAATATTGATCCACACTCCCTTGTGGCTCAAGCACTTGCAAACCAGATAATGCCGTGAGTCACCTGCTGTGTTGCTATGCCTGAGACACTTTGCATAAACCAAACCTGAGGTGTATGGCAGCGGGCATGTACAATAATGCCACTCTGTCTCCATGCAAGATTTGGGAAAATATCATTTGAAAACTGTACCTTTAAAAGGGGCTTTTGATTAGTAAGGTTTCAAACTAAAGCAGTCTGCCATGAGAGTTCTGGGATGAGAGGGGGTTGTTGGAGTTCGGAGGTTTTTTTTTTTTCCTTTTCCTCTGGAGATGCATTAAATAAAACCCCACTACTGACAAAATGATTTGCAGTTAGTTTTTCCAAGTTAAACCACAAACATGGTAGGCAAGGAAAAATTTGCCCTTTTTACAAGCCAGTGTCTGTCCACAGTTTTGAGGGTATCTGCATTCCTGCCAAAGTATTTGGTGCATCTGCAGCAGAGCAATTCAGAAGAAAGGAAAGAGGCTCCTTTTAACAGGCAAATAAAACAGCTCATTTAAAACTATTGGAAAAGTTCCTTACAGCAAAAGGCAGAAGGCTCGAGACTGGCTCTGGAGCAGCCTTGTCAACCCACTGTACTCTTTTGGACCCAGCCTCTTGTTTTGGTTGTTAAACCTGTGACTGTGGCTCTTCATCGGTTCGCCAGCGACGCGCAGGGCCGTGGTACTGGTGCTGTTGGCAGGGTGCAGACCCGTTTGTTTCCCCCGTGCTTCTTCCGACAAAGGCCACTCTGCAGCTGTGCTTTCTAACTGCACATGGCTCTCACTGTTTCCCATCCTGGAATTAATGAGCCATGTTTTGAAAGTGACTTTTGGTGTAACTGCCATCTATGCATAGATTGCATTAGCAGGTGATCTTACTTGTGACTGGATTTTCCTCTCAGCGTTCTCAAAAATTACTTCTTTTTTGCCTTCAGTCCTCAGAGGTCTGTCTTTTCCAACACGCAGCAGGCCTAAAAACCTCCAAAAGAAATATTTTTATTTGAGATGTTTGGCAGAGAGGGCTTAGTCAGAAGAACAATACTTTTGTCAGATACCAATAGTAATTCATTGTCCAGGAACAGGCACATGAAATAGCTGAATGTTTTCATTGCCAGAAAAAAATAAAAAAATAATAATAAAAAAATCTGCTGCCTGGCCCAGACTTTGCTCAGCACAGACAAGAGAAAAGTCCTGCAGCAAGGATCAGTTCTTTAAGGAGCCCTAGAGCCAACTCAGCCCTCCTGGTATTAAAGGCATGGCCACAACAAGGAGGGAGAGGCACCCTAACAACAGTAACCAGATCTTCATTCTTGTGCTCTCAAAAAAGGGAGATGTATGTGAAAGCTGTTAAAAAATGGGGGGGGAGGGATGGCCTAAAGTTACTGGATTCTGAAACAGAATTTTTAAAACTTGCATTCAAATAAAGTCGGCTGCTTAGCTTCAGCTCTAATAACATCTACTCCAATTTGCTCTTAGGTAAGCAGAGGAGCCGAGGGAACTGAGTGTTCCCAGTCCCCTGCAGCAACCAAGGGCTGAGCGTGCGGCAGGGGGTTCGGCTGGTTTGGAAAAGGTCCGGAGGGAGGGGGGGGCGCGCGGTTCATTGCTGGACAACCACTGCCATCAGGTGTGCAGATGCTCTTTTCATTCACAGCAGGTGAGGTAACACATGCAAGAGCACGCGAGCAAGTAGGGGAGGAACGACAGCAATAAAGGGAAAAGAAAGGTTAATGCGTTAGAAGAAACTTCTCTAAATAAACTCTTCGTTTTTATTCGTTCAGAGATTTCTGAAAGCTGCTCTCCGTATGTTTTCAGGTATTGAAGAAGAAAAAGAGAAGACAAAAATGGACTGAACAGTAGATGCAACATGGAGGCTTGTTCATGGCTCCATGGAAGATTTCTCATCCCCGACAGAGGTTGGCACGGAGAGGAATCTTCTGGAAACCAGGCAGTTTAGTGGGCCTTCTGCTCAGTGCAAGGATGTTTTGGTTTTTTTAATGAAGGAAAATGATTTTAGCTAAGAATAATAATTATGTTTCAACCTCCGTTCCTATTTCTCCATGCTTGCATGTGATACACACATATAAGATGTATATTTATCTCCACAGCATTCTCAACGTGCATTTCTTGCATCAAATAAGTCATTAAATCATTAAGTCATTAAAGCTTTCCACTTCCACCCAGAAGAACAAGTTCATTCTTTGTATTGTTTGAGAAAAGCTTACCCAGATAGGTCTAATATGGGGAAACAAAACAATCCTAAATATTCAAAGTACAGTGTAAAAATATATTACAGTTAATTGCATGAATGTATCCGAAGAAGAATTCAATCTGACTGAAATATAATGTAACATGTAACAGTTGCCTTAAATCAGTGATGTTAATAATTTTATCAAAGATTTGCAGTGCTAGACTACCTGAATATGATGCAACTTTTCTTAAATATGCCTAAATAAAGATCAAGTTACCCCCAGGTTTATGTTTCTTCATGCTGATTCTTGAAATTCTAGATGGACTGATGGCATTTGAATGATTTATTTTCAGGTTTTCCAGTGTCAGCTGTATATGATATTATTTCTCCGTGAGGATTTTTCTTCTTATTTTCCCAGTACAAGACCTGATGCTGCATTTTCAAGTCGTAAGTTCTCAACACATGGGCTGAGCCATTAGCATAGTACTAGAGAGAAGATATAAGCCTTACTTTAGGGAGGCACCTAAGCAAATGCCTGCTATATCAGGAATATGCCTGTTTGTGTCTGGAATTCCACTGCAAAACACTGACAATGGTCGAAACGACAGAATTCTGTTCAATTATCAGGCAATTGAAAAGGAACTGTACTAGGCAGAAAAAAAATGTGTAGAATTAATTGCTGATTTTCAGCAAGAAATTATTTTGTAAAAAAGTAACTTAAAGATCCAAGTGTCCTGATGTTCACATCACACATTCATTAGTGTATTTAGGTGTATTTATTCTATTACATATAGAGCACTTTAAAGGTATATGTTAATGTGTGGGTTTTTTACACAGATTCCTGCAGAGTTTTAATATAACTTAAATATCTTCCTGCTCTGGAACAGTTCTGGGGGAAACTGATCTCATGCAAATCATGACACGGCTCCCCGGTATTTTTTTTAAATCCGCTACTGTTTATGTACACATGATCGTAGAAACGGTGCAGTAGTTCAACAGTGTGATTTCTGATCGTTTCTTTCAAAAATAAGGCTTCTGTGGTTGTATTGCCTTTGTGACTGTCTGTCCTCTCAGTAATTTTAGTTTGGTGGTCAGAGTTGCAGATTTCCAAGTTAGTCAGGCTACTAGAAAGCACGTGGAAATTTGTGGAGTTCACAGGAGAAGGTCCCAGAGAAGGAGAGGGCAGAACACACAATCAGCCGTACTTCCAGCTCAAGATACTTCAGCTTCATGACTACTGATGTCTAGCTGCTCCAGATGAAATTATGTTACAGGACATGAGGTGGGTGTTGAATCTTGAAATTTAAAATACGGGTTCTATAAAACTTCATCAAACAGAAAATCTGAGTGAATGCTCCTATAGTTGGACCTTTCCAGCCAAATTATGACAAGTTCAGTCCTTGATGAATGTTCTACAGGAAGGCACTGTCATGTCACTGCAGTCAGGTAAGTCTAAGAAAAGCTAATTCATCCTGCATTTGTCTGCTCTTTGCCATTGCATGGTCAGGTCACCACTGTCAGAGGACGTGGTGCTAGCACAGCCCATTAAGGGGGCTTCTGGGTACCATGAGGCAGTAAGGTCTTCTGGAGAGCAAAGTGCAGATGGACACAGGGCTACATCGAGCCCAGCGATGTGTTGGTGCTGCTGGGTGTCTGCAAGGCGTGCTTGGGGCTGAGCAGGGGAATTACTGCTTTGGGAAGAGCATTGGACCTGGGCTGAATACATTCATTTGTGCCTTGCTGTGGCTGAGCTAAGAGCTCTCCTCAGTGTGCAGGGGATGCAAAACCCTAAAGCTTCTCTTGAAAAGACCACCACTGAGCTGGCACCAGTAAACCCTGCTGGCCCCAAGTTGACTGAGCAGAGCACAAAAAATGGTCAGCACTCCCAAAAGGGGGAGGGCACCTCAAAGAAATCTGGCCTGGCTCTGCATGGAACTGGTTTGGGTTCTGTGGCTCCATGCCAGGTAAAAATGAGCACCCTGTCTACGCACTCAAACTGTCTTTGGAAGCAAATTAGCTATAGCCATGTGGCCTTGCAATAAGGTTATTAAGCTCTGCTGGACCTGAGCAGAGTTGGCACACATGCACGGTAATTCTGCAGCATGGTTACTCTGTCCACAGATAACTGGGCTTGATTGTAATAGATGGTTGTTATTGGAGGTGGTTGGATGTCTGTTACTTGCAACAGGCTTTAAAAACTCGGGAAGAGAAGAAAACATGGATTCAGTTGTGTTTCAGTGAGGTATGAGCTGTTTAAAGTCACTGCTTGGGAAAGCTTTGGTAGCATGTGGAAGTACTGAGGGACAGAAGTGCTAAAGGATGTAGCCATACTTTCTGACTGCAGCAGTGACAGTGGCACACTGCATTGTGAAGAGATTGTCAACAGTGGCTGAGGGTGGGAAGCTCAAAGCCCAAACCCGTTACACTGGTCATACAGAGAACTTGCATAAGCCATGTTCTGCTATTAAACCTAGCACATTTTTTGTGATTTTTTTAAAATTTATTTTATTTCACATGGATTGTTTCTGTCACTGAATTCAGGAGTTCATTCTGATGGAAAAGGGTTAGGTAAAAATAAGAAATTCCAAAATGCCACACAGCTGTACATACTCTGTCTCTGCTGGTTCTAATGACGAACTGAATCCACAGGTAGGTATCCGAGAGGAAGAAGACTTCCGTTCAGAGGTGCCACATAGGGAAAATTAAAACTGTCTTCCCTTTTATCTGTGAATTTGTGAATATTCAGCACCTCAGAAAAACAGATGGCCAAGCTTAGATACCAGCTATGGGCTTAAACCCCTGAGGTTGGCATTATTAGCCAAAGGCAATATATGTGACACAAAATGTGATAGGTTTAATTTGGTTTCAGGAAATTTATAGTATTTGGAGAAGGTCTGAACTCAGTTTGTCTTCTCAGGTCTCAGAAAGTTCTCCACCTCCTATGAGCTTTGAATCATAGTATTTAAAGTCAAAAAAAATTTTAGAGCATTAAATCCAACCTATGATGTATGAACAACGATATAAATAACTTAGGGGCCTGTGTACCCAGAGAGTGCTCTTCTAGACTGTGTTCATTCCCTTTAGAATTACACAATCCATCATGCTTAAGAAAGATGATGGATGAATGATGACTAAAGTAAAAGTCACTTGTAAACTTGCCAAATTTCAACCATCTTGGCTGAAATTGTCCCTGAAAGGTATTTCTCTTGGGGGAACTATTTTTTTGGTGGAAAACTTTTGTCAGAACAAGTCATCTATTTCCAAGCAAAAGTCTATGAATAAGACTTTTTTTTTTTTTTTCTATGTCTAGAAACTTTTCTCTACTTTTGCTGTGGAACTGGTTCTGTGGGAGAAGGATAGCAATTATGTTAGTAACACTTCCTACTTTATGACAAAAATCTACTTGTCATTGTCCAGGTTGTAGGAAAAAACATGCCTGCACTTCCCTGTAGCGCACAGGTAATTCTCCAAAGCGCTTATTCATATGCAGAGTTTGACTTCCAAGACGCACACCAGAATGGGGACCTTGATCTTGGTTCCCATGTATCGTCAATGCCTCCCCAAAGCTGATGCAAATAAAGCTGCCTAGAGCAAATATGAAGGAGACAAAGCTTTGAGGAAAACTTAAGCAATAGGTTGTAGATAAATAAGTTAAATGGAAAGACTCCTAGCCTTTCCCTTGAGAACCACAGTAAAATTAAATTATTAATATTTGTTAAGCATGTCATAGCTATAATGATAAACCACATAGAAAATTCTGTGAAGGAACCATTAGTTTTGTTGTCAGAGAAGAATATAGCATGCAGTAAATAAGGCAGGCTGCCACACCTTGAACCACAAGGAAAAAAACAAAATCTGGTTTCATCATTCAGTGAGAGCCATCCATCATGTGTTATGAATGAGGCAGAGGAAAAAATATTGTGTGATCATCTAATTAAAGGCAATATCATAATTCATACTCGCAAGGGGCCAAATTAAGGTTGAACAGACGGCCTTAATTTTGACATTACCTCACTCTTGAATGCCTGACTTTGCAAGTTGAATAATACTCTCTTGACTTAGTATAAAACATAAAAAAGAGAGATTTATTTAAAGCTGGTTAGAATGACTAGCCACAGAGTTGCCATGAATTTGAGTTTGACTATATGCCCTCTTTGGCTTTACAAAGCTCGTTCTCACTTCCTGTGTGCATTTAGATGCCCTGAAATGTATTTGCACAGCTCTCATACCACTCTGTTACAAAGAGATTGCCATAATTTGCTAACTTTTGCCGCAGCTTCGGAATGAAATTATTTTAGTCTGTAATTTGGCTTATGTGTTGTAAAGCCATATTTTTCTTTCTCTCTATAGCAACCATTGCCTTACTTTAAAGGGATCTGACAAACATCTTCCCCCAATGTTAAGTTGTTTCTTTGCTTCTCTGCCCACCAGTAGTATTTGCTAAATTGCTACCAGTGCACGTCAAGTCTACTTGGACACCGTGTGTAGAGTGAAAAATGGCTAACCCTTCCCCAGGCTCCCCAAAGGCTCTTCGTATCGCTAGTAATGATGTGATACACAAATTATATACAAAATGGCAGCTTGTAATGATAAGGCATATGTTCTTATTTAATAGTTCATTTTCAATTTGCTATTCAAAGGCTATTTCAAACACTGACAACAATTTCTTCTTCACCTTTTACTTTTCTATAAAGATTGGGCAGTCTGCAGGGCTCTGATACAGGCTTGGGTAGCCTTTGAGGACTCTGATACCATTAGACTGAACACTGAAAGAAGGATTTATAATCTAAAACTTGAGATAAAATACAGTCCTGAAAAGACCATCAACCTGAGGCTAACATCACTGAGGTAGGTTTGGTGTTCCTGCCCTGGGAATAAAGGAGCAAGCAGTGAGAGATGTGTAAGTGCGGTCACTTCTGAATGCACCTTGGTGAGATATGCTGCCAATCCTGTTTTTAATGTTCCTGTTTTTAATGTGAACAGGGGCAAATGATGGTGACAGATACTTTCCGTCAGCAACAACAGAAAGAAAGCTCCTAACCAAATCCTAATGCATAGTAGGATCAGGTCATATCCACTAGGGTATCCCAGCTGCTCTGCACTGCTCCGGTGGTTCGAAGCTTCACGTGCCGCTTTAGCCAACCACTTAAATGAGGGTCACAGGTGCTGCAGTAAAACCCGTGAGTTTTATTATATATTTGTGCCATTATATTTGGCCCAAGGTGTTCATATATGTTGTAAAAGTGCAAATGTCTTCAATGCGCCTGATTGCAGTATTAAACCTGGGGTTTGTACATACAGCTTTGAGTATTTCAGAAATCCCAAGAAATAAAAGGATTTGCAGGTTTGGTTAATTTCTGCAGGGGCAATGATCTCTCTTTTTTTGAAGCAAGAGGAGCAAAGGGGAATGAAATTAGTCTGGAAAGTAAACAGATTTAGCTGTCAACATCTGTTTAGAAACATCCTTAAGCACATGTTGAATTCAAAGCATAGGCACAGGTGCTGTTCAATGCAGAGGCTTTGCTGAATGAGGGTGCAAGCAGACTTGCAGGTGGGATGCTTTCTGCAGTGCTCCTAATGACGTAGTGAAATGAAAGAGCTTTTTGTGCTTAGAGTCTTTTGAGTACAGTGACCTCCTCTTACTTGTATTATTAAAAAACTCTAAAAACAGAACTGTCCAATTTACAGACCATAAACAGCAAATATATTTAATGTATATTCTCCAATATAAGCATTTTTATTTTTACCTAAAATGCACTCTGTTTTGTTCAAATAACAGATGGAAATAAATGGATTTTAATGTAACCCAGAAGAGCAAGATGTAGTCTTACTCCCTTAAATGCCCTTTTCTTGTTCAGACCACGGCTGTAAAAGGATTTGAACCTCAACACAATAAATGCCAGTACGGAAATTTGAAAGGTAGGCTACAGACTTCTTGGCCCACCGGAGGAGCTATTTGCTGTTCCTTGGAGCTGTGTAAAGAGAGACAGAAGTAAAATAGAATCTGTTTCATATAATCTGTATTGTGGCTAAACATGTTGTCCAAGTTTGGCATTTCATATATAGCTTATGCATCAAAAAGTAAACCTCTGCCATTAGAGTGGAGAAGTATCTGTGCAGCGTGCGTTCTAAGTAGACTGCTACAGTACAGTCAGAACTAGGACGCAATATTTCTTTGCTTTTTTAATACAAAATGGTCCCCCACAGTATGCATATTGTGTATGTCAAGGTTCAGCACACATGCATACATCTATATATACACACATGGCAACACAGACACACATGATCTGTAGAAACAAGTAATGACAGTCAGATGTTAAATGACGGTTCCTTGCTTACCACGGAAAGGAATCAGGAGCTATGAAAGGTAACACTCTCGACATGGACAGTAATTCCATCCTATCTCCAAACTTGCAGCTCCTTGTGCTTCCACTCTTCCCCTCGGTGTAAGGCTGCTGAGCTGCGGGACATGCTGCCCGCAGCAGTAGGGACAATCTGCAGTTGTTATCTGTCTACAGATAGATAACATTCACAGGCTCTGCAACTCAGTGCAGTTTGCGTTGCTTAAGAAATTTTTGCTTCTGCATTTGTGGATGTTTAATTTGATTTTGCAGGCAGAGCAGTGCCTGGCTAGCCTTCTACATGTAATTGTCCTAGTTTATTTGCTATGTAAAATAAAATAATTTGTTCTTATTTAATAATGCTTCCCAATTTGGCTTCCAAGTTTGCACCTGACAGATGTAATGGGATAAAAGAGGGGAAGGTCACCCCTCATCTGCTACTGGTACTAAGCCGCAAGCCATTTTCTCTAGGGATGGCTTTACAGAATTGGATTATTATTAGTCACAGAGCAGAAGGTGGCAATTAAGTGAAAAATACTTAGGCAGCAAAAATTATGATAATGGGGGACTTCAACTACCTGTATGTAGTATGACCAAGAGTCGCCATGGGACAAGTTATAAAGAAGGAATTTCTTGAATGATAATTTCTTGAGCAATCAGCTGTGGAGTACACAGAGGAAGAGAGTGTTCTCAAAGCTGAGAACCACAGAGTCTCCTTCAAGATGCAATCCCAGGTGAACCACTAAGCAATATTGACCACAGCATAATGACAATCACCCTCCCCGGGGCAGAGAATACCTGAGCTTTGTACAGTGACCCTAAATATCAGAGGGGAACGGCAGGGAGGACAGGAATGAAAGGGGAAAAAAAGGTCATTTAAAAAAGCTGTAAAATTTAAATTAGATTTACAGTGTACACAGATTATACTGGCAAAACATGTGAGGCTTATAGCTGAAGTGGTGTGCATGGGGCTGCTCCACAGCCTGTGCTAAGGGGAATCCTGCATGTGCAGACCGGCAGGGCTTGTGTCCCACAGGATGGGCACACTCAGGACATTTTCCCCCAGAGGCCTCAGGCTTGGCCATACGCTCACACCCAGCTGAGGGTGACTTGCCTCCAGCAGAGCCATTCTACAAAGCAACTCTCTTGTCAGAGACCGTGGCACCTTCTCCCACGCAACGGGGACATCTTGCAGTGAACACTTATGAGGCAGCTCTCGGGAAGCTGTGCAAGAGAGAACAAGTGAAGATAAAGTACCCCGGTTAGAAAAAAATCACCTAAGTGTAGCCCACAGCTGGTGCTTCTCAAGAGAGATGCACTCAGTCAAATTGGGTTTCAGTCTCCCTCTACAGAGACCGCAGATTTATGCAGGATTTTGAAAATGGAAGGAGCTGCTGAGGCCAGCCCTCAGGCAGAAGTATTGTGATGCTTTAAATGTCAGAACCATGGGTGGGATATGCACCATTAGAGGCATGTCTGTGTAGTGGCATGATTGTGTAATCAGAGACTCATCTAAGTTGAAGCAGACCTTCATGATCACCAAGTCCAACCATCAACCTGACCCACGTACTATATTCCAGCTATTCCTAGTGCTACGGGGTGTTTGGAGGGAGCCACAAAACTGAACTGCAGCTAAGCTTAGGAAGTGGTCCCCTGGATGGCCTACGATACGATTAAACCAGGAACACCTGTAAAGTCTGTCTGCTGATGTTAAGGCTACAAAGGTGGATTTACTGCACAAGAGGCAGCATCCTGTTTGTGCTGGACCACGTCTTAGCCCTGTGTGATGTGCGGAAGGATTCTTCCTTCAGCAGGAGGTCCACGGAGCCCGAGCCATCCCAGGGATTAGCTGGACATTGGCTGGAAACACCATGTGCAGCAAATATGCTGCTGTGCTTGTGAACGCAGCTCCCATAGGGTGACATACGTATTGGCAAGCACCATAGGCATGGTTGGCATGTGTGACTGGAGATTTCAGACTAAATCAAAAAAAAATATACATATATATATAAGGCTTTGTTTAATAGTGCATTAATTGTGAAGGTAGTGGAAGATTTCTAATTCCTTTCAGCACTTTTCCTCAGAATTTGGATTCAGCTGGATATACTTAATTTTTTAAAAGCCTCTACATTTCGCAGTTTACGCATTTGCATAGCGTAGGACTACTGTCAGGAACATATATCTGCAGATCTGGGGCATGAGCTGTTCTCATCATTTCAGTGGGATGGAGAGAAAACAGTTCAAAGGAGGAGGATGGGGGAAGGGAAGCATTTCCATATATTTTTTTAGGAATCATAAAGAAACACAGGCAAGAATGTCAATCATGAGACATATTTCTCTCTTTAATATTATCAGGAATACAAAAGTTCACAGAGCACATGTGTGAGAGGATGCTGCGCTGCCTTGACTACATGATCTGCATGATACATGTCAGAAGATGGGAATGTTGCTATGGCAATTGTTCCCGTTCCTGAATACTAAGTTGACGAATAAGCCAGTCCACAATCAGGCAGGCTCATTTATGAACTTATCTGCTTGGAGACATTAAGTGATATTTTCAGTTTCTCTTGAAGAGATGCATAATTTTCTGCCCTGGCTTCTTAAAGACCCAAGCTCTTCAGCTTCCCCCTGTCCCCTCCACCCGGGGTTTCTGTGATCTGGAAGCTACTGAAGATAGAGATTTAACCGAATTTTGTGCTGAGGACTGCCGGGGTTTTTCCTCAGCTTATACAGAGTCCTTCAATTTCCAGCTCGATATGAAAGCAACATAAAAATGGATCTTTCTGCTATATGCTACATTTCCAAAAAGTCATCTTGTATTTTTTTTAAATTCTGCATAAGGTAATCCATAAATCTTTACTTTCAGTCTGGAGAAGACTAGCATCTTTCCACTGCCCCCTGGCAGAACAGTGAGGGAGGGATTGGTAGCCTGTTACTTCCTCATTTTAACATTTTAACTGTGCCACCCTGAGGGCCCATCTCATCCTCCCCTGTACTACTGAGCCTTTCCCACTGTGCTGTGTGGGTAGTGTGACAGGAAAGCAATATCTTTACCATCAACTCCCAAATTCCACCATTGGTTTCCATTAACAACAGTACTTTCTTTTACTTGCTGCCCTAAAAATCTGCATAGCACTTCTTTGTGTAATCAAATCAACTGGCATCATTTTTGCAGAGGTGGCAAACTTCGGTAGATACAGTGATTCCTGTATTACTGTGATGTCCAAGTTGTATCATATTTTCTAGTAGCAGGCTGATCTCAGTTATTTTCCTTTTACTTGAGTTTCATTCTGTGGACTGGAATTTTCCCTGCTAGGAAAATTCTACATGTTTAGTTCAGGCTGAGTATCGAGGGGAAATTTTCTACTAAGATGGCTGAGGCACTCTGGAGTGAAGATAAGAAAAAAAAAATGGGCTGTATTGCCCATATCAGAAAAAGTTCCTTCAAATTAGATGATCATACTGTTTTTTTTTTTGTTTGTTTGTTTGTTTGTTTGTTTGTTTTAAAAAAGAGACTTTTTTTTTTTTTTGGTCAGGATATATATTGCTTTAGGGAATAGTGCAGGGAAGGAAGCTGTAAAAGGCTTATCTGGTGTGTAGTAAATGTTCCTAGCAGGACAAGCTAGGAAGAGGAATCCAAAAGCTGTTCTGCAGAATTGGATCCTCTGTTTACATGTGTGATGTTGGAAAAATTACTTAATTCTACCCATTCACAGTTGGCCAGCAACTTTATTTACAGTTTGAAATGTTTATTTAGCACCTCCCATTGGCTCTAAAAGTACTAAAACAAATGAGTTCTGAATGAGCAAATGAGCATGCAAAAAGGTATTACTGAAAATTATGGCAGCCTATATGTCAAATCACTCAAATACCCACCTCAAAAAGTGAATGTTACATAAGAGAATATGGATTTATTTTACGCTTCAGTATCCAGATATTAAATAATAAAGCCAACAGGAAGTATGAACATGACCAAAACAGCAATGAAAAAAGATTTTTCTGTCAAGTTTAATGTATGTGCACAAATTCCAGTACAACCAACCCAAGTGTCTCAAACAACTCATAGGTTATTGTAGACCCACACATAGGGATCCACAAACACAGGACATCTTTGGAAACTGCAGGAGCAGGTGCTCTCCATAGCAGTCTGACTTCCTGATGTAACATTCATTCATTCTCTGTAGGAACATGAAATGAGTGGAAGAATTTCAAATTTAAGGCTTAATTCTGAAATGCTTGTTCAGACTGTCCAGCTGGTCTGAGGTTTTTGATACCCATCTGAGAGCCTAACTTCAAACGCAAAGACCAGCAAAGAGAGGTCAAAAGCTTTCACGGTGCAAGGCACGAAGGAGTGAAAAGCATTTACTTGTTTAGCAGGATTAACAGAGTAAGGACACTTAGCGCTTTACCACTATACAGACCTAGGTTATTTAAACTATGCATTTATTTATTTTTCATATGAACTTGTTTTGTTTCCAGAGTTTTAAAGGATGGATTTGAGAAGCCACCCTTGCTGCAGGTACTTTCCATGTTTCTGAGCAAGGAGACAAGGAAAAACAGCAGATGAAATTAATTTTTCTACAGTCTTCTGCACCAGATAGGAACGATGATGAGCTAGCTGCAGCTGAAAATTAGATGCAATTTTAGTACACAGAGCAGCTCACCCTGCTGAATGGGGACCAGTATACACCGCTTTCTGATAAGCACCACAGCCATGCTGTAGGCATGTTGCCCAGAGCAGGTGTGAAAGTTGCCTCTGGAAGGGCTGAAGAGCTTAGATTTCTCTTTACAAAGAAACTCTGCCAACAGCTGTCTGTGACTGGGAAGCATTAGCTGGGATGTGACCACAGCAGCTTCCTTGGCCACCCTGTTTGCAGGCTACTTGCCTCTCTGGTGACCCAGCACTATCCCTTTGCTTTCCCCACCAGAGCTGAGAATCACTTGCCTGTTCTGAGAAGAGCTCCTCAGCATTCATGGCCATGAAAAACCACAAGAGCTGGAGTAAAACAAGATTTATTCAGAAAGAGGGTGTGAATCCAATTAGAGTAAAACAAACAGTCTATATGACACATTTCTTTCTCACCTCTGCAGAAGCTAATCTAGCTAATCCCTCTGTGTTGTAACAGGAAAATAATCAATACCTTACAAATCCACAGTGAGTATCCAAGGACGCAGGCAGCAAATAGCAGCTGTCTGGGCCTCCAGCCCATTCAGCACTGTATTTGTGAGCACACAACTGCCTCTGGTTTGCCCTCCAACTTTCTGCTGCGGTGTCTACACACAGGCACTGACTTCAGGCCACATCTCATTTTCTTATTCCCAAATAAGCATTTCGCTTTGCTTTGCCATCGTGATGTGAGTTTCCTAAATAAGAAGATGTTCTGGGAAAGAGATCTTCCTCCGTGCTCTTGAGAAAAGATAGTCATTTCTTTCGAAAAGCTTGGCATTCACACAGGCTGCACTGACATCCTGTGGCTTGATTTCCCAGCCTGAAGTGAAGGCGAGTGCGCAGGGATGGCTTCGCCCCCGTTTCCCATCCTTTCTCAACACCACCTCATGTGAACAAGTCCCTGCCCTGGGCCAGGCTGGCAGAGATCCGAGACCCACCTTCATCACGTCCACCGTTGTGCTAATGCTGACGGCTGGGGGAGTGAGCTGGTGTCCACCCACCTTTTTGGTGTCCCCTGAATCACAGCCCGCTGAGGCAGGGCTGGGTGAGGGTGAGCTGCAGTGACCCATTGCTTGGTGGAGTGTTGCTGGAAGGGCAAGAGCATTTTTAAGGAAAAACTCGTGTAATCCCCTCATACCACACCTCTGCCCACAGGGACCCCAGACAGGGCCTGTGGCTGAGGCTAAGCAATCCCAAAGGGTGCCCCAGACCCTGGTCAGATGCTGTGTGAAACAGCACCCAGTCCCGGCAGACAGCAAGCCTAGTTTTACCTTCCCACTGGGAGCAGCATTAATCTGTAACTTTTTAGGCATCACTCGATCAGCTGAATAACAGCTATTAGCTTTGGACTCTAGGCATTTTTATGAGATATTGGTTCCAGGGCTTGTGGTTTGGCATAGAAAGCATATTATTCACACACAAAACAACGGCATTAAAATAACATTAGGAATCTGGCTTAAACTGACAAAACCTAGGAAACTCAGAATTAAGGCTGAAAGTATGTCCTTAACTCACCCACAGCATGCCTGCTGGGGCAGTTTATATCGCATGTGAAATCCCCTGGCGCTGGCCCCCAGCGGACCTGTGCTCAGCACAAGACTTTTGGGGAGGAAACCAGGGCTGCACCTCGCCCGGGACCAGCCAGGCCCACCGCCACCATCACACCCAGGGACAGCCAGGGCACTGCTCCGCCTCACCGGGTGGAGACGCTCGCCATGACAGGCGGCAGCCATTACGTGGCGGGTCAGGCCGAGGCTGCTTTCCTCCCCGCCGGGCCTCGTGCCTGGCCCTCCCAAGCAGCAGGGGTGAAAGGAGACAGACGTGTGGGCTTGAGCGGTGTCTCGACATGCTGGGGATAACCCAAATGAGGGGAAAATGGGGAAAAATAGATGTGGTGAGCGCTGCCTGGAAAACAGCCATTTCCAAAGCGTGTGGGCAAAATACTTGCCTTTTGTAGGTGCCACTGAATGTGTAGGGAGGCCAGCAATGACGGGCATGAGCTTTCAATAGACATAAAGAAATTATACATCCAGTGCTCAAATTCAGGATTTCTCTGTGTGTGTGTACCTAGAGAGCTGGGTTTCCTATGCTGCTACCAGCACCATGGCAGTCAGAAGAGAGCTGCTGAGAAAGCAGTGCAGGCTGAGGAGAAGTTAGTCCAGCATGTGGCCAGGGGTGAGGCGTGAGCCGGGCATGCCAGCCCTCGTGGCAGCTTGCCCCGATCTGCAGTTGATTTGCTCTGATTGATCGAAATAGCACAGCCAGGATGAAACGTACCCAGGACAGGGACTGCCAGGTGATGCCAGGACAGTCGAGGCTGCAGAGGCGGGTTGGAGTAACACTAGAGCAGAGAGGAGGACATGGGCCTTTCTGAAACCTGCCAGGGGAAAATCCTTGGCCCAGAAAACACCTTCTCATGTTCCTTTTGTGGATCATGTTACCATGGGGAACCGTGGCCAAGTCAGGGCACAGGGACACAGGTTGCTGCCATGGAAGCTGAGGGGAGGAGGGGAACCTGACACTGCCAAGCGCCGGCTGTGCTGAAGGGCTCCCTGCCACAGGCCTGCAGTCAGAGGACACCACCATGAGGACCTCAAGAAATTTGTGTCCTGGCACCCAGTGGCTGAAAAAAAGGAGCGTCCCCAAAAGACCCCAGCAATTCTGGGGTCATTCCTTGTAGAAACACCTGCTGTGATCCTGTTGTCCTCCACAGACCCTGCCTTTGGTCACGGGACACAAACATCAAAACCCTCAACTGGCCACGGGCTTTCCAGAAGGCATATCTGAGCTGGAGGTGATCTCAGTTGCAGCAATAAAACAAATGAAAGCAGCCATGGCAGTATCAGAGGTCACCAGAAGAGCTCCCCGCAGGTGCCTAGACCCTCTGTGAAGAATGCCCACTCCGAGCCCTGGTGACAGGACCAGCTCCACTCATTTAAAGCTTTTTTTTTTCTTTCTTTCTTTTTCCCTATGCCAAATATTGCCTCCAGACTGCAGCTAAACCAGCTCCTCTAAAAACACATTTGAAATAAGTTTCACTTCTTCACTTTTCTGCTGCTCTGCCTATTCCTTTTATTTATGAGCTCTGCCATTTTGTAGGAAACAACCCAAGACATTCGTGCATGAGGTATCTTTAAAGCAGAAATCACATCAAAAAAAAAAGAAAAAGAAAAAGTATCAGCCAAAAAAAAGTTGTTCAAATTGCAAGGTTGTCACACTGCTTAGTAAAAAGGGGTGCACCTTAACCATATTGGGTGTGATTTTTTCCTCTCAGTGAGGTGAGAAAGACATTTGCTATTCACATCTTGGAAGCAAAACAAATAGAATAATTATTTCTTTTCCAAGCAAAAGCAAATGCAGTTGAACTTAGAGCTCTGTGCTTTTTACTTTTATGCCATAAATCAACACATTCCCTTGCAAACCGACATTTGCAACACACCACAAACACAGAGCTATACCTGGCACAAATTTGTGTTTGGGGTCAGAACTGAGCCATTCAGATGATAAGGTGAAGAATGCTCGTCCTCTGGACACTCTGTCCCAGAAACACTGTAGCTAAGTTTATCACAGAATAATTCCAGTTTAATTCTTAGGAGGCCTTTTAGTAGAAAACAAATGTTTTGCTTATTTTTGGATCATTCTTCAAACATAATTTGAGACCCAAGCACCAGATTTTCTTGGTCCTCTTTTAAGGTTGCTGAGTGCCTCCATGTCTCACAGAGTACAGCTGGAGTCACTGGTGCTCACTGGTTCAGAAAGACAGGTCTGAAACGAGTGGGCACCGGCTGCATGAAGTAGGGTACGTGTCCAGAACACACGAGTGATGACCGTCTGTGACTAAACCCTAATCTTCCACTGCACTTCCTAAATCTTAGCCTGAAAATAGAAAATAGCAAAATCTCCTCTGCGTTAGGCCCATATCCTATCCACGTCGTATGGGTCAGGAGCAAGTACAACACTGCTTCTGCTGCTTTGTTGTGCTACACAGACAACACCCTACAACTGAGATTATCCTCTACCGTATTTCTATATAATATTTCAATTTCACCTTCTGAACAAAATGCCTCGAATTCCAGAGTCTGCACCAGTGGGTGTCTGCCAAATAGAAAGTACATGCACGTGTACAGATACCCGCAGTGTGTTTACAGAAAATGATAGCAAACAGGCCTGGGTGTTCTTTTAGGGGCTACCTGGAGGGTTTTGTCCCTGCCCGTGGCAGGGGGCTTGGAATTAAATGATCTCTTAGGTCTCCTCCTACCCAAAGCATTCCGTGGTTCTGTGATCGGTTGTCTCACCTGTGCACCTGGGCAATCGCCACAAATGTGTTTTTATTAGAAAACAAAAAGAGGCTGAAACTTCAGGTGCATGCACCTTATTAAGCACACCATGCCTCTTTAAAAATACAATTTAGATGGCAGGTGATTGTTTCCGTATTATGGAAGGCTTGAGAATGACTGACAAGATCTGCTTTTGCAGCTCTTATTTCTGCCAACCAAATTACTGAGGACAAGAGTGAATAGTGCATATTTAGAAAATGTATTTTTAAAGCTGGGCTTTGGCTGAACAGTAACTTCATGAGAAAGTGAAGCCTCCCCTTCCCAACTAGCTGTGACTAAAATACAGCAAATGAAATGGGGGGCGAAAAGGAATGTAGTAAAGAACTGAAGCTATATAACCGAAAGGCAGATTCACCAGACATGCACCAGCACCCTGCACCCTCTTCACAGGCTTGGGATCAAAGCTGGGTGCTCATATCTGAGGGCTGATTAACCCTTTCCCGATTAACTCTTTCCTCCCACCCTGGTTACCTCCCACGCGTCAGGTCTTTGACAGTCCCCTCCTTATCTGCTTTTGCTGCCAGGTGGTCTGGCATTCACTTATCATGGCCTCAGAGGACTCCGTGCAGCACGGGGGATTGGAAAAACAAACCAAATTCTTCTTCTGAGCCAGGCAGGTAGGTCCCAAGGTGCCTGTCCTCATTACAGAGATTGCTGGGGGAGCTGGATCCAGCTGGCAGAGGTTTCTCATTAGGATGGCAAGGCTGCAAATGTGAAGCTGGAGGGGAAAGTCTGTAGCTGTTGAGCAGAGGTGGCCTTGAGGCTGGAGTTAAAGAGGTGGTGGAGAGCCGTATTGTTTTAAATGAAGCGCTTAGCGCAGTGGGGTTCTGTTAGTCGTGGAAGCAGCAGCACATCTTCGGGTGTGTTCAGGTGTGTTTGGATTCCCCTCCGTTTCCCCTGCTCTAAAGCCATTATAATCTTGAAAGTGTTAAATTTTGACTAGTTCTAGCATAGACTTAGGACAGGAAAAAGCCTGTTTTAGGGCTGCTGGAGTCTGGATCTCATGCAATATGTGGGAGTTGTGCTCCAGCTATTTTTCTATTAAGGATATGAGGAAAGGCAGGGAGGGTGGGAAAAGCTCAGACTCCGCGTATTTTTGTGCTAGCAAACAGCCTAGCTCTGGCAGAGGGGAAAAGATTTGAAGTGTTGACCTGGCGTGTGAAAGTCATGGGTAACTCCTGGCAGCATTTTCTGTCTCAGAGGTGTCACAGACATATAAGAAGGTGGTTGAGTACATGGGCTGCTGATCCTGCCCTCTTGACTGGAAATAGTAGACACCAATAGCATAAAACTAGGAGAAATAAATAAGATGGGGGGCAATAAGAGAAGCTTTAGGGGTCTTGGAGACGTAGTGCTTCAGGTCTGCCAGCCCTGCAGAAGCTCTTTCTTGTTTAACGTGGCTGGCCCTGGTGCCTGTGTGACAGCTCCCCGAGCAGCTGCTGGGCTGCCTGAGGCGCTTTTACAAAAAGCACTTTGTGGGGCTAGTTGCGAGCTCTTACAACTGCGCAATATTTACTCGTTGGCGTTGCTGGGCCAGCTGGGCCGTTACATACACAGCCCCGCGTCTTCCCAGAAGTCGGTGAGGGATGTGTTTGCACATCCCAGGAAGCTTTGCTTGGAGTGCGCCTCCATCGTGATTATGTCAGTGGGTTCTCTCTCCCTTGGCTTTGTGTACAGGAGGAGATGTGTTCTGTGTACCTGGGCCAAAAATGGCCAAACTCTGCTCTGCGTAAGTTTCAAAGGATCAATAAGTCTCGCAGTTGCCCTTACTCCGTGATAAACGGCGATAACACTGGCTGAGGAAGCTATCATCTGTTAAGACATGCGTCCTTGTGTCCGCTGCCTCCTGGTGTCTCTTACTCTGCTCTTTGCTCTGGAGGTGCCTGCCAGACCCAGCGTTGCCTCCACGCCAGCTGACCGCAGGATCCATCCACCCGATGGCTTTGCCGTGACGAATTGCTGGGTCTGCTGCCGGCTGCATATGGCAGGTCAGCGGCGGCGCCTGGCTGCACGTGGCGAGTCCGCATTGCAGCTGCTGTTCTCTAAAGAATGTGCCTGGATGGAGGGGATTTAAAATATGAGAATGAAAAAGGACGTCCACACAGGTGAAATGATAACGGGGAGAAAAAGAGAGAAGCCTTTCAGTCCTCAGCTCTGTAGCTCAGCTCAGCCGGGGGCACAGGAAGCTGGGCAAACACAAATGAACTCCAGGCTTCAGGAGTAGCCCACCTCGCCCATCCGCATCCCCGTCCATTGCAGGGAGGTTTAAAATCCCCACGAAGAAAAATGATTATCGTTGAGTCACGCCAATAGCTGCGGTGCTGGCTGCCTGCCCTGCCAGCCTGCTGCACAACTTGTGTGCTAGTGTTTGGATTTTAGTGGTGGGAAATGAATGTCAGCCTGTACTCTCTTCATGCACCATTGAGCTGTGCTTATGGTTGCTCTTGGCAGCACCAAATCATTAAACAGATAAAACCATCAGTCTTTTTATTTCCAAACATTAACCTAACTGCTAATAAAGCACAGCCCATGTCATCCTTACGGACTCTGCAGAGCTGAGTCACACTGAAAACAGGCTCCGAGCGCGGGGAGACGCCTCGCTGCCCTTCCCCGCGCCTCCTGCGTGAGCAGAGCCCGCCTGGAGGAGCTGTGCCTCGGGGCCCGAGTGCAGGAGCCGCGTGGGGACGCTGGCAGAGCTGGGCTTGGGCTGTGGGCTGTGTGAGGTGCTGTGGGTGCCCGGCCTCCCTGCCGCTCCTCTGGCTCCCAGCGCCCAGCAGAAAGCCCCCCTCGGCCCCCCAGGCAGGCGGGGAAGGTCTGCCGGGCCCGAAGGTGGGGAGGAGATGGAGGCGTTCTCCCTCCCAGTGGACTTCACCCTCGGTGGCTGAACGTCTTTTTCCCCAAACGTCTCCCAGCAAAACCGGAGGGGTTTTGTAAATTCATTATGTCACAGAGGAATCTGTTTAATCAGCTGCCTTTCCCCGGAGGCGCTTTACACTTAATGAGACACTTGATGGAAGGAATCAAAATTGGTTTATACGAGTTGAGCCTCAAACCCCCCAGCTGATGTATTCCTGAGAGCGCTGTAATTTAGAGGAGCAAACTGAGAGGCTGAGCAGTTATCACTCTGTTTGTACGGTCAGTGGAAGAGGCGAGAAGTAAAACCTAGAGCTCTGCACTGCATCCTTCCTTTCCTAGGTATCGTCACGATAAATAGTGAAGGTCTCCGTGCTGGCAGGGCCAGATCTGTGCTCCTGGTGTACCTAGCCAAGCACTGTTCCTCCCCGGCACCGTTTGCCCGTTATGCACTGAGGCATATCCCCGTTTAGCCTACCTATGGCTGAGGGTGTCTAACTAACTCAAAAAGTATCCAGACGAGGAATATTGCATGGACGTGGGAAGGGTGTCAAGAGCCTTGTGAGCTAGGCAGTGGGACCGCACAGCAGTGCCGACTTTACGGTCAAAATCCATTACTGAAATCTTCACGCCTGAGGTTAAGGTAGAAAGGAAGGGCACATCTTTGTTCCCTCTGCTTGTTTGCTTTCTCCAGATGCCTGTGCCATGCTGAGTCCTGGGTTAACCTGTGGCCTGCCTTCTTAGCACGCTGTAGGCTGGTGTGGCAGCTGTCCTGCTACCAGGCTACCTGTGTAAGTGCAGGGGCCTCAGAAAGCTTGCTCTGAAGGACCCTCTGCAGACCTATAACTGATGTTGTGCCCTTAGAAACATGCAAAGTATTTTATTACTGCCAAGTAATTCCCTTTCCAGTATTTCATTAGCCTTCATCTTGTAGCTTTTTTTTTTTTCCTATGCTAAGTAAAGACTAAATTATTTGGAAGCCGTTGTTTCAGCAGCGTAATTGCTGTGCTAGCAACAGCAGAACGCTTTCCCTACAGAGGGGGGGATCAAGATGCTCTGCCAGGAGCAGAGGGGTGGTTCATCCCCTGGATGTCAGTCCTCCCAGGCAGCCAGCACCTGTGCCAAGGCTTTCTGCAACACTGCCCTGCTGCGCCCCTCAGGTGGCTGTCAGGGAGCTGGTAGCCAAAAGCCAGAACCTGCAAAATCACTGGCTGCTTTTTGATCCGCTCTGGGAGCTAGCACTCTGAACGGTGAACGGTCCCACACTATGAAGATACTGTCCTGAATTACACCCCAGAGCTACATTTATTGGGAAAAAAAAAAGGAATTTCACAAGGACGAATCCATTAAATTACCTGTCCAGGCATCCAAATGCACACCTGAGGCAGCTTTTCTCTGCGGAATTCTGTTTAAAACTTTAGTGGTTTATTACTCACCCGTGCATAGTTTATAATCCAGTTCTGTGTAATTGCTTGTTTCTGGGACGTAGGTATTTAGATTTTGATACAGCTAAAATATATGGTTTGTTTGTGTTAACTTTTCAAAATACACAGCTTAGAATAAATTAAAAAAAACACGTATTTTTCTCACAAACATGAATGTAATGGACGGTAAAGTAGATGTACATTCATCACAACACATTTATTTAACTTTCAGCTGCCACAGTTGATAGTTTATGTAATGTATACATATGAGGTTTTTGAATATAAATATGGGTTTGTAAGAGTGCCATTTACCATAGGTCTTTAACACATTATCTAGAGATTATTTATGGACCATTGGCATCTTTCCTTTCCTTTCGTTTACTTTTTTTTTTTTTTTTTTTTTTGGTTAAAGTTTAAAAGGACTGAAGATCAAAGCATAATTTAGCATCGAATTGATTTTACATCATCTGGTTTTACAAGAAATAATATTAAGGTATTAAAGAATTGCATTGTCATCCCTTGCTGTGAAGTTGCATTATGTTCTGTAGCCTTGGCTCACTTTTAATCCTTCAGTAACGCACACTTAATTGCTCAGCAAATGACATCACATGTGAAGAAATAATACCTAGAATGTGATTTATATCTCTTCAGGCAAAGACACTGAGAACGGGATCATTTGCCTTTGTTATTCGTACTGCAACAGAGAAAGAGCCATAGGATCTGAAGACCATGGTCAGTTCAGACACCAAATACATCCAAAAAGCACCCTGGAAATAAAAGGTACGTCTGCTCTATCTGTCATGCTCAAGCCCAAACCTTGTCTTAAAACTGAACACACACACGACGTATTTACATAGGCATCCTGTGGAGGAGAGGTTCCTGGTGCCTCTGACCTTGTGCATTCTGAGCAGGTCAGGCTCTGGTGGGATCACCAAAGCCCAGCACAGTTGCTGTACACTCACCAAAAGGAGCAGATGTACAGCCAGGTAAATATAAATACAGGCTGATTCCAGTGGGATACAGAGACACCGAGCCTGCAGGACTTGCAGGGGGAGAAGGGAGGAGGGGCTGGATAAAGAGGAGTGGTTTTTACAACAGATGGGGTTTCCCACTATGAGTCTACCTGGAGTAGAGAAGCCACCTTGCCAACGCAAGCGTCGGTTCACAGGTTCCTAGATAGTGGCTAGAAGTGGTGGAGAACAAAGTGTACCAGAAATAGTTTGAAACAACTAGCTCTCCCACAGCACAAAGGTTGCCTCCAGCCCAATCCAAAACTTTGGCATGCCAGACTTTGAGTCTCCCCAAACACAGCATGAATTAAAGATGGACTGCTGCACAAATCAGTAGGGTATGTAAATTGTGTGGCTCTTTATAATTACATCTCCTTGTGTCTGCTCTCTGCCTTGGAGGACAAAGGGTACAGATCTGCTGGTGCAACCTGCTGTAGAGGGTAGAACCAGCTCAGTCCCTTTGTTCTCCCTTCAGCCTCCAGAAATAGCTGAAGTGCAGAAAGCTGGTCTCCACCATCTCCCCTGATTGCATGGGTCATTTGCTTAATTAATTCAGACTCATAGCTTTTATTTTTCATGCAACTCCATCGCAGCCGTTCCCCTTGCCTTTTCCCCAAAGTAATTAAAAAAAAAACAAAAACTTTTTTTTTTGCAGAAGCAAATTAGGAGAGAGATGTATTAGAAATAGAACTGTCAGCAAAATAGGCTGCCAGGTATGCCCTACACATTTCACAGGATCAAGGCTTTAATGATGTTGCATATTAGCATTTTGTATGCGCAGTACATCGGCTTGTTGTATCTTTGGGGTTTACTTGATTTTTTCCTTTCCGTGACATTTTTTCCTAGTCCCCCCTATTTCTCACCTTTTCCTTTTGTCAGGAAGAAAGTAAGCACGTTGTGTAGAACAAAGTGAAATACCCTGAGATTTCATGAAATGCTGTCCCTGGGACGCACTCCTTGGAAAGTGTTAAGGCAATGGTAACTTAGTTCAGCAGACTTTCTAAAGGATCTCCCATGGTGTAGCCCAACTGTCTGTAAGAGGCTCTAAGCTCATGCACAGGTTCAAACCTTGTGTGCCATCTACACAGCTTTTGAGTCTAGCTTGGCTGCAGGCTCTAGAAGATGTCTGCAGGGAAGTGCCCAAGCTCTCTGGGTGTTCTGGACGAGTCAGGCATGGGCAGACCACCAATCAGGCTACTAGAAAGTTCAGAAAGACCTGAGTGTCATTTGTAGAGTGTGAATGCCCAAAAGCAAACTGCCTACATGTGACATACAGATCTGACAAAGCTGACAGTACAGAAGGAAGGTTGGAGGAGTGGGTTACAGAACTCACAATACTCTTCACCTCACGGTACTTTCAAACATAATGGGGCTTAAAAACCTTTCCAGGTTCCTTGTTTCAGTATGGAACAGTCCCGAAATCCCACGGAGAATTCTTAATGTTGCTGATTTTGTTGATTCATCTGCTTTGAATCATCAAGCTGCGTGGTAACGAGGAAGCAGTATAGTGAGGGTCTCTTGTTTAATGTGATTCAGGTGCGCAATTGCTTCTTACTTGCATTTCTACGGGAAGCAAAAGTTGAGAATCTTTTGCCTACAAAATGGTGGAAAAGCAGAGAAATTAAGAGCCATGAGGAAATGTCTGGGAACTGCTGGCAGTACAGTTCAGGAAGGAAAGCGCAGGGTGTTATGCTGTTCCTGTGTATGGTCATCTGTTGTACGAGCTACAAACTCTGTGGACCTTAACGATGTCTCCTTTGAATTCAAAAATCCTGTAACTAATCTGAGTCATTTGCACAGCTGAACAGACTCAAGGTCTCTTAAGTAAATTGGAAATACCTATAATTCTGCAGGAAATTAGAGAACAGTTAGGTAGTCCCATAGCAGAGGAAGAAATAAAAAGGAGTCATAAAACCTCTGGTCTCTGGGAAAGCTCTGGGTGAAGATGACTTTCTAATAGAATTTTCAAAACTCTTTCAGTCTCACTTGGCTCCTGTCATACGGAAAATATTTCAGAAGGCCAAAGAAAAAGGGTTCCATTTCAGCATTAATTGCAGTGTAGGGTTTTCTTAACTCTCTTTCCTAGGAAATAACTCATTGATGCACCATTTGCAATAATTAAATTACAGGCCAATTCTTTTGACTAATGTGACTCAGAAGACATAGGTTAGAATAGCATCCAGAACATTTCTAAGCAGCATACCTTACGGACGAGAATTTTGCATATATCTTGAGGTTCACATTAATCAGAAAGCTGCTACAGAGTCTATAGGCCTGTTATTATAATTTGCTATTTTTAAAATTCTCTGAAGTAATCAGAAAATCAACCAGCTCAACATCCCTAAAGAGAGCTGCTTCCCACCCACCAGCAGTGGCTGACTTCACTGTTGACATAAAACCATGAAGATCTCGGTCTAGTATTCTGCCATGTAATTGTATCCTTAATTTTGGCCTTGTTGAAAGTCTGCTGGAAAACTGAGCTTGTGTGTCCTCATTAGAAGCAATTCATATGTAAATCATTGAAGATTTTCTTTTAACTTGAAGAAAGAAAATGTCCCTGTGACTCAAACATTCTGCAGGCTCTTGCTCCTCTTGTGGTTCCCGTGTGGCTGTGACTCTTGGCAAATCCGATGCAGCGTGAAAGGGTTGTTGGCCACGCTCTTGGCTGCTCTTGCCTTAGCTGCTGGGGAAAGCATCTGTCAAGAGACATTACCTTTTGACAACCTTGGCTTGGTCATTGAAAGGACATGAGGTGAACTACGCTATCCTGCGCTCTTGTGCCTGGCGTATACCCACAGAAGGTGCTTCCCTTCTTTGGTCAATACTAGCCATCTAGAATCAGCTTTACTCTGTATTAGAAGGCCTCATTTTTGCTCTTTTACGTGCAAAAATAAGCTGAAGGGGCAGCTTAGCAGTAGTGGAATAACATCCTTGTGTTAAAAGGGAGTAACTTGGAAAATACATTAAATAAGAAATGGTTAGATGAGCTCTCTGGACGATAAAATTGACAAATACGAGGTACCAGCCAAGTGCTTGTGTAAAAGTATAACTTTGATAAAGTTTGAGCGCCTATTTCTTCTGAGCATTTGGAGATGGAAGTTATCGTAAGTATACTGTTGAATATGATGATATCAATGTGAAGGTGTAAAGGAATAGTGAGTCTTTGCCATGATTTCTGTGCTCTTCAGTTGGATGAGCTCAGTCCATTCACATTCTTAACTGTTCCTTAAATATAACGTGTCTGAGGTATTTGTCTATAAGAAAGGTGGGTCTTGTTGCTCGTGAATAAATTTCTGTTAAAAATTGAATAGATTTTGAATAAATTTAGATGAATAAATTTCTGCAAACTGTTGCAGAAGGTGTTCAGAGAATCCCTTTGGCACCTTCTTCCTGTAGGTATAAAAATGCAGACGAGTAGGACTAGGTAGCAGATGATAAAATTCAAGACAATTAAAAATTGTGTGTCAAAACCCTCTGTTTTCTGTTGTATAAATAATTCTACACGGAAAGGTTAAAAACAAAAACTAGAGTCCAAGGTAATCTATGAGGCAGGTAATTATTTATTGTTCGTGACATGTCCAGTTCATTGCAACAAAAAATCACGGCTGCTAAGAATCTGACCTTGTGCCCAGAAATTGTGTAAAAGCACAGCTGGCCCTGTCTAGGCTGGAAATCTTTAAAACTCATGGCAAATACTTTATTTTGAGGGAGTATTTAGCTTTAAAAATGAATAGGGGCTGCATGTTCCAAATGTCACCTGTCAGTTTAACAAATGGCAACTATATATGCATCTTAATGCCAGATTGCTGTTTCATTAGGCTCATTGTGGGTTATCACACTGTAGGAACTGGCGTTATTCTAACAGGAGCAGCAGAAATACAGGAGGGCAGAGGCTCCTCGTCACTGTTGCTCCTCGGCTACGTGGTGCAGCTCTGTATGGCTTTTGGAAGGCGGGAAGGGGGAAAAGGGGCACAAAATGGAAAAACGTGCAGCAAGACGGAGAGGGAGGCATGTGCTTCAGTATGGCTGCGTTGAACTCAGCATAGCACCAGCCACAAAGGCATCCTTCAGTTAGCTTTGTAACTAACGCAGCATGCAGGAAAAGTCCTGCTGGCTGCTGAATAGCCCTGTCTAACAGCGGTCTGAAACATGAAATGAGCGGGCAGGTGGCTCAAAATGGGAGCATGCTGAAACCCTGTCTTAGGGTGGAGGTAGCAGGAGGATTTCCAAGTTGCCCTACCTTGAATACACCCTGCAGGAACGAACCAAACGGACTGCCAGTACAACACAGTGAAGGGAACGAGCACTGAGGAAGCAACCACGGCACAGGGTTCAGGTGACGATGGATAAGGGATGCATCTGAGCCGATCCGCTTGGCCCAGCCCCAACCCAGCAAAAGGCAATTCCCTGGCTGCCCTCTGCTGCACAGGAGAGCAACAGTTGTGCAAGGACTATGGAAATCCGTACTTTGAAACTCCCCAAGCTGCAGCTGCCCACGCCAAAGCTGCCAGATCTTCCTGCTGGTGGAAACGCTACTGAAGTGCCCTACAGTGTAAGTAACCAAGGTTTTGTTGCCACCGTTGCGGAGAGCTTTCAGCCCTCCCTGCTGCAAGTGGCAGCTCAAACATCCTGATGGAGCTCCCTGACAGGATAAACGCTGGACTATTAAGAAGTGCGCTTGCCAGGTACGGTTCTGAGTGACTCATTCAGGCTGCTACTGCTGCTGCCAGCACAAGCGCTGCACAACATGACTGGAAAGAAGCTGCAGAGGATGAGAAAATGGATTTCTTAGAAAAGAATTCCTTGCTGTCTGCAGGGTCAGGTTTAGCAATAACAGACTGGCCACGACACAAGTGGAGGGTTTCCTTGCTGGGTAACTCTGAGTTCACAGGTGAGGCCCGAGCACGGGAAAGCAGCTAGGTAATTTTGTTCCCAGGCTAAACCTACTTCATTTGCTTGTACCACAGCATTCATGGGAGTTCACTCGGGGATTTGTAAATCACAGATTACATAACTTACTGTTGCCCTGTCCCACAGCACTCCAGCAGGAAGCTGCTTCTCCCTGGGAGTCCCCCTGCTCCAGACAGCGGTCGCAGCCACAGCAGCGGGGCCGCTGCCATCCCCTGCACGCCAACACGCATCCCGCAGGGCGAGGGGTAAGCGTGCTGCTGTACTGAGCAGCTTGCTGGGAGTCTTGTGGGAAAGGGAAATTGCACAGGGCCCTCACAAATTGCTCGCCTGACCCATCTGTGCAAAGGCAGCAGAGGGGGGCTGCTGGGGATTTCAGAGCAGTTTCCCACGAGGCCACCTACTCCGCCAACTTCTTTTCTTAGTCGGACCAGGTGATAGTCAAATTCGTCCAGATGCAGGTTTGCAGGGAGATAGTATGTAGATACATGTACTTATTTTCATTTTACTTGCATTAGGTGTGTGGAAAAATCTGGTAAGCTATTGAACTCAGTGTCCCCATGGCTGGTTGTTTAAAAGCTTGCCTGTTTTTTCCAACTGTATCATTTGGCTTAGTAAAAGATATTGCCTCTCCTTACAAATCTTGTTTCTCTCACCCACTATGGCTGCACGGATAATGGCAGCTGTTTATAACCTCACAAATTAATGCAACTTTAATGGCTGCCTCTCAGACTTCAAAAGGAGAAAGTAGGAATCAAAGTCTTGTCAAATTTTATTACACCGCTTCCTTTTCGTAGAGAAAGCTCTGAAGATTACAAGTGTCCCCCAAAACCTTCTACCATATGTAAATGCGAAATTCTGACACCATAAAAATCGGTGGCTGAACAATCCCTCCCCAACAGCACTAGCATCTGAGTCATTTCTTAATTTCAGAAACTGCCCCTACTTTATCCAGCAACTCGAGCAGCCCACACAAGCACCACACGAGCTGAAGCTGGCAAGAGTAAGTGCAGCTGAGGTCTCTGCGCCTCTCGTCAGCGGTGAGGAGCCCAAGTCGCTGCCCTGGTTCCCCGCTTACACAGACAGGGAAGGGCAGAGTTCATTACACCACGCCACACGTTCAGGTCTACAGAGCCCTTCATTTTGTGCTATCACCCTTTTTTAAACCGCTTTGATTTTTAAAAGACAAAAGTAAGGCACCATGTAAAAACATCGCTATGGAAACATCACAGGCTCACTTGCACTTGGCTGCCAAGCGACTACCTAACTGAAGTTTTACATCCTATTGGATCACTGCTGGCCATCTGCTCTCCTTCAAACTTCTCTGAGTTCTTTATATCCCTGAAAAGTTCATTTTTAGAAAGGAAGGAGGAGGAGGCAAGGGGAGAATCCGGCATTCTTGGCTATCACAGAGCTATTGTGAAAAACTCATTTGGGGGCAGCCCCTTAAAAAGACAAAGATCCATGTTTTGTGAAGTAATTTTGTAGAAAACACCCCATTTTGAGATGCACTTTAATGATAAGGGTATATATTGGCAGCCACAAGGCAAAACAAACAAACAGCTGCTTCTAGTACTCCAGCACTAATTGTCTTCCTCTCTCCTTCTCTCATTTAGTGTCAAATGTATTTTCTTCTAAAATGTAACAGTTACTGCCTACACTGGAGCTGTTGGCTGCAGGCTCCCCAGTCTTGCTCCAAGTAAAACACAGAAATAGATTTCCTGCCAAGCGCTGGGGAAGTTTGAAGACTTTAGTTTTTAAAAATATAATCATTTTATCAGTGCCCTGAGCCTGCCAAAGGTAATTATGGGCCATGCCGCATTTACATTAATGCATAGGACCTACAGACATTTCGAAGGCTTAATGGAGAAACACCATAAATGTACATATTGAAAAATAAATTAATTAAACTGTCATGTAAAGATATCACTTAATTTCGCGGAGCGGAAGGCGCTCTTAATAGGAGTGGAATGGATCAGTGAGCATTTCAAAACCCAAAGCTATAATTTAAATTCAGCCTCTCTTCTAGTGTGCAAGTCACAAGACATATTTATTATAGCCTTGGATTGTCACTGTAATTGGTTTAGCAGAGACAAAG
The DNA here is from genome assembly GCA_011075105.1 of Heteronetta atricapilla. NCBI lineage: Eukaryota > Metazoa > Chordata > Aves > Anseriformes > Anatidae > Heteronetta > Heteronetta atricapilla. The sequence continues at coordinate 55,364,093 of CM021733.1, read as the reverse complement.
CTGTGTTGTTTTGCTTCCTTGCCCTGCTAGCTGGGTCAATATATTTTGATGTCAGACTATTGACAAGCAAACCAAATGCTGAAATAAAACCATGCATGCCTGTGATGAACTGGCAAAAATACAGTCCAAGGTAAATGTAATGCTGAAGCCTACGTATTTATTTATCAAGTAGCAAAGGAAAAACGGTGATGTGAGGCATTTAAACCTCTTTAAGTAAACCAGCTGAATATATTTACTGCTGCTCTCGGGGCCTGCTATGCAGCAACAGACACAGATATAAATAAGCAAAAGCATTGTGAAAATGAATAGCAGCATTTATAAGTTGCTGCTCTGGGTTTTCCAGGTGGCAGCAACAATTAAGGTTGTTGCACTTGACACTCTTTTAGGGCTAGAGCCAAAGCCTTAAGTCCAGGCCCCAGCAAGCAGACAGCAACGCTTCTCCCAGGTTGTGTATCAATCAGCTATTGATTCCTGGGGTGCCTCCGGCTTGGTTTGCTGCAAGATCTTATTTGGTAGCAACTGTTATAAACCAAGCCTATGCTTCTGCAGCCATGAGCAACTGTCTCCTTCTTGCTAAATAAGCAATCCAACAACAGTTTAGTTATTTTTCTGACATTCTCCTTTCTCTATTTCATTAATACTGTTTCTTGTAAGTTAATTTGCTGATCTGGGCTGATCTGGTTATAACAGTGGTGGTCACCTTCTGCCTTCTTCCAGCCCATGTGCTGAGGCTGGCCATGGAGATGTCACTCTGAGCCTGAACTGAGAGCCAGCTGCCCAGGATCTCAGATGTGCTTCTTGTGAAGTGTTAAGGTTTGTGAATCTTAATCTTTGTGAATCTGAACAACACTGACAAACTCAAAACTTACTACAGAAGTTTTAGGGGGTTGTGTGCTCCGTCTTCTTAATGCATATTGCAGGAAAACATGTTTCTAAGAGAGGGAAGAAGGGCCTAGCGGACCTAGCTTGGAACAAGACATCTCGATGTCTGGCCTTGAGAAAGCTCAGATCAGACAGAAGCGGTCATCTGCTCACAGAAAATAATTGGATTGACTTTTTCTGAAAAGGTTCTCAGTCCGTTCACACTTAGGAAGAGCTGCAATGCACCTGAGACAGGAACAACTGCCCCAGGCACACCTCTGAAGGCAGCGGCAGACAGAGGCAAATAGGACCAGCATCTCCAGGCACCTGCCCACAAGAAGAGCAGCAGGAGCTGTCGCTGCTATCGTGGGAGCCCGGCGGTTTGCAGGCAGAGAGTAATAGCACTGAGGAATAGGTGGAAGAGAGAACAAGATGGCTATACACATGCAGGTTGTCAAGATGTCATGCCATGGCTCTGCTGAGTAGCTTGTCTTCAAACACAAGCTGTTTCTCGTATAAAAGCACATGTGCATCTGCATTTTTTCTTGCTCACTTAAGTAGTAGGATGTTAAGGAGAATGGGCTGCATTTTTGCTTTTGTGATCCTTTAGCAGTCTGCTCCCCAAGATAGTTAACTATTATACTTAAAAACCATGCATCTGCATGTGTCTTCCAATACTACTACTACCACAAATAGCAAACAGAAGCATCTTTTGTATCTTTTCTGTAATACATAATTTTTTACCTTGCTGTGCTATTCTTCTTTCTTATCCGTTATCTAAAATGAACATTGTTATCCTTGATGGCTCTTCACAGAAATTTCTGACACCCTCTTCAGTCTTCCTGAGCCCTGAGCAGGACTTACACTGCCTTCTAAATGTCAGGTCACCAATTGGTTCCTGTTAAAAAAGTATTCTTTATTCCACATGGAAGGAATTGGACACAGCTTTTAAAAAGGTTGGTTTTTTGTTTGTTTGTTTGTTTTTATTATTACCAATAATCTGTCTGCTTTTTTATGTGGCTCCTACTGTCATAATATGCAAATATCAACACCATTCTTTGGAACAACACAGTGGGGAAGGAAAGTGTTCTCAGTCACTCTGTAGAACAGGTGCCGAGAGACTTAGGTTCTGGTCCAAAACAATATGTAGGCTCCATTTCCTACTGTCCTTGGTGCCTTTGACATTCTAGAAGCCTGAAGTCTTCCTTTAATCTGGACTTCTTCAAGATACGGAAAAATTATAGTCCAGTTGAGAATTGAATATATGTATCTGTATGTATAAATAGTTACCTTGTATTATAGCCAAACACAGCAACCACAGGTGTGACTATTTCTTTCCAAGTCATTAAGAATGATCTTTTTCTAAAATAGCTTTTCCACCATCACTGTCTGTTTCATGAGCCCTTGCAGCTCTGAAGGTGAAAGAATCTCTATTTGTAGCCGTAACTATTTTGCTTATGGAGGGGAAAATATCTGAGTGTTGTAAGTAATGGTCATGGGGTCAGGAGGACAGGATAGGTCACAGATGTAACTTAAGGGGCTTATGTTAAAGGAAGAGTATTTCTAAACTCTGAGATGAGATACCATGGTAAAAATGTTCTTTTCACTGTGTAAACTGTAAGTAAATTCAAAAAATATAAGTTCTAGTGGGAGCAGTGGTGACAAAGTAATTATTTTAATGCTCTTAAAAAAACAACACTGAACACATTCATTTGAAATATCTAAAAGGTTTCATTGTACTCAATTTTTATAGTCATAGAATTCTAAAACACTCTTCCACATTAAAAAAAAAAAGTTAAGGCATTTCTCAAATTTCTGAATACCAATGTTTTAAACTACATTTCATGTTTGAGATAACTATCCACTAAGAGCAACATAATCAAGATTGAACTGGGCTTGTATTCTTAATTCATTAGTGGAACTGCAAGGCCCTCTTCTGGATTATAAATTACTGCATGGCCAAGCAAAGTACATGGAAATGACAAAACCAACCAGCACGATGAAAAGATACAGTGTGTCAGATATTTTATTCATTCTATTAGCAATTTCATGTCCTTGTTTTCACATGTATCTGACCATTTTAATTAGTATAATGTAGTAGTTGAGAATGACTCTTAGCAAATTCCTAATGATAAAGCATTTCTTGTGCTAATATTCATGAGAGGAGTGGATAGTCTGATGAGATTTCACATTCTCCACAACTTTGTATGAAAATGCTGCTGTATGAAAAGCCAAGTGATGTCTGTTTATGCTTATTAGCAATAGCATATGCAAATTGAAATGTGCTGTTTTGCATATATTCCTGTCTAGATATCTATATGACTTTTAGAACTTGTTTGAAATTTTGGTGTACACTAGAGGGGGTGTAAAAAACAATGAAGAACTGTTACAACGGTCTTATCTCAAATCTTCAAGGACCATACAGTGCCTTAGAGTCTTTTGATTAAACATATGCACCAGGACTGTGAAGGCCTTACAAATGTAACCTTCCAAGAGATTTACGTACTTGCCTAAGCAAACATTTGCTATTGAAAGCAAGATGCTTCTCCAGACAGAAGAATATATCCTAGAATGTGCTGTACAGAATGGCTTCATTTTAGTGGATCCATCTGGCTGTAAACATCTCAACCTGAACCATAAATCTTCCCCTCACCCAAGAACAGGCACTTATTCTTCTGCGTGGTAATATATATTAACAAGAAATCACAGACATAGGCAGAGACGCAGGAACAGGTAGTATCTTATTAGTAAAAACGCCACATAGAACATACTTAACATAGTTTAATTTGACTATACATTCTGAAAAAGAGGGATGCTGAAGAAACCTTCACATAAAATGTTTTTGTGCACTTCTGTTTCACATCAGCGTAGGCCTACTTATGACGGTCTTTTTTCCGTACTTTTGATTTTGGTGCTGCCATGAAGAAACAGAAAGGGAGAAAAACCATCAGAAATGAATTACAACATATGAGTGCCAGCATTGCTTTAAGTTGGGAACAAAATAGATCCATTAATGTGAAACCTACCATTAGGATTTTCTTGTCTGTAGAAAGCTTTTAACAGTTCCACTGCTTCTTTGGCATAATAGCCAGAAATGCACTGTTCAAATTAGAATAATGTTTATGAGTGCATCTGAAAATAACATAGTCCATGCTTCAAAATAATGCCTTAAGTATAGACTAATTGTAAACAACTGCACTGTCTATTCCACTAACTTAACATGTGCCTTTAACTATTTGGGGGTCAGAAAATCATCTTTCCAGGCAGAATACCTAATATATTTTAAAAATACAATGTCAAGATTCAGTAGAATAAGCCATTTCCCTAGTAACTTACAAGTTAGGTAAAGCTCTTTTAGAAATTAGTGCATAAAAATTTTACTTAAGTTACTTTCATGCATTTTCAACTTACACCATATACTTGGCAAGCACTTGGAAATGTAAGATGTGCATTTGGGTATTTATAGAAATTACCAGAAAACATTCTTTCACACACCATTTTCTATTCCTAATAGTCACCTCTTAGACCTTTTTGGTCCTTCCAAAATATTTTTCCCATCCATGAACATTAATGATAAAGCATTTAAATGTCACTAACACTAAAGGAAATCCCCATCTGCAACAGAAAGGAATTCATTTCACCTCTACTTGAACTATATGAAGTCAATCTAAGGTAACGTGTTTCACCTCATGTGTGAATAGACCAAGAGCACAAATACAATCACTTCCAGTGGCTCAGCTAAAAAAAATAACCTAGTAAGTCGCTGCTACCTGATCTTTATTGATTATGTATTTATATATTCTACAGCTTAAAACACTTTTTCCCTTGTCTCCTCCCGTAGCTGTTATGGGTCTGAGTACTGCCCATCTTTTAGATATTCTTTACCTTGCCTTTACCTTTACCATGAGTATAACTCTTTCCTCTCTTCTTTGATGCATCCTTTTAAATAATTTGTGATTACCAGGCTTTCCCTCAATTTTGTTTTCTTTAAGGACTTACAGTTTTCTTGTTAAGTCAAGTTTACTTGACATCTGATCATCTTTCATCTGGAACCCCTTAAACTGATCCATAACATTCTCAAAGCATAGTACCCTAGCTGAAAGCAAAGGAAAACATGTTAGAGCTTACTTCAAATGGTTCTCCTGTGTCTACCATATCATCAGATGAGATGCTCAAAACTGAGCCGCAGCCTCCAAATCGCTCGTTTTGACAGCCATATATGACCCGTGGAATTTATGTGAATGAGTTAAGGTATTAAGTGAAAACCAAGCAGGAAGTAAAGTAGCCTGATTAAAGTAGTCATTAAATTTCACTAAAATGTGCTTGTACTTTTCAAACTAAATTAGTCTGCACTGTAATTCCTCCCTCCTAAAAACAGAATTTATTTCTGAATAATCCAAGATGCACTGCTGAAGATGCACAACGCTCCTCAGAAGCATGAATCCCAAAACAGAGACATACAAAGCCATGTTTTACTACCTCTTACACTATTCAAAACTGAATACCGAACTGAGACTAGCTGATTTTATGTAATAGCAGATATTTCTGAAATGTATTTTTATATCCCTAAGAGAAATCATTGTCGTAACTGCGCCATTCCTCTTTTGTTCTTGATTCTCTCCTTACTTACCATGCAGTAAATGGAGGGTGGCACAGACTCTCAAGCAGTAAGATGCTAACCCTGTTGGCTTTGCCTGACAGGGTCAAGCCCCTCTCTGTAGGCTCGCTACCAAACGACTGATGTTTGGACGTGTGGTTTCCCAGCATGAAAACCATTAAAGGATACTCATCAAGCGCACAGCAGCTGCACACATGATACAAGGCTCTACGGTTACGTACAATACTGAGTTTGAAAACACTTCCTCATGTTTTTTATTGTTTTGCCGGCACCAGTCCAGGACCTTATCAATTGCCACCATTTCTGCATGTCGAGTAGCCTAGGAGATAAAAATAATCATTTTCTTAAAAGTTTGTATTGATTCACAGCTTTAAACTTCTCACTTACACAGACACAATGGAAATAGAATACAGTGTCATAAAATTATTCATTCAAATCAAAGGCACAATAACCTGATGTCTAATTTATCAGTAGTGCAATTATTTTCACTTCTGTTGAACAACACAAGGCTTTATTGAGAAGTCTCATGTTAGCACACCACTTTGGTCATTCAAGTTGCAGAAGAGATTTCATGAGAAAACGTTTTCAGTTCTGTGCACCCCAAACTGCAGCAGAAATACGCGAGAATACATTCAACTTCAGTCTCATATGGAGCACACACATCCACAAGCTCAGACCTGTTCTTTCTTCTTCCTGTTTATAGACAGGGGAGCCTGCTTAGAAATTCTCCTATCTCTGTCAAGCCAGCATAAGAAAAGCTCTATTTGCAGATCATGGGACATACAAAGCCCACTAGAACCACTCATCCAGCCCCCGGTTTGCTTCCAAGACCAAGAATGCAGGTCAGGTGAATTTCTCTGGCAATAGTAAGAAAGTGCTCTTAGCTGGTACCTTTCCCTCTGACAATTTTGCGGTGCCTGCACAGAACTGAATATATTGTGACTACTTAATAATTTCAGTGCTTTTCTGGAATTGATCGGCCTACTATGTAGGCACAGCACTTCCAGTCTGCATGGGGTTTAATCCTGGTCAGGAGTGCATACATACACAACAAGTCTCTCAGCTACTAGGCAGGGACTGCAGCACATGCCTGATTACAAGAATATTGACTTCTCTTTTTTCAATCCAAGATGACCGAATGGCACAGAGGTCATAGCAATGGCTACGGCACAAAAATGTGAACACAGCAGACGTGCTGATTCTAATTGCAGAGAGACCCAGAACCATCTGTGTTCTCCCAGTATTGCTCTGTGATGGCTGCAGCAGTGTGTTTTGCTGATCAAATGTTACAGTAAAAAAGTGACAAAGTACTACCTATGAAAGGAGTCTCTGGTTAGAACCTGATACGTATTTGAATTAAGACTGTATTTTCCTTCTTTTTAATCTTCTCAGGCAGAAGGATGTTTCTGACCCAGGAGAGAGACTAAGACTTCAGCAATATAAATTCTAGTTCTGCTACATATGTCTTTGTGCGATCTTAGATAACTTCCTCTCAATACATGAATTTAGGTTAGTTTCAGTACTGTGAAGCTCAGTGGTGATAATTGCAAGGTGCTGTATGTTACACAGCTAAGCACTCGTGTATAAATAAGTTAGCGCTAAGTTTAATATTGTTTAAAAACATTTTAACATTTAGATTTCCTGAAGAGATCTATGTTGCCTGTGCCTACATGAACAACAGGAGCATATCCACAGAGCAGAACAGTGCTGAGGACTTGACACCAATTCAAGGGAGTTCACACTGGACTAGCTCCAGTTTAGCCGCATGGAGTATATTCCCATCAACAGCTGGAGTGCATTAGGTATGCTCTTTGAGTGCATCTTTTCAGTATCAGCTGATGCTGAATGGAAGAGCTTGCCTGCTCTGAGACGCAAACCAAAGCCTGGTAAGCAGACAAGAAATTTATTCCAGGAGTGCACTTGCAATTTCAACTAACATAGTAATGAGCCCACTAGGAATAAAAACATGGATCTGAATCAATATGCAGACATGATTCCTCCAGACCTACTAGTGAAATGCTGTCGTGAAGGTTCCCTTGTTGAATAAATGAGATCACATCAGCTGAAGTCTCAGCGAAGACACATTATGGAGATACCAAATGTAATGCCCTCCTGCAGAATAATCCCTCGGAACTACCACAGCTACCGTAACTCAAAGGTGTAAGTTGAGGCTATTCTAATTTTGTGACCCTCAAATCAGGGACATAAACATCACAGTGGCTTTTCACTCCTGAGCATGAATTAAAAAAAATTACAAGCAATCAGCCCTTGTTACCAGAGCACAACATGACTGCAACCTACAACGCTGCTTTGTATAGTGAGTAAGCAAAGTGGCTTTTAGGCCTCCGCTGATCTTGGGAGCACAAGTTAAGAAGAGCCAGGCAGTCGGTGTAAGTCATACTGGCTTCTGTGGTAACAGAAAAGAGAGACACAAAAAAAAAGATTATTACACTACTACAATAAAAAATATTATTAATTCCTGGTGCAGCCACAGCTTCAATGATGCATACTGCTTTGCTGTCCTCACCTCATCAATTATGGGAGCACCAGAACAGATTCACCACAGGGTGAAATAAAAGGTGATCAAAGTTCCAGAACAGTCTCCATACAGAGACTAACGGAACTATGACTCTTAGCTCACCAGGTGACACCATTAGTTTTCCAAGTAAAGACAACTATGGTAGAGGTATATAAAAATAATGAAAAATGTGGAAAAACACAGTAAATTTTGATCTATTAATTCTCCTAACAAGTGGGGACCCAATGAAATTAGCAGGCAGCAAATTTAAAACAAACAAAAGGAAGTACTCCTTCACAAAGCTCGTAATTAAATTGAGGAGCTCATTCCCACAGGATGCCATGGAAGCCAACAACATAAAAGAGTTCAAAAAAGGTTTAGACAAATTCATGGAGGATATGTGCACAGACAGCTATCAGAAGCAATGATCCAGACACAGTCTTGGGCTCTGGAAGTCCTGAAGTTATCCACTTCCAGAAGTGGAAAGGATATGCAAGGGAAGACTGTACACTAGTCTCTCCTTGTTTCTTGAGCTTCTTCCCTACGCATCTGCTAAAGGTCACTCTTAAAGACAAGATATGGGGAGAAAAACTGACCTTCTAGGTCTGTCTTAAGGTCTTAATTTATACTGAGCAGTGTCTAGATACTCACTTTTGCTGACATGCTGTGTGTAAAATAACATATAAAAGATGATTTTCATCTTGAATCAGTGACTCAGCTCGAAATGTTCTACAAGCCCTATAATTTTTTTAATTTGCCCAGTGTGGCCTACGTTAATGTAAGGCCAAGATGACAAAAGCAGGTAAAAGTAGAAAGGGGAAAAGAAAACTGCTAGAGAGTGGCAAATGGTGTTCCACGGAGGAATGAGAAACTAAGGCAAAAAGCCTTTTTCACCAGGCAAAAAGCCTTGACACTATTAAAATAGTACCCCAAACTGTACAAATGTCTTTACAGACAAATGAAGATATCATCAGCGCCCTGAAAACCTTACCTTCTGAAACTCAGACAAGCATTAACAAGTAAGAACAAAGGGGACCAAAGCTCCAATTTCTATATTGTCTTGCGGCTCCATTAGTAATTTAAGAGTGCAAACAATGCTTAATTTCCAATTATCACGTACTGTACGCGCAAGATGCTGTGGGCAAAGACATATGCTACAATGACCCAACAGGAGATAAGGAAGATGAGAAGCCTGCATGTATCAACAAATGACCTAGAAGAAAGAACATTTCAGTGGGAAGCATACGATTGCAACATACATGGAAAAAAAGATGCCAAAAGAAAAAAAAAAAAAAAAGCTCAAGTTGGGAGGGGTCACATACATTATAAGGAAGAAAATTGTAAGGTTGGTCTGTGGCAAGACTGCGAATAAGCAAACAAATGTGGGAGCTGCCAGAGGGAACACAGAACTGGCATGAGCTGGAGAACTACCACCAGGCTTTTGAAAACGAGAGTCTTACACAGACACAGACATTTGTTGCACTGTTGCCCAATGAATACAAGTAGGGACATGCCTACCTATTTTTAAGTTCTGATGCCACAACCATTTTCCTAAAGTAAATAAATAAATAAAAATAAAAAAACAAAGCTGTGTGTAAACTCCTGTCTTCCAACATCAACTTTTTCCAGAAGAATATGATGATGATCAGTAGTTTTGAAAATTACTCCCACAGAGTAAGAAGCAGTATCTCTAATGTTAGCGTGTTCTGCGATGGGCATGCAGGGCAGAAACACAGGATGCAAGGTGACAGGAAACACACTGGAAAAATCTGAGAGCTTTCAGCAACTAAACCTTTTTGACAAAACAAGCAGCTCAGGAACTGGATGAAGGAGTAAATGAGATACTACCTGCACCTAACGCCAGTCAGTTACATCAGAGGGTGCAGGGACTTGCAGGAGAAGGCAGGGAATTTACCTGACACGCAGCTTAGTGGTGATCTGATTCCTGAGCAAGGGCAAAGTTGTAGGGAAGGACTGCACACCTGAACGGATAAATGACTGTTTTTTTAACATGGAAAGACAGTTTTCTAGGAACAAAGAATGCCATCATGAATCTACATTTTGGATGTCAGAAAGCAAAGGCTAAAGTAAGAATCACCAAAAGTCAGTCACGTGATATAAATTATGTAAATAGTAAAAATGTCTCAAGATGAAACATGTGAAAAGGTTAGAGCTACTATAGTGACCTTGACGTGAGACTCAAATATAACACTACTCCAAAACAAAATTAATATTCTGGCTCTTCAGTAAAGATGATACTGAGAATGGGGTGGAAAGGCATAATAGGAGTACAGAAACAGAAATTACAGTATGTGAGATACAGAACTGAGACATTAAAACGCTGAAAATACCTGAGGCACAGAATAGGGGCAAAAACCAAGTTGATAGATTATCTCCATTACAGAAATACCAAAGAACTTGTGCAAGTGGCTGCCAGTCCCATAGCACTGCTTTTAATACATCAAGGGAGAGTATCGCATCACTGAAACCTTTCAGAGCAAAGAGAGTCACTACAACAAAAAATAGGAAGGAAAACAATTCTGACACCAACAGATCCAGGCTGGTCTCAAGAGCAGAACAGCCAACGCAACAAACCTTGAGCATAACATAAGGGCTAGTCTGTAAAAAGGAAACAAAATAAAATACAACGTGGATGTGCATGCATATGCATTTAGTTGGCACTAAATTAAACCAGTAACTTTCTCTGACAAATGTATTCTGTAGGCAAAAGAAACATCAATCTCTACTCTCTGGGCTTCAACAAAGTATCTGGCATAGCACAACGTAAATAAATACTGTCAGTCTGGGGAAAACAGCACAGGATGAAAAATCTAAGGTGGGCAAGCAAAGAAGAGAAGTTACACCGAGAGGGGAAATCTTTGCACACAGGGAACTTATTAGCAATGATGCTCAAAGATTATTTTGGTATAAACATTTTGATTATAAACATTTTCAGCTGGGATGCTGGCATTAACTGGATAAATACCTAGATAAAATAGCTAGCAACATGTGATGACAGACATCATCAGAAGAAACAGGGTCAGTGTCACTCAAGAAGTGGATGGTCTTAAAGACAGGAGTGGGGAGAAAACAAAACACTGAGTATAACAAAATGGCACTAAAGACAAAGGCAGCTCCAAAAAAGAGGGACAGACTTACTTCCAGGGAGACTGGAAGTATTACTGCTATCAAACAAGGCGCAAGAGAAAATCCATCTGGAATTAAACACACAGCTCTGGTTAACTGAATTCTAGAAAGATGAATCAAAACTGGAATGGATGTACAGAAGAATTGGAATGAACACAAAAGAGAGCTTGTCTTCTGAGAGCCTTGGGGAAAACAAAAGCTGAGAAGGGTTACGACTTTAAATACATCCAAGCTATGTAAAACAAAGGACGATGCTGGCAGGAGAACAGATATAAATGGGTCTTAAAAAGTTTAAAGTGGAAATCAGATGTTTTCTAGCCATCCAAGGAATGACGTTCTGGAGTCCTCCAATATGAGATGAGGCAAAAAATTAGATTTAAAGTGGAACTTGACAAAGTTATGATGTCTGCTGGAACTGCCTCAGTGGTTCCAGAGTTGTTTGTTTTTTTCCCCTTCCTCTCCAGGATTGTTCCTAAACAATGCCAGAAGTCCTTAGGACAAAACTGAAAACACTTCCCCACATCCACATGTCCCAGTAAGTGCCTCTTTGGAGCTCACAATTTCTTTCACGCTGCATGGAGCAACTAACTGCATGATCGGAAATTTGGATGCAATGAGCACGTCCAGCGTTCCCTGTCACTGCAATGCAAACATTTATGAGAATTAAGTGACAAAAGAATTGCAACTTGAGCTAAACAGAAACTTAAAACTGACTTGGCTTTCAGAGGTACTAACAGCTTACTGTTTCCAAAACGCAGCTGGAATTTCTGAAATCAGGCCACTTGGGTTTATGTACGTACATTCAAGCAAACCTGATGCTAATATAAAAAAAAGGCAGAAAACCTCCCTAATATTTTAAATTATGATGTTGTTCTCAGCCTCACTGGTTATGTTCTGCCCATTTACCATCACATGATTTGTACGCAGCATTAGTATCTCTGGCACAATCTTCCCCAAAAGTATCTGCTTTCCTATGGTATTCATGAGGATAGAATTTGAAATACCTGTCTTCTATGCCACCTAACTTTCTTGAGTTGTAACTAAATTATTTTAACACATTATGAATTGTCTTATAACACAAATCAGTATAACGGTTCATCTTTACTGGTATATTTTTGAACCTACGAGACTCATTTTCACCATTTATTACATTTTGGGACTAGAGACGTCGAACACAAATTTCAGCCAGATCCTGCAATCAGATCCATTTACACAGATCTTCCAGCTGCAAAAATCTTCTCTGACTTTAACGGGTCTCTCGGCATGCATAAAATCTGACTTTCTGGCTAAAACTGCGAGCATCAGGCCTAAAAAACTAAAGGTAATACTTTAGTTAAAAGAAGTGTGGGAATCAAACATCAGGTTTTGTTAGCCTATGCGCTCTGCAACCGCATGCAACTTCCCAGTTCCTCGTCTTCCTTATTCATCCGAAATGATTCCTCTGTTTGTATGGGAGTGTTCCTAGAAAAGCAGGAGAGCTGGATTTTCAGTTTACATTTCATGACCTTTCAAAAACCTTATAGCATAACATGAAATCGGGAAGAGCTTCTCCGTGCAGAGGGTGGTCAGGCAGTGGCGCAGGAGTCCTCGGGTGCCCGCACAGGCACTTAGCCTGCGGCTGCTTAGCGACGGGACACGGCAGGTCGGGCCGGCAGGTGGCCGTGGCGATCCCGAAGGCCTTTTCCATCCCAAATGACAGCTCGGTGGCACCAAGAGCCCAGGCTACCGCTACCACCAACCTCTCCCGGCGCTGCCGGGGCGGCCTCGCAGCCTCCTCCCCCCGACCCCCCCCCAGCCTCCCCGGGACGCGGGGCCGAGCCCCCCCCGGCCCCCCGCTCCCCCCTACTCACGTTCTTGGTCTCGTTCACCTCGTTCCTGCCCTCCCCCAGCACCCGGCCCTCGTACACCAGCAGGCAGCCCACGGGCACCTCCCCGACCTCCAGCGCTCCTCGGGCCTGCGGGGGGACACACACGGCCGGGGTGAGCCGGGAAGCGGCGGCGGCGGCGGAGGGGGGGGGAAGGAGCACACGGATCCCGGCCGCCCCCCGGCGCCCCCCGCACTGACCACGTCGAGGGCCCGCTCCATGAAGGCCACCCGCGTCGCCTCGTCCTCCATGGCCACGGCGGCCCCGGCGGAGCGCGGCGCCGTTTCCGGGGGACGCCCGGCGAGGCACCGCAGGCGGAGCCGGGGCCGCCACCGCCGCCTCCCCTTCCGCCGCCGCGGGGAGGCGAGGGGCGGCCGAGCCGAGCCGGGCCGGAGCGGACCGGGCGGGCAGGATGCTCCGCTCCCTCTGGAGCTTCCTCAAGCGGCACAAGAAGAAATGCCTCGTCCTCGGCACCTTCCTGGGCGGTGAGCGGCCGGGGAGGGGTTTGGCCCGCGCTGGGGGGGGGGGGGGGGAGGAAAACCCCCCCCTCGGAGCCTTCCCGGGCCGGCTCGGGGTTGTTTGTAGCCGGGATGGGGTTTGGAGGGGCGCCGCGGGGCTGTCCCTGTGCCGTGTAAACACCCGGTAAAGGGGGGGTCTCCCGAGACCGGGCGCTTCTCACGAGGTACGGCCGCGGCTCTGCCCGCTCGGCCGCCGCCTCCGCGTGCGTTTCCCGCAAGCGGCACGGGCTGAAGCGTTACAGAGCTGCCGGGGACGGCTTGGTTTGCTTACAGCCCCCGGAACGTGCCCGGGGGGTTAAATGCTGGGGGCTGGAGGGGTTCCGCAGCACCTCTTGGCTCGCAGCTTTTGGCTCAGGTGAGGGCGCCTGCGGAGGGGCCGGGTGTATTTCTGCCTCTCTTGGCTGCTGTGGCCTCCGCAGCCTCTCTGCACGAGTTCCTTCAGTAGTAAGTTAGGTGGTGGTCCGCAAAGTAGCTGTCTGCGCCTCCTCCTGCAGCTTTTCTGGCTTTACGAGCACAGCAGAAAGTAATGTTTACCAGCTTATGTGCCACCCCTTATGCTCCTGACTCCATGAAGTACACTTAAAAGTAAAAATTTGGGACTTTGTAGTGAATTGGAGCAACCACGAGTAGAGGAACATCGTTAGCTGCCATCGGCTGCGACGTGCACCATAACATTTTAAGGCAGCCAGGGAGGTGGAGGGATTTACTGCAGAATGCTGCGCTGCACTTGTTTTGCAGCTGAATCACGTGCGTTTCGGCCGGCTGTATGTTAGTTATGGATCAGACCTTAGCATAGCTCAAGGAGTTATGTCATGTCACTGCTAATGAGTGAGAACCCCAGAATCCACAACAGATTCTCCAAAAAAAACATTGCTTAATGCTGAAAGGTAAAATGCAACTTCACCGGGTTACTTTTATTTAAAGACAGAATATTCTGAACTGGCTGAATGATGTGCGACAAGCAACCTAATGGTCTGCTGAGATAATGTCAGGGAGTGGACGCTACGTCTCTCTGGTGTACTTTTCTTAAGAGCTGTAGTTGCAGTTTCTGGGAAGGTGGATGTAACGAAGGAAAATGGGACTTCACCAGCTTAATGATTTTCAGTCTTTTGACTGGCAAGTGTTCAGAGATTGATGTGAATATTTAAATATTCATGAGACAGCAGAGGAGAATCTCTACATCATTACCGGTACAACGTTTTATCAGTGTTGCATTACTGAAGAACCACAAACGCCTGGGTTGGTTGGTACCTTTGTCTCTGCTCACGGAGATGAATTCCGTGCACGTTATCAGTGGCTGTTGCTCTCAGTGTAATTTCCGTGACTCCCAACACTCATATCTTCATAAACAGAAAAATCTGCTGCAAAACCCGTGAGGTGAGAGCTCAAACTGATGGAAAAGCAACTGAACTGTGTGTAATTTTCCTTTTGATTAAGAAGACCTCAACTTTGCAAAGACCTTAGACAAACCCATTCTTCAGGGGTTTGTTCTCTTAGCAAGAACATACTTGAATCTCTTCCAGCAGGTAAAAATCTAGTGTTCAGGGATAAGAAACATTATTTAAAGGAGAGAGTTAGCATGTCTGAGTTCCAAGGACATGATAGATTCACTTGTTCTTGATGGATGGGGTAGATTTAAAGTGGTTTATATTTCGGTGCCCAGCACTGAAGGCAAGTTAAAATGGATACTACACAATTGTTCACTGTTTAAATCCTCGTCGCTGTAGAAGAGCGAGTTCAGCGTGTTTGAAATGTATGGTTCTGATTTCAGTGGTGAATGAGTTGTTACTCAATTTCATCTGTTGCAACCTTTGGCTTGCAGAAAGAGCATTTCAGTTCAGATGTCTGTCTGCTTGCCCAAGACAGTTGCGTTGGTCTGTGAGCGAGTGAAAGGGCATTACATGGGTTTTGGTAGTAGTCAGTGGTGCCAGCAGAATATGGCTCTGGTGCTTTCCTGTTTTATATATAACTTTTAACATATTTTTTTTAAGCAATGAAATGATCGTTTGTCAGTTGATGTATGGTCTACTTGAACGTAAGAACAAATCGCAACTTACGGAGTTGTTGATGCTCTGAAAGGACCCAGGCTTCTGCGAATTAGCACCATTTCTAAATAGTGAAGTTCTTGAAACTGAATTGGGGAGGGAAGAGGAGAGAGATACAGCAGTGAGAGTAAAAGTTACACAGGGTCAGAAGGAGATTTCCTGAAACCTGATGCCCCCCACTTACTGGTTCCTCCCTTCTGCTCACCTTTCCATCCCACCTGTGAAGAAAGGAAAGGGCTGGGGGAGAAAGTCATAATTTATGTGATAAAAGAGATCCCACCTGTTTGAGGCCACTGGCATGAACCTGTGAAAGCCAGTGGATTTTGTAAGCTGCTCCTATTACTTATGTTTAGATGGGAAGAAACTATACAGCAGTGATAAATTATCCCAGTTCACTGCTAAGAGGTGAATCGAAGCGTTGCTTCTACAGTAGATGGGTATCGTAGACGTGGGGTAGGACAGCCAGTACAAATGTAAATGCATTTCACTTTGTAGATCAATTTGAGAGCAATGTGAAGTGTAGATGGAGATCTGTCAGCTGCCATAATCCTTGTTTTTATTTTCCAAACCGTCTGTGGTTCAGAAATGCTGGGACTGTAGCTGTTCGTGTAGTTCCTACGTGAAGAAGAAAAAAAGATTTACGTAGAAATTATCCTTTGCGCAGTCTCATCATTGCTCAACTTTCTTAACTCCTGGTTCTGTTTGGGACATAGGGGAAAGGTACTACAAGAAGTTCTATCTGTACAACTGTGTAGCTAATTAGGCATGAGTAAAATGTCGCTGCTGATGCTTTTTGCTGACCTCCTATCCCCTACTGAGAGGTAAAATTGAGATATCCTAGCTGTTGTAAAAAGCTGGCATTCACTCCGTTCTTAACAGATTTTCAACAAATCACTTCAGTTTCTTACCGTCACGTTTGCTGATTTTAATGTTATGGCAGGTCTTAGGACATGTCTTTCTCTGGTCCCACTTCCAACTCTAGGTGATGGTATCTGCACGTAGTGCATTCAGCCCGGACTTCTAAGTCTTTATTATTTTCCAGTCTTCTGAATTACTGTTCTGTGTAACCGTACAGATACACACCGTACAGATACACACAGCAGTTCTAAAGGAAAACGTGAGCACACATGCAGTCTCCCAGGCTGGCAGCTCCTTGAGATATCCCATAATCAGGAGGCTTGCAGGGGCTCTGCTACCGCGTGCAGTCAAGAGTGACCTGTGTGCAGGCATCCCTTGTCAGGGCTGGTATTTCCCAAGCGCAGCGTCAGGTCCTCCCAGCTGCTCAGAGGCACTGAGGAGAGCCCTTCCAAGCCGTGCAGTTACTAGCAGACTCAGTTTGCTGCTCACGTGCATGGTTTTTGTTGTTTTGGTTTTGTTTTTCCCTTAAGCAGCGTGCATGATGCACTTCTCCCTTGGCTAGCTTCTAACGCGTTGGGTTCTCAAAGGTGAAACCGGAGTGCGTGATATCGATTAATGATGGGTCAAAGTTACCACTTCGTTCTGGGCAGGAGGAGAGAAATACAGCTGCTGCTATCTGGTGTTGCATCACTTGAACTGAGTGTTGGTTTTTTCTCTGGAAACTCCTTGTTAAGCCCAGGTGGCTGCTAATGATACTTTGGACCCTCGTGAGAGGCAGCAGTTGGTAGCGCAGGATACTTGCACTGCTTTAACAATCAACTGTTAAGCAATTAGCTGTCTCAATCTTAATTATAAAGGTGCTGCTCCAGCCTATCTCTCTAGGGCATGCACGTGATTTCTCTTGAGTTGTTTTGCTTCTTACGGTCTCATGACTGCCTGTGTCCTCTATACAGGCAAGAAGGGACTTTTTATATATATATACACCTGTGTAACCTTTCTGCCAAAAAAAATGGAGGTAAGTGATTTATTTGGGGCAGAAAAATGAAACCAGTGCTGTCTTTTGGATGAACGGTTGTGTCTGAATGCATTGTGAAAAACAAGGTGGAAAGAAATGATTGGAAAATATTGTTTTGAAACATTTTGCTTGTACAAAAAAAAGCTAATAGTTGCTGTTTCAGTAAGCAGCAAAAGATAAAATCAGTACACTGAAAGTCGTGTCTGAGATGCACATCCTCGGTAGGAATGGATTATTCTTTGGAGAAAAATAATTGTTAGTTTTGAGATCTCATGTTGGTTAGCAGTTTACGGGGTAAAATTGTATTTAATGTCTATGGAGCCATAATATTGAAATTTGTATCTAGTGGGGTGAATCTTCCATGTGTGACGAGTGGTCAGTCTGCCAAAAGGCTGAAGCAAGAGGGACTGATTTCCACTTCTTATTTTGAGGCTTCGGGGACCAAATGGAAGTGATTACAGTTGTTCCGAACTGATCCGGTTTGTAGTTGCCGAGTAGGAAGCATACCACTGATACGAATTACCAGATTTTTGTGTGCGTGGCCATAAATGTTTGGGCACAGAGTTGGCAAGCCTCTTGAAATACTGTTGGTAGTTCTGGAGAACATATTGAAGGGTTTTAATGATCTAAAAATGTAGCTGAACTCAAAATCGGGGGTGGCGGTGTTAGTTTTTGTGGATCGGGTTGTAAAAATAGTTCTACAACTTCCAGGGTTCAGTAACTGTTAAAAGCCTCCTTCATTCAGAGAATTTTGGATCTTGGAAAGTGGGCTTCAGACTGTTTGTGACTCCTGAAAGTGCTCGGTGGACACAAAGACTCGATTTGATACTCAGATTTCTTCCGTGTGGCATTATTGACTTGAAAGGGTCGGATCTGGCACTCTGTGGAGGGATGGCAGTATTTAGGGGATTGCTCCCCAGCTTGCATGTACAGCAGCCTTTGCTGCTTGTTTCTTTTTCTTCTCACCCTCTCTGCAGTGGGCAAAAGTCCTGATAGGAAGCACGGAAAGCATAGCGGCACCTCGAGGGATGGCTCAGAAAGGGAAGGGGAGATGAGGAAGGATGAGAAGAGGGCTGCGGCCAGGCTGGGGACGCCTGCAAACCCCAGAGGTGTGGGAAGAGAGGCTGGGGGAGTCTTCGAAGGGATGTGTGTTGGGAGGGGAGGAAGTGAAGAGCAAATGTTTTTGGTGGGTCTTTGTGGAGGTAGAGATTCATAGCGAGGGTGAGGAAGGGTGATTAGATCCTCAAGGGTTAGAGGAGAATGGAGCTGGGGAGTAGAAAGCAGGCATGGTAAGAAATAAGTCCTGAGGATGGGAAGAGGGAACAGAGGAGCCCGTGGAGCTGGCGGTGCACTGAGGGCTACGCTCAGGTCCTGCTAGCCAAGGTACTTCCTATGTACGCATTACAGGCAAACACTTCCTCTGTTTGGTCCTGAAACATTTTTCTTACATGATTTTTAAGACTTGAGTCTTCTGCTGCTAATTTTAAAAAGATATCTTGAAAGAAAAACCTTTCTTTTCATCCTTTTCCAGGCTTGTGCATTTGATTTTCTTTTCTGTTCCTTGTTTCTGTTACCCTACGCCTTTCTCTTCATAATATTTTCTGCAATCCCTTCAGTCCTAGTTGCTCGTATTACTGTAGTACCAAAAACACCTTGTTTGAAAGGCAACATATCTCTTGGAAATGTTTCTTACACTGATTTAAGTCATTACCCTTTACGTTTAACTTCATTTTGTAAATGATATTTCTGACTATTACCTTTGCTAATTACCGTTAAAATACTTGAGACCCACTTATCTTCCTCAAAAACACTGCACCCGTATGGTTTAAAGCCAGTGAAAAGTGCTGAAGGAGGGCTTTGCTCACATTTTTAAATCAGGTTGTAATCTGAAAATCTCTCTGTAGGAGTCTATTTACTGGGAAAATATGGACAGAAGAAAATCAGAGAAATCCAAGAACGAGAGGCAGCTGAATACATTGCCCAAGCACGAAGGCAGTATCATTTTGAAAGTAATCAGAGGACGTGCAATATGACAGGTAAGATAAGGAAATAGTTACTGTTCTCGATAGGTAGAATCATTTGGGGATTTATATTAACGTATGGTCAGGAATGAAGAAGAATAAGAATTCAAAATCTTCATTAAATACTAGTACATAAATACAGTCATCTTACATCATCTTACTGAATCTGACAAACAGAGGATTGAAGAGATTTTGGGGGGTCATGTCAACCCTTAGCTTGAATATACCCATTTATAATACATACAAATATACATCCAGGCTACAATTTTGGTCATTTAAAGACCCGTGGTATATTGCCCTAAACTGTACGTAGTATAAGGTGTGAAGCAGCACCCAGAACTTACAGCACAATTAATTATTTTATTCATTATAGTAAATCTGTAGTAAGCTACACAGATCTTTGTAGGTAACTTTTATTTACAAATAAGAAGCATATCAGTCCAGTAATTCCCTACACTTGAACAGTTAAAAGGTACCTCACTATATGGGGAGCAAAAATGAAAAGTGATTTTATTCTAGCATTTGTCTTTGGATTGTTTAGAGGACGTGGGTAGAATTAAAAGAAAAAATCCCAGTCATTCTTACGAATAGTTTTGAGTGGCTTGTATTTCTATAAAAACAAATTGGGCAGCATTTTCTTCTGCTGAAATTTGTAATGGCTTCTCAAGTGGCAGCAAATGGTTTCTGAGTCCCTTGCTTACCCTGACCAATTTGTATTTCATTTTTATCTTTTCCATTTGGTAGTGCTGGGATTGATTTTACTGCAAGGACTAAGTTTTTCTTTGCCATTCTTTGTGCAAAGTACATTCTGTCTGG
The DNA here is from genome assembly GCA_011075105.1 of Heteronetta atricapilla. Classification (NCBI taxonomy): domain Eukaryota; kingdom Metazoa; phylum Chordata; class Aves; order Anseriformes; family Anatidae; genus Heteronetta; species Heteronetta atricapilla. The sequence goes on along the minus strand of CM021733.1, from coordinate 55,343,811 downwards.
CAGCATGCATTCTTGTCCAGAATTTTCATATTTTGTTCATAGTATTTATTATGATACCTGCATGCTTATTTATTATTTTCTGTTCCCGTAGTACAACAGCAGATGAGACCTTGAATCTTCTGAAAGTCAAGGACTTTATCCCACCAGCTTTCCTTTGTTTAAAATGTAGTTGAGTTTTCTTGTTTTTTAAAAAAAATCAAATTTTTCTTTGCATTTGGAGAAATGCAGCAGCGTAGATTTTCACCAGCTCTTCAGCAGAGTTGAAGGCATGTGTATGCAGACCTGCAGGATGTGAGTACATGTCTGCAGACAGACTAGGAAAAGCTATGTAGCCGCATAAGGGCATCTTTGTGCCCAAAATAATAAGAGGCAAGCAGGTAATTGCGCTTCTGAGTACTTCCAGGATTTCCTATGTTGCTTGTCCTCCCAGCTTTGCTTGTTGAGCAAATAGGACCAACCCTGTAGCAGCTATTGAGTGAGAGCGGGGTATGAATTTATGATTTTTTTTTATGTTGACAGATTTTGGTTTGTGTTTTTTTTGTATTTTTTTTCTTTTAATAACAGTGCTGTCAATGCTCCCAACATTGAGGGATACCTTAATGCATCAATTAAATTCTGAGAGTCTCACATCTCTTCTTAAAAATAGGTAAGATGGTTTCATTGTGTTAAATATAACTTGTTTTGATCACAAGATTTTTTTTTTTCAAATGTATTTATAATGTAGAGAGCATGAAACATTTTGTTCTTGTGTACCATTGAATCACTTAAAATATTTTGAAATTACCACATAAATATTTTTGATAATAAACTATAGATACAGTTTGATAGGTATGGCTGGCATTCTGCAAACATTACTGGAAATAATTGTTACTTAAGATGCTGCAATGGGAGGCATGGTTTTTTGTTGATTTTGTTTAGGATAGATAAAGTACTTACAGTATCTAGTCTTCTCTTAAACTGCACCTTGACTGAGTTGTTGTTGTGTTTGTAAAAATGTTTGTGTAATCTCAACAAGGTCAGACATGTGAATGGTAGTGGAAAGTATCCAAAATGAGTTTACAAATGGAAGTGAGCTATAAGAAGCAATAGGGGCATGTCATAACTTAAGACAAATGTCTTCCTGTCAGAAAACACCTTTGTTCTCATTATAACTGCAAGAACAAATGGCATATTTTTTTAAATGCATAAAATGCATAATAGCATACCTTAAAAGCTGCTTGGCATTTAGCAAGGAGTAGAAGTGTTATGTAGGAAGTTAACATGGGTTTTCTGACTCACTCAAGACTGTCTTTCCAGTTTACCTCTCACTAACTTATTTATATAGCTTTTAACTTCATCTGTCCAGCATTTAATAAATTACCTATCCTAACATTGTCATTTTTCAGTCAAAAAAAATCTCTTACAACAATACAACAGAATGTTGTTAATGTACTTAATGACAAATTAACTTGAATGAACAACAAATGTTGTGGATGATCAAATTTGTCTTCTGGACTGTACAGCAAAATAGTCTACAACTGCTTGTAATCCCTTGTTCCCTGGTAAAGACAAGTGATGGCTTAGTTTATTCTCTGTAGCATGTATTTTTTTTATCAAAATATATCTGGTATCTCTAACTTGTTTGACTAGTTGGAGCAGTTTACAGGTACAGTGACACGCTTCTGAATTCCAATAGTACATGCAGCTGAGGTCATGAGTATCCTGTAAGTGTGGGCATCCATTTAGAGTCTAACTTAGAGTTTGTGTCTTAATGCTTCCTTTTTTACTTACGCTTAGAAAGTTTTAAATAGATGCTTAAACTTTTTGATCTGAAAGGGTAGAGAAGAGGTTGAATGAAATGAGGCTTCAGAATTAGCTTTTAAAGTGAGTCTTTCAAGAAGCTTTCTCGTGTTACCTGTGAAAGTATAGATTTGTTTCCTTTCCACTTTGATTTCAGAAGACAAATCAAAGGGTTCCGGATACCCTTCCAGTGTCAGTCAATGTATAAAAGGGTAGATGGGGAGATTTACCTTTCTTAATGTCTGTGAAGATACAGTCTCTTTGTTACATTATCTATGAGAAGATCTTATTATGTTATTCCTTAAATCAACTGTTTTATCTTAAAATCCTTTCAGTTCTTAAATTTATAACCTTTTTACATTGTTTTAGTAATATGGTATGGCCAGGGTTAGGTTGGACATTGTCAGTCTTCCAGAGAAATTTTTAGACAGGGAGCACCACACAAGACGTTCTTGCTCCGTCTGTCCTCCTCAAAGCTACGTGGTTGAATGAGATCAGGTAAAGTGGTTGCTGCTGCAGTCTTGCAGATGTTACCTATCTCCCACTTACTCAACACCAAGCTTTATTCCAAACCTCTAGTTTATTTTTGCATTATTTCCTGCCTTGCTTCTGTAGCCGATAATGGTATTCCAAATAAAGAAATGTGAAATAAAAGTTGAGTAGCAGTTGAGTATTAGTAAGTTGCAGCAAATGAAGACTAAAATATCGATTTCCACTTAGTCTTAATACTCACGGTATTAAGCTATTACCTGGTTGTTGCCTTATGTTGTGAGGAGAAACTTTGTAAGCATGAGCTCTAAATATGCTTTGACATAATGGGTGGAAATGTAGTTGGCTGATGTTGATGTATTGGCTTCTTTGTCTTGCGTCAGTTGGCATGGAAAATTTACTACTTATAAGTAAAAGGTGTAGTTTTGAGTCCTGTCATGTGTTTCACCTACAGAAGTATGACTCTGTCTTCTCTTTTTTTTTTTTTTTTTTAACTCTTTGTTTGGCTTTTGAATGGCTTTAAAGCTGTGGATTTTGCTTGCATAATGTAAGGTGTGTAAACTGTCCTTGTACGTGCTGTGGATCCTTCTTGTATCTCTTGTAGCTATCTTTTTTTAATCTCTCACTACTTTCTGGAGTGCTTAATAGTGCTTTAATAGATGTAATAGTTTATAAAAATATCTGTTCATTTGCATTATTTGGTAGCAATGAGCTTAAAAATTGTTTAGGTAGGTGATATAATGGTCAAACTAATGCCAAAGTGCATGTGTTTGTTTCAGAAAGACAAAAACATTCCTTAATGGTTAACTGGGCCTGTAAGGAGAAATGATTTCTAATGAAAAGTGTGTTCTTTTAATAAATTATGTTACTGTAAAATCTAAGCACAGGTTAATCTGAACTGTCTGTGCTAAATATTTAAATACTACTTCTCATCCCAAGAAATTACTAAATGTTTCCCTAAATTACTTTCACAAATTGTTTCTTCCACAATAGAGATACAGTAGCCATTCTTTACTAACTGCTTACCAGAAGGGAATGGTTGATTAAATTTATTGGATGGTTCACTTGCTCTTATCTCTGCTACTGCTGCCGTATTGTTAAAATTGTGTCTGGTTAGTAGTTTTAAATATGTCATACATCTTAGGTGGTCCAGACGTCTTTATAGACACAGAGTAGGGGACAAGAGGCTGGAGAGCAGCCCCATGGAAAGGCATCTGGGGGTTCTGGTTGACATCAAGTTGAACACTAGCCAGCAGTGTGCCCTGGCAGCCAGGAGGGCCAGCCATGTCCTGGGGTGCTTTGGGCACAGCATGGCTGGTTGAGGGAAGGGATTGTCCTGCTCTGCGCTGCGCTGGTGTGGCCTCACCTTGAGTGCTGTGTGCAGTTTGGGCACCACAATATAAGATGTTCATAAAACTATTAGAGAGCCTCCAAAGGAGGGCTACAAAGATGGTGAAGGGTCTGGAGGGAAAGATGTACGAGGAGCAGCTGAGGTCCCTTGGTTTGCTCAGCCCCGAGCAGAGCAGGCTGAGGGGAGGCCTCGTGGCAGCCTGCAGCTCCCTCACGAGGGGAGCAGAGGGGCAGGCGCTGAGCTCTGCTCCCTGGGGACAGCGACAGGACCCGAGGGAACGGCATGGAGCTGGGACACGGGAGGGTCAGGCTGGGGGTTAGGGAAAGGTTCTGCACCCAGAGGGTGCTCGGGCACTGGGACAGGCTGCCCAGGGCAGTGGTCATGGTACCGAGCCTGAAGGAGTTCGAGAAACATCAGGACAATGCACTCAGCCATTACTTTTCGGGTGGTCCTGTGCAGACTAGGAGCTGGACCCAACGATCCTTGTGGATCCCTTCCAACTCAGGATATTCTTTGATTCTATGCAATCTGCAGCCTTGCTTTTTGACTGCAAAATATACATAATCTCAGGAATCAGTCAGGTAAAAAGGTAAATATTTTTCAAGAGATGAAAACAACAAACCCTTGCATTAATGTGAGTGGTGCAAGACTCCTTTTCCACAGATGGTCATGATCTATGTGTTTTTAGATGATCGAGCCTGAACTTTAATAGAAAGCCAGGCAATGGTAATTCCAGTAAGAAAGTAGGATAGAAATTCTGATCCTGTGCTGCTTACGCAGCACAAGTAGATTACCTGTCTGTACTTACTGAACTGAGGTCTGCGTTAAATATGCCCAGGATCGAGGCCCCAGAAAAGACTTACTGCTTTGTACCATCAGTGGGCTTTTTCTAACTGCTTAGCGTAGGAACTCAAAATTGATAAAATAACTGTATGTAATTGGCATCAGTAAATGCTACACTTACACACTGAATTGTGAATATTTTTCCTGTGACTTCGTAATGTATGGTTTATAGGCTGTTTTCTTGAATGAGGCAAATCAATGTAGGTGTAATGTGATGTGAATAATTATAATAGTTAAATGAACTTGCCTTAGAGCACTGCAGTTTTATTCAATGTTTATTAATTTCCAAGTAAAATATACAATGGCTAATATTTGCATTTATTTTTCCCACAGGCCAGCAAACAAGTTAGAAATATGGGAGGATTTAAAGATAATAAGTAAGTGTAAATAAAAGATTACATCTACATAATATATAATATAAATTTTAAAATCTTTTATACCCTTTAAAATGCGCACTTCACACTACAGTGAGTTGTACTTTCAGTAGATATGAAGATAATGTAGCATACTACACAGCAAACTCCTCCATGCTCTGCCAAAGCTCCTCATTAAGGATTTTTTTTCATATCCCCCAGGGAAATCAGATGCTCAAAAACCACCTTGAAGAATCTTATTGGCCCTCACGTTATCCTGCTCAACAACACTTTGTGCAGACTTTCTGTACCACCACAGAAAAATCACATCTCTCAGGAATGCTGGCCAGCCATTATATGGCCAGTGATTTTTCTCTTCTTGAGCCTGTTTGAGATGACCACCATAGCAGTGGTTATGAACCCTATCGTTCATCTCTTTATGTACTAGCTGGTGGGAGCAGTGGAAGGAAAACAATAATAGTGAAGTCAGATTACTATGTCGTGAAATATTACTGAGACGCTTTTATTTTTTTTGTTCACTACTTTTGATTCCTTAGTGCCATTTGTTATCCCCACCACCACCATTGCCTCTCTGGTTTTCTTTCCTTCCTTAGAGTTATCTTCTTTTCTCAACACACTTATAGATACTGCTTTTGATCTGGTTCGTTTTTTCCCTGTGTCCTTGCTACTCAGCACTCATCCAAATTTATTTGTCACTTCCACACATCCTCTGCTACCTGGTGGCTGGTAGCTGATGCTCATTATCATTTTCTATGTGTAAATATTATCTGCTTCTGCCTCAGGTAACAGTTTTCTTTCTCTGAAACTGCTGTTATGCCTTCTGTGTCCTGACTGCATGATGAGGACTGACATACTCTGTGTATTTTGTGGCCTAATGACAAAGGAGGATTTGACAGCACTGTTACGTGATGCACCTTCTGGAGCAGCTTGTACAGTGTTTTTTTTTTTTTAACATGCTAAATTATATTAACCTAGGACTTTGGGGCACTGGAACAGGCTCCCCAGGGAAGTGGTCATGGCTGCAAACTCGATGGTGTTCAAGAAGTGTGACAGTGCTCTCAGACATAGTCTGATTTTTGGGTGGTCTTTGTGGAGACAGGAGCTGGACTAGATGATCCTTGTGAGTCCTTTCCAGCTTGTGATATTCTATGATTCTTGGATTTAAATGGAAAAACACTTTAGCTGTAGCTGCTGTACATATTAGACTCATGAACATTTTGGGTATGTTATGAAAATCCGTGTTACAACAACCATTGAGAGAAATTGCTATGTATTTAAGAATCATTAGCACTTCTTGAGTCTTGGAGAGTACTCTTCCTCCTGACTCACGCTTTTTTCATTGACTTTGAAGTATTTTTGTCTCTTTTCAAGGTTTCACAAGAAGCATTGTGGCAGTGTACAGTACCTGTATGCTAGTAGTTCTTTTGCGAGTCCAATTAAATATTATTGGCGGTTACATCTACCTAGATAATGCTGCAGTCTGCAAGAACGGCACAGTAAGTTTCTTGTTTTGTTTCAGAAGTTGAAAATCCACGTTCTTGGAGGTGAAAGAATTATTTAGATAAAAAGGGCATAGTTTGAATGAAACTGAGAATTTTCGAAGAGTGGAACATGTGAAAGCATTACTGATAGTAAGGAATATTGATCAATTATTGTAGTTTCTAAATTTGGATGATTTGGTGATACTGTTTCTTACATAATACTAGCAATATCAAATACCTTTTTGTCTGTATTTGCATTGATTGACGAAGGCTTCTTCATATCTGAACGCCAAACTAAAACAATTTTTGCTTTCATTAGTCATTTGTGAAACAGTAATACTGTATGAATGATCCAGGATATGTAAGCAAGTATGTATAAATGCGTAGCTCTTCATAGCTTGCACACTAATTCCCCCAGTTAATTTTTTTTCTAGAGTTAAAGAAAAATGTTCTTAGAAATTTTGACTATTTTTTAACTCCAAAAGGTCACTTACTTAAGTGTTTCATGATGGGGCCAAGCAAAGTAGAATGGGTTTTATTTACATGTTGTATCTATTGCTCAATAACAGTAAACCCTAGAGTAAGCAAATACCCACAGTAAGAGTTGTATATTGTTTAGCAGATCACCTAAAAATAATGGGTGCAAATCTTGCTTAGTTGTCATATGCCCCTCTGTGCTATCTCTTGCTGAGAGTCAAGGAAAAGCAGCATGTGAAGGCAGGTCTGAGGGTTTAGAAAAGCTTTCATTAGGGAGGCCAGAGATGATGGAGATCACGTTTCATTTTGTAAAGTCCAAAAAAGCTTTATTAGACAAGAAGATCTGGAGTAGAAATGTTTCCTTTCTGCCACTTTTCCAGAAGAAGAGCGGGTTGACGGGATCAACTCTGAGGTGCTCTGCTGGAGCCAGTTGGGATCCTCTCTCAATTCCTGAAAGCTGTTTTTCCGTCAGGGGATTTCTATGGCTTTGGTTAGGGTTGAGCTTAAATATCCTGTTCTACCAGGTGTCATTCTTAGCAAGATGGAGGGTCTCGTATTGTTTGCAATACAGCTTTTAAGAGACTTTCCTACGTGAATGAAAAGTGAAAGAAGATTTTTAAGATTCTTCTGTGCTACAAAATTGGAAAAGATGTCTGTATAGTATGGAGGAGAGCAATGCCATAGAACGCAAAGATCTACAGGTTGATGGCAGGAAGGGAGAATCAGAAACTACAGCCTCCAACTGGTGCGAAAGGAGATGATTTGGGACTCCTGTCTCCCAGTTCAAATATGACAACCTATAAGTGCATATCTGGATCTTCTGGAAAGTGTCCTGCTGTTCCTTGCAGTCTGCCTGAGTATAATGACAAAGTTGGTAGGTGGATGGGCAAGTGCATGGCCATTACATGTCTGACCGTGGTGATTCCCATGTGATTGGAAGGATGGCCACAGCAAACTGAAAGACTACAGGGAAGTCATGATTTATTTTTGACATTCTCTTTCTCAGTTTTTCTTTGAAGAAATTTTTCATCTCCTTATTCTGTTTTGAAACTACTGTGATTAAGAAGGGACTTCTCTTTATCAGAGAAACCAAATGTAGTTATTTTCTAGAGCTGCATTGATAATGGGGGAACCCATCTGCTACATAGCATTAAATATTAAGGAAAGTGTTTGCAACCTGTTTGAAATGGGTTTTGTGGTGTTGTCTACTGTCACAGAACTCTTTCTTTTTCCCCCACAGACACCGCTAGCTCCCCCTGAAGTTCAGCAGCAATATTTATCAAGTATTCAGCACCTTTTAGGAGATGGTATGGTGCTTATTATAAACCACTACACTTACAAAGTGCTACTTTTTTCTAGACTTGAGTGAAACCTTGTAATAATTCTGACACTTTTCTTGTTCTAGGACTGACTGAGTTAATAACTATTGTTAAACAAGCTGTGCATAAAGTTTTTGGAAGGTAAGAGTCTATATTTTTCTGTGGTTAGCTTTTCATCTTTGTTTTGGGAACTGCTATCAAAGTAATGAGTTTTATTACAGTCAAAACCAAGGAAGGCATTACTGACTTTATTCAGACAAAGATTTTGGCAGGCTGTGAGCCTGACATTGCAAACCAACTTAGCAGATTGGGATCCTGTTGTTTGTGAGCATGTTATCAGCAGATAAATAATGCATCATTACAATGTTGGCTACAAAATTAACAGTTTTTCCTTGTCAGTATTTCCCTTAAGCATGCCCTTTCCCTTCTGGAGCTGGAACAGAAACTTAAAGATATCAGGAAAGTAGTGGAACATAAAGATTCAGATCAGAGTGCACCTTATTCTCCTTTATGTCATTATCTGATGCCAGATGAAGAAAACCCCTTGGCTACCCAGGTACTTGTTTCAGTTTTTCATCTGCCTATGTTTATTTTGAAGAGGGAGGGGTGCATAATAGTCCTCCAGTTGCGTCATGGTAATAGTATCACTGATAAATGATCGTGCCTCTTCCTTTGTAAGTAGAGCGTCCTTATCTCTTACCTTCTTCAGACTCGATTGAAAACAAGGGTCTTCCTCAGAATGTCAGCTTTGAACTCAGAAACACAGCCGGAGTACGGCTTTTAGTCTGTGACGTATGCTGTAACATAGTACAGCCTAACACTTTCCTAAGAGAAATTGTATTACCTTGTACTTGTGTACCAGCAAAGAGCATGGCCAATTGTAGCATCTCTGAGAGAGATGCTTTGTTGGAAGTAAGTGATGGTGTGCTGGAGTCTTCAGTTGCTTTGGGCTGGAAAGTAATGTCTGGGAGTCAAGAAAAAGGTGCATCTAATCTCAGTTGTAACATTAATTTCTGAAATTTTCTGAAGGTGTTTGTCTCCAGCCACATCAGGGATTGGTGAAAACTTGTTCTTAATTTGTATTATTGCTAGTATAAAGATGAAACTGAGACTTCACTGTATGACCACATGCATTTATCTTTTCACTTAAGCTAACATGCATTGTTCATGTCAGTTCTGGTAGTCAAAAGTAGAAAACATGTCCTGCTTGATTAGTCTGGCATTTCTTGCTAGAACTAAAAAAAATAAAAATAATAATAAAAAAAACCAGCAATCTGTGCACATGCACAGATTATAAAGAAATCTGATTTACTATCACAAATCTTTTATTTTGAATAGATCTGACTTAACACTCGACTTAATTCCATGGTACAAAGCTATTCTACTGCTGCTCTTAGAGTTGCCAATCTATTTCTCACTAAATAGCATCTGTCTTTGCTTTTTCTAGGCCTGTGGACTCACAGAAAGAGACACTGCTACGATTAAGCTACTTAATGAAACTAGAGATATGCTAGAAAGGTATACAGAAATATTCTCTGTGCATATTAAACTCCTCCTCACAACTATAGTTTATATAAGACAATTAGTTTCATATAAAAAGCTGGTGAAGTTTCATTTGCAAAATGTGACCGTTCAGCCACCGTGCTGCATTAAATATTGATTTATATTCACTAATCGCAGGCTGGGATTTTCAAAATAGGAGTGTTCTGAAATTCATTTATAAAAAGCAATCCTGCTGTAATAAGATGATGAGGACATCTTTCCCCTTATCTCTTCCTCACATTTTCTGTACTTACGTAGGAACAGAGGAGTACTTGTATTATAGCAGGGTAAATTGAGAGTCATTTTATTGCATTTACTTGCACTGATAAAATGAACGCCAGTTTTGGCTTATCAGAATTTGTTTTTTAACACATGGTTTTATGAATGGTCGTATGCATCCTTCTACAGGAGCTACTGCAGTGAGGCTTTTATGATAAGCATTGAATAGGAGTGAACTGAGCCAAAATATGCTTAGAATTTAACTGCTAGAGATCTGGGGCATTTTAAGGACAGGTCCCTTCTGTGTTACTGCTTAGTAAGAAGCAGAGAAGTGAGGAATGCTTTAGATTTATGTCTTTTAGTAACTCGAGGGTACAGTTTAGGTTGTTGACTGGTTTGCTGTGGAGACACTTGGGGAGCTGGTCTCTTGAGATTTGCAGGGTTTTTTAAGTTTGGAAAAATAAATCTTAGGAATGAAAACAGCACTTATTTACTTTTTCAGTCCAGACTTCAGTACAGTTTTGAGCACGTGTTTAAACAGAGGATTCAGTCAGCTGCTGGACAACATGGCGGAGTTTTTCAGACCTACTGAACAGGACCTGTCTCAGAACGGCTCTGTACATAGGTAAATGGCTCCTTTTGTTGTGGTTCTTACATGGTAAATCTTTTGGCCTCATAGTGAATTCTAAAAAAGGGCTAGTGATTTTCTTGCCTTGTTGAAGTTCTCATGCTGGAAAGACTTCTGTTTCCTGTTTTTCAAGAATAAATACCATGCCCTCACTCCAGTCAAGCAGAGAGCTAGGAGTATTGCATGTTTCTTCTCACCCATGGGCTTGCTAGAATTTTCCCAAGGTATCTTCCCCACCATTACTTGCAGATGTAACAACAGAAATCGGAAGACCTCTACTTACCTGTGTTTCCTAGTGCTGTACAAGCAGACTGCCCTTCTGGGTTGAAGGATTTACACCACTGGTGCTGACTATGGAAAGATGGACTTGCAGTACTCCCCTATAAGGCCAGGAGAAAGATAGCTCTAAATGCCCCACGGTCTGACTGTTAATTATTGTAGCTCTCAAGGAAGCTGGGCATTACTGTGGTTCTCCAAATGTATGTAAGCAGAAGTACCTACAGAGCTTTTGTTTTCTGACTGGTATGCTGAAAACAATATCCAGGATCTTCTGCCTCCTCCCAAAGGACTGTAAAGATGTAGCTTTTATTCTGAAGTTAACCTGGTTTTAAAACAGTACGGCGTGATAGAAACCTGAAAGCTGAGTTCAAATCCTAGAAATATAATTTCTAAAATATTAAAATGAAGACTTTGAATAATAACTAGCTTATATATGTGTATTTTAATTACTAATGACTCTTGAGTCATAAGTTTGTATTTAAATGTAGACTATTTGCAATGCTTAGAATATCCAGAAGGCTTTAGGTTGACTCTCTCTCCTAGGCTTGGTTTCGAGTTTGAAAGAGTGTGAGATTGCAAACTGACACTTCTAACAACTGTATACTTACACACACACACACGCAGACTGCAGCTAAACCGTGCTTCCCTCGCATGTGATGCGAGTGTGAAACTGTGTAATAGGAACACCAACAGGCAGAATAAAATTTGCTTTGGTAGTTTTCTGTATTCTCTGAAAGACTTAATAGGGGCAAAACCTTCATTTGTATACTCCAGTTTGTGGCCTATGCAAAACTAAGTTCTTCCAACTCTTACTTTTGAAGTATTAATTATTTACAATTGTAATAATCACCGTTCAGTAGTTTTCCTGACATCAGAGAAGGTCTAAGTCAGTAATTTTTTTTCTCTTTTAGTCTTTCCAGTGTCAGTCTTCCTTTAGCCAAGATAATTCCAATAATAAATGGACAGATCCATTCAGTATGCAGTGAAACACCCAGTCACTTTGTTCAGGTAAAAATCATACTTTATTTAAAATATCCCAAATAAAATTCAGAGATGTTGCATATTTCTTTTTCGGTAACCTATCACATTTTGTTTAATTTCAATGGCTTAGAAAAAAAAAGTAGGAACTGGCATAACTTAAACTTTTTGTGAAGTTGTATCTTCCAAAAAGATGTATTGTTTTTTTTTTTTCCACGGAATCTCTTCCTAAAACGTGAAGAAGCAGAAAGGTCTCAGCTTGATTCTGCTTGATGTTCTCTTCATCAACTTTTCTAATGCGAGAAATTTGAGTTAGATCTCTGTGGGAGTGCCAGGTGCTTTTCTCACTATGAGTGCAATCATGCACTGCAGCAGAACCAGCGAAGCGGCTGTGTGCTTTTGATGAAGTGGTGGGTGTGTTTTTGATTAAGCAAATTGATTCCTTCAATTTCTTCCAGGACCTACTGATGATGGAACAAGTGAAAGATTTTGCTGCTAATGTTTACGAAGCTTTTAGTACCCCTCAGCAACTAGAGAAATGAGCTGCACACTACTAGGAATAGATCATGTATTTATAACACAGCCCGTGTGACTACTGATGAGATTTGGGTTAATTTTATAATGGTGTAGGAGTGGTAGACCAGCAGAAAGAACATACTGAAAAAACTGGGAGTGAGCCCGTATTTGTTCAATCTAATAGAATTCTGTTTCAAACACCCATTAAAAATATTCTTGTTGAAAGAATCACTGTATGTAAAGACTTTTCTATTAAAAAGTTGTTAAACTCTTGCATAATTCATTTGATTACTTTTATTGCATCTGGAAGGCATCTGGTGGCAGTATTACAACAAGTTATTTAAGAAAAAGTAACTTGTTTGTCTGGGGGGGTGTGAGGTTTTGGGAAAAACACGAATGACGGTGATCTAAGAATAGCAGTATGAAGTACGGCTTTTCTATTCTTCCGCCAGATTTTTCTTTCTGTAAAGAAAAACTCTTCTTTCCTTGACTTTACAAATGTTATTCCAGAGGGTTTCTCATTCTGCAGAAAGCCTTTGCCAACAGATGCACATGCCTCTTGAACAGGCTGGGGGGGAGGGTGTTCTCTTTGTTACTTAAAAGAACGTGGATTTTTAGAAGTTCTTGTTTATGCTGTTCGAACAGCTACACTGTACACATTAACTTGTAAATATTTTAGCTTAATTTGTATTAATTTTGAGCCCAATTGTCTGTATTGTAATAAAATATTTTAATGTAAAATTTGTACGTGTGATAACGTTACTAGCGGAAAAGGCAATACCTTATGGGCCCATTACTTAAAATCTGTAATAGTTCTGCATTTATTAACATTACTCAGAAAAAAGAAAAAAGTCTACATTAAAACTGTTCATGCTTTTGTTGTCCTGTATCTCCCCCTTCTTGCAAACCTCACACTGCAGGTCTATACTTACTAATCCTGACACATGCTGAGTTTGGGAATTTTTCAAATTGGACACAATCCACCCTCTGCTTAAGATGCTGTCTTCCTGCCAAAGCTGAGGATTCCTAGCAACTCCTCATTATTTCTCAAAAAAAAAAATATGTTGAAATGTATGGGGGTTTTGATTGTTTAGTAGTCCACAGAAGGCACCCTGGTAACTGTAAAAACAATGGATGTAAACAGGAGTCAGCCTTAACCTATGAAATTATACAAAACAGAAAAAAAACCTCCCCCTTTACTCAATAGACAGAATTACCCAAAGGTAGGAGTGTGTAAAATAAGTGATTCTCATGATAAATAAATTAAAATGTACATATGCCTTGCCTCCATGCATTGGCCATGAATTCCTCACCTTTATAAGATTGTTCTTGCAGGTGTATTATGCAGCTCACCTGAAAGTACCAGCCACAGGTTGTAGCACACAACAGGGAAGTTCATTCTTTTCTCTAAAACTGACAGTTGTATGGAAGTTAGATTTCTTGCTTTACAGGTGTACAACTAACTTACCTGTGCACTTGTCTGATCTGTTGAATATGAGCTTGATTTAGCTTTCATTCTTTCTCATGGCTTTAAAAAAAAAACTACTGCCCCTATTCTCCCCTCCTTTTAAACTTGACCTCTTTTTTTTTTTTTTTTTGGCCAGTTTCTTGTCAAGGCAGATGCTCAGTGATTCACACAAGTTCAAAGAAGCAAGTTGTACACGGAGGTAAAGATCTAGTGCTGGCTTTCATTTGAGGTTCATTTCATTCCACCCTTTAGAACTTTTTTATTTTAATAAAGACAGTCAAGCAATTAAGAATTAAAAAACAGTGCAGCGAAGAAGATGGGCAGGAAAAAACAAATCCTGCTACGCAGGGCTCCCAGGTACAGCTCACTTTATGTCAGTCAGTTGCAAGGTCCAGCCCCACTGACATGGCAGTTGCTTAAGCGTTAACTGAGGTAGCGCTATCATCATTCCCTTTTCTCCTAATGCAATCCATTTCAGTGGCTCCTTGTAGCCAACAAGCTTCACCTGAAATAGAAACCAACAGGACAGTGAGAACAATGGATTCTCAAAGTGCATGTAGTTGCGTTTTTCATCAGGGGAAGTGTTCTTCCATCGCTACTATTTCATTATCCATAAATGCTATCAACAACCAAATTACTGTAAGACAATAAAAGTAAAGGAAAAAGATTTGTGAAGTAGATAGGTAAGTAATACAGCTAGTGATATTTTGTCTAAATCAGTAACTAGGTCTGTAAAAGGTGCATAAACCTTCGTCAGAAGTATTTGGTATGGAATTTGGGTCTCAGCAGGTAGGTAGGAAATGCCTGTTTCCTGTGGTGGAGCTTGTAGTTGTGAATAAGCATCGACATTTCTTACAGAGTGCAGCCAGACATTTCAAAGCTGATTGAAGAACTTGCCCCACTAAAAACAATGTTTTGCAGGGAGACCTGTAGACTAGCTAGTGTGAAATGTTAAAAATAGTGGAGCAGCTTAAGGAAACGGTTGAAAATGTCTCTGTCCCTGAGGAACATGACTTTTTGTGCACGGATAGTCCAGGTGCCTCTCCAAAATTCAAGATGCTCTGCATTTGTATTCTACACAATGTTTGGAGTTTTTTTGAAGTGACTCTCTTCACCTTCTCACAGAGCCACCTCACTGAAAATTAGGTACTTTTTCAGATGAAACTATACGAGAAGCCACGGTCCAGAAAAACACAAATGCATTGTGCCAACAGCCAGTGGGCATCCAGTGCATGAGATCAGAACTGGCCTAAGCCAGAGCAAACCCTTTAAGTGCAGCTGTGTGGATATTAAGTCCTGAGCACCACCTGTTCTGCTCCTAATGGGTCAGGCTACGTGGAGGCGTGGTATCAGCATCCTCAGCTCCTGCCCCCTGCTTGCTCTGACATGCACATCTAGGGTCACATCCAGTTACTGTTTTATACTCCCGGGCAACCAAAGCCTCTGTGTGCATTCCTTTTGTGCAAGGCTTTCACGTGAAACTACTGGACCATTGCAGCAATTACAGTATCCTGAGGGTGGGTATTTATAAAGAAAGGTCATCCTGGGATAGATTCTATAGTGGAAACAAGAGGTGACCCCATTGTTTTCCTGCTACTTGGCCTCTTTTTACGATCCTTAGTTTGAAAGCTAAAATATATCCCACCAACAACTCGCTCTAACTTTAAGAAGAAATATCCCACTGGGAGGACTATGACAAGGAACGTCCCAGAACAAAAAATAACATGTTGCTGGGTCTCTTCCAAAGTACTCTGTCCTAAGAATTATGCATTCCCAAAGATGCCAGAAACTAAAATAAACGCTGATGGAACATGACAAATCCTGGAGTTGTTTTCCACATCCCTTCGGAGTATGTTCATTTCTCGTAATGTGTTAAAAACCTCACAGTTCTAAACACAGGGTGGGAAGAGTTTTTTACCTGTGTTTCTCCGAGCTTAGCCTGTGGCTCACCGAGTTCCAGAGTCCCAGAGACTGGCCAGTTAAGGAAGATGGCATTAACTTTGCCTTCCGTGGGTCTGAATGTGTACCTGGTTGGAAATGGGGAACAGAAACACATTTCAGTCTTTCCTTGTAAGTTTTCTGAAGCAATCTATACCATGCTTTCAAGAATGGAAAAAAAAAAAACTGATTTGGAAAGTCAGCATTAATTACATTTTCACATGCGTAACCTTCACTTCATACAGTCTATACCCTTTAATAAAGTACTATTCCTTGAAAACATGTTCCAACAAGGTAAGAGAGATTATTAAATAAATTTATTTAGAAGTAAACATTTCTAGTAACTTTAGCAAGCTTATAATAATTCATTGCTGCCTTGTCACATAAGGAGGAGGATTTGGGGGGTTAAGGTGAATCACTAAGAGATAATTGTGGGTTATATTCAGAAAAATGTTGTAATTCACATCTATAGACACATATACAGATTTTACACTGAAGAATTTCCTAGGAGCACGTGCAACAAAGCTTCCACTTGGCATCGTTAATTTTTTAAAAACTGAACTTCAGCAGACATTATCCACATTGCATCCTTGTACATCTTGCAGCATACATATGAAATATTTTTCCCACCTTCCTTCATTTTAGTTACATTTTTTTAATTTTTTCTCAAAAGTGGTTCTACTAAACAGTCAATAATTTCTAGGCTATGACTAGACAGCAAAAGCATACTTGGAGCAGGACTAAAGAAAGCCAAGTGAGGCAGAGAAGGGGGTCAGAACAAATGCCGCATGGATCACTCTGGAGCTATAGCAGCTAGGAGACACAAAGGCAGAGCAGAGCTCAAAGGATGGCTGAGCTTTTTACTGACCAAACAATTGCTATTATTTTCCTACGTGTTTTTATCTTAAATACATTTTTCTAGTTTTCTAGATTTCTAGTTTCTTTCTCTCCTCTCTTTATCTGAAGTATTCCTATTATATAAACAGCACCTCATGGTAATTTTGTCTGGATTTTTTTTATTTTTATTTTTATTATTTTTTCTGCTGCCAGCTCCGCTAATAAGCACAGGATCATTAAAGAAACTCTTGCAACCCCCCCTTCAGCCCTGGCATCATCCCAATACTACATTCTCTGACACGCACTGTCCACCTACATTTTTATGCACACTTCCATGCAGTTTTTTAAATAGACAAGAGGGTTCATTTCTTCAGAGCATACATAGCAAGCTGGTGATTTCTGTAGTATCACACCATTAAGAATTGAATAATTCCCACACACACTCCACTGCTGTACACAGCCTGTACATTGGTTCAGTAGCCTTACCACACGTCTGGTGTGACCGTATCGTTCTGCGCTCTCCACGGCTTTGTTCCATAGATGGCTTCTCCATTGACTTTCAGCCAGGCACCCATTTGCCTCAGGCGTTCCTCAAATATAACAGCGATGCGACCATCGTGAGTGGGCCCGATATTCATCAGGAGATTGCCTCCACAAGACACTGTTTCTGCAAGTTGCTGAAATGTTTTTAAACACATACACCGAACATATGGTCACGGCAAATGAAATTGTATATTTGAAGTTCTTACTAAAGCCTGGTGTGGTGCTTCAGGAGGATGGATTGGACTAGGTACGTTACTGCTGCGTGCTCAGACTTTGGACGTCATCCCAACAGTCAATACAAAACTGAAGCTCCCATAAAACAAAGCTCTACTGCCAATTTGCACGGCAGGAAGTACCCCAATTACATTTTCACACCAGTACGTCTGACTGAATCTACATTAGAACAAGATCATCCTACAACTTAACATTTTGACTTCTCAATTTCATGAGAGATTTCCCCATAGAACAGGCATAGGATTATTTCTCTGCATGAGAGGAAAACAGGGCTAGTAAATGCCGCTTCATTTTTTACTGAAGCAGGGAAAAGCAATTTCATATTCTTCCTCTGTTTGGTGCTCTCCCTGTTTTATGGAGACATCTGTAAAACACTATGAAGCATTACATATTTAGTGCAGTTTTCATAAAATATTCAGAAGAAAATGAAGCAGTCTCAATAATTTATGTAGAAAAGAATAAATTTTGCCTCTGAGTACTATTAGGATCTTCCTAGTAGTCTACCCTTTGCAGATGGAGCCAGTGACAGAACTGGTGTTCGTTTTTATGCACAGTAGTCATAGACATCAGTGCCTGTAAAATTCACGTTGTACGTAACTGTTTCTACAACATGCAATGCACACACTGGGATTCAAATTAAATGTTCCTACTATTAAAAGAATGGGATGGAAGAGGATGAAAAAGGGGATGGAAGTCTGAATGTGTTTTCCTGTCTGTGCACATGGTAGTAATAATAATAAAAAAAAATCCTATATGTAATCTAGATTTTCGAAGGGTTCATTCATCCTGGAGTACAGCTTTTCCCAGACCTATTAGTCCATGAAGCAACTTAAACAAAAAGAGGCAGACAATTTTACTAATAGCATTTTTTTTTAATCTCAGCCCCTAAAGATCACGTGTTCTAGCACTGAGTCTACACTAGTGCCATATTATGAACCTGACGATCTGCAAATAGATTGACGATCCTTCTAGGGAGGCCATAAATGTTTGTGTTTCCATCCACACTGCCCTCCAGAGATCAGCCTGAGATACACAATTCTGAGAAACAGACAACTGGAGACAAGCACTTAATGAATTTAAGACCTCCTCTGAAGAAAGGTTACTTCAATTTGAAATTATCTTTTGCAAGGACAATACAAAGAACAGAATTGGATTAAGTAACAACAACAATCTTCCTCTCCACTAGCTGAGTTTTGCAATTAAATGCATTTTATCTGAAAGATAAGTCTTCCTTTCATCCAGTTTTTCCAAGCTTCAAGTCTTCTTTTTTAATACCTTAGACTAGCAAATGGAATCAATTTTCCATTAACACAGGCTATGTATATGTCTAGGGGGGTTGTTTTCATTTTTTTCTTTTTTTTTTTTTTTTTTAATACAAAGTGGAATGCAAGGAAAGTTTCTAGCTACCAGGTGAAAGACTGTTCAGAGTTATAAAACGTTTCTAGCTAGAAGGGGGAAAAAACATTGCCTTCAGACAGGAGTCTCTGTGAAACTGCAGCTGTTTGCTTCTTGTCAACTCAGAAGTGCAGTTACTAGAAAAAAAATCTTAGAACAAAGATTATCCAGATCGGTCTTTGACCAGTTCCTCACAGAGGAAATAGCTTCTAAGAAATGGACTGAATTTTTACTAGATAATATTTTTCCTAGTATTTTCTATAAAATTAGTAAGAATTACACCGATACTCCATGCTGTCATTATTAGGCTGCAAATGAACAAGATTACTTCACTGTTTCATTATTTAATTAATAATTTTCATTAAAATAGATGTATAATTGAAATGTACAATCTAACATAACAAGCAGGAGTTGTGGGCAACTCCTTTATCGCACCGTACCTTCACCAGTTCCTCAATTGTGAAGTAATCCTCGAGTTTCGCGTTCCTCCTGTACCCCCATGACCACCTGTCAATGGTCATGCAGTTCTCCCACTTGTGAGGCAGAAGGTGTCCAGGGTTGTATCGGTCACTGCACGTGTAGAAGCCACCGTGCTTACAGATGCTGCCCTCTCCCCAGCGGTCATTGGTCACAACGGTGTCCCGAACTGGACTGAAAACAAAGAATACTTAAGTTTATGATTTTTATTCTAGAAATTACAGTCACAGCTAGCATAATCTCTCCCCACCACCATATCCCTCCCAGAAACTATCATTCTGATGACTTCTGCACTATTAATTCATTACTGTTAGATTTTGTGCAATTTCAGGAATAAAATTCTCATCCTTTGCTAGTAGAAAGTCCAGATTGGCATCGTTGGGGAAGTATGCTGCAGACTTTGACAGGAGGCCCACCACTAAGCAGTCTGCACTTCATATCCACTGACAGATGTTTGGGGTGTGTTGACAGCAATGCACCCCTATTCTCAAATTATCCCCCCTATCCTGTGTGCCTATGCAGTAGACAGTACTTAGGAAAGAAAATGATTAGGTAGAATAACCATTACCATCTTAACTGATGAATTTGCAAACATGGTCAAAAAACAAAAGCGTGAGAATCTTTTTCTAAAGCAACCTTCAATAGTTTTAGGGAAGACCTGGATTCTTAGCACTCTGAGTTTCAAGAAAATTAAGATTTAGTGAAGTCCCCATAAGTAGAGGTAACACAAAATATACAGAAAGTGAGACAAACTAGACACGGAGCAGCATTTCAGATTAGGAGCTAAAATAGCATCATGATACACCTGTCATTATACAGCCAAGCTAGAAAGCCAGTGCTGTTCCAGTAAGTATCTGGTGCATTTCCATCCCCATCAGACCAAACTATTTCTGGTTGGTACTTGGTCACAATTTCATAGAGTTCTGGTAATGATTTACTGGTTGGAAACTTCCTTGTCTTGAAGACATTGGTGGCATCTTCACAGAAGAGAGGATTAAACCATTCAAACAAGGAGTGATACAACCCAAAACGCAAGTTGGTCCTGTTTCTAACAGATGTTGCAAGTTCAGCCACAAGATCTCGTTTTGGTCCCACATCAACAGCATTCCAGTTCCAAGAATATTTGGAACCCCATAAAGTAAAGCCTGCAAAGAGAAAATAAAAAGATAAGAAAGAGAAGCAGAAGAAGGGACATAATGGTTCCTCCTTCCGGGAAGTGATTTAGAAGTATGTTGAATAAATAAATAAAAATAATACATGTACTAATATGCTTATCATGGTATAAAGTATGCCTATAATCTGTTTATGCATCGTGTATTTTATACATAAACGCTCATTTTCTAGTACTGTAGTGCTCAGAATAATTATTCCTTCCTTTAGTTGTTCATTCAAACGTCCCAATTAAATTAACCAAAAATACAGCAACTTCTGAGGCAACTAGAGTTTCACGGAATGCAGTAAATATGAACTCTGAATACACATTCAACAACTGGAAGATGAGACACTCTCTATTACAAAATACACAAGCTTTCATTTGCATTCAGGCTACTCTCCTCCCTTCTGTTTACATCTTATGCAAATGTTCACTAGTCTTTTGTCTCGACGTTTATAACTCAGTACATGTATATAAGCAGAGCGTAAAAGCTCTTGAAACAGCTTTTAAAAACTCAGCACTAGGTATCAGGGGGGATTTAACTTTCAGGCATTCGGCAACCCAGCCTGAGCACTTCAGGCACTACTGCGCTGCAGACTTCAGCCACTGCCAGAGGAGCTCCACTCTCACCTTCACACTCATTGCCTAATAAATCTTGCAGTATTTTTGTGAACTGGAAACGTGTAATCATATCAACCAGACAAACAAGCTAAAAATTCATGCCCAAGGCTACAGGAGAGACTAAATGAATCTTGGGTTTTTTTTTGAAGTCAGTGGGAATTATGCCACTGGCATCAATCATCAGGATCAGGATTTTGTTTGTCAGAGATGGGATTAAAATTCACACGTTACTAGCTGCAACTCTTAAGCTCACACCTCCCCAGACACATTCACTAAATGCACTGTCATATTGCTGCTTAGTATTTTACACTTTTCTTTGATATTATGTTGCCTTCTAACCACTTCCTTTTTCTTTACTTTTCTCTGCAGAGCATCTTGACTCTTGGAACATACTGCTAAATTCCCTGGGGAAACCCACAAAGCTAGTTAACTGCCTGTACAAAGCAGCTCTCCGTACATGAAACGGTGCAGGATGCACTTTTGTGATTGCTTGAGCAATAAATTACACAACAATCAGAAATTAACTCGTCTAGTTAACTCAGAAATTAACTCGTCTAGAAGCTCACCCTGCTTGCCCCCACCACTTCAGGCAGTCTTACCTATAAAAAGAGAAACACGGCACAATCTACTCTTCCTTCTGTGCAAGCTTCACGACCATAGCTTTGTATATGCATTTATTTTCCTGACTCTTAACACATTTCCTAAGCATTTTTAAACTCTCTGGCTGGGTTGGGGCAAGTAACCCTGTAGCTTTCTCTTTCTCTCTTAGCAGGCCGGGAAGTCATGGGGTTTTTCTTCAGTAAACAGAAATGCAAAAAATGCTAACATTCACAAGCTTTCCACTTACCTTCATGATGTTTTGAAGTTAAGACCACGTATTTTGCACCTGAAGCCTTCAGAATATCTGCCCACTGGTTGGGATCAAAGAATTCTGCTGTAAACAGTGGCCCAAAATCTTCATAACCGAACCCAGGTGGGTAATTTGCCTCCATAAATTTCACATAGGGCTCTCTCTTTTCCTTCTGCCAGTACCACCTACAAAATACAGATAAAAAACACATACGCTGGTGATTTTTTAGACAAAGGAGAACTGAAATGATCACCTCTTACTTGTATTCATGCTGAGTGGCATGTACACTGGAGGCACATGACACTGGCAACCAGACAAAATTGCTTCAGAACACAGCAGTATTACTAATAAGAGACTTCCTTTTCTCTGTCCTCTTTTCTCCATGCTCCACTTCGTTTACTCATTTCACCTTGGAGAGGTCCCAGGATTTCCTTTGTCAAGTCCCGATCCAGTAACGTCCCTACTCTAGCTGTTCTCGTCCTCAACAAGGTTTGGAGCTGCTCTGTGGCCGAAGGGTTGGTCTCTCACCCTCACCATGGGCAGAGCTCACAAACTGCCAACAGAGCACTATTTCTTTGCGGACTGCTCTCTCGCTCTCTCCCCTACCTAGCAATGAAAAAGCAATGCCAGAGACAGCATGCCACAGTCCTTACAGAATGAACTGCCTTATTGCTGGAGGCCTAACAATATATGTTGTGACTGCTAATATTTAGGGGAACAAGGTTTGAAAGCATTCACCTTCCTATGAATTAAGCCAAGCAGCAAAGCTCCTGTTGGCAAATTAAGGCATAAATGACTACAGTTTGAAAGTGAGAGAAAAAAAAAGAAAAAAAAAGAAAGAAAAAAAAGAAAGAAAAAAAAAGAAAAAAGACAAAATAAAAAGAGAAAAAAAAGGAGGAAAAAAAAAGAAGAACAGAATCTGAATGTTTGAAATGTGCTTCTCTCTCCCGTCCTGAGCTGGTCTCTGACCTCAGCTTTGCATGACTGCAGCAGCTGCACGGAACTTGTTGTAACCTTCCCAAACAGACTTCAGCATAAGAAAGAAAAAAAAAAAAAAAAAAAAAAGAGGCTGTGACAGTCTTCCCCCATGCAAGAACCTGAAAAAAAAAAAAAAAAAACTCTGATTTTAAAGTATGTAATTGCATAAAGAGAAGTAACATCCTTCCTTCTTTTCCTTTGCCAACAGCTGGCCAACAACATGAACACTTCTGCTCTGACAGGATTAAGTTTTAGAACTGTACTGACCAAGGCTGGGCAGCTCTGAAAGGAAGGCAGCAGAAGGGGTGACCATTGGCTTTTTTGACCTTCCCTCTGTTGTCAGCAAAGGACCTCAGCCAACTGATAGTGCATGCTGCCAGAAGGCCCTGAAGCAGCTCCACACCTATACATACCTACGGATGGGAGGCAACAGGGACATAAACAGCTTAATCAACTAAGCAGAACCGGGGGTTGTTTTTAGAAAAACAAAAAATAATATTTGAGCCTGAATGTGCGTACAAATACTACTCTGAGAGTACAGCACTCAGAGTAAGGCTTGATCCAAAACCTAGCTTTTTTTCACCCCACGGAGTTATTACTTCGTAAATATACATTAAAAAAACTCTTAGTACCCTTAAACATAACCCTGTGAAGAATAAGCCAAATACTGCCTTCAAGAAAGTGGTTTGCTTACATAGAAGTTGATTTGTTTTACGAACGTTGCGTTTAAACTCTATTGTAGCTCTGCTGGAGGGCTGTTAACCTTCACACCGTACCTGATGCAGGGCACCTCACACCGAGTCCTACAGGAAGTATTTGGTAGAGCACAGAAAGAAGGTGACAAAACAAATGGCTACAGCCACAGGGCCGGAGCCAGCGAGCACTCAACTAACCCAGGGTTTTATCCCGCCTTTGAACTACAATTATTTGAAGGATCTGGGCTTTCGGTTACGTGGATAATACTAAATAAAACCAGCATCAGCACAAAAGGCGCACAAGCAAACATCAGGCAGCGTGTCAAGCAAGGGAAGCAATGCAGGGAGTGCCAGGCTTCACAGGGGCTGCTCGAAGCCCTCTCAGAGGCTGTGGGGATCCTGCAACACCTGTCCCGCACAGATCCTGGGGCAACCTGCTACTTCTGACCCTTCACTGTGGCACCTGAGCGGTCTCCCTCTCATGCTTCATCTCCTTCACGAACACTGCAGAAAAAGCATCTTCCAGCTCTGGTCCCCCTGCTCACCGGGCTGACGTTAGCCCACCCGCTCAGCAGCGCCAGAGCTGCACACGCAGCTGACCCCAGGTACCAGCCGCAAGCCCCTTCCTAACCGGGGCCGCGAAGCCCGAGGTCTCTCTGCTCGGCCCCACTTGGGGTACAACCCCCTTGGGCTGTGCCCCCCGAAGCGCTGCTCCCCGGGCAAGCCCCGGTACCGCCGGCGCGGGGGCCGCCATTTCGGGGGCGGGAGGCGAGGCGGGGAGCTCACCAGAACCACTCGCTGCCGAAGCTGGGCACCGAGAACACGCCCCAGTGGATGAAGACGCCGAATTTCGCCTCGTCAAACCAGGCGGGCAGCGGCCGGGCGTCCAGCGAGCCCCAGGTGGGCTGGTAGCGGGGCCGCCCGCCCAGGAGCCCGGGCAGCCCCAGCAGCAGCAGCAGCCCCAGCGGGGCGGACATGGCGGCGGCAGGCGGCCGGGCGGGGGCCGGGCGCAAGGCGGGGCCGGGGGCGGTGGCTCCTGCCCGCCGGGACTGGCCCCTGCTCGGCACGAGAGCCCGAGCTCATCCGGGGCTGATCGGGCTCGACCCGGTCAGTCTTACTGCGGCGTGTGCCGGGATCCTGGGTGGCTCCTGCCGCTCTCTGCGCACCCCCTCCCAAGCCTTGCCTCCTTCCCTGCCTGCCCCCAGGCTGGGCGACCGAGCCTCGCGGTTCCCCTCTTCTTGTGTGGAAAAGCACACGAGTCGAGGTGTTCCTGACCGTCAGTGCTGCTTCACCTGGCTGCTCTATCAGCAAGCGTTGCCTGAATATAGGAGGATTTTAAGGGGGAAAAAAAAAAAAAAAAAAAAAAAAAAAAAAGGCTTCTGTCTTGGTCGATAACCTGCCCTTCCTCTTCCTCTTGCCCAGGAGGATGGCCATGGGCTGGAAGTGCCTGGCCATGCGTGGCTGGTGACCATCCCGAACACCCAGCCTTCTCTCTCAGTGTTTACCCAAAAAGCCGCTTGCAGGGAGCAGCAGGGCCTGCAGCCAACACCAGGACTGAATGTCAGCTCTGCTGCCAGCAGCCACCTCAGAGGCAGCCCCAGCAGGCTGCCCCATGTTAGATAAGGGCTAGTTCAAGTTGGCTCCAAAGGGTCCTGCTGCTGCCCAGAGGTGAGCCAGTATGTGATATTGGTTGTGTTTCTGTGACAGCAGATTTAAGAAAGGGAAAAACAAACAAATAAAAAACTGCTCTGTAACAGCAGCTGGGAGAGAGAGGAGTTAGAACTAGCCCTTCAGCCCCCAGGTCGGTGCAGCAGGAGGGCAGGAGGTGCTCCAGGCAGGCAGCAGCAGTTCCCCTGCGGCCTGTGAAGATGCCCCTGGTGGAGCAGGCTGTCCCCCTGCAGCCCATGGGTCCCACACGGAGCAGATCTCCACGCTGCAGCCCGTGGAGGAGCCCCCGGTGGAGCAGGTGGATGTGGCCTGGAGGAGGCTGCGGCCCATGGGGAGCCCCCGCAGGAGCAGGCCCCGGGCCGGAGCTGCAGCCCGTGGAGAGGAGCCCACGCAGGAGCAGGGGCCTGGGGGGAGCTGCCGCCCATGGAGGACCCGTGCTGGAGCAGTTTGCTCCTGGGGGATGGACCCTGTGGTACGGAGCTGTGTGGGAGCAGTGCTTGGAGAGCTGCTGCCTGTGGTCAGCCCCCGCAGGATCAGTTCAGGAAGGATGGCATCCCGAACCCTGCGTGGAGCAGGGGCAGAGTGACCATGAAGGAGCAGCGGAGGTGAAGTGCTGTAGACTGACTGCAGCCCCCATTCTACTAAAAAGGTAATAATTCTCTCTAATCTCCCTACGTTGAGTCTGTTTTGCCCATGCCAATAATTGTTGAGTGATCTCCCTGGCTTTATCTCAACCCTTGAGCCCTTACGATCGTATTTTCTCCCCCTTTCCTCTTGAAGAGTGAGAGAGAGGTTGTGTTGGAGCTCAGCTGCCCCCCTGAGAAAAACTACCACACTCACCTCGGCAGGTGATGCTCAGCACTTGTGCAGCAGATCATGGGTTGCAGGCACCTTCTTTAAAACATGCTTTTTCCAGCATCATTTTTGCCCAGGCTAATGGTTCTCCTCTCTCCGATGACTGGATTGCGTATCTTTTCACCAGGCCCTAGTGGCCACTGGATGGACTTTGTGAAATGATTTGGCTTAATCATCAAATAACAGCTTTCCAATGTCATCACGAGTGACAATTTCTTTGGCAATCTCATCAGAACAGTTAATAAATAAGTAAATAAATAAATGAGCAGTCAACAAATTAATCTGTCTCCGCATCAGAAAGATGTATGTATACTGCTAGGGCTTTTCCTGATCTAGTGAAATAAAACTTCAGTTTCCAGAGCCGTTAACCACGGCTGTTACATTTCATCCAAAATTATTTAAAGGGCTGTGTAAAAAAGGGAAGTAGGGGAAAACCAAAAATTACACTCTATGAGTGTAAGGTACAGGCTGATAAAAAACATTTTTACTTCCACAATATTATTTTTTCTGACCAATTGTTCACATTACTCTGCTCTACAAGTGCACTTTGATATCACACGTAGGAGCCCTTAGGTGTTTTCTGTTGGTTTTTTTTTTCATCTTCTGCCTCTTCATATTCAATGATGACCTACTCTCTCTGGGTCTTCTTTTCCCTTCATTTCTGTCATTTTGCTTCTGAAAAGAAATTCTTAGACACCTTTGACCTCTTGCTAAGGTATCTTTTCTAGTTTATCTTTAGATTTCTTCATATTCTGCAACCTTTTCTTTTTGATTGCTGCTAACACCAGAGGATTAGATATGGAGTGGCTCCTTAATGTGGGAGTTTTGAAGTAGTCTCTGAAGCTTATTCTTTACAGTACAACAAAGTTACAATTGCTCTGTGGCCCAAAATACTTTGAAGGAAAAATAATCTGAAAAAAAAAAAAAAAAAAAAAAAAAAGCTCCAGGCTCTCTCACTCAAAGCTCACCACCATCAGTGAACTATTGACTTTGGTGAGATGGAAAGCATGAACTGTGTATTTTGTTTAATGACCTTTCTCACATCCTTTGAATTTAAAAAAAAAAGGTGGAATAGAAAACAGTTCAGTAAATAGAAGTCATGAGTACACTTCCTTTTAAGTCTTAAACAGGTTCAGAAAATGTCACCAGCCCACACATGCACAGCTGCTGACATCTCCTGTGAGAGAAAGGTCCTCAGCGCACAGCCACACCTGTAACAATGCAAGCTGTACGGGGTAAATCATGAAAACAGTACGTTATGAGACTTGGCGCACAGCGCAGGGCTGGTGTCCGTGACTTTACAGGAAGCTTTCTAAACGCAGTTTTTCCTGCGCAATGCTGGAGTAACGTGGCCCCCACAGGAAGGTCTGCAAACACAGACCTCCTTACTGCACCCAGCCCGGAGAAGCCCCTGCCCCTCCCAGCACAGCTCCACTGAGAAAGCTCTCTGCAGATGGAGAAGGAGGAGAGGAACTAATGCAGGCAGTCCCCAGGGAGGTGCTGAGCAGAAAAGACCTGCCTAATTGCCTGACATGTGAGCCTCATGTACTGGATCGGAGAAAGGCGAGTGGTGTGACTGCTGGGAAGGCTGCAAAACGAGCGCACCTGGGGAGCTGTGAGGGTTTGGCATTGCAGGGAGCGCCTGGTTCCTGAGTGGTAAGCAGGAGCCAGAAAATAAATGGACATGGGTACATTTCAGACCCGATAAGATTTGGTTCAGGCCTGGTGAGGGTAGATGCTAGGGTGTTTCCATGTGGTCTGAATGGGACTTTGCACTGGATAGTGGGTTATCTGACAATGGCTGCGTTAAAAATATTAAAACGTTCAAAGTGCCCTGTTGATCTTTGCTATTAATAAAACTTAGGGTTTTCTTCAAGGCAGGATGTGAACTCACTTGCCCAGAAAAAGCAGTGGAACCATTCTTCTGACGTCGAATCATGTTCGAAAAGTATGTCTGCGAGACAAACAAACAAAGAATGGAAACCACAGGGCTCGGTTTCCCTCTGCACCGACCTGAACGGGGATCCTGCTTCTGAGATGAAAAGCTTCCTAGCCTGCTAGGCGAAAAAAATAAAAAATAAAAAATAAAGTTGAGCTGTGGGGCTGCAAACTTGTCCCTACAGCACAGCCAGAGAGCCGGGGTGCGGGTTTGACTCATCGCGGAGGCTAGGAAGCT
>CM021733.1:55261294-55315248 GCA_011075105.1 Heteronetta atricapilla | reverse complement strand
CCGGGCTCTTCTGCATCCCCCTGGGGCTCTTCTCCCCCCACGGGGTCTGGATGCTCGCAGCCTCTCCGAAATCTCTCACCCCCCAAAACCCCATCGCCCGCCCGGCGGGGCGGCTCCGCGGCGGGGCGGTCGGAGCCGAGGGGCGGCTCTTCCTCTGCAAACTTTCCCTCTGCCCTCCCCTCCGGGCTCTCCCTCGCCTCCCTCCTTCTCTCGGCTCCCCGATGGCGATGGCGGGGCGGCCGGGGAGCGGGGGAGCGGGGGAGCCGCATCCCTCCTGGCCCTTGCCCGGTCCCCGCGGCCGCTCCCAGAGCGACATCTCGTCCTTCTCCTCTCGGAGGAGCTGCCTGCTCAGGTCCAACGTGGGCGGCTCAGGTAAGGGGGTGCAGGGGGCGAGGGAGCGGGGGGAGGCAGCGCACGGGCTCCCCCGGACCCCCAGCGCGGGGGTCGTCCTGGTCCTTCGGCCAGCGGGGGTCCCCGCTTTGCTGCCCCCCAGCTCTGCCCCTCCAGCGTCGGGCTCCCGGGGTCAGCTTGCTGCAGACCCCGGGGCTGAAGCTTCGCCGGGTGGCAGGGCAGGAGCCCCCCGGGAAGGCTGCGGGGCGGGCTGTGCCGGCACCAGGACTCTTCCTGCTGCCGCCTCACGGATTGGGCTGGTGTTGCCTGTTAGGATTGTACTCCCTCCGCACGCTTGTGTTGCCTGCAGGGTTTTCGCTCGCTGTGCTCCTCCTGTTGGGGTTAACCCCTGCGATCACGCGTGGGGCGATGTGGGGTTGGAAGCTGGCCCTTTGAGGCAAATCAGGCTGCCTGCAGGGTTAGGAGTAACTCGGCTCTGTGAGCGAGAGGAAGCAGGGATCCTACTTTACAGTGGGGATATTTAAAAGTGGCCAAGTAAAACAAATACATACTTGGTTAAGGCTGTTCTTTGCTCAGGCTGTTTCCCGAGGTTGGGTTTAAGGAAAACGAACTTCTGGTCTGACACTTTGGAAACGCGTGCTTGCCTGGTTACCGATCAGCACTGCCCTGCTGACTAAAACGCGGCTGTGAGCACACGCGTCCCTGCTGCTGCGGATCTTTTGGATGGGCTCACGCACTGTTGCAGAGAGGTACCGGTGAGCCCCATCAGCACCGGGGCTGTGAGCGAGGCGGAGCAGCTCAGAGAGCCCCGGAGCACGCAGGGACCTGCTGTGGCACAGCATCGTTTGGGCAGCGTGCTGTGTGGGTGGGTCTGCAGCCGAGCACAGCGCCCCTCACGTTTGCTCCTCGGGGGGCATTAAGATGAGGCAGACCGATTGCCGGGGGAAGCTCAAATATAAGGGTGCCTGATGAGGAGGGAGGGAGGCTTGCATAGTCAGGTAGGTGCAAGGAGCCTGTAGCAGGTTCAGCTCGCAGGGCTGGAGGCTGCAAACAAAAAGAAGCGTATGTGCCATCTTCCGCATCACTTTCTGCTTTACGTTTTTCTGTTTTCCTACACAAGCTGCATTCAAGCACATGTGGGGCATGGGGAGGGAGGAAGTGTCAGCGCTGTGACCAAACCAGAAAGGACTGCTTTTAGGTGTAAGGTGTTTCATCGGGAAGGATGCTGCTTAACAGCACCCGCCAGCTCGGTGTGTACGCAAGAAGTTTTAACCTGGATGCAGAGGGATCATCACAGAGGTGGACAAGGCTGAGCCTGCGTCAGCCTTAGAGTACGTTGGTGGTCAGCTTAACTTCAGAGACTGCTAGCGATGAGCTGGGTGCTTTAAATGAGGAAGTTAAATCCAGTAGAGGTAAAAATGGTGGTGTTTCCAAAGATGCATAGTTATTTGCAGTTTTCTCAAACAGAAAAATTTAGGCTTCCCTGTTGCCCTACTAGATTTTTTTTTTTCTTTTAATTTTGAGGATGTGCTTCCTGCCAGCAAATGACAAGTGTTGCTTTCTATGGTTTTTATTTTTTTCAAAATCTCTTCTTTCATTCTACATTTTCTCCATTGCTGCTTCCTGTATATCCTTCTGGCTGCTCATTGGGCACAATAAAAATACTTACGTGCTGGCACACAACTGTTGATTCGCCCTCTAAAAGGGAAAGCACACATTAAAGATTGAAAGCTGTTTAATTTTTAACATGGTGGTCAGAGAATTGTTTTTGTACCGAGATGCCATTAGAATAACCTGCTTTTTCATTCCCCCACTAACCTGGAGAGCAACCGTAATGGGGACAGAAAAGCATTTAGGGGAACCATATGAACTGCCCTATTGTTATTGCTTCTGCTTCTCTCTCTGGCTGCATCATTTGATTAATTTAAAGTAGGTCACACATTTACATCAGATGCTACCTGTGCTGTAGCTGCCCCATTTAGACAAGAACAACTTGCATTTAAAATAACCTGCAAAACGTTTGCTTACTGCCTGTTCCTAGAGTAGTTCAGCTCCAGCTGTTAGTCACAAGTTGCAGTTTCTGTTGTGTGTTTTTTTTTTTTCTTTTTAAATTTTCTAGATTCTGACGCTGGTTGCATTGGGAAGATGATTTTGTCTGCTCAGGCTCCCACAGTGGTGGGTTCACACCATCGTTTTGCCACCTCCCGACCCACCACTCTCGATGCAGGGTCTGTCAAGAGATGCTGTCTGTAGAGACCCTTCTAGTTAAGGCAAACACAACAGCCTTTCTAAAAGCAGCCTTGGCAGCAGTTTGTGAAATCCACCTGCCTGTCATTCGAGGTCAGAACTGCCCAGATCTCATTAGCACAGCGAGTCTGGTGAGGTTCTCCCAATGTTTGTGCTGCCTTTGCTTTCTTACCCGCCCCTTCTTCCTCTGCCGCTAGCATCTGCTGAAAGCGGCGACTTCCTGGTATCGCTGTACAGAATCTCACTTCATCAGCCACAGTCCAGTTAGTGAGGATAATAAATTTTTGGTTTTCCCCTACTTCTCAAAGCTGGCCTTTTTGTTTAGGGTTAGCAGTAGATGTTTACTTACTTTCCCTCTCTGGGCTACGTCACATCACATCAATGTCATCCGAGTCCATAGGCTCTGTGGAGGGCATAGCTGTCACTTAAACATCTTGGCACACCTTGCCTGATGAGGGGCTGTAAGAGCATCTCTAGGAGACTGGTGAGGAAAAGATGCTCTCCTAAACTTCCAGAGCAGTACTGGTGCTGCTCCAAGGCCACTGGACAAGGGTTGCGTACCCTTAGGCAGCCTTCCACATCAAGCGGAGCGGCTAGGCTGAAACCACCTGATGGGCAGGTCTAATTAGCTGGTTTTCTTGATTTGCCCAGCACAGAGGGGACTGAACTACATTTGAAATGCAGACTCTATTCAAATGCGTGCCCAGAAGTTATTCAACACCCAGGTTTGGTGGCTGTGGGGCTGAGGGCAGCTCTGAGTCCGAGAGGTGGGACCCAGGCCCCGGGCGGAGGGGGATGCTTCTGTTTTGTGTCAGCTGCCTGCAGTGCAGTTCGTGACAGGCTTCGTGCTCAAAGCCCAGCTGCTGCAGCACGCAGCCAACACGTAGCCATGCCCGCTCTTTATGTGCGTGTCCACGTAGGCAGTTCTTGGTTTGCTTTCTTGTGGGTTTTGCTGTACAGCCTGAAGCAAAGAGTCTTGCATTTTATTCCGAAGGTGGTGAGGATTGTGGTGAGGTGCGTCTTCGTGAAAAGGGAACTTTGCTTCTCAGACCAGAAGTCAAAAAATAAAAGTTTCTCCACTCCATTCAGTGTAGTTTGTGCGATTGACACTGTCATATTGTTGCAGTTCCTCTTGAGGTTTACTCTTTAGCAAGAAGTAGACACGTCAGATAATTTGTTTCACTGCTAAGAAGTGCACCTTTCAGACAGAGAGGTGAGCTCCTAATGCTTGTTTCCAGTCCTTCTTTCCTGTCTTTCTGATGATAAATCAAAAAAAACCTACCTGAGAATTCAGATAGGAATTATATCGGGCCATACACCAGATGCACACCTTTCAGGTGAAAGGCTGAGAGAAAATGGCAGTCTTGACTCAAAACTCATGCATCACAGGTTTATTCCGGGAATTGTGGGCTAGCGAAGTGGTCATTTGCACATTAGCTCACTCAAAATGGTGATGAGTAACAGCTAGGATTGCTCTTTCTGCTGCCCCCAGAATAGGGTGGGTGAAGAGGTGGCTTAAAATTACCCCCTTCGTGCCATGACCGGAGCGTCCGAGTGGCTGATGTTGGATGGGAAGGAAACTGATGAATTTTGGACATGTTGGAGCTTCTCATAAACAGAGCGCTCCATTTTGCAAATTTCAGATTCTCTTCATAAAGTAAATTACAAAGGTTTTGTTGATACAAAAGAAATAAAATATTTTTGACAACTGAAGGTATTTTAGCATCTAGCAAGAGTGAAACCCCACAAAACCTCTTATTTAAGATGTCAGCCTGGCTATCCGTGGGCATAAAACCTAGGGAAGAAGGTAAATGATGGGAAGGTAGGTAGCTGTTTATATTTGCCTGTATTTCTTTGTGTTTGTACAAATCCTTTCCAAAATGGCTGCAGTTCCAACTTCTTGAGTCGTATTGCCGTATACACCAAACAAGAGTCCTGCCCGTCTATGGGAACGGAGCTCGGTGTTTGTAAAGAAGACATCAGACGTGCTTTGGGAGGGCCGTTACAAAGACTATGTCTTTCATTTAGCACATGGGGACGAGGGGGGCGCAGCCTCGTGATGTGGAAGTGCTCTCACAACTAAAGCAGCCAGTTTTGGTGCGTTATGTGAAAATACAGGAGTTAGGGGAAAAAACATTTCTCCGTCCTATCAGGCAGGATTGCTTACAACATAAATCAAAGTACAGAATTTTGCAAGATAAGGCAGATAATTCACGGTAGAAAACTATAGTCCAGGTTAAGACAAATCGTCGTTCTTGTGATTTAGAGACTAAACTCAGCGCCTGTGACTGGACTGTGTCGTTTCCCTAAATCCATGTGGATATTTTCCCACCAATCTGAAAATTTTGAACTATCAGGAATAGGCAGCAATCATATGCAATTTGACACGTATTTATACAATTGGAGCATCTACTTCTTTGTAGTAAACTGGAAACACGCTTAGACCATCATCCCACAATGTTAAATCTGATTCCTGTCATTCTTGTTTATAACTGGTAGCTTCCAGACTGTGCAGAGGAAAAATCCAGGAACAACAAAACATTATACAACGAAGAATCTGTATGTTCTCTGCTGGGCTAAAAGACATTATTCCACACCGGCTTCTGCAGAGTAACTGGAGTCAAATCTTGATACGGGCTCAGCCTAAGCGTTCAGATTAACTCTACAACTTACAATGTGACATTCACATATGACACAGTTTCTGGAACAACAGCGTTGCAACCAAATATTCAGACTTGGTCTGGATGAAAAGAAAGAAAAAAAAAAAAAGTGTTTTCTAAATGTGGCAATAACCTTTGTGGTTGGCTAGGTAGAGATGGGATTGCAAACATTTGCAGCGTGTGATTGAATGTGTCTGTTGCAGCACCAGATCAGTAGCTCACTCTGTGATCTGTTCAGCATTTTGCCACTGTGTGTGTTTTAGTTTCTGAAGGCCCTTTTGGCATTTAGCACTTCCTGCTGATGTGTGGCTTCTAGCAAGTAACCATTTAGTATCAGATCTCACTTCAAGTCAGAAGCCAGAAGAAGTTATTAAGTGGCTGAAGAAGAATTTTTACTTCTCCTTTTGCTGAATGCAAGTAATCTGTTCTGAAATATATATATATATATATATGTACATATATATATAAATAGAATAAATGTTTCTAGAACCTAAATGTTTCATCAGTCAAATCCATTGTTATTATACACCTCCTAGGTTTCTTGCCCTCTCCCAGCCTGGGATGTGGGAATTTTTTTGGTGTGGGAATTTCTCAGTGCCAGAAATCCTGTAGGGTTTCATTTTTTAACTAATGTTGGTATTAGTCTTGCCTGTGAATTTTTTGCGGTTCTCACTGAACATATTCTAACAGAAGACCAAGATTTTACCTAGTAAGATGCAATTTTAAACAGATGCCGAACTTTTTTCCCAGGTACAAAGCAAGTGGTACAAAATAAAAAAAATACCCAGAAAAAAAAAAAAAAAAAAAAAGAAAATCCTGGTTTTGTTGTTTTGAGTTCAATTACTTTTTAATTTTTCTGTGTCTGTCTTTTAAAAGTGCCTTTGATTAAAAAAAAAAAAAAAAAAAAAAAAAATCTTAAAATTGTTAGTCTTAAATACGAGTACAATAAGAGAAGCTCTTGCTTTTGAATTCAGAGCGCCGTCGATGTTAGTAAGATTTTTGAGGTTTGGAAGTCTGAAACAGTGGAATATTGGTAAGGTTTATCAGTATCAAGGACTTCAATATAGCCTCAAGCTTCATTAACTCACAGGTGATAAACTGCAAGCCAGCCTTGCTCTCAGGTGGAGTATTTTATAAGAAGTGCGGCTAAGGAGCAGCTTAAACCACTGACGCTTCAGTGGTAAGGTATTTTTCTGTCCCCTCTTCTTTGTTTCTTACGTGTTTCTGGCAGAGACTAGACTGCCCTTCCCATTTATTGTGTTAAAACCACTTTGCTGTATTCAGAGAAATCTGCAGCCAAAACACTGGGGGCTGAGGGGCGAGTGAGGAAGTGTTCTGCCAGCGGTGGCAGTGTGACTGCTGTTCAAATGCTAAAACGCTGCGTCAACATTAATTCTCATTAAAATAGTCGTCATATCTTCACTAAAAGCTTTATTATTCAGAATATGTAGCATATCTCCTGTTAATATTTATTTTATTAAAAAAGGAAAAAAGGATGTGCTGAATATTAGAGACGGAGGAGAAATTTTTGGCACCTTGACACCATCAACGAAAAGGCTGAACTCTGGCACAATCATTTCATTATTTAAAGTTGTTAAGTTAACAAATATCTTCTGAATACAAATGAATTCTGATGAAGTAAGGTCTTATAAAAATCTCCCTTTTTTGTGTAAACAGTTGTGATATCAGTCACATTTCTGTATTTTTCAGGAGAAATACTTGACAAAGTTTGAAAATGTTTAACTTGTCACTTCAGAAAATCATTCTGCAATTTTTAGAAAGTTTCATCATATGAAAACTCAATATACAAGATTTTTATTTTCTTCTGATTTGGGGAGCAGGAATAGGAACAAAAGCAGCAGAGAGGCGTCAGAATTGTCCTGGGGCAGAAATTTCACTTTGGCAATTTCATGCACCCCATCCACCTGCACAGGGAACGTGTGATCCATGCCGTTTTATTTTGTCATGGCCACATTGGTAGATAACAAATTCCTTAAAGGTTAAAACACCTTCTTAAAGGAGTAAGAAAGTTCAGGATTTCATGGAGACAGAACCTAGAGAGCATGCTGAACAAAGGTGCACGTTTTCTTTTCCCATTTTTGGTGGAGAATCACAGCCTTTAAGATATATCTGTGACTAATATACCCAATACTCAAGAAAATTACAGGCACTGACTAGAGTTAGTGCTGATGTATTGCCTTGTATCATCTACAAGCACAGTAAAGAAAGGGTTGTGGTACATCTGTAGTTGGACGTGTCCTAATTGTAGGCTTTCTTTGTGTGCAGTCAGGGGCAGCTATATTTAAACTTTGTGAGTGAACAGATAATTAGCAGTCATCTTTTTTTTTTTCTTCTTCTTCTTCTTTTATTTATTTCCACCCTTGCCTAGTGTCGTTGACAGCTGATGTTAGTGGTTTAAACCACTGTTGAAATGGTGGTTATTTTTAATCTGAAAAAAAAGACGAGTACTACCAAAGCAAAGCGTGAAAAGGCCATGTCTACAAGGCATATTTCTGATTTTCTTTTCTGATTAAGAGCAGTTTGGGCAAGATCAGAGAGCCTGGAGTTGAAGCACGTCCTTACGCTTATACAACTGGAGCGAGTATAACCCATAGCAGATGAGTGGCCAAGACACGACATGCAATGCTCCACCCCAGGGATGGAGCCTGGTGTGCTGCTTTCACTACTCGGGCTGCAGTTTTATGGTGTTTCTCTGAATAGACTCTCAACTCTGTGTTCTTAGGAGTGAACGGAGAGGAAGATTTACAGATCCCCAGGGACACAGCATCCCTCTTCCATCCTTTTGGGTTTGGAGTCCTGAACTTTTTATTTTATTTTATTTTTAAATGGTGTCTTCCTGTTATGCCTTGCTGCAAACAAAGCTGAGTGGCAATATTTCACATGATGTTTATTTCAGTGGATGGCAAATACAAAAAATATGCTGCCACCCAGCTACCCCAGCTATTTAAGTCTCTGGAGCCACATCTGCTATGAATTTTGTCATATTCGTTGGAATTTGAGAGATAAACAATGGTTTCTGATCTGCAAATAGCAAAAATCATTTGTGAGAAAAATTTCAGGAGGACTGATTCATTCATTTTTAGAGCTGTCTTTTATTTACCTAATCAACTTGGCATTGGTCCGCTGGGATCTTCACGTGGTGAGCAAGCCAATGTATATGTGATCGTGGAGGTGCTTGTAGCTCACAAGCCAACGGCACCCATTTCACTCTGCGGCATGAATGCTTATCTCTGGGTATATGGTACGGCAGGTTTTTCTCTAGGACAGAATGACAAGCATATTTTTAAACTCTAGTAGAGCTTTTAGTACATACTAATATCTTTCTCCTTAAAGAAAAAGGCCAGTGCCTTCTAACGTGGTTCAAAGCAGAATCTGCTTTTTCAGCTAAGTCCATCTAGCTAGCACAACAGGTTAAATTGTGAGAGGAAGGGCAGGAGCAGTTCTGAAAAAGAAATACAGCAGGTTTCTGAAACAGCTCTCCAGAGAGGGGAATATTTCTGCCAAAGAGGTTTCTTTCCCCCCAGCTGCCACATGTCTGAGGGTCACAACTGTCCTCCAAAAGCACACGTTGTGCATTTAGTGGTCTCTCAGCAAGCAACAGAAAGCTACGGCCTTGTCGTGCAGTCAGCCAGCCCTGGAGGAAGACAGCAGCATGAACTCTTTTATTTCAGCTATCAGGCTGATAGACCTTGGGGTGAGCTTGGTGCTTGAGACGTGCTGCAGGCCTTTTTTTGACTCAGTGTCAGAGCTCTCCTGACCATCCCCAGAGCCTGGAAGAAAGTTCCTCCCCTTGCAGCTCCCACAGGGATGCCCAGCGCCAGCCTCTGACAGAGTGAGTGATGGGAAGATGTCTGTAATGGGTTTTCCGAATTCAGGGCAAGAAAGACCCATCTGTATTGGTCTCAGTGTCAGTAGTCTGTAGGAAGAGTTTATTTACTTTTTTTTTTTTTTTTTTCTTATGTCTTCCATAGAGTTTGTAATTATATTGTCTGTTTGGGATGATGTTGCGCTTTGGTGGAGGAGTTGTCATTTATTAAAACTAGAAATCCTCTATTGCAAGAAGCACACAAGCTGGTATCAAATAAGAATAACTCCATGGAGCACGCAGATTTTGCAACTTTATTGCATTATTTCATAAACTCTGTGGGGAAGAAGATTCTGGTTGCCCTTGTTCTAGGCCAAGACTGGCAAAGTGGCATGAGCACAGACAGGGGTGTGTAGAAAAGGGATTTCTTGGGAGTGGGATTTATTGGGTTGCGGAACAGTCTCCTGGGAGAACCAGGGAAAGCCACCCTGCTGGAGGCACTCAGGGTCAGAACTACAAATGCTTTTTAAAATATGTTTTGAAAGATGAATCTGTGTCTTCCCATCTGTGGCAGGGTGTCCTCTCCACCTATAAAGGGTGTTTCCTCCTCCTCAAAAGCCAAGGGAAGGAAATGAGAAGGGAAGAAATCTTCTGGAGCAGCCAAGGAATAGCTGACAACAAGATGAGAGAAAGGAAAGGGCAAAACCAGAGGAAATCCTCCCTCTGTGTTTTGAAGAATTATGTTACACTCATCTTTACATTAGGATTAAGATAAATATACATTTAAATGATTTTAGATTAATTTTTAGGATGTTTAGATGAATTCTAGTCAACAGGATCTTGGCAGTGAGAAGTCCATTGAATAAATTTTGTCTTCTAAACCCATCACTAATTTTAAAGACATGATGCCAAGTAACTTCATACTTCTGCTTTGGTTAATTTGTTTCATGTGTACCCCATAGGGGAAATAAGCCCCAGAAAACTAAACTTTGTACATTCCAACCTAGAAATTCTGTGATTCTGTGATATTACGCATGATACACATGAAGTAAATGAGGTTTGATGCAAAATGTTTTTGTACAAACACTGATTATCATAACAATGAGGGAGACAAAACCCAGAAAGAGCTCTGTAAATGGCAAATGTGCATCTGTCTCAGACTCAGGATTAGATGCTTCAGATTATGCACATTTATGAAAAGGCTATGAGTTTGAAAAATGCATGCAAATAGTTTCTGATACTAATCCTTTTAAATGTCAATAAAAGCTATCAGAATATGCATAGCTTCCAATAGGCCTAATCTCCATTTTTTCACGGGAGCTTAATCTTCTCGAAACAGAGTTGTCGCAGCAATAGCTTTCATGTTTGGAGGCAATTTGGGATTACTATGGAAGTGATTTGGCCAGTGTAGTAATTGTGTTCAGGAGAAATCAGAGCTAGTTTCCTTCACACTTGCTAGATGCCACATGTCTGTGTGATTCGTTCTGATGCTGAGGACTCCTGCAGCAAAGGCTGGGGTGTTTCAGGGCACCAAAATTCCTTGCTTGTCTATGTCTAATGGCACGTCTTCCCTTGGTGCTGCTCTGCAGAGTGCAGTTTCCCAAAGCTTACTGCTCTTAGCCCAGGAATTCAGAACAGCACCGAACATAGCTCGAGTGGTATGGATAGTGGCATTGAAAAGCTTTGATACACACCTGCAGGGTGTTTTATAGTAGAGGAGTACATTTTACATGTAAAATTGCAAGTATGGGTTCCTCTGTTGAGAACTCAGGACATGCAAGGAATAAGAGTGCACAAGGTGTGCCCTGTCCGTAGTCATTGATAGTTTCTTGGTATGACGATGTGTGTTTGTGTGAAGAATGTAATTAACCACCTTCAGTTCAGCCCAGTTCATTTAAATGCCATTTGTCTAAGTGACTGAAGTGTAAACATCGAGCTGCCGGGCTGGTAGGGCCTTGCCTTCCCTGCTAGAATATACAGGTATGTCCCACAGGTGAGGAAGGACTCCGTTGGTACCGATCAGGCATCTGCAAGAGAAAGGCTGAAGTCTGCTGCATGGCCCTTTGTTCCTTCAGGGCAGCAGGCTTTGGTCACTGTGCTTTGAGACTGCCGCTGAAGGACCCACTTCCTTTCCCCCCTCCAGTCTGTGCTGGCATTTTCTCTCTGATGGCAGCGTCTATGGTGTGGCGTTAGTATGTTACATGGGCATTTTGATCCCCCAGCTAATGCACCGGCTTTGAGAAGATGAAGGCCCCGTGCTTTTAGCAGAGCACTCCTCCAAGGAGCATGCCCCAGCCAGACCTTCACGGCGGCTGCCACCCACACACCCACTGCCCGCCTTCAGCTGCGGCACAGCCACCTCTCCGTACCCAGCAGGATGCTGCTGCTGGACGCTAACGCAGTGTTTCTGGTCTTGAGATTTCATTAAGGCTTCCCAGAGTTTACTGCTGTTTTGGCTGGGCTCTCACAGTCGTCTCCTCAGCGGTGGTTTTTAGTGGCTGCTGGGCTTCTTTGGTGCAGAAAACTTCTGAAAACATGATCCTGACATGCTCAGGCATTCAGAAATCAGAAGATAGAAACATAGAAATCTACTTTTCTTTTTTTCTTTTTTTTTTTTTTTTCATTTCTAAATTAAATTATGTGTTTTCTAGGCCATCCTCATGTTTCTGGAGGCCTGATTCATATCTGTATACTTGTGGCTGGCAGTGCTGCTGTAGTCTTCAAGGGGCTGTGGCTCAGGCTGAAACATATTGCTGCAGCTTTTATCTCAAATGTGGCCCTTCACAAAGCTTTGCGAAGACAAGGTGACTTGTAGCTCAGTGCCACAGTCCTTTGGGAGGCTGTTCTGTTTTGTTTCATTTCCCAGTTCCAGTCTATTGAGAAAGTGCTGATTTGAATAGACATAAGAAGTATTAAGACATTTTGTGGTCGCCCAGGCTCAGCAATGGTTAAAATAAATGTGCCATCCTAAGTACTGGGAGATTGCTTTCCAAGGAAAATAAACAAGGAGCAAGTGGAAACATCTATAACCATTTCATAGAAGGTAATGCTATAGCGCAACTTCTAATTTCTTTGTGTGAAAGCCCCGTGAAGGTACTCCTGAGGAGGTAGGGTCTCCAGGCAGCTTAGCTTCATGCAAGAGGGTTTCCTTGTGGGATGAGAGCCCAGCTTGGGCTGCTTGTTATCCAGCTAAGGACAGGGACGGAGTGGAAATGATTGTGGGGCATGGAGTTACTCCCACCTCTCCTTCCTGGGAGTGGGGCTGAGGAGAGAGCTGGTTCTCTTCTTTGGTAATCCCACCATTATGTCCACAAACAGAGCAAGTGACTTTTTTTTATATATATATATATATGTATATGTATATATATATATCTTTTTTGGCTAGAAAAATAATTTTATTCTCTTCCATTTCTTCCATTTTATCCCCAGCAAGCACCTTTTGGTTCTTCTCCCTTGGTGCCTGTTCAGTGGAACATCTTTGTTCTCCAGACCTGTTGTATTGCAATACCCGATGAGTATGGAGGTAGTGGGGAAAAATAATTGCTCACCATCTAGCATTGGCTACTGCAGGAGCCCATCTGCCTGTGCTGGCCAGCAGAGCTCATGTGCTGAACCCTTACCAGCTCTGCCCATCCATGGAGATGAGGAGAAAAATTGTCCACGGCTCAGGATTTTTTGAACAGCCTAAAAGCACTGTGCCTACAACAGAAAACAGCGAGTGAGGAGGCTGTGGCTTTTAAATAATTTGTTTGCATTAAGTTATGGAAGAGAGTCTCTCTCATATGAGTGATCTTTTTTATTTCTCCCTATGCAGTGAATGTATGCAGCTCTTTCACCTGTCCAGCTCCTCGAACCCCTCCAGCTGCAGGGCTGGCGGCCAGGGGACAGCTGTGTGCGGCTGTGGGCTGGACCCGATGATCTCCTGAGGTCCCTTCCAACCCCTGCAATTCTGTGATTCTGTGACCGATGTCACAGGGCCAGCAGGCAGCTGCTGCGTGGGGCCGGCACGCTAGATGGGGTGGTTGTAATGCCAGATCCCAGCCCTTCCCACGGCGCGGAGAATTTGAAATGTTGGGTTTGCTTTTGTCAGTGCACAAACCCTTCTGCAGCAGCATTAAGGGACTGCTCAGAGCTGGCTTTGTTTCACACCTGTGCCTTTCTGGATGTCCTGACAGAGCCTTTATTAGTTTTGGTGTCGTTAAACGCTAACTCAGCAGTCTTTAAAGGCATAAAACCGGAGTGCGATAGCATAGCATGGCACTGTTTTACCCTTCCTGAAGCTCCCCCTCCCTTTTTTTTAACCTTATTTTCCTTTTAAGCAATACCATGTATATTAATTTAAACAAGACAAAATGTTATCATCAGTCATCTGCTCTTCGCTCAGCCGAGGTAATGCTGCCGGCTCGGCATTACCGGCTGCACTGGTGAAATGGGATCTCCTTGCAGCATTGATTCTGCTGTACTTTGGTCCAGGCTTGCGGTTTCTGTATTGATCCCTCAAAGAAACTGCTGAGGAGCAGGTGAGCAAGGTCTGTTGTCTGTGCTGTTTGGGAACTAACAGAAGCTATTATTCTTGGTGGGAAGCCTGTTGCACACCTGGACATTGATCCATTATGAGAGAAGTCTGCTTTAATTAGAGCCACGTTTTCCAGTATTCGTACAGAGTGCTTCGACCCTGCTCCACAGCAAGTTCATAAATGCAGGCTTTCAGGCTGAGTTGTTCATTTATTATGTAGTCTTCTGGAAAAGAAACCATTAAAAAGAATCAGACTAAAATTTTTGTACGTGCTGAACTCTGAGGTAGTCTTTTCTAAAATGAAACTCAATGGGATCTATGAGATGTATTCAGAAGTACATACTTAGACTTCGGTCGGCATTGTGCATGGAAGCAGATGCTGCTCAGCTTGGTGTTTTCCTGGTCTGCTAGAGATTTAAACATTATGTATGCAGCTCTAAGGGCAGATGTAGAATCCCGTAAATGAAAGATTCTGAAAAAAGGAATTCCTTCTCTCAGCCTGGACATTCTGGAATTGGAATGACTTTCCTCAGAAGCATAAAACAGAAACATCCCTCTTTATTTGCAATTCAAAAACAATTTCATGGCCAGGAAAAATAAAAATAAAAAATAAAAATAATCAAACAAACAAAAACCCTTTTTTCTTTATTTATTCTTGGAGGAGGATGCCCTGTCTACGTTTTTTGCTTTTTAGACTATCTTTCATGATAAACACCCTGGCAATGTTAAGTGCTTCACATACACTTGATAACTATCAAAGATAACATCAAGATATTCATATATGCTTGTACATATGCAGCAGAATTTTCTATGAGAAAAAACAGAAGTATAAACACTAAATATGACTACAAGTAAACAAAGACATTTTCCCTTGTCATATGCTTATGCTTTATTGTTTTCCAAATGAAACATAAAAAGAACACTCATAAATTACCAAATCGTCTCTCAATAATTTATTCAATATTGGCTGAAATGATCATGAAAATGTCTTAGTCATTTCTCACTGAGTCAATTTTATAGAACGTACTCCATGTCCTATAAAATGATGGCATTATAGTAGTACAAACAAAATCAGAAGTTCAGTAAATTATATCTGTAAGTTCTGGCCATGTCCCATAGAGTTCTACAGATTAATATACCAGGAAAAACAAAACAAAACAAAAACATTTAAAAGGTGCCCTTACAATATCTCTTATTAGCCAAGTTTTGTTTGAGTACATCTAGCAGTCATACACCTCCAATCACCCCCCAAACAGCCATTGCAGCATTTACAAGATTAATGAGCCCCAAATCCCTCACCTCACAGCAACCACAAGAAGTGCTTCGTGTCTTTCAGCTCCAGCATCTCAAGAGCAGACAGTACTGCTGCTGGCTTTCTGAAAGCTTTGGGGCAGGCTGTGTTGCTAGAGCAGCATGGTGAGAGATCTTCATGTCCTGGACTCTGGTGGAGGAGGCATGGTGTAGTTCCGTCCAGGTCACAATGTGTGTAGTTTTTTCCTTACAACAGAATATTGTTATGTCAGGACATAATAGCATAGTTGTTTCTTTACTGATTTGAAAATTATGCACCAACTTATTTTGGATTCAGACATATCCTTGACCTAAAGATGCAATAAATAAGGTGGCCTACTTCACTGCTTGTTGCAGCCTTAGGACGATGTAGTATCTGAACGCTTCCTTTTACGCTAACTGTTCAAAATGCTGCCGAAGTGATTTAATTCTTGATATGGACATAAAAGGCTGTTGGAGACCTGTATCAGAGGATCAGCATGTCCTGGCTAAGCAGATGAGAAGGTTTACCTATTGCAGCCAACTTTTCTG
Organism: Heteronetta atricapilla; assembly: GCA_011075105.1. Lineage (NCBI taxonomy): Eukaryota > Metazoa > Chordata > Aves > Anseriformes > Anatidae > Heteronetta > Heteronetta atricapilla. The sequence continues at coordinate 55,299,827 of CM021733.1, read as the reverse complement.
TCGTCAAATATAAATGTGATAATTGCATTTGTAATATGACGGTCTGTCTCTTTGTGGACTGGTCTAGTTAAATATATGTATATATATATAGTTTGCTTAGTTACCTTTAAACATCATTGTTTTCCAAATGAAGTATGGCAAAACGAATACCAAGTCACTAAAACCATTAAATACCTGAAATGTTATAGGTCCAGTATAACTGTGCAGAGGATGACTGGGCTGCATGTCTGGTTTCTCACATGGACAAGCGATTGGCAAGATTGGTCCTTTAAACAATATGGGCTCATTGAAATATGCAGAACAAGCACAATCTTTTTCGATCAACTTCATCTGTGCCAGGGTATCTTGTAGACCACATGGCAGCAGCTTGAGAGATTATGTCGTGTCAACTGATTTTTGTTTGTGCTCATCATAACCACTTAATTTACGCTGTTTTCTTTCCCTGTATTTGCTGGGCCTCTCTAGGGGTTCTTATGCTTACTTTGTAGGATTTTCAGGGACAAGATGGATTGTTGTTTTTTTATTGATCTCTCTACATTAATCAGAACCTCGTACTGGGAAATTCTCAACCTCGATGAATAGGCCATGCTATTCCTACTACAAATTAGCTGTAGTAAATTGGCTAATCACTGCCACTGAAGAGAGGTATGAATTCATTAAAAACTTGATGAAACCCAAGAAAAAATCCTGTCCTGGTAACTCTTGGTCTGTGCTTTCATAGGTCTTTATCAAGACAGTAGAATAATCACTAAACATCAGTCGTTTGGGATTTTTTTGGGGGTAGGGGTGGGAATGGGAGAGATTAGGGTGTGAAGAAAACTTCTCTGCTGCAAAGAAGAGTATTCCTTTGTAAAAGGTGTGTTGAAAGGGGGAGCGGGCAGGCATGTGATTTACCACCATGTTTCTATGCGGTAGCTGTAGTGTTTCTCCAAAGCATTTTTTCAAACATGTTTATTTTAAGAACAACCTGGATGTGTTGTTGTTTCCATGTAGGCAAGCCATGACCATGTCGGCACAGCTGCAGCAGAGTAGCCCACTGCATGGACATAGGGCACCTCCCTCAGCTCATAGCGGTGGCTCGCTAGGGTGATATCCTACAAATATCTGTTGCTTGGCAGTGCCCTGGTCTCAGTGTGGTGTTTTGTAACAAAAGGTGGAGACAAGTTACACTAAATTTCATCTCAAAAAGGTCCCAGAGTGAGACGTGTTGAACTGAAGACAACAAAGTCAATAAATATATGAGACCATATGAGTCCATTCAATTTTCTACTTTTGGAGGGTTAAGTAGACTACTGAAGGAAAACACTAGATGTATTTTGGCTTGAAAGGGGTTTTGGCTTCAAAGGGGTTTTGAGACTGCTCCACAGGACTGTGCTTTACTGATGAGCTAAGGAAACATGGCCTAGATGTAATCTCCACGAAGTGGGTGTACAACAGTTTGATAAACTTCTCTCAAAAATATTTCTCAGTGGTTTTCTGTCAGATTAAAAGGGCATCTCAAGCAGAATCTTGCAGAGGGCTCTCCTTGACCCAGTTCTACTCAATATTTTAGTTTTGATTTGAATGTTGCAAAGTTTGCAACTTTTAGCAAGCCAGAAAAGATGCAAGCACTTGGGAGGACAACACTGGGAGGCGAAGCAGTAGTCGCAAGCTCAAACAATGGGGTAATGCAGCTTTCTGTTGGCTAGTACAGTCCTTCTTTGGGCTGATTTTTGTGTAAAGCATTATCAAAACATCAGTAAAATTCCAGCACGCTTGAAAGATTAATCACTGTCAAGTAATTTGTGCCCAACAGTAAGGTTTTGCGTGGATTAGAATAAACATGTCTGGAAAAAAAAATGCTTTGGAGAAACACAGCAGTTAACACATAGAAACATGCCATTTCAAGCTTTCGTTGAAACTCTTGGAGTTCAGGACTCTCCACCTTGAAAACTGTGGCATGAGAGGGCAAGCAAGAGCAGGAGGTTTGGGAGGTTATGGCTATGTATGATCATGCCACGTCCCCACACTGTTAAACGGAAAGCAAATTAGATAAAGGGAACTGTAGAAAGCCAGTGTGCCTGTGCTTGAAAACCAAGATGGGAAATTGGGAATAAAATAAGAAACAATCCCCATTGTCCATACTGACTGCAATGACAAAGGAAAAAGATATTAGCAGTGAAATAATTAGCTATTTCAAATTAATTACATTTTAATAATTCAAACATTATCAATAATGCAGATAAAAAGAATATTTTAAATATATTTTTTGCCAGGCTCTCTCTATAATGTTCTCCTCCTCACTGAAACAAAGCAGATTATGCTTCTCACCACCCTGCAACGTAAAGAGAAGGGCAATGTAGCTCTAAAATGCCGAACCACCTTTTGTAACAGTTTAAATGAGCTTTTCCATATTGCTCTCAAGAGGGCAGCTTTCCCTGCATTTCTAAATATGCTCTCTGGGTAGATTCAAGCAGCAAGTTCCTGATGAAATGTTGTTATTTTTAGAAATAAATGAAGCAGGATACATCACTTTCCCTCCTACACCTTTGCTGATGCCTTAATATAAAGACCTGTGTTCAGAACTTAATTACAGCATCCTAGATTGCGCACCAAACAGGCACTGCAACGGCAAGTGGGTGCTATTGTAACGGGAAAATAAAAGGAACAATGCCGTACAAATGTCACTTTGGAGTTCTTTTTAGGTCTGATTACCACCCCAGGAAAACAGTACCGGCTTGTTTGCCAGAAAAAGGATTAAACTGCCTCACATGACACTCCGGGAATGGATGCCCAGGTGAAAGGCGTATTACGGTAAACAGGGTATTTGGGGTAATAGCCAAGGGAGGAAAGAAACATCACAAACCAACTTGCAATACGTATTTGGCCCCTTTTTGAACTTTTTATGCAATCTTATACACTGTTTCACGCAGGAGAAGGAATTGTTAGTAGGAACAGGAATCACTTTGGTTTCTTCATCTGTTTATATACCAGCTCCTGCTTCCGTGAAGACAGCAGGATTCAAACAACAGGGCATAGTTTCACTGCTCACAGCTCAGTCTTTTTTTCAGCTGGGATTTGGTGAAGAAGCTCTCCTTAGATTTTTTAGGGGGGATATTTTTCCACAGTTGCCCTGGCTTCACTGCGGCCTCCTCAGTCAGTTTCTGGTCTTTCTGCCCTTCTTACCGGGACACTCATGATCTTGAGCAAAGTAGCATTTTCTCCCAATGTTTTAAACTAGATTTATAACATTTGTAACATGTCATTGAGTTCATCGTGATGCACCTCTAAGCAGTGGAAGTTGTCATGATGTATTACCAGCAGTTACCCCCTGCCTCTGTGTGCAGCAGAACGCTGTGAGAGTTTTGGCTCAGGATAAAAAGCTTCAGCTGCTGAACTATCAGCGGTACTACCTGGAACAGCTCTGAGGGGTCATTTTTCTACTGACACACTGGACAAACACGGTCTATTGAAAGTACGGCCTATGGTGACACAACCGCATCCTGAGCTGGAAAATATTTATCTTGTCTGTTCATTCACCAAAAGCAAATTGTCACTAATGCATATTTCCCCAACACCTGAACATGGCACGCTTCCAGCCTGCCAATTTGTCTGATGTGCTTTGCTGATACCAGTTTTGCTCTGTGTTTGTTACACACGTTTTGCAGTAAGTTCTGCCAAACACATTCAGTATTAAATCATAATGAAAATAACTAATGCAATTAACTAGCCTTTTTCAGAGCAAATGTATTTTTTATAAGAACGGGAATATACCTGTCCTCTCGTTACCTTTGAGGTGCATTTGACCGTCTGCTTGTATGCTGGTTTTGGAAAATCACCAAGCTGTGTGAGGTGCAGCAGTCCTCTGCGTGGTACCTAAAGCAGTGAGGACAGGCGTTTACCAGAAGTGAAAGAGAACAGACACTGGTATGACTAACAAGGGTTCCGAGGGTTAAGTAACACATCCATCAACAGGCAATCGATTCGCCACACTTTCTGCACTTGAGAAGTGGAGTCAATCTCTGACTATTAGTCATTAAAAAAGTGTCCTCTGGTGCAAGTGCAAAGCACCTTGTACTGGCAGCATCTGGAGCCGTGATGCTGGTCTAGACGGATCCCTCGAGGAGGCTGATCAAATATAGGAAGTTCTAGTGCATAAATATCTCACTTCGCATCAGGAAACAGCAGGTGAAGCAGACACAGAGAAAAGCATGAGTGTTTTGTTTCAGGTGTCTCTGCAGGCATGATGTAGATTAATCCACTTGGGCATGGTTACACAGCCCATTCAGCTCGTGCTCCTGCCAATGTAGGAGGAAAGCAATCCTTGCAAATCCATGGAAACTCAGGGGCTGTAGTGATAGTAATCCTAAACCTGAACAGATGAGACGTGAGTCTGTCAGACCTCATACGGACACCAGTTTCTCAGACAGATGCCATGACTTGGACTTTATGTGGGTAGAGCCCTTCCCTGTGGAAGAGAAGCTGCAATTAAGAGAGAATGCAATTCCAGTTCAGAAGTATAGAAAACAATCTCATATATAGTGAGGTATCATTTAAAGTTACTTAGGGAGACGCACTCGAGCGGAGTCCTTTGCTCTGCTTTGGTAAAGTCCTCCTGCCATTCGCTCGTTTCTAACATTGCAGAACATCTGGCAGCACAGAGATGCTCTTTTATTTAATGGCAACTTCTGGCTGATGGGTTTCACTTTTTTCAAGTACAGAATGGAGTACAAAAGCCAACCCTTAGCAGCGAGAATGATGTGATAACTAGCCGGACCTCAGGGGAAGAGATAGTAAGGAAACAAGCTGAAGTGATGGCTGTCTTTACTGGATCTTGTTAAGTGTCTCCTCTGGTTGTTTCTAATTTGTGTTTGTTCAAATTTCTGTCTCATGAATAAAGTTATAAAACACTAACCTCCAAAGAGGCAGTCAGGTTTGTCTGGCAAAATGTACAGTGCATAATGTACAGACCATTCACACTAGTTGTTATTCACCAGTTTTCAGTTTTTGAAAGACTTCTTTTTCTCACTCAGTATTTATTTGATGATTTTCCTAAGAGTGGTATTTGACATTTAAGTGATAATTGTCTAGCTGTCACTTGCCTAAATTTTACTCCAAGTGGGAGAGAGGGATTAAGCCAAATGTCAATATATATCTCAAATAGCTCTTCAATTCCCTTGCTTGAGTCTTTCTTCTTGCATTTTTACTCTTACTCCTATCCTTAACACAAACCTGACCACATGTTTTATGTGCAGAGATGAAGTCCTGGCCCCACTAAAATGGGAATGTTGGTGCTGGCTTGACTGTACTTGGGATCTCACCTCAGCTCCTCAGACCAGGGTATATTGTCTCTCCCTGGTTTCCCTTTACTGAACTATCTGTTCACACATTTTAAGAGAAAATGGGAAGAAAACTACATTTATGTCTCTCATAAGGTTAAATTCCCTCTGTTTTTACTGTACATAAGATTACAAGAGAGAAATCAAAACAAAAAAAGAGGAAAACTAGTGAGCAGGAGCTGAGAATAAGGTCCCAAGATAAGGAGCAGGGTAAAAATGTTTTGTAAATCTATTACGTGCAGTCATTAAGGCATGATAGAAGTCTGGTAGTTCATTTCGGCAGGGATAATGAAGACTGGTCTTTTTACACAGATTTGTAGCACCAATGACAGAGGGGTTATTAGGTCTGATTCGTGCAATACAAGCCCTTAAATTACTCTCATTTACCTTTCTGTTGAGCTCAGTAACTGCTGTTTGATTGGCGTTATCCAGAAAGACACCCAGTCATGATGTGATGATCTCCAGAGACAGAAAACCCACAGATAGCTTTGGGAGCTTAATCACATTTGCTGTTGCAATAGATATTGCTTTCAAGTACCTACTAAAAAAGATAGCTGTCTACTCGCCTGTTCTCGGTTCCCAGCCATTGTTTCTTATTGTGACTGTCTCTGCCAGACTGAACGTCCTCTTTTTAACCTGGTACTTTGTCCCTTATGACACAAAATACTTGTTTGCTTTCTACCTTGCAGCAGAAGCCTGCAGCATCTACGTTCATCTATGTTCACATCCTCACCCAGTCAAGTGCTGAGAGCGGCTGTTGCAGCCGGAGCTTCAATTTTGCCTCTTTATGCAAAATCTGTCCAAATACAAATATTGCATCTAGCCAAATACCACGACGGTTTCAGAACATTCAAAGATGTTCATGGATTTTCGAAGCCAGAACATTTGATAAACAGGCTTGATAATTGCCTAGTCCAGGTGTGGGAAGCTTGCCGCCCATAAAATGGGCTTTGGGTCCGGGATTTTGTTTCACATTGTACATATGGATACAGATTTTCTACTCTTTCTTATTACTGGATAACACTGGGGATTATATCAGCCCTCTCCTCTACAATTACACTCAAAATTCTTATTTTGCCCTGATTTGCCCCGTTTTCTGTGCCCGATTTAGGCTGGCACTCTGGATAGCAAAGGCCAAGCTCTGAGGTAAGGCTTCTGTTGAAGCTCATCTCTGTTTCCATAGGAATTGCAACATGTTTCAGTGCACTTGTTTGTGATATTTAAAGAGAAAAGGAGAGAGGCTATTTCAGTTTGCTTGACAGAATTCACTTATGTGAGCAATATGTTATATTAACAGATGAACACCAGTGACAGAGATTATAAATATCTGTCCAGGTCTTGCAGTCTTTCTCGCAGAAGAACACGATATCCCTAATTCCTCCATAGCCATTTGATTTTTTCAAGTCATTTCCATTCTGGGGAGATGTCAAATAGCAAACAGCAGGACATGTTTGGTTTCTGAGGGTTGACACATTGCAGTTCTGTGGAAGATGTGGCCATCTGGGGCCCATGCACCCTCCCTCCCTCCAGCCCTGCCCAGGCATGCTGGAGGCTCTGAGGAGCTCGGGGTGCGTGTGTGTGGGTGTGAGATGGAGACAGGGCAAGAAGGGTAAGTGCTACAGCAGCCAAGGCTGTCCGAGGGGGAGGAGAGGGCATGGATGAGTCTGAGCATCCAGGCGTTTTTACCAGCATGTCAATTAACCCTGTCTCTGTGTAGATTTAATTGGACTCTGAAGGCAGCCAGTCTAAGGAGCAGTAAAAATGTTGGAAGCCATGAGCTGGCTTGTTTCTGGGGCTCCCCTTGCCAGCTGAGCAGCCGTATCTGTGGTCACACAAGCAGGTCTTTCCGTTTTGGTTATATCCGGGTGTGGAATAACTCAATAAAACCTATCCAGCTCCAAGAAGTCCTCTGCAGGTCTCCCTGGCTGGGTGGGCAGCGAGGCAGGTACGAAGCTGCCTGATGCCACAGCAGAATTGGTGGGAAAACCAAAGGAGAGAAACAGGTGCTTGTTTTTCCAGAGATTTTCAACAGTGGCTTGTTCATTGCAAATAGATGCTATATCTGGAAGAGTAAAACCAAACACATACTGCACTTCTTTCTAGGTGTGTGTTTGTTAAAGGCAGCAATTCAGGAACAAGTTAGAGTTTATTTAAAGAATGGAGCCTTTAGGGGTGTTCTTCTTGTCCTTGCCTGTATCTCCTGCTGAGCACCCCACCTCACGACATGCTGAATTCTCCTTCTCAACCTCACCCCGTGCCTCTGCCTTCCCCTCCCACCGCCCCCGTGCCTCCCTCCACCCAGCCTTTCCCTGCGCTCCCTGCACCATGCGCTGCTGTGCCAAGCCCCTTCCTGCTCCCTCTGCAAACCCATCTGTGCTGTGAAACTCCCCACCTACAAAGACCACACGCTGCTGTCTGGATCCCACTCTCTTCTTGTTTTGTATCAGTTTAAATCTGTTGGCTTCAATGGTGTTGCTTCTCCCCTTGCAGCTTGAAGCAAGAATCACAACTCTGTATCTGGCCGGGCTGTTCGAGGATAAAATCTTCCTGGGGAACAAAAGGCTACCATTGTTTTCTCAGCAACATAAAGCTTCCTCTGCACTTAGAGCCACATGTTGTTAATCAACGTTTCCAGGCTGAACTGTAGCTTTTTCCCAGGCAAAGAGCATCTTTGCTTGTTGCTGACCTGCTCTCAAACTCTTCTGTCTCAGCGAGGTGGGGGAAAGGTGTTTGCAAACCCTTCTCCCACTGACACTGGGAATTGTTGCTGAGGCCGGACCTGCCATGTCACAACCACAGACATGTCCCTGGCCCTGGGAAATGTGCTCCAGGTACACCACAAAATCACAGAATCATCTAGGTTGGAAGAGACCTCCACGTACTGCAGGTACACAGGTTTGCTGCTTCCTCGAGAGGCTCTCCCTGAGCATGCCAGCAGGGAGATAGTTCTCATACACCTAGAGCCTGAAAAATGTGAGTCTAATTACTCTGTTATCAGGATGTTCCTAATCATGGGTTTTGCTGCATTGTACAATGCATTCTCTTGTGGTTAGTGGCAATCTTGGTTACTGGCTGGAAGGCTGGAATGTGGCTGTAGCAGAGCCCATTCCTCTACCTTCAATTCATCGGAATTCCCCCTCTCCCCCATGAAACCACCCCACTGTTGGCAAAGAGCAGGGTGCTTCACAGGAGGAAACACCTCTTGGAGGGACACGCATCCCTTGTACTGAGAGGTCGTTGTCCTGAGGCTTGGATACCCAGAAGAATCGCGTGGAGCTGTGTGTTTAGAGAGTCGGCGTTGACTATAAAAACCCACAGCATCTAAAAGCAAGGACAGCTTCTCCCAGAAACACCTGCACGATGGTTTCTGCGTGGGAAGAAACAGACAGAGTGAAAGCGAAGTGCAACATTTTGCCCGAAATGGCATCTTACCGAGTCAGAGCTTCGCAGTGACAGATCTGCGCCCAGCCAAGCCAGCTTCTACATTTTCTAAATGTGTTCTCCGGCGCCTTTGTCATGATTGGAAACACCACAGCTGAAGCTGTGCATCGATTCTGTGGGTTTGACAACCTAAAGTGTTTGTGCTGGCCATGTGGCGAGGTATCTGTTTACCCTGCTTTCTCTATTTGCTTCTTACCTGGGCAGATTGCTGAGCCTCCGTGAATCCTCATTGATTTTCCTGGGAGCAAAATGTCATTACTGCAGCGGGCTGCGCGCATCAGGTACATTGAAGAACGGGATCATTAGGGGGCTGTGTCATTAGCTGCGCTCCTAATTTACTCCACCGTGCTTTCTTCTCGAGCAGGTGGCACTGATCATCCGAGCTGGCTGCCTCGTCTGCTCCCAGCACGGTGCCACGGGGTCCTGCACGGCCTCTGGCGTGGTTATCCCCACGCAGCTCAGGTGCAGGGAGCGAGCAGGGTACACGGCGTTCCTGCAAGAGGAGGGATGCAGGAGGGACCTGCACAAAATCACTCAGGAAGTCTGTGGCTGGGCAAGGAATTGAGCCCGGGCCTTAAGAGCCCATGGCTGAGGTGAACGGTGAGGCAGTGCCACCTCGTAGCTGGAGGAAACTGTGACACGGGTTGGTGGAGCGTGAGGTTTTGGGAAGCAGAGCAGACCTGGTCTCTCAGTCCTTACCCCAAACTGTCCCATAGCAGACTGGGTATTGTGGTATCAAGCAGCTATGGATTGTGACAGGGTTGCTCTGTACTCAGAGTGTAGTTTATGCCCGCAATATAAGCATATTTGGCTTTTAAATAGCAATCACAGCCTGCTATTCAACCCCGCCCAGTATCTGTATCTTTCCTTTGCTTGTGTGCAGTCAGGGAGATATGGCTTCAGTCCAGCGATTGCATCTGATCACACACATCTGTTAATTCCTATTCAATAATCTAATTGCCTACAAAAAAAAAAAATTGCCGTGTGTTTTGTAAAGTTTTCTATTTTTGGAAAGTTCCTAGTGAGATATTTTATGTTCAGACGGCAGAGATATAGGTCACAAATCGTATTAACTTTCCATTTTTAGTTATCTTTCAAGAGTTAATATCATTTTACTTGTCACACAGCCCTGATAAAGCACCCAAACTCATGGCTTATCAAGCTGTTGCAACTGAGACTTCCCACACCCTAGTTAGCACCTTGCAGTCCTGATCCTCAGCTGACCTGAGGCTGTGACTACATCTGAATTGCATGTCAGGATGGGGTCTGGGCACACTTTATCGCCTTCCAGGGCTTCTTTGGAAGGAAACGTGTGCGTGGGCAGGAAGGGACATGTGGTGTGCTCCCACGGGTCTTCCTGTCTGCGTGGTTGGGAGTCCAGCACCCTGAGGGACACCATGAAGCCCATCTGCCCTGCAGGTGGGGTTCAGCCATGGTGCACACACTGGGACCTACCAGCTACATAGAAATTGTCACCATCCAGAGCTCTTCGTTTACCTGAGCTCTGAGTAGGTGCAGCTTTGCATCTTCCCTTGGGCTCTTGGGCACTGGCTGTTGCCCACCTGTATCCCAGCCACCAGCGTCAGGACTACTTCACTAGGAGAAAGTAAAACTCACAGCAGATTGGTTCAAAAACCAGCCCCTCTTGGCTTTAACCATCACAAAACATGGTCATACCCACTAGGATTGAAGATGCTGGCATGCCCTGCAGCCCTGACATGGCTATGAAACTGGATTCATCTACCAGGTGGGCCTCCAGCTTAGTGCTCCTGTGCAACCAGATTTCATCAGGTACGCCTAAACCAATAACCTCGACTGTCACATTAATCAATTGTCATTAACCGATACTGGATCCAGCAGGCGAACAAGCTCCTTGTTGGTCATTTTTAACCTCTTGCATCGGTGTGGTTACAGCTATCTGAAACACATACTAATGCAACATGCTCGTGATAGCTTCTATTTTTTTTATAAGCTCTTTATAAGCCACTTATAAATAGAACCTTAATATGAAGTGTGACAGATTTCTAGTCTTTATTCTCTCCTTAGCCGTCCAAGTGCTTCCTTTCTGTAATACAGAATATATCCAGCGTGCCCTAGATATTCTCCATTCTTGCTCATGACTTTAGCTCTCAGCCATTGATTCTCTCTCCACTGCTTTATCAGTGCAAATGGATCAGGGCTGCAACTGTCTTTTCATTTAACATTTAGAAAGGACAACTAAGATCAAAGGGGCAGTGAAGGGGTGATAAATGGCAAATGTATTTTGTTGCTCATGTGATGCTGAGGTTGAGGGGTTTCATGTCAATATCGTACAGACACAAAAATCTGTATTTCATTTCCATTGCAGAAGAGAGAATTGGAGTAGCTGAGTGAATTATTTAAAAGAAGGAAAAAAAACATGGTGAGGACATTGTGTGACATTTATGTCGTGTCAGTACTTTGTGACATTCTGTTTCAGCAATGAACTTCACCGAATTCAGTGTGTACTGGTCTCCCTTTCACCACTGGGCAAACACAGTGGCACCAAATGCCCAGTTTAGGGCTACACAGAAAATCAGTGGCAAAACGGGGATGGAGCCCACACTTACTGTAGCCTCCAAGCACTGCTTCTGTTCACCCTCCGCTGCCAGGAGAGAGATTTTGTATTAAAATAAATTACTTTTTTTTTTTTTTTTTTTTTTTTTTTAATTTATAGGGAGAAGACTCTAGAAGTGTATGAAAGAGAAATGTTTAGAAGTCTATTCTGGTTTTGTTTGTTTTTTCTATGGGGGAAAATTCTGTGCATCAGAGACTTGCATGGTGTTGAAAGTTTAGAAGTAATACCTGTTCACCTCAGCATACGTTGTTCAGATTTTACTGAGCCTAGTCCCTTCAGTGTGCTTGTACTTTACCATTAAAACAAGCAAAGCCCTGTTGTTTCTCTTCACCCTTTCCTTACATTTAGCTACGAACGGTGTCATGATGGATGTCCTGAGACAATTAATGGATTGGCAGGCAGCTGCAGATAAGCACATCTTCTGTTTCTCAGGAACCGCAGAGAACATCAGGTGCAGAACTTGTAGGAGTTAAGGCACAGCCACAGCTGAGGGCTGCAGCCTGTAATCTACCCTAACACTTTCTCAGCCATAGATTCCTTCCCCTTTATTTCCTTGAAACTTTTGCTGTTGCGTCACTGATAAATCATAGCCCTTTGCTTTGTAATAGATCCCCTTTTTATTTAAAGTTTTGCCTCCCTACCCATTAAACATAGCCTCATTAGTGCTGCTTTTACTTTTCAGAAACGTATATTCAATATTACAGGCTTGGAGTTCTTTTGTTTTCTCCCCGAAGAGGTAAAACCCTGGGGGATTTAAGTATCTACTTGATAGGCTCACACAATCTTAATCAGCCTATAATGGAGCTAATGGCTGTTTGTCATCCTTGGAGATATAAATTTCCTGGTGATGTCTACTGCAGTCAGTGCATGAAGTATGCTCTGACTGCCAGCAAGGTCTAATAACCAGGAGAAGGGCAGCCAGCTTCAGCAGCGAGAAGGAGACCGTACTGGCTGCTTTTCTGGGGAACTCTGCTTTTTCAGTGCCGAAGGGGGGAAGATGGATAATGCTGGTAAGTGAAATAAAACAGATCTTCCTTCTTAGCGGAGCTACGGGGCTCGTTTTTCCTCCTCTCTCACTTGCTGCGGGAGATGTGTTTCCTTAGCCTTTAGCTCCTTCTGTTTCAATGTTTTTTATTAGAGCAAATTTCTATGTGTAAAATGTGACCTGCTTAAGTTTTTAACCCTTTATCAGTTAGCTTTTTCTGATTTAAGTGTGTTTTTCTTTGAAATGGGATCAAAACTGTAATGTAGGATCTGCCTTAAGGTTTTCAGTTTTGTTTGAGAAGCTGTATGCAGGAAATGTGGAAGGAATGGGAAATGCATATAGCTGAGTAGGAAAATCTCTTTCACGGACTGCAATAGGTGTGTATAGGTAACTAAAAAAGCTGACCAGAAGTGGATAGTGCGTATCTCATACCTGCATTATTTTCAGCTGCTTCTATTCCCTCTCTATGCTAGCTTGCTCTCTCTTATATTTAGAACATAAAATGCTGAATGCATTTGCACTTTTTATTGTTTTCTTTGATGTTCCAACTTTAGATCATGCATTTTCATGCCAAATAATGCGCTGCATGGTTTCTAAGGAGGTGCACACAATGCCAGCCTTGCATATGTGATGAAATGGGTTATTTGCATTTCCCCCTTGCATTACCGTGTAACCCTAAGCATTACAAAAAGTGCTTTTTCTGATGGACGTTTTGCATGTGGCTTTGACTGCTGTGAAACTTGAACGTGTCAGCGTCTCAGGGATTCACTGATAGCAGGACAATTTGTACTGGGATATAGAATTTGCAGGAGACTCAGTGACCTTTGAAACCTGCTCCAGTCATCAGATTTGTCTGATATTAACCTTAAAAGTGGTGATCACCTCTAGAGTGCGTGAAATATAATTCTGCAGTAGATTTCAATAGTGATACTATGAGTGCAGCTTTTATTTTCTTTTTATTATTATTTTTAAAATCATCTAATAATAGGAAAACTCATACCTGTATCAGCTCAGCTGTCCAGGTCAATCCATCTCAGGTGTGTTGTCATCAATTTCTATGACAAACAAATTCTTGCTATTGTCTCTATAAAACGCAAGATGGAAAAAAATCCCTTTGCCTGAAATTAAAATGTTGGCATCACGGAAAATTAAATTGCTGGTACCTGTGAGCTCAAAAAACGACTTGGTCCTTGTATAATGTTAATTTCTGTGAAGATGAGGAATACTCTTAGCACTTGGTGCCTTGGCTAGCTCCTGAAAAGGCTTAACCTAATAAATGCTAACTACGTGTGTTTGATAGTCTGTGACGAGGCAGAATTTTCCAGTGAGAGGGGAAGGATCCCTGTTCTCCAGCACAGAATGCCTTTGGGCAAGAGATACCCTAAGCAGTTAATTCCTCCAGGTTTTTAAACTCTCCAGCATCAGCAACTAATACTATGGAAGTCCTGAGAGAGCTACCACTTTAATCCAGCTATAAGAATCTGCTCTGGAATGAGTCACACGTATTTTAAAGGCCTTTTTTTTTTTTTTTGGAAGGGGGGTGAAGAGGGAAGCTGGTATCTGAAAACCATAGAAACAGATTTTCCTATGTGATTTTTTTTCGCCTTAGGAAGATTCCAGTTTCCTTGAGGTCTGCAAAATTTGGAAGTTAAAGTAAGGCTTTGCCCTCTGCACGAGTTTGCCAACTACTTACAAAGCCTCTTATAAGGCCACTTTGAATATCTCCAGATTTATATATTTATTCAATTTTGTGCAGAAACAGTTACTGATACTCTGTTTTGGTTGTGGCTTTTTTTTTTTTTTTTTTTTTTTTTTTTTTTTTTTTTAGAAAATTTATATACAGTTGAACTCCATTAAAATAATGGAAGAATAGTTAAGGACCAGGTAAGAAAACACAACAACTGGTGGCAGTAAGCCTCGCTAAGAAGGTCAATTAGTTCCCAAAGTAATTGCAGAAAGTATTGCAAAGTAATTGCAGAGCTGGGTGCCAGCATGGGGAGTGCACAGCTGGCACTTCTATGGACCTGGTCCATTCCCCCCTTCATTCCACAGGGATGCCTTGTGCTGAAATCTGGGCATTTACCAGTTGGTGATCAAACAGAAAGGAGCGGGATATCCAGCCATAAAACTAACTGCCCCATTAGTTTGTTCTCCAGTAGCTCGCCAATTGAAATGTAAACATACCAATGTATACGGACTGTATTACCTGCCTGGATTCCTCTTCCAGAGATGCCATTTCTGGCAGCACAGAACTGACAACAGACTCCTAGCTGAGCTGCAAGTTCGAGCCACCGAGTGTCAGAAATAACAATTTAGCTATTGGTGTCAGTGAATCAGGCCTTTGTTCATCATTCATCATGCTGCCAAAGAGACTTTCAGAGTCAGACCATGGATAATTGTTGGGCAAAACTCCATCCCCTGCTCCGCATAGCAGAAATATCTCTGTAATTCATCAGTCATATTCTCTGCCATCATCAAAATCATTTTTCTGGCCAAAACAGTTATTTAGAAAGATCAGTGTTGCTAATAGGTCAGCTGATCAGGTCCATGCTATTTCATGGTTTCAAAAAACAAGGTTTTAATTTAAGAAGTCCTTTCATTTCAGTGCTGGATTGCTTATTTTTAATCCATGCCACGGAGACTGCTCCACACAACTGTTGTCTCGTGTGTTCTTTTAAAAGCCTTTCCTGGAATAACAATAAAATATTCATCAATCTGTGTATGGCATGGCAGGGCAGTTCTAGCGGCGTTTTTTTGCCTGCTTTGGCAGCACTTGTCTCTGACACTTTGGCCGCAGGTATTCAGCTGTGAGACTGCCAGCTGCTGCGGGGGGGCACCAGCAGACCCCTGCCCGCCTCCCCCCGTGGGTCCGGGGCTGCAGGTTTGCAGCCTGCCTCTGCTTCGATCCAGGCACACGGCTGAAGTCAGTAGTGATACAACACTCACGTCAAAAAATAAAACAAGGGAGGGCTGGAAATAACTCATGGGAAAGAAAGAGAATATAAAAGTAGCAAGAAACTTGTGTAGCAGGAAGAGAGGAGCTTGCGGAAACAGACGTGCTCCCAAGTGATGCTTTTTTTGGGATTTCCTGCCAGAAGGAGTGAGATCAGCACTATCCCTTCCCCCAGAGCTCTTCCTCCTCTCTGTCCTGCCTGCCTGGCATCTCACCTTAAAGTAGATGAGTCTCGTGTGCTAGTTCATAATCACAAAGCCTGCTAGTGCGAGGTGCCCGGGGGCAGGGGTTTGGCAGGGTGAGCCCCACCATGGTGAGGTGCCATGCTGTGCATGTGATCCCACCCTCAGACAAAACCGGGAGGCCTTGGTTCATCTTTCTTGGGGGTTTACGTAACTTCTTCGCACTTGGGATATTATTGTAGCAGTAATGAGCTAGCTGTGGTTAATTGTTACCCTGAATTATGTTGGCTGTATGGCTGGGGCTGCAGACTGTGCCTCCCAGGAAATAGGCTGTTTTAAAGGGACTGGCAGTCTTGGATATTGAATATCCTATCTTTGATCCAATAGCACACTGAACTTTTTTGACCAGCAGTGAAATTTAGATTAGTCCACAGAAGCAAGACTGTACTCAGTTGTGGCAGGGCAGGGTGAATAGCAAGTATCAGCTGAGCCTTCTTCTGCATGGTGGCACGTGTCACAGGAAGGTTAGGAGACACAGGAAGCTGTCTGCTGGCTGTAACTCCCTTGCTTTTGAATTAATGCATCATTTTTGCCTTTCAGCAAGTCAGTAGGACTTATTTAGCATCCTTCAGATGTAGGAATGCCAGGATTTAAAGTTCATTAAGAATTTGACGTTACAGATACCTTGTAATGCCTTACCTGTATTTGTGGCAAACAGTGGACATCTTATTAAAGTGTAAGGAAAAACTTTCAGGTAGCTGCAGAGGAAGCTGAGATTTGGGATTCAGATTATGCTCCTGCATTTCTCATGAACTCACCGTGCTCAAAGACCGATGTAGAGCAAGCAGCCTGTCTGTATGCAGAATCAGCCTGCCCAACAGCCTCGCTGTGTTCTGTAAGGTTCACTTGGTGCCCATAAAGGGCTCTGAAATCCTTTGGCCATCCATGGCTTAGGCTTGGCTGAATTGTCCCTTTCCGTCCTTATCAATTTGGAAACCTGAAACAAAACCACTTGCCATGCAGACACAGACAATGTAACTGTGGGTTTGCCAGCTCTTAATGCAATGACAACTCCAAACTCCAGCAGCAAAACCAGCCATGTCCTGCTGGCAGCTTCTGTTTTGACCTTGGGTAGTACCTTGCCCAAGTGACTTGTATGTATTCGTGTTTATTTTCTCTCCCCACCCCTCCTTTTTTTTTTTTTTTTTTTTCTCCAACAGTGTGACGTTGCTTTTGGAAAGCACAACAGCAGCTCCTTCCTCTCCATCCCACACTCATACATAAGTTCACTCAGTATCTTTGCTGGTTATCAGTGAAGTCATGTTGACTTCTGTTGGGTTCGTATTCGTTTGCTATAGATCACAAAATGGTTTTCATCCAGACAATAAGATACAAAGTGACGGTCAGCTCTTTTACACTGCGCTGTGTGTCTTTACTTGCCTCCTATTTGCGTTCATGGCCTCAGCTGGGGCAGGCGCTGTAGTGTGTCACAGGTCACCACCGTCTCCTAGAAAGCTGACTTTCTTCCTCTTGGAATTCTAGAATAATACCCATGGCATATGCCCCTTTACCCAGAAGCTGGAACAGTACATTTATAAAGTCCTATTCTTGGAAAATGTTTGTCAGGATTAAACTTTCCCGTGAGGAGGCAGCTCCCAGTCTGTTTTCAAGTTGGTATTGATGTAGCCTCTGAGTAACTGTAGAAACCTGTGCAGGACTAAAGTGATGGTGCATCTTCTAGCGTAGTGATGGTCCACCAACTCTACTTAGAGTGGCTCTTGGGTAACCTTGTGGCCAGAAATGCTGTGGTTGCACTGCACACTCCTCAGCAACAATTCCGGCCTCCACACTTCCTATAAAGAAGCCCCATGGACTTTCTCTGTTTTGGAGAGGTGGTGTGATGCAGATTCCATTTTCTAATAAATTCTGATTCTGTTTCCTGACAAAAAGAGCTAGCAAGCACCAGCCCATCAGGTGCTGAGTTTGTACCTTATATTTATGTCTACTGGTTGTGTGCTTTTTAGCAAAATGTCCTCAGACCCCCCTGTTCTGAGCTCTGAATCATCACTGCCACCTGTTGTGAAGAAGGAAGTGTTGTGCACGGATGTAGAAACCCAGACTTGACAGGTGCTGTTTCCTCGCATGCTTCCAGCAACAACCAGACCATTGCTGCAGGAGCCAACCCTTCTGAGAGCACAAGGGAGCAATCAGGAGGAGGAAAGGTTGTATTAAGAGGCACTGGCACAAGTCATTCGGATAAAAGCAGCCTGGGCTCTGGGGGCTTGGAAGACCCCAAATTGAGGGACTTGAAGTTATCCACAAAGGGGAAAGCAGCATCATGTGACCTAAAAGCAGGTGGCTGATAATAAGGATCCAGCCTGGTGCTGTTTAATCATCGTTCATTGTCTCTGGCTGGGAATCTTGTAGGAAATTCAATGCTTAATTATGGAGTGCCTTGCAGGGGTATTGCTTTGGGCTCTAAAAGCAGACTGGCTGGAATTCTACCAAAAAGCTCCCCCCCCCCCCCAGTGTTTAACCATTTTTTAAATATATTTTCATATAAAACGTTTATAAAACTGGAAAATTGGAAAAAAAAAAGGTAGCTTAGGACTGTGAGGCTGCCTCGCAGCCTTCCCCCAGCAGGCATGTGCCAGTCCCGAGCAAAGCAGCCCAGCTGCTCTCATCCCCTTCTGCTGGCAGGATGGGCCAGATGAACCTGACCCTGGCCTGTTGGCAAGGGGGTATCTGAGTTTCTGGGAACACATGGCTCTAACAATGACTTTGAGGGTGGGATAAGGTCCCTGATCACATCTAGTTCTCAAATAAAGAAAAAGGCCCGGGAGAAACTGAGTTGCCCAGTGCAAACACTTAGTTATTTTTAGTTTGCTCAACATCAACGTTTCTGTAATGTAATTATCAAAATTTAACTTATATGCTAAAATGCTTTAAAAAATTTTTCTGAGTCATACTAGGATATTTCATAATCATACAGACCATTCCAGGGTCTTTATACTCTACGGGGACACAGATGCAGTGGGAGACACCTCCAGAAATGAGCCCCTAGTCTCTTGCTTGACCTGTGCTAGCAGAGCACAATTCCAACGAAATTCCACAGATTCCAAGACAAATGTGACAGCAGCTGGTATTGCCACAGGAGATGAAGTTGGGACGGATTCATCCTCGCTGCAGCTCCTGCTGACTCACGAGTCCCTTCTGTCTTTCTCCCTGGGGCTTGAGGCGGTCCAAAGCACGAGGGGTATTTGGTTAGGGAGGCTCGCGTGGAAGCCATGCGGGGAGAGGAGCTGACAATATGGCCATCTCCAACCAGCAGAAAACGCTTGCTGCTGGGAGCTGCTCGTTGGCATTTAGAGCACGGTCCAGCAATGCTTTGCTGAGCTGGAGCCTTACTGCCAAAGGAAAAGGTCTGTTTGTGCAGGAAGCCTACGGAGCTCTTGTGCATGCATGTACGGCAAAAACAGTGCGTGTATTTTCACTTCTTTGTTTGTAGCTGCAGTAGTTATGTCGCCTCTTTCTTCTCCTTTCTGTTTCTGTTTTTGTTATTTAATATTATTAAAATAACTAACATGACGCATTATTCTGTTTTAATTTCAAATGAAATTTGGCAACTTCCAGCGGTGGGATAAGGTTTAATTGCTCTTGGCATTTTAAAGAGAGATGCAAATGACAAAGACATTAAACTGACAAATTATGACAGCTCGCATAACACTTTTTCCAATGGATTTTTTCCATGCATTTTTTAAAGCCCAGAATAGTCAGCCCTAATACTACCATATTTACAATAAATCATTATTCTAGTGGAGACATTTTGCTTTGTCAGGCAATACACAATCAGCAGTTTTCAGTAAAGAATCTGAAAACTGTTTAATTCTGTGACACAAACTTGTAAATGCCAGACAACTTAAAATTGGGGCCAATGTGCTGCCCTTAAATTGGGATATTAAGAAATAATTAGAGCACAGTAAGGGCAGGTTGCCAAATGTAACTTTTAAATTCCCTAGTTTGTGTCACTTAGCACAGTGATTGCAATGTGTTATATGTCTTCTGGAAGGCATATGCATGCACTTCCTACAGGGCAGCTTAAGGTTTTGAGGGGTGCCTGCAAGACATCGACGTGGCTGCTTACTTAGACGTGTGTGGCTTCAGGAGACGTAAAGCATCACAGAATTTAGGAACAAGGATGGCTGGGGCTTAAGGTGGGAATGGGAGCCGGTAGCAGTCTCCACCTAGCCTACTTTTCCTACAAAGCTCAGCAATATTTTTTTTATCCTTCAGCACCCCGTGTGGGCTGTGTCACAGTATTTGCTAGTTTAGACAGCCTAGACTGTGGGGAAAAATGTTTGCTTACCTACAAGTAGGAGGCTCTGAGGCTGCGATGAAGTCTTGAGAAAGATTTTGGGATCCATCAAGGTGAACGACTTCCTTTGCCATGTCAGGAACATCTGAGGGTGATGAATATTACATTATTTTATTGTCCTCCCTTTCAAAATAATGCAACATCTATTAATATGCATTGTTCTAGTGCTGGGTATTGAACCTTTACACATATCACAGGAGTTGAAATATTTGTATGCAGAGCTCTGGATTTTCAGTGAAATTCCTGTCACCTGGGCAGCCTCTGGAATTCCGTAGGTGCTGTGGGTACTCTTCCATACGCTGTTCAGGAAACTTGCCTGCAAAGTAAGTTGGGCAGGCATAATATTGGCAAAGTAGCCAGATTGTTCAGCATCATGTGGAGTGTTATTTCTGGAGGAAGAATAGCCAGCGTCCTTTCCACCTTCCCACCCCAAAATGTTCCCTTCTCCCAGGGAGGGATAAGAGAGGGTGGTGGGACCCCTTCCCTTTCCAGTGGCTGCCTGCATTGCTCTTTCTTCTGCACGGTGTGTGAACAGCCTAATGACACGCCACTGGCGTGAGGGGGCAGATCGCAGGGCTGCTGTTTAAAAGCACTTTCCTGAGCAGCGTTTTGCTGCTGCGTTAGCAATGCCGTGCGTGCGTTGGTAAAGGCTGCTTCTCCCTGCAGCCCTCTTACCCGTTGTGATGCTGCTGGCTATGTGACGCAACGCCTCGCTAATTCAGCGCCGTGAAAAGCTCGACTGATGTAAAGAATGACCCCTTATTAAAGAAATAAGCTCCCTCACTGCTGCTTGCAATCACAGCTGGATTTTGTTGCTTTTTTAGTTTGTTTGTTTAAATTTTAAAAAGAACTTGAGGGCAAATTTAGCTTTTCTCATCCGTTCATGCAGGTGGCTCTCACCTGTTGGAGTTTGTGCACCTCTTCAGGATGTAGACAGGCTGTGCAGTAACTTCAGAGGACCACCTCAGGGTGAACACCAGGTGAAGGCAGAAGTTAGCATCCTTCCTGCGACCAGCTCTGAACCATGGTTTTGTGGCGTTTCTGCCTCTTATGCATGATCTCAGCTTCTTCTGCTTTGCCTTTAAGCTTTTTCACGGGTCAATAAATGGCACCTCAGGTAGTACCTCTGACTACCAATGGAGAAGAGGGTTGTCACTGTTGTGAAAGACAGCTGATGTGTGTTTGCCTGAAAAATCAACAAAAAAGCAGAGTATGGATGGAGCTGTGTGACCTCAGCCTCTCTTTCTACTCTTGACTTTTGCACCTTTGCCTTTTTATGGCTTAGGAAACACCTAAAGGCCCAGTAGGATGCAAAGGATATGTTGCCTGCTACTGTGATGCACTGGTCCTGATAAGTCCCTTGGTGTCCTCCATTCCCATTTCCACACTGCTCTGCATGCTCCGTGCAAACCTGCCCAACTTGTTGTTTGTTTGTTCTTCTGCCAGCCTTCACAGTCACATTGTATTACAGGCAGAATGAAAAAGGGGAAAAAAAGTGTTTTGAAAATATTAGCAGCTTGGCAGCTGAAGCTTCCCGAGGCTTTGCAGAGGGATTTGGAGTACTTATTTTCCGTACTTTCACGAGCTGTGCTATGCGCTGTGCAGTAAAGCTCCAGCTCTGCAGCTGATGCCATGGAAGTAGGTTGCTGTGCTCAGATCTGGCATTTGCCTGTGCATCATCTTCCAGGTTCAACTTTAGCACTGGCAAGACCACACCTGCACCGGGGGCTTGGGTTGCTTCCCCTGTGGGTGCCCCACTGCTGTCTCATGCTATTGGGAAGGCGAGAGGGTGAAATCTTAGCACCAGTTTGGTTTCTAAAAACACAGAAAAAACAAATTTGGGAAGAGAAAACTTACCTGTATCAAACTAGGTTTCTTTTCAGTGGACAGAAATATCAGATAAAGTTTTCTTGTGCCCTATGATTTCCCCCCTTGTCAGCTCCCTGATCACATTGGCTAGGCACAAACACTCAGTAACTGGATGTTCTTCATGACTGGTAAAAGATCACTTCCCACAGCCGAGAAGTGGTCCTTCAGTTATTTTGGATTTTGCCATGCCAAAGATGACTAGTCCAAGATTTTACCATCTTAAAAAAGCATATCAGCTCCTCCACTTTGCTCCCAATTCTTCCCTCCTGTTTTAGTGGATATTACATTAAATCACATTCATTTATAGAACAAGCTGTCTCTTTGCCATATTTGTGCACAGCTGCATCACATGCTTTGTGTGGTTCAGGAGGCGTTGCAAATGCATGGGAGCAAAAATGCTTCCTGAGCAAAACAAGGCACCCTGCAGCACACGAGCACTGACCTGCGGAGGTGATGCTCAGCCACTGCACGGAGCCTGGGGAAAGCTGGATTGCTGAGGGCCTGCTGGAGGTGGAGTGCTGGCCTGGACGGACCTCTTCTCTACATGTAGGAGGAACACAGGCAGAGCAGAGAGATGGAGAGGTCCCAGACTGCTGCAAGATGTGTTAGGATATTGTAGTGGCTGGGGGGTTGTTACCAAAGAATGCTTTTGTCTCCTTTGTGAGAGAGCTGCATGCTTTTAAAGAAGTGATTATTAATCTGTTATACTAATTTTTAAAAGCAGTAAATGAGGTACACTGGTAATCATTAGCTGGTGAGTCTGACGTCCACCCCGAGCAAAAATATGGAACAGATGATACAGAGACTGAGCCAGAATGAATGAAGGGACTGAACAGAAATAATTCCAATTAACATGGGCTTGAGGGAAAACAGGTTTGGGGAAATTATTTCATACATCTAACTTGCTGCATTGGAAGATGCTTGGCTTGTTTCTGCTGTGTAGACCCTAGATATTACGCAATTAATATGTTATGTATCACATGAGTTTTCCAGTGCCTAAATACTGGGTTTCAAAATACAAATGTAATTTGGGAATTTGTTGTCACCTGTCTGGTGTGATTCAGGAGGTATCCAGCAAGAGCTGGTTCTCTGCTCCATGCTGCATGGTGCTACTAGAAGTGACTAGCAAGAAAATATAAGAACTATTTTCAGGTGAGAAACCAATGCATTCAATATGGATGGATGAATGGCTCTATAACTGGGGGGGAATTAATTAGGTCATAGTTACAGATTGGGAGTCTCAGCATTGAGAAGCAGTGATTCTGAAAGATACTTGGATAATAACATAATGCTGGAAGCACATGGTCAGCCAATGAGCTGTGTCCCAGCGAGCTAATGCACTCTCCAAATGTAGATGCAACGCTGAAAGATAGTGTCTTATCCTGGTCTGAGCGCTGGAGTGATGGCTACTGGGATGTTAGGTAACTTCAGGTGTCCCCTATCTTGCCTGGAACATGAAAACCTAGGGAGTATTTGGGAAAGCTTTGTAACTCAGCAACTGGAGTCACCGTGAGAGGCTGACCAAAGCAAATTTCTGATATTCTGAACCTTCTTTGCATCTTACCCTAAAATACCTTTGTACTTCTGTAAGTATAGTCCTGCAAGGAAAACTGTCTCAATAATGTTGCTTAATAGAAAATATTAGTTTGGACCTTTTCATTCATATCTGTGACTAAACATCACCAAAATCTATCTGTAGAAGAACATTGTTGGGAACGGTACAGATTAGAAAAGGGAAGGTAACTACTGACCCCCACCAGGGGAAAAACAGTATTTCAGAAGTTACAGCCGACAGACTGCTAAATAGGCTGAAATAGGGGCCCCAGGTACTAGAAAGCCTCCAGTAGGATGCTTCCTAATGAAAGCTCACAATTCCTCCTTCCAGTTCAATAAAGCTCCTGTTTACAAGGGAGCTAGCTGTATCTGCCTTTATTGCCAGCTGTTGGACACTGCAGCGTGGTAACACAGAGACATACAAGTCTTGGCTACCTCTCAGCATGAGAAAGGCTTCTTGAAATCCTGCCCACTGTAGTGTTTTTTGGTGCGTGAGCAGTAGTTAAACGAAAGATGCTCAGTTCTTTCTCATCACTGGGGAGTCAGCACTGGCCAGGGTTCACGTGTAACGCATTAACTCGTGATACTTTTATGCAGTAAGTACAAGTGGGGCTGGTGGGGGAAGCCAAAACCAATTAGATCAATCATCTCCACTTGCTCCAACGGAGGGCGGATTTTGGTGCTGTTCCAGTGTCTGAAATCAGGCATCATCCCCATTTCTCAGTGTTGCTGTCAGCCTGGCAATGCGGTTGGAACTCGGACAGGGCTGCAGAGAGGACTGGGGTAAAAAAAAAAAAAAAAAAAAAATCACTTTGCTGTTTTGTCTGGTAGGAAGGGCTTGCTCACTAAATCTGGCTGCTTAAAAGGCAAATTACTGGTGCTGCTGCTCAGGCTGCAAGGAACCACTTCCTGGCTTTCTTGCTGTTGTTTTGTTTAGACGGCATGTTTTTTTTCCTCTGAGCATGTGAGAATTTACTTACATTTAATTTTTCATGGGAAGAACCTCAGGAGGAACTTCGGTGCCCTGTCATCCTTCAGGTTTACGATGTCTTTCTCTGGGTGGCACCTAAGGATCCTAAGCCAGAGGCACCCCTGCAGGAGAGGCCCCTTGGGGCGCAGAGCTGGAGGCAGCCCAGCAGGTGAGGGTCAGCGTGCACCGGGGTCTGCAAACTCCACAGAGCCTGAAATAAGGAGCAGCTTGTTAGGCCTCCGACTGCGTGTGCCATAACACAGCCTTCTGAGTAGGACACTGAAAATGCTGAAGCACTTTTTGGAAGGAGTACTAGAAAAAAGATCTCTGCCTGAAGCATCACCTGTGTTTCCCCCTAATCCCAGCTGGCAGGACAGAAGTCCCCAAGTACTTGTACTGCACCAGCACACAGGTCTGCTTGGCTTGGCCGTCAGGAGGGAGGAGAAGCAGGAATTAATCTCTTCAGGCAGAAAAAGGAATTGAGCCGAGGCTGCCAGAACGGGTCCGTGCCCTGCCCAAGCTCCTGTGCGGGTAGACAGAAAGGGTGACCCCGTCTGAATGCTGGCCTTGTGTGAGACTTGGCCTGGAGGGAGAGCCCTGAGAGTGGTGAGGAGGTGTGTGGAGCACCTCTGCTTACAGATGGGGTTCGTGACCGAACAGCAGGGCACCTTGCTCCCCAGCACGGCCTTGTCCAGGCTCCTCTCTTGGGAATGGAGCCACCCTCTGAGGGAGGATAAGCTTCACTGTCCACAGGCTTTTCCCCCAGACATGCATTCCTTTGGCAGCCCCGTATCACTTGAAAGCAAGCAGGCTCCTCAAGAAGCACCAGGCTGCTCTCCAGGACTGTGTTAAAGGGACTGGACCGCATTTATCCAGCGGTGCGAGTGCTGACAGGGCGCTGCTGTGGGGCACGCAGCCATGGTGGGACCCACATGGACGTTTTGGCACTGGGAAGGAAAGCTTTCAGTGGTGCTCGTGTGGTTCAGCAGCAGTGAAGGGGACGGCTGAGGACTGTGGAGCTGAGTGTTTGTGGGTCTAACCACAGTTTTGTGAAAGGGAATAACTTACCAAGCGGATATCCTGCTACCCCCTCGATTATGCCTGTAGCAGACCTGTTTGCTGCGTTCTGTGAGGTACTCAAGCATTGCAATGATGGGGAGCCAGAGACATGCCTTACCTCACAGTTGCTGAGCTCCCATATCTCACACCATTTCAGCTACACAGTGCCTTCAGGAGGAGCATGCCCCTATACCTTGCTCTCTTCCAGCCTGCAACAAGTGGCATAAAAGACTGTGCACACAATGGAAATACCCTCAGAGTCACTACGCACAACATGTGCTTTCTTCATTGTGAAGGGGAGTCAAGAAGCCAGGCCTGAGCGTAGGCTGTTGTTCTAACCTTTTGCTCACATTCAGGAACAATGACCTATTGTTATGTTGTTTCCTGCCGATTATACTAATAACCAGCGAGCAGTGAGGCATGAAAAGTGCTCGGGTTTCTTAGATCGAACTCTAATGTAAAAAAAATGTCAGCTTTTTAAAGGCCAATCAAAAATGCACAAGAAGGCAAATTGTATAAAATAGGAATTTTGCTGTAATCTTCAGAATTTGAAAACTTCGGGGAAGAAATGGATTTTATCATGGGCCCTCAGGTGAAGAACTTTTGTTCTTTTCAACTATTTTACAATTTGGTGATTATATACAAAAATTTATTCTCTGAATGAGTGTAGTCTAATGTTGGTAGAACGCATCTGTTTGTGAGAAGATGCCCCGTGCTGTGGGATCCCCTTGTCTGTCTTTGGCTGGCAGCAGCAGCTGGAGGCGTTGGGCAGGGAAGGTGTGAGTTCCTGTGGGGGTTTTGCTTTGCCAGGCAGCTGAACTGCACCACAACCGTGCTCTCGCTCCCCTTCCTCAGAAGAGGAGGGGAAGAAGAAAAGGAAAGGAAAGAAACAACTCATGGGTTGAGTTAAGGATAATTTAATTAAAGGAAAAATAATTAAGGTTAAATTATTAAATTAAATAATTTAACTAAAGGGAAAGGAAAAAGGAATTGCTCTCTACTTCCCACCAATGAGCAATGCTTGACCACGTCCTTGAAGCAGGGCCTCAATACACGTAGCTGTTGTTTGGGAGGACAGACATCTTCACAAGAGCCCACCCCTCTCCTCTTCTTCCCCTTTCCCCCCTTTTATTGCCGAGTGTGACACCTCATGGTATGGAATATCCCTTTGGTTTAGGTCAGCTGCCCTGGTGATGTCCCCTCCCCATCACTTGCCCACCCCCAGCCTGCTGGCTTCTGGGGTCTTGGAGGGAGTCCTGATGCCGTGCCAGCGCTGCTCAGCAGCAGACACAGCACTGGTGTGATGCCACCGCTGTCCCAGCTCCACGTGCAGAGCGCAGCGCTGTATGGGCTGCTGCAGGGCAAGGCAACATCCCAGCCAGACCCAGCACAGCTCTGTGAGCTTACTCAAGTGTTACAATTATTTGTGCACCAGCAAGCCTGCAATATATTAGGTATAAAACCGATTGTCACTGAAATACATGTTAGTGACTTCAGTGATGTGGCACCAAAGATGCACTGGGTGATGTTCAGCTCTCATTTGGGCAATTCAATAACAAGCTATTAGCGGCAGACTAATGACATCTGCATGTAAATGTTCTGTCTGCAGAGAAGGTCACGCCCCTCATATTCTGGGTTTTCATTTGTTCTTTGGGGCTGGCTTAGCTTTTAGTGAGCTTTAACCTGGGAGGTGCAACATATCATGGCACTTCGAAGGCTTTGCTGTCAGACAGATGACGTTCGGTGTGAATATTAACAGGCAGACAAGCCTAAAGTAACTTCATTGAGGGGATGGGATTTCCTTACTAAAGTGATGTGGTCCTTTAGTTAGCCAATGCTACTAGAGAGCTTATGCAAATCAAAAATCCTTTGCTTGAATTGTGGATCCAGTTACTTTATATTAGCAAAGTCAACTTGACAGGGACAATTATTTATAAACAACGTGATATTTATCACTTGATAAGCAAATACCAATTTGTGTAGGCTGCCTGCACCATAATTTCTTTACCTACTAGTTTGGTAACAGAATCCCTCAACATTCAGATACTTCATTTTCTTACTATTAGGCTGGTAAACAGGTCTGTATGATACATTTCCACAGTTTTCCAGTGGATCTGAATGGCACCAGATCTCTCTGCTGGAACTCCTCCTATTCATACCCATAAAAATGGCCCTAGGATTAACAGGATGCTGCCACACCAAATCTTGGCATGCAGAAAATTTTCAGCAGTGCTGGCTGCACTAGAAAACTTCTGCCTTTTCACCTGCATCAACATTCAACTTACGTTAGTTTAGCACACCTACTCATGAATAAGCGTAAATCTAAGCAAAGCTATTTACTAAGTAAATGAATTTTAAAATCATCCAGCTTTGTCCACAGGTGTCATATCCCATGCTGATTCATGTGGCTTTTGTGGAATTCCGCTGCACAAAATGAAGGTGGCCCTGTTTTGTCACTCAGCTAAAAGGTGTTCGCTCTTAACAGCTACATTGGAAAGGGACAAGAATTTTCTCTGTACACATTTTTTAAAAAATAGTCTCTGTTTTCAGATGCCAGTTCTGCACTCCAATTTATTTTCAGCATCTGGGGATAATGAGGATGGAAAACACAGTACACACTTCTCAGTCACGTAAATAAGTTGTAAAACATACTGAGAGTTTTCATCACATCTTCAGCAATGGATCGTTAGATAGGAGGAATAAACAAAGGGACCATCAGCATGACCTCTGTATAATGCACTTAATGACTGCCAGCTACATTCATAAATTTGCAGACAGTGGGTTTTATCACCGTGTGTAAATCAAGGCCGAGTTTCATTCTTGCTGTGGAGTCCATGAGAAAATGGAGACTGATGCCTTCCATTGCATTTTAGGAGTTTGAGTGGGATGTGGGCTGGAGGCTACTAGTGTATATCATATGGTTAGGTGGGATATTATATAGACTTCTACTTGCTATTTTGGTTGAAAATAATTATTTACTGTGGTACACAACAACTGTTTTAAAATAGAAATGGAGTGATCTTATGTGTCTTAGTTTTTTGGTGTTCTTTTTTTCCCCTTTTCTTAACACTACTCAGACAAATACACTCATTGAGCCAGCATTGCATGCCCCGGTGACAGGAAAGCCCCACACCATATAGCACTGCTTCAAGGGACTTCACAGAAAAGGCTGGAGCATGATGCCAAGCTGGATTTTGCTGATAAACCCCACAACTGAAGGTATCCGTGCTGCAGCCACTGGGCCCAGATCAGGTGGCAAGTGACGGGAAGTAAGGAAATGTCTTCAAGTTACACCAGGGGACGTTCAGGTTGGATATTAAGAATTTCTTCATGGAAAGGGTGGTCAAGCATTGGAGCGGGCCGCTCAGGGAAGCGGTGGAGTCCCCTTCCCTCTCCAGACAGGCCGTGTTCTTGAAAACGTGTGTTTTCTTCCTTTGGGAATGGGTCTAGTTGCACTAACTCTTTTCAGCACTCGAATACATTTCAGCACAATAAGCACTGTATAATTAAGTCATTTTTCTACCAGTAAAGATCTCAGTGCTGGCTCTCCCTCAGCAGCTTTGTTGATGACATTGTAATTCAGTGAGCCACAGAACTGTGGATATATCTGAAGTATGGTTTCTTTTAAATTGATTTTCTTTACAGATAAGTTTTCTTCCTGGGCATTTCTGTGAAAGCTTCTGTCAGCCCTCCTTAATTGAATTGTAGCTGGAAACAATAATATTACATTTACATTAGCTCTAAAAGTCTCTGCATTTTTTCCCCTGTAGCCCATCTGGCTTTAATGCCTCTAAATTTTGATTTAATGAAATTTGTTCATCTTAACTAACTAAATGTGCTGCGTTAACGAACTGCTGTATTAAGCAGGTAGTTAAAAAAAAAAGTGTAATATTGATGTTTAGTCTTGGTAAAAGCACTTTCCACAAGAACAATACAGCATTCCTGCTTCAGCTCGTGTAATTAGTTTCCTTCTGCGTGGGTTTTCAAACTGAATGAACCTGAGCTAAAAATGATCCGGATCAGCACAAAAAAAACCAACAACGTGAAGGCGTGATTACAGCATGCCGGTTCCCCTGGCCACCAGCACGCAAACGAATGATGCACAAGAATTTAAAAAGCAAAATCAGCCCCGCAGATTTACGCTTGATTTAAACAATCAGCACATAGACACCAAGTGTGATGTGTACGGGAGTCGTTTTAGGCAACCCTCGCCACGCTTTCTGACTCATTAGCAACAGAAAGGCTTCTCAAGGGAGCTGCTGTCGGGTTACTAGAGCAGCATTCCTCCACACCCATCAGACAGGGCGCGAAGCCTGAGTCTCTGCAACCCTCCCTACCCACAGCCATTCCCTCAGTAGGGAGGATGTGCTTCCCGGCAAGGAGGATGGCTCTGGCAGAGGCTGTTAGGTAAAACCTGTCAGCAAGAGAACTACATCCAGTTAGGAAAAGAGTTGAAGACACTGAAAGACGGGGGCTGGTTTTGAAGGCCAAGAGGTAGGGAGCATGCACCAGACCTGGCAGAGGAGAACCAGCCTGGATCAGTGCTCTGCAGGCACCCAGGTACCTCCGCGGGCAGGCAGAGCACGAAGACGCCAGCAGAGCCAGCACGAAGGGGATGTCCTTCCCCTCTGAAACCTGCAGAGAGTTTTGAGTGGCAGGGAGGGATGCTCCCTGCCACTTGAAATAAACACAAATAAACAATCAGGCTGCACAAAAGCAGGAGATCCATTTTACACCCTCATTTATAACCCTTCTACTCATTGTGGGTTTTTCTAATGAATCGGCGAAGATGCAGGCCAAGTACCACAGCTGTAATTGTGGTAGGTGCGAACAGGGACTTCTCCTTGATAGCCATAGGAGAAAACTGCCCAGGGCTGGGCTAAATGCCTTGGAGCAGCTGGAGTAAGCAGGCAGAAAATAGCAGGCAGGCTCTGCCAGCAAGTAAACGCGGCTGAGCACAATACCCAAACTACTTCTGTAGCCAGCCAGGCACCCCTAAGAAGGTGAGGTTGAGACGGAGATTTAGGAATTTTTGTTCTGGATATCATCTGGGTGGCCCAGCCCGTGCTGGGGAGTAGATCTGCCCCTTCCTGACACAAGCTGGCAGCACTCTTCCTGTTTTTCCCCACAACGCTCCCGATGAAATGTGGAAATCTGACCTTGAGGATAATAATATGTCCCTAGGACCAGAGAGGGGTGCTCAAACACCGTGATAAAACACGCCGTGTAAGTGCCGCAGATGGAAAGCGGATCTGGGTTCAGGGTTTGCCAAGTGGGAACAGTAAAGGTCAGGCTTGCAGAAGACCCTTTGGGGAGCAGGCTGTGCAGCAAGAAGCCCAGCCCGAGGAAAGGGGAGCGCCTCCGCTGCTGGCCTGCTAGCTGCCCTGCAGGTACTGAGGAGCTGAGCGCGCAGCGTCGTGCCGTGCAGAGTAAGCAGAGCAGGCTCGGGGAGATGCCTGACATACATTCAGAGGTGTATTTAATATCGGGCGCTTCCGGATTCCACGAACATGCTGGGGATTTTGGCATCAGGTCAATGTTTGCATCAGTACCATGTGTCTGTGGAACAGCAGTGCTTACTTTAGAGCCGGCTATCAAAATAGTTTCCATTATAACCCCTTGTTTTCACATGCTTCTTATTTTTTTTTTTTTTAAAATCCTCTTTTGAGTAAAAAATTTCCATTTTGTATCTTTGCCAAAAGGTGAAGTCCGTCCCCCCCCCCTCTTTTTCTTCAGCTTAGAGGAAGAATCTTTTGGACGTTTTTCAGTCATGGGAGAGTGGAAAAAAAAATGCGTTTTCCCAGTAGGGAAAGAAAAAGATGCATATTTTCGTAAAAGTAGAGAGAAGGGGGAAATGAAACCGAAGGCTAAAACTTGTATTTTGGCCTAGATTTCTGTAGTTAACTAGCATCGTAGGGAATGACTTTGATTTCACAAAGGCAGAGATTATTCTGACTTCTGGCAGTTAATCAGGCCCAGGTCCAGGTTTCAATCATTGCTGGTGTTCAGGATATTATTTAAGGTTGTGTCTTTACAGCTGCCCATTTAAAGGGGAAGGAGCTGGTCCCCTGTGGTCGCCTGCCCTTCGGAGCTAATTATAGTCCAGCAGCACATTGAAATTCACTCCAAAATCTCATTGAACGGAGAGGAACTAGAGGAACGGTTGTGCCAAGCTCTCAGCTTTTCCAAAGATGAGAGTTTTCTCAATTCTCGCTCAAGCAAGTGGACATGTCGAAGCCATGGGCAGGCTCAGGCACTCTGCAAGGGCGTTCAGGGTGTTCACGTGTGGCTGGTTTAAGCAGCTGAGAAACTTCATTTTTGAATTTGCTAATTTTTTGTTGTCACTGTTGATGATGATGTCTCTTTTCCCCCTTCATATAGGCTAGGAAGCATCAGTGTAAAAATCTGCTGTGCCGTGTATAGTCACATTGAGTCAGTCAACGAGCAGACGAGGAAGGAAAGAGATAGGCATCTAGCAGCCACCACGGCCAGTGGGCCTCTGCTCCTAGGCTGCTTTCTGTTACTGCTTTTCCTGGTGGGAGCTGTGGCATTCCTGGTAAAGCCCCTTCCACACGTCCCACGAAATACACCAGGTGAGCCCCACTGTTGGGCTAATGGTACCGTTGTGACCTTCAGATGTGCGTTTTCGGGCCCTTTTTTGCAACTTTTAGCTACGCAGCCTGAACATTTCATTAAATGTTTCACTTTCTATCACTCAAAACCTGCTCTAAGTGTACGTATGTTTGGCAAAGACGTCCCAAATGATGTGTTTATGTTGCTCTGGTGCCAAAAAGCAGTGATTCATTAAGAAGCCTGGAGACGTGGAGGGAAAGCTGCAGCCAGCAACCACCACACGTGCTCTGAAGAACAGAAAGCTGTGTTTTCCTAAGGAAAATGGCCGGTGCAGTGGGACGGGTGTCATAGCTGACTGAAGGGAAGAGGCACTGCTGGACAGGCTGGATGAATTCTCAGGGATAACTGGGCTTTGCTGCAGCAACAACAGCCAGGAGGCTGCCGTTAAGCACAAGTGGGAGAGGGAAAAAATATCCAAGGAGAGCCAGTGAAGCTGGTAGGAGCCTTTCCTCGTGGTGCTGAATTGGGGTGTTCCTGTGCTGGGAGCACTGCTACGGTGAAGAAGAGGTGGAGGAGGAGAGGTGGTGTCCCACAGTAGGAACAGACCTCCAGCTGCTTCGTTTTCTCTGCTGGGACTATGCCAGCTCCTATCAGCAATGGGGCCTGCTCGCTCTATTTATTGTGACTACCGATACGGACTCCAAGTGGCTAAAGTCTCTGGAAAGCTGGCAAAACCCCAGCTCTTGAGGAATTCCACAACCCGGCATGGCATTTTTGCACCAGCGCGTTCTTCTTCCCCAGTGGCCTGAACTAGGACAAGCAGAAGGCTATTAATAATTTTTAATGCAGTCCTTTTTGCTTCCCATCGTAAATCTGGAACCACGGACAAAATTGATACCCGGTGATAAATACATGCTTGATCGGAAAAGATCTGGCAGTTGTTGTGTGTTTGGAAAAGGGAAACGCTGCCGTGTGCTACCGTAGGGCTGTCACCACGCCGCGGAGCTCAGCGCAACAGGCAGCTGCCGGGACTGCACAAAGAGACCGAGCACATAGGAACAGCACAAGTATTGATAGTCCTTATTATTGATGATAGTGAAAACATAGAGGAGCTTTTGAACATTTAAATTTAGCATTCCAATAGGTATGTGGGTGAGGCCTTACAGGCTTTGGATAATGTATCAGGGGGCGTCTCTGTGGGGCTCATCTTTTTTTTCAGGGATATCTGGTATAGGGTTAGGGAGAAAGTGGGATTGAGTATGTCCGTTCCCCTTTGTGCTAATCTGAGCCCTGAAGAACACATTTTAATAGTATATTACGTTTCAGTAAGATCCAACTAAATAAATAAATAAATCCTGCACAGCTCTGCTGGTGTCAGAAGGGCCTAATTAATCATTATCTGAACTGCTCATTTGATCACCTTCCATAGTCCTGCACAATTGGGCTAAGAAATTCTCTAAAACCTAGATTACACCACTCCTGCTACTTGTGTCATGAGGCTTTAGGCAGCCAGTAACACCTAAAATAGCAGATGTGAAAGTAATAATGGCCCAAATGGTTGTTGAAATACTCTGGGTCTGTGAGTAATGGAAGGTTCCTGTGTAGATCAGGTTTGCAAAACAGCAACTGACTTCACATATTTTCAAGTGGGAAAAAAGAAAAAAAGATTGGCATCAAACACAGAATAGAGAAATGTCATAGAATTTAGAATTTGCTCTTAAAGAACATTAAAGAAGAAAACATTGTAAAGACATTGTGGGAAGTAACAAGGATGGAGGGCAAGCATGCAGAAGCTATTAGAAGGAGGCGCAGCAGGAGAGCAGGGCGGTTTCCGAAGCTGAGGAGCACGGCACGTGCGGGAGGCGAGCACATTTACTTTCCATGCCTCCAGAAACATCTGGGCCTGGACCATGCTCTTTCTGTTTTCTGCCTTTCAACCACACACGATATGTAAATTACTTTAGAAGATCTGTGCCACGAGAAGCTGCAAACTGCTATTAAAATGAACACGGGGATTTTTCAGTACACTCGCAACGTTCGCTTCTGTAGAAGCCTTCCCTTGCCAGGCACGAGTAACGTAAGTCAGAGGGTACAACAAAGGCTACAAATCAGGTGTTACAGTCACATGGGTAGATCTATAAGCATTCATCACCGACCATTTAAAATCACATCGATGCAGCTATTGTGAAAGTGCCCTCTAGGTACAGAACGGCACCGAGTCAGGGAGCATCGCCGGGGCCACGCGGCCGAGGGTACCCAGCACGCGGCCCGGATCATAAATTATTGAACTGCCGTGGCAAAGAATTGTTTACGTGATTAACCACTGTCTGAAATTTGCCTACAAAGTGTTTGGTGAATAATTTAGGCTAGCAAACGAGTTCGTAAACGCACGGCCTATTTGCGGATGATTTGTGAGCAGAAAGAAAAACTGCCTGTGCCAAATTGCCACGGATAAGTTTGCCCAGCTGTGCTTGCGATGGCAACAAGCTGGGCAGGACAAAAATACGAGGAGATGCTGAAACAGAGCCAACATCACCTGAACGCTGGTAAAAGTCTCAGCCCCTCAGATCTCTCTTAGGTAAGGGCCAGCCTGCGTGTCTCCCAGCAGCCTTACTGCTGTACAAGCAGATCTCATCCAAGGAATGTCCACTATTTGTTTTAATCAGAATAGTCCTCATTAGCATATTAATTGCATTGGCCTAAGGCTTTGAACCCCTAGCTTCCAAATTTAAAGACCGAACTACAGAGGTTCCTCTCAGCTAGCTGCTCTGCATAGCTCCCTTTCATTCGCCTCTGCAGAAAGTATGTATGTGGGGTTGTTTTGCGGGGGGAAGGGAGGCCGTAGATTGGTGATGATCACTCAGACACAATGGCCTCTTTTTAAAAAGAGCCTTCAAACTCTTTTTGTGCTGTATTTGTGTCTAGGAGATGGGAGGTGACACTGCCAGAACACAGAATTGCTGCTGAATGGCTATTCAATACAAAAAAAAAAAGGACACAAACATATATTAACATATTTTTAAAAATACTGTAGCATATTTTAAAATATATATTTTTTTAATTATTTCCAAGTGAGAGAACAATCTAGGGTTATTTTATTTTGACAGTGCTTGTTTAAGAACTACATCCAGTCAATGTTCTAGTCTTGAGCAAACAGGCTCGTGCGGGGCCCTCTCCAGACTCTTCCCGTTTGTAGCTGCAAGCTCTCTACAGGCAGGTGCAAATTCATTGTCCTTGTTAGAATCCTTAGTGTGAACCATGACCAAAAATATATATATATATTTATCTTCTTGTTCATGTTGGCTCATGTCATAACCTTTGCTTTGTTCACTTCATTATACAGTTCTCCAGTCTGTAGGATGCAGTGCTGCTCCTCTTCTACCAGCTCTGCGTTGAATTTTATTTCCTATTTATATTTTAATTAATATTTTTTCCTCTTACAAGGTTGAATGCTTTTGCCAGTCCTGCATTCTGAATGCTGTGGTTAAACATGGTCTCCTCTCCCGGCAGCTTCTGTTATGTTTAGTGCCATAATTTAATCTCAGTGACTGAAGGAAGAGAAATATAAATTCACTTTTTAAAAATGCCTCTTCACTGAATGTGATCCTGCAGAGCTCTAAAGATGGGACAACGGCATCCTATGTGTTGTAGGTCATGTATTGCCATCAGTTGTCCCAGTATAATAAGCCCACTGAAGTACAGCCTTCTTTGAAGCTTTGCTGATGGATGGAATTTGTTCTTTGATGTGTGAGAGAGGTTAAAAGCTGTGCATTGTGCCATTCTCCCTTGGGAACTACTTGGAAATTTTACATTCTCTCCAGTAAAGACACCTCATGCTAGCCATTTATACAAGGAGCAGTATTTGTGTGCTACAAACACCTCTGACGTTCACAAAGAAGCTATTCTTCCTCCTTAGGTGGAGGATTTGAGCAAGTGCAGAGTTTAACAGAACTCCCTATGGCACAGTAACTTGGGACGAGAAGGGAAGAAAGGTGCGGGTAGCATGATGCAATCAGATAAACACAGTTCTGACACCAAAACCTAGCTATGACACTGCATCCAATGACCACATTTACGTGAATGTTGTGTCAGGGCAGTTGGGCACCACTTACCAGCGCTGAATAAAGGATCTATGGGGATAGTGCTGGATGCTCCCAGCACCTTGTCCATCACAAGTATCAGTCTCCTTAATAAGATCTTGAAATGTGCTAACGCAAGTAAATTATTTCTTGTTGAAAATTTGCTCTTTGGGTACATTTTGTAATCAGAAGCTTCATTTTCTTATTCTAGATGATACGCCTACAATCTGTTAGTGTTATAATGTTTATCTTCCCTAAACTAGAAGTGAACTTCCTGACTTTGTAGAGCAGCAATCCTACCAGAGTAGTTCTGCAACATACTGCTAAGCACCACTGAGGTATGGTGGTGACGGGACCCTTGCAATGAGATGGCTGCAAAGAAATGATACAAAAAATCACAACCATCAATTAACAATTTTTTTTTTGGGGGGGGAGGGGAAAGTATTGGCAATTAATTCACTTGGACTGGAGGATGTGATAGCTATACCCATTTTATGTGCTTACAGACAGACTTTGAGGAGTTTATTACCTTCACAGGAATCATTGCAGACAGATGATCTATACATTTGCATTGTAAACTGGGTAGGGGAACACAAATTCCTTTGATAAAATTAATGAGATGCACCAGAGGCAGGCAGGAGCACTTTTATGTTCCTGTTTACAAGTAACTCCAAAGGGATAATTCAGGTTTCTCAAAACAAACCCTTCTAAAGTCATTTTTCAAGGTAATAAATGGGGGGAATTGATGGAGGAAAAAAAAAATCTTCTGAGAAATAAGTGCTAGGATTCAGTTGTTTAAGAAGCTTCAGGAAGCATCTCCTTGTGTGGAAGGAGGGATCATCAAAGCATCTCCTCTAGCCTCTTTCTTAACTCCTGCTGCATAGCTCCGTCTGGTGTCTCTGTGCGTGTCCCTGCCACTTTTCCACAGCGCAGTGCTCTGCAGGGGGCTCCTGGGCTGCCAGGAGCGCTGTAATGCTTGCTCTTCTTGCACTTGTGTATTGAAATGCAGCACCTGTGTCAGTCTTCGCTGTGCACATCCACACCAAGCCTTTTGCTGGAGAGCACTTGTTGCACTTTGCATCTCATCTTGTGGATTTTGAGTTGTCTCCCAACTTTCAGTGTTTTTCTGAAGCTGTCGACAGCAGCACTAGACACCGTATAGTGGTTTTTGCCTGGTAAGAAGCACAGTGATGTAACTGTATCTCTACTTACCATTTTCCCATTTGCACATCCAAATGAGAATATTACCTTTCCTGTGCATCAGCAGCAGCTCACATGCATCAGCTTTCTCGGATACAGCTCCTGCAGGCTGCTTTGCTCAGTCCTTCATGTCTGACTTTGTTCTTCTGACCCTATTCAAACTCACTTGGTTGAACAAGCTGAGTTCATTAAATAATCCAGATAAGTCTTTGACTGCCTTGTCCTTGTTATCACTCTGGTAATATTTACTCCACCTAAAGCTGCTGCCAGGAGTGATTTATTTAGCCTTTCAGAGCTGTTTGAAATAATTCCTCCCTAGATGGCCGATGAAAGCACTGAGAGCCTCCCTACAGCTCCCCAACAGAAGCACCCTCATTAAATGTTAGTGCCCCGCAAGCAATTGGTCTTCTTTTCATTTATCTAGTTCTTCATCTGTTTGTGCTTTAGTAATTTTGTGTTGTCCTCACTTTTTCCTCTCATACTACATCAAATACCTGATGGAAGTCTATTACGCTCAAGGCAGTACCTTTGGGAACTGGAAGCATAATCGCATCGAATAAGGGAATGGGTTTGTTTACTACGACTTGTTTTCTATAAAAAACATGAAGATTGGTGTTAGTTGTATTCTTGTCTATTTGTCATGTCTTAGTTGACTACAAGACTCTTTGACTGATGCCAGGTTAAGCGGCTGCTGCTCTGTTACCCCGTTATTCGTTACCTGAGTACTGGAGCCCCCAAAGCACCATCGTAGCACCAACACCGTGATGTTGGAGGGCCACAAGTCTCCTCGGCCACCCTCTCTAGGACTTCCAGGCCACTCCAAACCGTGCTAATTTCACCCTGTGTCCCACTAACAGATGTTCTCTGGCATCTTCTTCACAAGAGCCTTCCGTGTCCTCCTGTGATGCATCTTCCTGCTCGTTCCTAGGTGCTGAGCAGCAACAGCGACTAGATTTGTGTGTGTGTTTTTCTCTTCTTTCCCTCCGTCGGCTAACAGTTACCTGTGTGTTCTAGGACTAAGCCCACAGCAGGGCTTGGAGTACGCAGCAAAAGAAGCATAACAACGAGAACTAGAAACTTTGTGCCCTTTGCCCCGGTGCGAGGCAGGACGCCGCCATCTGCCCCAAGCCTCCCCCCTCGGCTGATCCCCCCGGCCGCCTCCCTTCTTCCCCGCCTCAGAGCGGCGCCCCGGCTGCCGGGGGCTGCCCTCCGGGCCCAGCAGCCGGCACGGCCTCGGGGAGGGCCCCGCGCGGGGCCGAGGCGGTGCCGGGGGCGGGGGCCGCGGTGGGCGCGGCGCCGGGCCCTCCGTCCCGCTCGGAGCCGTGCCCCGGCAGCATGAGGGGCGGCCGCCGGGACACCGCCGCCGCCGCCGCTCCGGG
>CM021733.1:55106849-55260894 GCA_011075105.1 Heteronetta atricapilla | reverse complement strand
CCCGGCGGGCGGCGTGACGGCGGGGCGGCTGCCGGCCGAGCCATGGGACAGACCTCGGTCTCCACGCTGCCCGAGCCGCACGGCGGTGAGTACCGGCGCCGCGTGAGCCCCTGTGCCCGGCCCGGCCCCGGGCTCCTCTTTCCGTGCCCCCCGGGTAACTAATGGGAGGGAGGGAAGGGGGGAAAACGGGGGGGAAATAATAAAAAAAGGGGGGGAAGGAAAGGGCTGCTGGCACCTCGCCCGGCAGCGCGGCTGCTAACCCGCCCCTCCGGCTGCGCTTGGCTCCGGGACGGTTCGCTGTGTGAGCGGTATTTGTTGGGAATAAATAAAGAGCGTGAGAGGGGAGCTTCTCGTCGGTATCGTTATTTGCGGTGGAGGGGCCGTCGTTACTTGCGGAGTGACTTTCTGGAGGCAGGACGGAGCAGCCGGAGGCCTGCTGGGGTAACCTGGGGGGGCTCAGGGACAGGGACGCAGCCCCTTGGTGCCTTCCTCCAGCAGCCGTGGGATGCAGGCGCTAAGGCTGTGCCAGGTCTGGAGTGCCCTGCAGAAATGGCATTCCACAAGTGTCTGTCTATTTCCCTTGCATTCACTTAAAAAAAAAATCCCATTGTAGTCCTTTGTAGCAATTGTCTTCTGAACTTTATTCTTAATTTTCTCCCTGCTCTTAACGTGGGAATACGCTGTCTGCTAGGAGACACTGCAGCAGATTTCCTTTATCCCCCTTTCCCCCCTTTCCTCTCTTCATGGGACGTTCAAGCATAGCTTCAGCAGTAACACCTACGTTTCCAGCGCAGCTTGGTTGTGTTGCCAGTGGTGCAGCTTTCCCCTCCTACCACCCCAGCAAAGATCTTGGGTGATTTCTTCTTCTGCCAAGCGTTACGTTGGACCATTTCCAACGCGCTTCCCCATCGTGCTGAAGGTCTCGCCCGGCAGCCAGCACGTTAGGATCCTACCGAGGTAGGCATTGAGGAAACAGCTGTGAGGAAGCAGATGTGCGGGTTAAAAGCTTTTGTTAAACTTCCCGTACCAAAACGTGTCTGAGCGGCTATGCACAGAAGTGTATTGTGGGGTAATTTTGGCAGAAGTGGGGCCTGTGTTTTGACAAATCAGAGCTGTGGGGCTCGCGTTGTCTCCGCAGAATGCGACTGCACTGTAACTGGGCTGGGTTTGTAGGTTTAACTACAATAAAAAAACATCACCCTTGAATATTTCCCAAACAAAAAATGATACTTCCAATCAGGAGCAATCAGAGCCAGTTATCTGAAGGTGTAGATTATAACGACGCTACCTTGGTGCAGCCAAATAAATTCTCGTCATCACCCATCTAAGAGCAATGGGCTTGTACCGAGACGCTGCTGCAGCCTTCAGGAGGTCTCGCAGAAGAGCAGTCCTGCTGCAGGTTCAGCCCCATTGGAAGTGTTGGGAGAGCGCGTCCTCAACGAGAAGCCCTTGGGGCAGGTATGTTCTTGGGTGCCATGAGCTCCTGGGAGGGGCAGAGCCGTGTACGTTCTCTCACCTGCTGCGTGGGCATGGTCTGAATGCTCGATAAATCACAAAGTTTGGGATGCCTGGTCCAGCTCAGTCAGGGTGGGGGCTGGCTCCCATTGCTTCCGATTCCTTATGCGAGGAATCCCAAAATCTTCTTTGATTTCGGCACGCTGGCCAACGACAAGCTGTTTAAGTCTTTGACAGCTGCTAGAGATTAGAGTTGAAGGAGATCCCTGTCTTGTACGCGCAGTTTTAGTGTTTTAGTGCCAAGGAATCAATAGTGCATTCAGATCCCTAGTGAGCCAAACAAAAGCAGCTGTGAGAAGTCGCTTGCCTGTTGGCTCCATTCTTCTCCCCAAACACGCCAGCCTTCAGGGGTTGTGATCCTGCTCTCTCATGCCCTTCGTGTGCCCATGCGGGGTTCAGAGGGGCTGTTTTCTGGGCACAGCAGGGCACGGTACCGGTGAATCACAGCAGGGCCTCAGCTGGACCGTTAGGCTGAAAATGGCTTGATACAGGAAACTCAAAATGTTTTTCCTGAAAGGGCATTATAATAAATGCAACATACTGTACAATACAGTACTCAGTATGAGCACAATCCGATGTCCTGCTTTATTTTTTTTCCTCCATTCCTTAAAGATTCACTTTAAATAGAAGATTTTACTCTTGGAAAGGGAAATAGAAACTGAAATATTTAAACAGCCTGACGTCCTGGTGGCATTTTCCCGCTGGGTTAAGTGCAAGACTGAGGCCTCACTATAAAACTCTAACTTCTCAACTCGGCAAATGCATATTCACCAGCCAGAGCAGAGCTCTATACAGAGAGGAGGGCTCGCGTTTTTGTGCCCCACTGCCTTCCAGCAGCTTCCAGCACGTGCAACGTCTGCGTGCAGCCATGCTCTGTCCCTGGGGCTTGCTGTCGGCTGTGGGTGTTGGAGTATTTTGGACAGGAGAACCTGGGCGTTGGCCTCCTCCCCTAGCTGTGATGGCTAGGGGGACAGCAAAGCAGGTCTTAGCTGTCTGTGGACACCCAGCAGGCAACCTGTTGCTCCTTCTCCTCCTCAGCTCCAGTTTTTCTGGCATTTAGATTAATTTTCTAAAGCTTGTTTGTTATCTGTCGTGGTCTGCAACTGTGAACAGAAAAGAGGAATTGGCCAGTGATAGCCAGACAGTATAGATACGTGGAAAAGGATGAGTGCGCGCTGTCCTTTTTCGTCTTCCTTCCTCTTCTGTGATTATCCCGTGCCTGGCAGGACTTGATTAAAGTGCTCTCTCTTCATTCATTGGCTCAGGTTCGGTGCTTTTTGGGGTTATCAGCTCTCCTATGCAAAGGCTATGACTTCTTTCTGATAAACAGCTTATCAAAAGATAAGAGTTGTGCGTTTTTTCCTTTTGGGTTCGTTCTGGGGTGATTCAGTACCACTCGGAGTACTGGCAAACAGCTGAGTCCTCAA
This sequence comes from Heteronetta atricapilla, assembly GCA_011075105.1. Taxonomy (NCBI): domain Eukaryota; kingdom Metazoa; phylum Chordata; class Aves; order Anseriformes; family Anatidae; genus Heteronetta; species Heteronetta atricapilla. The sequence goes on along the minus strand of CM021733.1, from coordinate 55,257,952 downwards.
GTGGAAGCGTGATTGTCATGTTGCGAAGCAAACTCTTACAGGGAAAAATAAAAATAAAAAGGGTATTTTCAAGGGGGTGGAAAAGATTTCTGCTGATTTTTTTTTGTAGTTATGACTCCTCAAAAAAATGAGGCATGGTAAAAGCACATCTACCAGGTGTTCCTAGAAGGGCATCTGTCAGTTCAGCATGGAGTCTGTGGAGCACAGCTGAGTGTACAGAGGGGAAGGAGCGGGTCTCAAGAACCTCCTGCTCTGATGTCAGGGTGTTCAGCTGTGGGAGCTGAAGACGGGGCCCAGATCCCTGTACTGATCGGCAAAGAGCCGCGTACGTGCGTAATCCATGGGTCTGTTTACTGTGGGATGGGTGGGAGTTCCTTTCATCTTATACATTTAGCAGAAACAGAGCACAAATTGTCAGGCTTGGGTTCATCCTGTTATAGACCAGATTTTTTTTTTTCCAGGACATGAAAATGTACTTCGACAGCACAGGAAAACCATTTCCCACCCAGCTCACCCCATGAGATGAAAGCAGTTACTCTCAGGATCCTGTTGTTTGTTGACTTTGGCACTCGGTGAAATAATTACCATAGGTCAAAAGTTAACATGTTTCTCAGACTGTTCTTTTTCATCTCTCTTGGCATTGTGGGATTTCCTCTTAATTGACAAGAAAACAGCAGCTTCACCTGTGTCTGTGCAGAGAAATTGTAATTGCCTTAACTGGGCAAACTTATCTTAATTCTGAAATGAAATGGACAGCTGATGTTTCCTTCAGCAGTTCCAGGCGTTGACAGACAAATTAGTTGGTTATTAGTGCAGCAATACCAGGGTTTGTTGTGGAAGAGAAGTTACTCCAGCAGCGCTCTTCAGCAGTAGCTGCTTCTGAGCCCTACTGATGATGCTGTGCTGGAGCAAGAATTTCTACTCCTATGGAGCTGGGCATGGAGATACTCAGCAACAGCCTTCAATTTTCATCCGCGCTCAGTCCGCTGTAAATCTGAAGGTGCAGACAAAGCCCGTAGAGTGATAATCCCTAAGTGAGGAGAAAAAATGGAGAAAAAATGTTTATTTTTCTCCTCCAGCTTCTCTTTCTTTTAAATGTGGAATAATTTTGACATCATTGCACATTAGAGTAGGGCATCTCAAAGCATTTACAGGCGCACTGAGCTACTCACAACACACCTGTTAGCCGGTCATTTCAGGTACTGGTGCACCTTAAAGAAAGGAAAGGCAAGATATTCAGCTAAAAAGTCAAGTCCCATTTGAGGTGAAGCACTAAATGACTTGCTCACAGCCTCAAATGCAGTTCTTGGCAGAGAGCATCATCTTTGGTGTTTTTTCTCAGGTTTAAATTGTCTGAGGGCTCTGAGACCGAATCCTCACAGGACTGCACTGAGAATCCTATTCCTCTTTTGTCCCTTCTTTATGCTTTTGTAAATTCTGGAGGAGTTACAAATACAATGTAAAGGGAAATATGTATTCAGGTTCTGCTAAATTTGCATCCAAAGCTTTTCTGGTTTTGTGGATCTTGAGCATGGGAAACTCTTTCTCATCTTACCTGGGTTGTCGGATGGGGCTGCAGATGTGGTAGCTCCAGAATTTGGACTAATTAAGTGGGTGTTTTGCCCCAGGATTTGGGCTGAGGGACTGGATATTTTAGATACCTCGTCAAAGGCCCAGAAAGCCCATGTTTTCGGACAGATTGGGTAGCCACAGATTCACCTATCGCTAGTGGGAACTCTAAGTGCTTAGACCTTTTAAGAGTTGGTCCTTGTGTGTCGTGAGCTGAAGCACCGAAATAACAGAAACTCCCGTGTTCATGTGGGTCTCAGGCTGAGATGGCTTCAGGTGCTGATGTTTGGTAGTCGCTAATCACCTGTTAGCAGCATTAACAATCATCTTCCTCATCTGCTGTGAGGAGAACGAGAACCGACCCTGAGGAGGTCGGGGCTGCCAAGCCCAGCGTGCTGACTGGGTTCGTATGGAGTTGTGTTACCAGATGACCACCCCGATACTTCCCCCAGAAGCTCCCAGGAGCTCTCATTTCCTCCTGAGCCCCCAGTGCTGAGGCACGCTGAAAACTGATCCTCCTCTGTAAGGTCTCAGCCGCCCCTTGGATCAGTTGTCCTTCCTTCCTAGATCCTCTTCCTCAGCTTTCTCACTGCTCAAGGATAATCATGCCTTGTTCTTAGACGGCGTTTCTCATTACAGGTTCCAAAACACTTCCCAGTTGTTTTCATAATACCCCCTGATTTAAATGGGAGGACAGAGCCTGAGGAAGCAGGACAGCTTACCTGAAATCACTCGGTGGGCCTAAGACACCTCCAGAAGGAGACACACAAGATTTCCCAGGTTCTCATCAGTGCTTGAGCCCTACCACAGACCCACCTATTAAAGGCGGGAAGTGCTTGAATGTTAGTATGGCTCTTCGTGGGTTTTTACCTACTTGAAGTTATGTTTAATTGTTTTGGACAACGATGCATTTCCTAGGGCTAGAAATGAAGAAGTGGTAACATTTCTGAAAAATAGTTCTGAATCACTGCTGGGTTGGGATTTATTTTTTTGCTTTAGTTCTTTTAGAACATGCTGATGATTAAAAAATAGAGAGCATTTAAGGCTTTGGAGCAACGACTGATGCATTTTTTACAAATACTTCAGCCGATGCTTAGCCTGCTTCTGGAATTTACTTTTGCCTGTAGTTTTTCAGTCGTAGCAATGGCTAGAGAAACATTTCTGATCCACAGAAATGCCCAAACCAGGTGCCATTCAGTCCCATATGGAGGAGGAGTGCTTTTTGAAGAGTCCTTCATTGCCTTCTCTAGGTGACAGAAGTGGGATTCCTGCTCCTCTGCTCTTTCTGATGGGAACCGTGACACTGTGGTAGAGGGATTTTCATGTGTTTGGGCAGGGCCAGTGCAAGGCATAGGTGGAACAGAGGTGGAAGCTTGCTGGTGTCCTCTCTTGTTGTTTTTGGAGCCTTTTTTTTTTTCGATTTTCTGGGCTGGGTTACAACATTACACTTTGTGAATCAATTTAGCCTTGCATATTTGCAATCCGTATGGTGTTTTGGACTAACAGCCTGTACAGACAATGCAGTTACCTCTGTCCGTCACGTGGAGGCTCATTATTGGGGAATTTCAGACCTGAGTTGCTCACAGGCTTTACACAAGGCTACTGCGTAGGAGTGAATTTCTTCTGTCTGTGGCTTGGTTTTCAGGCACCTGGAAACAAAGTCTCTGTCCAAAGTGAAAGTCCTACTTGCCTTTGTGTTTTCTCCCTGCTTTAAACGGCCGTGATGATCAGTGCGAGTGGGCAACAAAAAGCTAGGGAGAAACGAGGACCTCAGTTGCACTGGCATTTTGTATGGTAGCCAGGGACGTGCAGACAGGTTGCGTGCAAATAAAATGAGAAGAAACGTGCAGATCCCGACTGACTGCCTGGTTTGTGGTGATTGGCTATCTGTGAGCTGGACACCACGCTTCCATATAATACTGTAAGCTTGCGATAACGCTGCTGCCTGGCAGGTCTGACTATTTATACAAAAGCCTGTGACAACGATACCCTTAGGAAAATGAAGCTTTATGTGGAAAGAAGTAAAGTGCAAAGTGTGCGTTGCCTTTTCTGATTCCTGCTTTGGCTACCAGCGAATCTGCGTGATGTTTCCGTGAGCAGAACCAGGCTGTGGTGCCGCTGTCCTAGCACTGCGAGCGGTCAGGAAGGCCAGTCCTGTTCCCAGAGCTCAACCTGCACCCCCTGCCCCTGCAAATGTGCTTTTTGATTCGTGTTGCGAGATGTCTGCACTCTCACTGTCCAAACCAGATGGTCAAGGTGGTCAAGGCAACCACCGGGACAGGCAACAGAAAGCGATCTGGATCCAAGCTTGTGTTGGGAAGCTACCTGAGCTATGTGAAAGAGCACTTAGCAGGAGTGAAATTAGGTCTGGGAAGCCAGCCCTGTGTGCCAGCGTCCTTGTCTTTGTCCTCAGCAAGCTGCTGCCTCTGCTGATGTATCCCAGATCTAATCTATGTCAATGTGTGTTGCTGCACCGATGCCAAAAGGCACAGCAGTTCATGCAGGAGTCACGGTGCTGCAGGCCCCGGTTACGTCCTAATATGCCCCTAGCCAGTTTTTGCAGATACTGCAGCGAGTGAGAGGCCTGAGATACTCATTCCTAACCAACACTTAGTGACCCGTGAGGCTTTGGTAAACCTCAATGTGGCTTGTAGGTCTCCAGCCTCTGCTGTTTAATGGACGCGTGGAGATTTCTAGTGGTTGGCTGCCAAACAGGCAATGTTAACCAACTCAGTAGCATCCTAAGGCAAAAACATGATGCAACTGCGAATAGGAAGGGACTGTCGGCTTTGTTACTTTTATCTTGTATGTTTTCCTTCCTTATAGCCCCCAGAGATCAACTTACCTGAAGCTTACCTGTCATAACAAGCCATATAAAGTCAGCCAGGCTGAGAACGAACCTCCTGGGGGCTTTTTTCTTTAAACACTCCCACTCCATTCACCCCCTCCCCAAATCCTGTGAGACAACAAAGAAATGACACTTTTATTTTGCGTTTATGAAACACGTAGATTCAGTGGGGTACAGACAAGCAGTTAGACTTGTAACCACTTAAAGTCATTATAAGCTGGTGGGAAATTATTGTTGGATACTGGCTGTCTTTATGAGGAAAAAAACACCAAACAGTTAATTGCCAAGAAATTGGGCAAGTTTAAAGTATACATATATAATGTGTTATAATTTATTTCATTGGTAATAGCTCAAAACTGGCTGTGTATTTCCTTTCCTTTAAATGCATTCAATGTGTCTGAAGATTACTGGCTTGTTCCTTGCAGTTTTGCAGATTTATTGCATTTCTGAGTGGAAGGAAGTGTTGGTTTTGGCACAGATGCTACGAATATTCTTGTTCTGAAAATGTGAAGCAGTGTTCTAGTACACTGTTAATCTGGCCTCTTTTATGTTGACACAAAGAAGGGTGTAGTGGTTTTGTTGTCCTGTGTGTTACACCATCATGCATGGTCCTCCTCTTCTGATGAACTGTTCAAGTGATTCATAAAAAGAAGGAAAATACTAGTATTAATAATTTGTATTAAAGATCCATATGTAACTCAAAACAGCTTCACTAATTGTAGAGTAGTTCCTGTGCTTAAATACCGGAATTGAGAAGTTTTGTAGGCTGGTCCAACTCTTCTTGGAAGACAACGGATTTGGTTACTTGGGAAGAAAATGCTGTTGTTGTTTCTTACTTGAATATTGCCGCTTTTGAAACATGGAAATGGAGTATGGAAGAACTACATAAGGCCCGATTGTGAGACATGAAAGGAGCTGTGTCTGTGCAAGTGAGTGAACAATAACACGGACAACTTCAAGTTTGTGGATCAAGCCAAGTTGTCAAGAGCTGGACAAGCACCAGGCAAAAATGAAAGATGGTCTGTAGTTTAGCTGGAAGGGAAGTCAGGGAGAGTAGCAGAACATGAGCTAGCAGGAAAAAGGAGATGAGAACTACAAAGCATTGCACGAACTACATGACCATGACGCTTGGCTTTTAAAGCCTTTTGTTTGACAGCGCCATCATGTTTACTGTATGATGAACATGATTCTGAAGAGAGGGCAGAAGTTTTTGCTTGAAGAGCTTGGGGGAATTTGCAGAGACCTGAAACTAAAAAATACATCCTGGGTACTTAGGGCAACACCTCTGCTTTAACTCCTCTCTGGTACTGTTCATTTTGCTAATTTCACCCCCAGGTGCTTGCTTACCTTCCCCTAAGGAGAAGCTGCTCCCTGCTCGGCTCTCCTAGTGGGTGAGTGTTTCCCAAGCTGTGTCCCAGAGCAGAATAAGCAGGGCTAGCTGAAACCCTGCATCAGGGTGATTTAAGCTTTTCCACTGACTTTGCCCTGAGGTGGGGTAGGGAACATTCGTGTGATCTCTGCACACAGGAGTGAAGGCCGCAGATCATCACCCTGGCATGGGCTGGGAAGGTTTGTGTCTCCCAGCTCTGAAGACTTCTATGAGCATTAATCAGTCCTAAAAATGGCCATTGGGTGATAAGTAAATAGTGTCATCCCTCTCCTCACTAAAAACAGAGCATGCAAGACCTGATGAACTAAAAGCTACAGACCACGTAACCAAGTGAGCAGAAATGAACAAAGCCAGGCCCTGGATTTTTGCATTCACATCTTTCAGCCAGCTGTCCCTGTAGAGAAAACATCTTTCCATGTTGCTCAGCCTGCAGTACATCCAGGGTTTGCTTAACCGCAGAAGAAAAACACTGCAAGAAACACCCACAGAAGATGAGATAAACCAAAAAACAAATAAAGTCCTTCGTTAAGCAAGTTGATGGTGGTGGAGGACTCCATCTGGAGATAGTTAGCCACAGCACAGGGTTAACTTGCTTGCTGTCCTCTTAGTTTGTCAATGGGAACAAGCTCCTCTCTCCTCCCACATCTCTGTTACTCTGCCTGCGGTTTAGCAGATAACGTAATTACATCATGACAGTCCCTGGATGGGAATGCTGCTGTTTAGCATAATTGGCAACCTGTTTTTTCCCCGAGGGCTTGTTTTGTGGATTGTATACCAGCAGGGCAGAACTGAGCCCTCAGTGTCTTTTCAGCAGCACAAAGGTGTCTGGCAGCACAGATTGTTTTTTTTTTAACCCCTAAGAACTGACACACCCTCTGTGTTTATGCTGCCACAGGTTTTATTACTGTCTTCCAATTTAATTTTTTACTCTTTATGCACTAAATTCCACATGGGAGTGAGAGGAGAGTGGAGGAACAACAGAGGAGGCCGAGCTAATTAATTTAGCCATTTCTTAAAAACAAATAAATACCAGGCAGTTCAATCTCATTTAGAAAATAAATAAATACCAGCACGTAGCCCATTTTTACTGGTTCAAGCAGTTACTTCCATGCCCAGATGTTAATGCAGGGAAAACGTGTAATCCTCAAGGGGTTTGTTTTGTCTTACTCTTTTATTTCTCTATTTCTTTATAACGTACTCTGTGCTCCTACCGTTCTTGGCATTTTTATTTTTTTTTTACACGTGGGGTGGTAGCAAAAGTTTTGAGACAAGCCAAAAAATGTTGTTCTTTAGGGGGTAAAGAAAAAAGGGATGTGTTTGGGGTGAGAGAGTTGGGAAGTTTGGGTAATACTGAGATGGTGCACCGGGTGACCCTTCAAGAAGAGACAGCGAAGTGAAGAGTCTTTTATGAGGATTTCCAGCAGCCCTATCTAGCCAGCAGCTTGCTGAAGGGTTACGTGAGAAAGACAATCATCAGTTCATCTCAGCGGTGGCTGCTGTTGTGTCGATGTGTGTTTTTTGTTGTTTTTTCCCTGACATACAGACAGGAACTTTCCTTTTCTAACCCAAGGATCGGGGCTGGAGTCCCACAGAGAGATACACACGTGTGTGCAGTCACATATATTTGTAGAAGTTTTTACTACAATTTGTATTATATTCTTGGTGTAAACTCCTGTAGTGAACTTTTCAAGAAAACTGTGGCATTTTTCAAAGTATTTCTTGTCTCTTATCAGTTAAAGCAGAAATGCCAGAGCTCTGATAGTGATCACTGCAAATGGTTCTTTATGTCTAAAACCACGTAAAGCACTGGCACATGAGTCACTGAGCAGCACTCCTCAGAGCTCCTCTGTAGCAGGATATAGAGGGTTTGGGGTAAACCCAGCTACAGCAGGGTTTTGCTTAGGTCTCACCAAAGCTGGGTAGGTGCCATAAGCTGTGCCATAAGAGGTAAATGGAATCCTCTGTTTTGGTGGACACAGCCCTCTGTTTCACCTAGTGTTGCGGTAGTTACCTGAGAAGAGAGCCATCTGTGTTACAGCGAATGTTAAATGTGACCTGAAATGAAATTGTTGATGAGAACTTTGTTCTCAAAAAAAATAAAATCTGTTTTTTATTGTCCACCCAGCATTTTCACCTATTAGTCACCTGCTCTTACTGGCGGGTACTGTCATGCTTATAAACAAAATATCCAAATAACACCCCTTACCCCCCAAAAAAAATCCTTTGACTCCATATAAAATGTGGACTACGTTCTTTAAGACATGAATGAAGCACACCAAGGGCAGTATGCAGCTCTGCATTTAAGCTTTGTCTTGTTTTAGCCAGGAAATAGGTGGGGTCATCAAAATACCTCATGGCGAGAAAGGTCCTTTCCAACAGCCAGCATGCAGGGCCGTGAGCTCCAGGGCAGCTCTGGTAGCTAGGAGCTTTTGCCTGCACAAACAGCAAGAAACCGCTTTGTGGTTGGTGTCCCTGCTTCCCTGTGCTCGCCATCCTCATGGGCAGCTGGCAGGGGACCTCCTGGGGCCACCTGTGGCCACTGCCCTGAGCCCTTCTCCTGCGGCAGGCCGCTGGTGGGGCCAGGAGCCTCTCGGCGTGACAGGGCTGTGCCTGTCTGCAGGCCGCTCTGCCTCGTGAGCTGGGGACGTGACAGGGAACGGGAGAAACCTGGTCGATCTGTTGCAGTGAAGTCAAAGCATAAAGCTGGATGAGGAGAAGGGAATGGCAGGACAACCCTGTTAACGTCATTACCCCGCCACGGCTGGGCCTCCTGCTGCTGGACACCTGGCTGAACCCCACGGGGCAGCCTTTAAAACAGGAGGCTGTGTGGCCCTGCTAACGTGGTCACAGCTGGCTCCTGTGCCTTCCCTCGTGGTCATCGGATTGTCCCCATGCTGCTGCTTACAGCAGACATTCAAAAATGATGGGTCAAGCTCATTAGATCGTGACGCATCAAAAATAAAACCGGACCTTTCGTTTTCTTTTCTCCTTTCTTTGCCACTTGGAGGTTGCTATCTCAAGCTGTCTCTTACAAACGTGAAACTGAAAACTTGGGGTTTATTTTTAAGTGAAAAAAAAATTAAATAGGGAATCGTTTCCCGGTGACTTGCTATTCATAAAAGCATGAAATTGCCGTAAGATTTGCCAAAAGGCTTCGAGTTAGTTACATCATGCATACCTCTGGCAGGAGCAGAGGGAGCGGCGCGGGGTCCCCTGCCGTCCCCTTTTGGGTCCCTGCCGGGTGAAAATTGCCGCCCTCTCGCCGAGCCCGAGCCCGAGCCCGGCAGCCAGCTGGGGTGGAAGGAGGAGAGCTGGGGAGCGAGCACAGGGCTTGGAAATGCTGAGCGCCTGAATGTTTGCACGAGCAGGAGGGAGGTTTAGGGGGAATTATAAACGTTTTTCAAGCCAAGAGAAGTGATTGAACCCTTGATCACTCCTTTTCATTTCCAGAATGTCACAACCACTCCCCTAAGCTCAGGAAACTTGCAGTCATTTGTTTGCAAGCCGCTTGAAAGCGCTCTTTTAAAAAATAATTGTTAGCCTTTCTGTTTCCTAACCTGCTTTTACACCAAGCCTGTTGTGCTGGAGATGAAGTTACGCATCAGCTTTGTTCGGCGTGTCAAAGAGGGATTTTGGGGAGGTGTTTTCTGAGGGAGGCAGGTTGCAGCTGGCTGCTGCAGGGGCCTTTGGCAGGCAGGGAAGTGCAGAGCCGAGCAGGCTTCAGGCGAGGAAATGAGGCTGCAGAGCTGCAGCACCCACCTGAGTGAGGGTGTCCCTCGGCTGCGGGCTCCCTGCTTTCCTTTGCCTCCTGTTCTGGGGATGAGCAGGATGCTGGGGGAAGAGCCAGGCTGTGCTGCCTGTGGTGTTCCAGCCAGGAGTGCGATCGGGATGCAATCCCTGCTGCTGCTTTGTGCAGCCCTGTCCGACAGCAGGGAATGCCAGGAAGCCGTGGCCGGGCAGGAAAGCAGGGACCCCAGAAGCCTGTTGGGAGCGACCCCGGAGAAGGATACCAGTGCAAGCACCACCCGGGGAAACTCAGCATCTGAGGCTCGTTTCTTTGTGGGAGAACCGATCCACGTAGCTTATTAAATGAGTGGATAAATAGCTCGCGCTCCCTGTTGTGGTGCCTGCAAGCTGCCAAATGGGTCACGTGAAAGCCCATGATGAGAGTGTGAGGAGCGGTCAGGGCAGGCAGACACTGAGAGTGGCACTTTCTGGGGTATTCCTGAGGGCTTTTCAAAGAGATGGCTCGCTTTCCCAGGGAACTCTGGAAACAGTCGTGTGCTCTATCACATAATGTTCCCTCCCTAGGAAAACATTTGGTAGTAGTTTAAAAAAGAAAACTTCAGAGAGCTTATGTAAAGCCTAAGTGAATTTGTTGAACCCTGATGCTGTACATACTTGGGATGATGAATTTCCAGTGCTGGTTTGAGCTGCTAGCAATAGTTGCAGAGCCTTCCAGTGACACTCAGGCTTTTTGTACTTTTTTTTTTTTTTTTTTTTAATCAAATCCTTCCTTTTAAACACACAACTAAATACTAACACTTCTGTGTTTTGTTCGTCTGAATCAATGTGGCCACAGAGCTCACAAAGTGGGGAAACTCGAGCGTGGTCCTCAGACTGATAGACGCTGCCTAATCCTATTCCTATCTTTGGCACAAAATTGTGTGTGAATTTCTTCTATAAGCTCCTAAGTGTTACACTTGTGCAATTCACTTTGAAGTGTGTTATATTTCAAGTATGAATGGGTTATTCTTTAATACAGTATTATCCTCCTGAGGATGTACTACCAGAAAGAATGACTCTTCCCAGCAGATCGTTTTATAGAAATATCCAACAATATCAGCTGCACCTCCGACGTGCTCAACAACTTCAGCTGTCTCCAAGCCCACGACCAGGACACCCTCTTTTACTTTGCTTCACTTCTCCAGTGGCACTTTATTTCTTCTGAATCATTAAGCAGCAATACACTGAATTTTTTAAATGTTTAGGGCAGCTTTAGGTTTAACCTTATCATCAACAAAAGTATGACAGTGAATGATGTTGAGGTTGAGTTACTCATGCTCATAGCTGGTTTTAAGTTGATTTTTTGTATTGCTTGCAATGGCTGCAGTATTTCAAGCTTTTTTTCACTAAGGTACCGCAGAATCGAATATTCATGTGCGTAGCAGTGACACGTGCTGATGGAGTGGGGTGGCTGCAGTTCCTCCATGTCGGGCAGACGAGCATCACCGCTGAAATTCAGATCGATGCTGTGTGCTGAAGCTAAGCGCTGCGTGAATGTCGATGGTGTGGCATGAATATGCATTGTCAGGAAGAAGATGGGGTCTTGTGTTGTATAGATAGCTGCTTTGAGGCTTGAGGGATGCTCATCCACTTCCAGCTAAAATAATTTAGTTTAAACTGGTTCACAGAAATTCAAGTGGATGCTTTATTTTAGCCTGTGGATTACAAAGGTTGTGTGACTGAGAGAGGTTTTAGAAAATGACATGCTGTAAAAAAAGCAAAAACAATCATGTTTTTTTTTTGATATCTAAAAAATCTTTAAGATGCAACAGCTGAACAGGTGGCAATGAAAAATCAGAACTCTGTTGTTCGAGCTCTTTCATTTTGTAGTTAGAATGGGTGTAAAAATGGTCTCTGGTTTTTTTTTGTTTGTACAGCTCTTGTCACAAACAGGTCCTGATCTATGACTACATAGATCTCAAGCACTGTGATAATACAAGTCATTTATTATTAATGGAGAGCAGAGAAGCAGGGACCTGAAATACAGCATGAAACAAGGAAGTGGGGAGATGAATGTATCAATTATGTATTTGCCATGTTTATGGTGCTCTTAGAGTTGTTGTTTTCCCCTGAGGGAAAAAAGGAAAATTCTGCTCTAAAAGCTGAGCACGTTCTCGGTGCCTTTTCTGTTGACAGGATGGCTTCTCCCCACCCCAGGCCTCACCAAGCCATGAGACCCTCTGGCTGACTTTGTCCCAGACCTCCAGGAACAGAAAGCTGAAGGGGCACCCGGGTTACTTCCAGCCCCTGCTCTGCTCACCTCTCCAGGCGCAGCACCTGGGGCAGCTCATGGGGCACCTCCCATCAATGCTGATTCACTGGAAAAAATAAAGTTCAAAACGTATACGGGTCGGTCTTCAAATCTGCTTAAAGATGATCCCATAATTCCAGTGAGTTTTTCTGTGGTGTTTTACGGTGCCACTATCTTGCCTGATGGAATTACTACTTCTTGACCGTGTAGGAAAGGGAATATGCTGTTTTTATTTATTTAAAGTATAACTAAATCCCATCGCAAACTGCATATGGACCTGTCTTTTTTTTTTTTTTTTTCATGAAAATGCCCGTGAGCTTCAGAGTTTAAATTGGTAGGGGAAGAGCAGCTGGGCTGACAAATATGTCAGCTTGCGTCTGATTTTCTCCACCCTGGCCCTAATAAGGAACAAGATGCAGGGAATAAAACAGCTGTGTGCTGTGCAGTGAGGCATGAGGAGAGTAATGAAACATGATGCTGAAGAAAAGTCAGCTGCAACTTGGCGACTCCCATTTTCTCACAGCAAGTAAGACAACTTCAGCTGTATTCAGGATCCTGGTATTATACACACTGAAAAATATGAGCGGTTCTCGCATGCTGTAGCTTTAGAATTGACAAATTGGCATTTTGACTGAGAGGAGCTATGTTTAATCATTAGTAGTATCTTGTGAGTGCGTTGGAGTTGTATTATTTCTGTTTATCCAAGCTAGTATCTAGCAACAAAGGCAAACAGTTTAAAGGCAGCTGAAAAATAAACTTAAAATAAACACAGTTTTCTCTACAAAGACTGCAGAACTAATAGCCTGCAAAAACGTTTGCAACACTCAGAAATTTGCTAGCTGGATTTGAAAGCGTCCTTGACCTCTGCTGGGTTCAGAGGCCAGCTGGGTCACAAAAAGAAACTATTTGCTTCAGGTTTGACTTGCACACTCGTGGACAAGTGCAATATGTCGTTTGCTGTGCTGGAAAAAAGGCGTTGAAGTAGTGCCAGTATGAGAGAAAACGTCACCTTTAAATGGCAGCACAGCGAACTCGGGGCTGTGTACAGGGAATTTAATTACACAGCTGATCAGATTGATCCTAGGGTTTTTGTGTGTAAATGTTCTGTTAATTGTGGATCAGGAGCTCCTTATTATTTTACCTAAACGTGAGGAAGTGTTGGGATGGGAGTGCCCCAAAACCAAACCTGCTTTCAGATTTATAAACATGCTAACTGTGGAAGACTTGGTTAAAGACGTACGATAATGGGAACAGCACACGAGCAGTGTTCATGCAGAATTGTTTTTGGCAAGGATGTTGGGTACTCAGGAACGAACTGGGATGGGTGGCGGGGGAGGAGAGATGTGTAACTACCTTCCCTGGCTTCCCTCATGCGGAAGAGGGAAACAGCCATCACGGTTTGTGCTGCAGGCGGTCATCGCGCCAGCCTTTGATGTGGTGTGGGGGTCAGGGCACGCGGCTGTGAGGGCCTCTCCTCTCAGCTCCTGTGTCCTTGTGTGCGACCTTACACCACAGGCAGTGGGCTCAGGCACTCTTCCTGCTCAAACTCTCCCATCTCTTCCCAAACTCATCCCCATCCCCTCCTGTCCCCTCCTGCTTGTTCCTGACTGAACCCCATGGCACACCACCCACCTCAGTCTTGTTTGTCAGCACGCTGTTTAGCTGGCCCTCCTGTGAAGCAGTAGGGAACTGATTTGTCTTCGAAATTCTGTACAAAAAGGTTGTTTTTCTGCTGGCTCAGCACAGCGATGAAGTGCAGCCTCACAAATAGCGACCGACATGGTCGTTCAGCTGATGTTTCCACCAAGATGCTGTGAGAACGCAGGCTGAAATAGCTGGAAATACACCTGTGGGGTCGGCACCTCTATAAAGCCATATCTACTCCACTGGCAGTGCTGATGTTTTCTGGAGACATCCCACTGCTCATGGCACCACGGGGAGCAACGTGGTTCTTGGGCCGCGAGCTGTGAGGACGCACCTCTGTCTTTCCGCATGTGCCGAGGGAGGGGTAGAAGGGCAATGGAGGGAGGTCAGCCGCCGGGTCGGTCAGCCTGCACAGCAGGCCGGATGAGCTGCTGGCGGCGTAAAACCCTCACTCGGGATGATGTCAGGCTCCAGGTGAACCAGCCAGCTCAGATCTGAAGCAGCCCCCCGAGCTTGTGGCTGCTTAGGTATGGAGGGGAGTGAAGCCAGAAAGCCTTCGAGGAAAAGCCCGGAGTAACTTTGGCTGTGCTTTGCCTGTTTTGCAAGGTTTTTGACTCAGCTCTAACAGCGAGTTGCTCAGACCGTCTGAGGGTGTGCTGATTCACTCCCCGGGCTGGCTCCTGAGAGGAGCTGTAGTTCAGCAGCTAGAGCCGAGGGGACAAGGACTGCCCAGCACAACTCGCGCTTGCCGTGCTCCTTTCAGTTTTTCTTCGGACCAATTCCCGCTGACTGTATTTCTCTTCAAATTCCAGGGAGCTCTGGGGATGGGACATTCCAGTTTGGTGGCAACATAGCGTAACTATGACGTCTGCCCCCCTTTTGTCGGGACAAACCAGCACCGGGGAGCAGCAGGGGCATGGCCTTCCCGTCTTCCCTCTCCTGGGCAGGGGCTGCTGCTAGGGCAGGTGGTGCAGGAGCTGCTGGCCCCGCTGAGCAGATGGGGAGTAACTTTGCGGCTAGCTGGAGGAGTGGGAACGGGGCCAAAGGCTTCCACGTGGCACACTTGGCCTGCTTTTATCTCAGCGTCAGTAGTACATACATATTAATTACCGCAGAAGATGTTTTTATTTTTATTCCTGCTTATTACCACGTAGGAAGAGGGGCCGTGTACTCACTTAAGATTATTTTCGATAGCTAGTAGCTGTTGGGAAGTTTTATCACTTGCCTGTAGCTAAAAATATCTGTAATAAATTTATTGTAGGTATTTTACTCCCCTGTATTGGGTCTACATCAAGAAAAGTCAGTCAGCAAGGAAGTATTTCCAGTTCTGCAGTTCTGATTTTCAAATGTGGCGTTAAAAACATCATTAGGGAGTTTAACAAGATGAGTATGTGCAGCGCAGTTCTAGGTTGAATTACAGAATTATCCAAAAAGGTTTTAAAACTATAAATAGAAATCTATATACCATTGTACTTCAGGGAGATTTATCTTAATATTCTGACACACAGCATTAATTTTCAGTCCTCAGCCTTTCAAAGCAATTTGGATGCTCTTTCACATGTGCTGCTTTGTTGTTGTTGTTGTTTCTGTCCTCCCACATCTCTGTTACTCTGCTTGGATTTTTTCCCCCGTTTTTGTGGAGAAGTTGCTCGGATCTAGCGGGTGACCTTTGTCCTGATGTTTCATATATCTGGAAAATGTAACTGTCTGCAAATTTTCCATTTGCTTCTTTTCACTGGAGTATTGGGGGTGAGAAGAGAGGAGCAAGCAGCCCACGCTGAACTGCTGATGGCTTTTCTTCTGGTCTGAGCCAGCCGCGCTCCAGTCAGGGAGCAGGTAGCGAGACGTTTGCAGGCAGATCCCTTTCAGACCCTCGTAGCGGGATTGCGGAGCATTTGTTTATTCCTTTCCTGGTAAGGCAAAGGGGTGGAAGTTAAACACTGGGCTGGAGAGCAGGAAGTACTGCAGATGTGCTAATAAACTGCATGAGGCCAAAATTTAAATTCTTAATTGGCAAACATGTTTGTGGGCATATTTACAAGCATTAGGTCAGGTCCTTATTTTTAATCAATCTGTAAGCAAAACCCGAGTGCATTTTGTCATGAGAAGCAGGTGAAAACAGAGTAAGTGAGATTACAGGGTAAAACCACAGCGTTAATGCACCACAGAACACCCCCCATTTGCTCAGATGCCTTGCAGTTGTAGCTGGGAGCCTTGCACAGGTACAGCAAGGGCAGTTTAGTCAGGCAAGGTAAAAAGACAGCTAAACAAGCTCTTCCAGGCTCTAATAAATGAATCCCAAGTGTACAGCTGAAAGAGAGAGCTGGAATAAATGCATGTGGGAGACAGCACCGTTGCTCAGGCAAATCTGAAACGTGTGACTTGGCTCGTGATCCTCCTCTTCCGTGCTCAGCATCAAAGGAGCGGGTGGCAGGGTGTGCCTCTCCTAGCTTCCACACTAACATGCTGTTCTCCAAAGGGTTTAGAAGTGCCTGTGCAGGATTAGTATGGTACAGGCTGTGCTTTCTGCAGAGCCTAAGCAGGGACTCACCGAAGGGGAGAGAAGAATGTGGCCTTTTGTCCACAGATGCACAACGACTGGATTTCCCTTGCTCTGGCATGCCGAAGCAAGGTAACGCTTCGCCCGTGGTGAAATGGGAGTTGCGTGGTTCACCCCCATAAAGGTTCAGCTCTCTCAATTTTGCCATTGCCAGTCCGTGTGCGACTCTGACCCCCCAAAAGGTGTCTCTGCATATACCCTTGCAGAAGGCCAGGGGCACTCAGGCTGCAGCTACCCGAGGAGGATCCCCCCGCTAGCCGTGCCGGCTGCTTTCAGGCAGCAGCCAGGATCCATCTGAAGTAGCCGCTGCCCACCCTGTTTAGCTCGTTGCCAGCAGGAGGCCCAATTAACATTTTGCAACACTGGCAGTTCCATATGGAAACTACCATTCAGCCGCCTACATTTGAACTTCAGCTCTTTCCTTTCATTTAATTAAAACACAATCAAGTCAATTAGCTCATGACAGAGTTTCCCCAAAGTTAAACTCCAGATGTATGGCAAGGCAAAAGCGTTCAGATGCCAATTCATTGTGCTGCTCCGAGGTAGATTATAGCTCTCCCGTTTGTCAGTCCCCTCTGGGGATTAGTTTCATTTTTTTCCCCTTCCAAGTAGAAAATAAAGAAAGAAAGAAAAAAGACCTGTCTTTCCATCTGGTTTTGGTCAAGAAAAATTGATATAACGTTACAGAACTCGAGAGATTTATTGAAAATGACATTGATAGTGTCAGAATGACTTCTGTTTTTTAATGACCACGTCAAACATTTTACCACGCAGTGTCTTGATTTTTTTCCAGTGAGCTCCAGGAATAAGTGGCTTACCATACTCTATAGCAAGTTGATGAGTTATTGTTCTTGTCACTAAATTGGGATAATATACAGCTGCACAAACATGTTGATTTTGCTGGCATGAAAACCGTGACTTCAAACTCTGTTCCCTTTGGCAAGACTGTATAGAAAATTATAACGCTGTCAGAAAGAGGTTTTGAGGTCTCAATAAACCAGGATGACTTTTGCAGCACATCCCTGCAGGACAGCTGGGTGCAGTGAGAGGAAGAGAAAAATAGCTGAACCAACTAACTGGCAGGTAGAAAGTGTAGAAATCCTGCAGACCTAAATCCACACACAAGGTAACCTTCAACTGAAGCCATTGCATCTTCTGTTGCATTTCTCAATTCATTCATGATTAGATACGGCAGTCCCCTGAGTCATCTGTATTGCAACAGGGGTTATACTGACACACTTTAAGGGTAATGGGGTGATGCCACGTGAGTATTGCAAGTGAGATATCCAGTGCCAGTGAAGGTAGCAGGTACTGGTCCTACCATGGCATGTCAGCATCACTTGGTTCTGTGCCTTTTCCTGCTTGGTGATTCAAGCGGTGGTGTATGTTCTCGTGTAAGCAGAGCAACAATTTTTCTTGCAGAAGGCCCATGCTTATTGCATCAACCATGTACACGTGATTTCCCATATCTCTATAAATTAATTAATTTAGCTACCCAAGTACAGCATTGCCTTCTTCCAGCTCTTGCTGTTGGCTGAATGGTCTCCAAACTGCTTCTTGCAGAGGACCATTAGTCACGCTGCCAGGTAGGGTGTTCTTTGAGAGGCAAAGGAGAGGAAATTTCAGTGCTATTCGTTTGGGAAGGAGGAGAAACCCAAGTCTTCTGCCTGCCCTGTGAATACTCTAGGCAAATGCATGCTCATTTAGTGGATTAATTTGGGCTCAGGCACGTGGTATGTGCTAGGCTGTTTAGTGTTGTCAGGTTCATGGCTACAATTTCATGGTATTCTGGCTGCAGCTGATTTAGGCTGTCTGCCCAGTCCAGTCTGCCCCGTGCCACAGCTCTCTCCTTATCCGATCCTGACACCTCAAGCGTTTGTAGGGTTGTGCTGAAGACTATATCGCTACAGTGACCCAGATTAAAAATAATCCTTTAAAAAATGAAAGAGGGTAGAAAGGGGAGACAATTTTCATCTAGATCATTGAGATCTATTTGAGATCAAGCCCAATGAACAGTTGTGTTTTTTACAAGTGAAAGGATGGAATATTTTTTTAGGGTCAGGAATGAGCAGATGGAAGAGTAGAGAAGAAAATTCCTTCATCACCAAAGCCAGTCTGCTGTGAGAGTCTGGTCTGGGCTTGTATTTTATGTGCAGTAGAGCAGAGTTTTCAGATAATTTTAATCTCATGACTTGCGGCACCTGCGCTTTCAGAGTCACGGCTCTTCTGATCAGAGTTCCTCAGGTTCCCAAATAGCACAACTCTTGGCACAGGGACCTAAGTTCTGCCTTATTTCTTTTGTTGGGTGTAGCCCTAAGAGCTTTTTAACTCCAGGATAACAAGAATCATTGTGACAAGAATAAACTAAAATTTGCTTAGAGGCATTGATTCCAGTGTACTTCTTATTTAAACCACCTTTCAGATGAGAATTATTAAACAACAATTTTGAAAGATATTTCTTACTAACAGCAAAGTCTACCTAATAAACTCCTTCTCATTGGGACTAAATGTGAATATGGACTAATTAAAGCTATTCAGATTCAGTAAAGGACTCTTTGAAAGATAATCTGAGTATACACCTACCAGCTACTTAACCTACTTGGGTTTTATCTTTGTTAAATCATCACTGACAGAAGTTACTAGCAATAAACTACAAGCAACAAATTATGATCCATTACCTATTAAAATGTGGTTCTACTAGAATAAGAATACCATAACAGCATCATATATATTTTTATATATAATCTGCATGACTCTGATTATCCGGTAGTGAGGTTAGGTTCTTCTGCTGGTGTTCCACTTTCACTGCCAAGAGTAAGAAGTACAGCACAACCTATTGCATAAGGTCACCCCTCTTTTTCTGTTCATGAATTATCTTTAAAGCAGATCTGTAAAAATAAATGGTCTAAATGCATTCTAGACCAAAAGGCATGGAACCAGTAGAATCACAGCTATTTATTTCAAAGGAATTTATAGTAGACTTGCTTGAAACAATTTGATGGATAGTTTTTGTTGCATTTTGTAACGTGAGTTCTAAGTTCTTACCTGAAGAAGGTATTTGTGTGTTTCAGTGCTGACGTGAACATCTCAGTGCTGAAATGCACCATGCTATGGAAAAACTGCATATAACCCACGCTGCTGCTGCAGCCACGCAACGCCTCTGGAGGTCATTCGGAGCAGAGGAGTGTCTCCCAGGCAGCTACAGAGATCAAGGTGTTTCTTGCAAGTAGCCTTCCTAGGATCAGATGTATTCAGGCACTTCCATCCTTGGTTGTTTATGGGAAAGTTAAGGTCATCCCTAAACCAACCTAATCTTTGCTGGCTGCCTGCACGCTCAGGGAAGGGCTTTTTATTTCTTGCATCAAGTCTGTGCCAGCGTGATTTGGCTTTGCAGCGTCTCAGTGTTGTAGTTGGCCTTTTATAACACAATTTCCTCTTGGAGATTATGATATAATGCTTGGGATGACATCGACAGGAATGGTTAATAGACTTACAGGATGATATTTTTTGATTTATTTCTCTTGCATCTTCTGCTACCTGGAGGGAGAGGTCCCTGATGATACTGATTTAAATGCTACCCTCTAGCTAACAAGGAAGGTCAGAAACAGATGTGCCAAGCAGTGCAGAATCAAATGCCTTGAACCTTTCAAATTACTTGACTGAAGCGCCGCTGGTACCAGTGCGTTGTCTCAGTTTATTCAGACAATGTCTGCATTGGCAGGCACTGCAGCGTGGTGGGAACGGGTGTGTAATGTAAAACAGTTGCAGCTGTTTTTGTTTTAGCTGGCTGTAGCCTGGTACCCCAGACTGATTGCTCCTCAGAACAAGATGCCCTCCTGGAGTTCATCTTCCAGTTCAGTTGCATGTTTAACAAAACTTGTTCATGCTCTTCATAGCTGCTGTGAAATACAAACCAAAGCTCAGCAAGTGGAAACAGTCCGGAGGTTTCCTTCGGAAGCAAAGTCCTGATGCAAACAGAAACGCTGACAGAGGCACACCCTTTATTGCTTACAGTGAGTGTTCGGGGAGCACCAGCACAGAACTCATCCAGGAACCTAGAGCTAGAATATTAATGTGTCAAGCCCCAGTGACAACCCTTTTGTTTTTACTGTGTTTCTCAAACTCCATCTTGTAACATCCTTATTCTTAGACTCTGAGTTCAGAAGAACATGTGTAATTCTCCACCCCACCCTTTTTTGCCCCCTGGAATCAAAGCACGAATGGCAATGCAGCACTGTCACTAGTTTCCATAAAGGAAGTCAAGTGAAATAGTATGCAAACTCTAAAATGTGTCTGGCTAGCCAGCAATAAAGCTATTTCTTTTTTAAAAACAAACTTCATTTAAATGAACCTTCTTACGTTTTCTCTGACATTCAGTATAATCAGACACTTATCCTTTAGATGTAAAATCTGCATCTAGGATGAAGGACTGAGATACAACAAAATAGACTATGCAGGTAGTATAGTCAGAAGTCCTACTGTCAAAAATTATGTTTGTTGGAGGCAATGGAATGACTCATTGGCATTCTGATGGTGGTGGAAAGAAGGGAGGTCTTCAGGACACTGTACAAATAGAATAGCACAAGTGACTAAATTCCTCTAATCTTGGAAAACCAAGGTGTTTCCTTTCATCTGAGTGAAAGCGTGTAGCGCTTATAATGATTAATAGAAGGTACATAAGCTCTCCGAGGTGAAAAATACACTCCTTTATTCCTAAATAATACATGACCTATAAAGCAAACAGTGTAAATCTTAAACACCAATTTCCTGCTGAGTGTTTCAAAGATGAGAACTAATAGCTTTTGAAAAGATGTTTCCATAAATGCTGTGGAACGTCATTGCTGAAATTCTTTTTTTTTTTTTTTTCCTCTAAGCAACTTATTAATGGCTAAAATATGCTACCTTATGATTGCTTTCGAATTCAAATACGTCCTTTTTCCTTGAAGTGTTACTTTATCTCAGATTATTTCTAAAACCAACCTATGATGTTTGGCCATGCTTATTCCTTCTTTTCAGATACGTGTTTGGATGCTTTTTTTCCAAATGAAGGAAGTGGTACAAGGTCAGTGGATAAGTAAATTCCCAATTATGAGCACTTACGGAGCTCATCTGATAAATAAACTCTTCAAGTTTTATGGTCAGAAGGAGTTAACATTGAATCCCTTTTTCAAGAGTTGCAGTCTTCCTAAACAGAATTATTCACCACTAAATTGATCCTTTTTTTTTTTTTTTCTTTTTTGGTATGCTGGCTAATTTGAAGCAGACAGATTTCTTCAGCAGGGATGAATATCATTATTTCAAAGTTAAATATTTTCAGCAGAGGGCAGAGGAAGGAGGGATCCAAATCCGTGTTTCTCTGTGGGGAACTATTGGAGCCGTAATCCTCCGTTCCCTCTGGCAGGCACAGGAGAAAAAATTCAGATGAGCCTTTTGTGGAAGTGGTTGCCTGCACCAGGCTGGACTCCATGACCCAGGAGGAGTTGAAAAGAGCTATGTTCTAGTATTTATAAAGGCTGTGCTGTCTGTCACCAGGGCGCAGGCTCTTCACATCAATAACCCGGCCTTTCAAAGCCAGTGAAGACAAGAACATGGGTTTTGTCCTGCTGCAGCCAAGGAGCGGGTAGCCTTTCGCTAATGAACTCATGGACTGCCTCTGCAAATGAGATAATGCTTGGCTCCTGTCCCGGGACAAAACTCTTCAGCCACCAGATCCTCATCTCTTTCCTTCAGCACCTCGCTCCTGATTCTCTGGGTTTGCTAGCACAGATTTCAGAGGCACCCATGGTTTTCCACATCCCTCGGCACTGCAGAAACGTTGACTGGGAGGTGATTTAGTCCAGCCCCTCGCTCTGAGCAGGATTACTCCCGGCAGGAGATGAGGGCAGCCCTGACTAAGCCCTGGAAACCTCCCCAGGCAGAGATTCCCCAGCCTACACCCTCCTCCTGGAAGTGCATTTTTGATACCTAACCTGGCTCTCCCCAGCCACCACCTGCGGCCCTTGCACCTCCTTGTGTCACCTGGAATTGCCAAGAAAAAAATCAGATATCTTATCTTTGTAACTACCCTTCGAGAAACTGTGCTGCTCCCTTAGGTCCACAGTTTGCAGCAGAGGCTTCAGGATTCAGTACAGGATTATAAACTCCACAGGCGGTGGCTGCAAACCAACGGAGAAATGCAACCCCTAATTGCAGACAGGGCACCCCTGCAGAGGTCCTGCTGCTGCCCCATGCCTCTCTCTTCCTGCCAAGCTGCTTGCTGGCTTGCGTTGGTGGTCTTCTGATCCCACCTCTTGCCCAGACCCTCCGACCCACCTCGTAGGGGCTCATCCGCTGTGTGGGAGTGTCATCTTAAACCTCCCGAAGGATCACCCTGATAACGTTTTCCAGGACGTGTGAGCAAGGAAGATGGGCTTTTGTACCCATGCAATGTATAGACCTAGCCTGGCCCTTACCAAAATCTTGGCTTTTTACAATTAAAGCCTGTTGCAGCACCTTGCTTCCATCTTATCTCTGTGTTATAAGAAAGTACCCAAGGAAAACACTTGAAAAAAAAAAACTTTCAAATTTGATGTATCTGAATAACAGTAATTTCTGCTGGAAAAGTTTTCTTAAGCTATTTGTTCCATCTCTCTGAGAGTACAGAATTTGCTGCGTTTTATGGCATAACTCAGATTTATTGATTTGAATGCTACCATTTTCATACAAATTTATCTCTGGATTCAACTTCATAGATTTCAACTAAGTTATACAATGGATCTTTTTTCCCCAGTACTTCATTTCAGGACACTATGAAGTTTCTTGGACTCTGATTGCATGACATCAGCTTTCTCACAGAAAAGATATTTTTTTTTAGCATCCTAGATCAATCTAAAGTCTAGGACAAATACAGGTCTCATTAAATGCCATTTGTCTGAGAAACGGAGTAATAAGATTTCACCATGGTGTTATGTGTGTCTGCATACGTATCTTCTTAGCAGCTAGGATGCAGTACCAGGGTTTAGGAAGCCATTTTGGCAAACGTGAAATTAAAAACTGAACCGTTCTGTGCCTCATATTTTCCATCTGTAAAATGGGAGCAGTGATATTTCATTCTTTCAATAGCACTTTCTGATTTAATGGTCTGTGATTATCATTATTACTGTTGACAGTGGCATCAGCTCTGTTCCAAATTGGTTATAATTGGAATGTTTAGATGAATGACAGCAATTACGGAGCCATTATGCTGCAAACATTTAAGCCCGTGATTAATTTTATGCACGTAAGTAATCGCGGTTACTTCAGTGAAGCTACTCACGTGAATAAAATTAAGCTCATTTGAAGTGTTTGCAGGATGAGGAGTGGAATGCTCTAAGAAACCTTAGTTCTTACATAGAAATAGATAATAGCAGACTTCTCAGTGAAGTGTCCGGGAAGTTTACTTTAACTCCATGCTGCCGCGTGTTGTGGAACAAGCGCTAATTTTGTTCACAAAACTCCGTGTTACAGCCATTGATTATAAATATTGGCTTTGATACCACTCAACATGTTTTTGCAGAAAAGTAATCCTTCTTTATATTTTGGCTACAGCCCAAAAGCTTATTGTTAAATGCATTTTCTTAGCATGAAGCCTGACTCACGGCATGCTCCGCTGTGCGTGACTGATTACCAGGGATATCAAACTGAACTGTTTCCATTCCGCTGCCAGCACAGCTATCACTAGAGCTCTTTCAGAAGGGGATGTGTTTTACTGCAAAGAAACCGTTCATGTTTTTACATTGTGCGGATTTTGCTTTCTGTATCATGATAGCTAGTTATTCAGCTTTACCAAAGATAGAGAAAATGTCACATAAACATGTGTTGAAAGGAGTACTTCAACAGAGATGAGGAACCAGAGAAGCATGCACGTGCCGGAGGCGCGCTGTGAGCAGCCTGCTCTGGCTGGCTCTAGCGGGGATGCTGAGCAGAAATGAAGCATGGGGCTAGCTAAGGTGAGGACTGGCTTGTGACCTCAGGGTGCAATAAAATGCCAGTTGTCTGCCTTCTAGAAGAGAAGAATCGGGACTACCACACAGCCTTTTGCAATCTGATAGCAGAGCGCTTTATCGGTTAGCTACCGTCTTGTTTTCCATCCTTCAGTTACCTTTGCTTTTTTTGTTTATGCAGTTGATGGCTTGGATAAGGCTTCAATCGCTAACTCGGATGGACCAGCCCCAGGATCCCAAACTCCCCCCTTCAAGAGAAAGGGCAAACTCTCTACCATTGGCAAAATCTTTAAGCCTTGGAAATGGAGGAAGAAGAAGACCAGTGACAAATTCAGAGAAACATCGGCAGGTATGCACGTGGTCCTTTGGTGACAAATAGTAAGAAACACTGTAATAGCTTTGAGGATAATACTTGAAAAGGTCTTAGATGTTAGATGGCAGAAATTATTTAGGCACAGTATTTGACATAAACAAAAACTGTTTGATTCTTGGCAAGGAAAAACCTTATTCAGCTTCTGTCCCGAACCTGTCACCAAAAATGCACTATTTGTTCATTTAATATTCATTATATATGATATTCTTTTGATGTTGAAAGTGTTATTTTTTAACTAAGAAACACTAGACTGTATGCTACATGTTCTCAGGAATGTTGGAAGTGTCTCTGTCTTCTCCTAATAGCCAATGGCTTGGGTTATGAAACAAACCTTGTCTTCAGGAGGACAGAAGTTTGGTCTGTTTTGAGGTGAGAAGCAGACGTGGTCATGCCCAGCAGAATGAGGATCAGATTTGCAACCACTGCCTTCATACTGGCTCCTTCACTCCCCAACTGGATAGACTTAAAGAACAGTCTGAAATAAAATGCTGTGACTGAATTATGTTCCTTCTGAAAATGAGCAAGATGGAGGGCTGGGATTCGGTCACCTAAACACAGGTGCTTGGTGCCACCTGAGGTGCTCCGGACATCCTGGCTGCTCTCCGTAAAGGTTTTGCATCATGTTTGCTATCCCTTTGCAGATATCCCCAAAATCTTGGGGCATCTACAGTGGCTATAGAAAGTAATTCTTAGGAAACAGAACCCAACCATGCATGTATGTCTCCGTGTGTCACAGCTCTAGCCAAGCTTCCTCCAGAAAAATCCCAAACTTCTGTTTTGGGATTCAGATATTGGATGCTATGCTTTTCTCAATTTGAGCTTTATCAGAGTCGATGGAGCACCCATGGGCTTTTCAGATTCATTTCCACAGTACAAGTTCTCTGTCCACTGTCTTCCATGCCTTTAGGTTAGAAAACCAATGTTAACCTCCCCAGATGTCGCTTCTGAACTCTCAGGAGTAGACTGTTTTATATTTTAAACCCAGCAACCAATAACAATTACAGAAAGGAACTCTGTTGTTTTGCAGTGTAACTTCTAAAACGTGCTGTGTTTACTCAGAAGGCAAAAAGAAGCCATCTTTTTCCTCTGCGTACCCTGTGACAACCCCACCCCAATTTCTTCTACTACTGCAATCAAAAGGTCTCCTAAGCCTGATAACTCCTGCCTTGCTTCCAGTTTCCTTCAGCTTCCCTACTACCATCATCTTGCTAGGGCAAAGTTCTTCCTCGTTAATGCCTTCTGAATGTTCTGCAGCGACTTTTAGGGAGGTGCATGGTCTAATATGCACCAAATATTTCAGAATAATCAGTGGTTTTATTACTGTATACAGACATTCCCCAAAGTACCACCACACAGTACCTTATGTTAAATTGTTAAGCCATTAAATAGTAATGTATGTGTCATTTTGCAGTCATTTTTTACAAATCAATATCCGATATATTTGTGTTAAATACAGTATTTCTTACATTTGCTATCTTTAGCAGCCTCAATGCAATCGTACAAGCATGACATCAATTCATGTAATACCAAGGCAAAATACATGTTCATATTTCTTTTGCAAAAGGAGGAAATGAGGCACAAAGAAATTGAGCTCAGCATTTCCAAAAGTACCTGCTTAGTTACTTGCCTATACCTAATTTGCTTGTGTTGTTTATGATGGCATAATCCCTCAAGTCCTTCCACAGGTGTGAGGAATCTACAGGTACCATTGGCACTGAATTCAGATAAAGTTACTCACAATAAAGGCATCTTAGACTGAGCACCTGAACACTGGAGATGCTTAACAGTTGACGGAAGGGATAGAAAACATTAAATAATTTCAGAACTATAATAAAAATCTGGCTTTAAAATTATGCTATAGGTATAAATAAACAAACTCTGAGTCACAAAATGCCTTTTTCAGGTGCTGTACAGCAACACCAGTTGGTAATAAGGGATGCTACCTCTTTCCCTGAAGTTTGCTGCATTTATGTGCATGAGAGCTACAGTATTGTTCACGTTACAGCAGAATATGTTGAGCACTTTAGATTGAGTCTCTGATTTTGCCTTTGTGCTCTCAGTGCATAGCTGAGTTTATCAATCTTAACAAGGAGGTAATTACTGCAAAGCAGAGTCTATCACAACTACCTTAGAGCTAATTTTCAGGTGGTACTTTGTCTTCTCAGTTAGCTCAGCTGTGTCTGCTTGCTTCCACCGCCTCCTGTGCAGTGGCACCAGTTCTGTGGTGAGTAGATCACAAACCTGATCCAGCAGAAAGCTAATACAGTGAACCATAACAAGAAGTAGTCGTTTTTAATTTTCTGCAAAGGTTACCACTTGCACTTGTGGTCTTGCATTGTGATTACTGTCAATAGAGCATACTGAAGCAGAGAGGAAACTCAGAGCCACTCTTTGGAAGACTTAAAATTCAGACACCTGATTTTTTTTTTTTAATTTCAACTGCGGTTATGCATCACTGTCTTTCAGGTCTGGAAGCTAAAAAAACAATGTAGATTTCCTTGTCTATTTTTTCAAGGTTAGAGTTTTATTTTTGTGATAAATCTTTTCTTCAAAATGGGGAGCACCAGTGTGCAAACAGAAATCCATAAAAGTTAGGAGAATTTGCACTACGAATCGGCAGAAGACTAATAGAGTCAGTGGTGAAAGATCAATGTAGTCCATAGATCATGTAACCGGGAGCTCTTTTGGTCAATTGAATACGTGACTGTATATAATTATGTATTGAAAAGTGGAAGTTAATTACGGCACAAATGAAGTGTCTCTATAAATGCTGTAGGGCATGGGAAAAGTTCAGTGCAGGAGGAGGTAGCAGTTAACTAATTAAAGCCCCACTCTAAGTTCAGTCACAGAACTTTGTATTTAATAGTTCTTTTTGGAAAAAGAAATTTACTAGCACAATTGATTTGCTAAAGTGCCTAATGTATCTTGTGTTGAGTATCTTCTATATAGACTTTTAAATTATCCTTAAAAAAATCATTTTTTATTTCATCGTTTAGATAACATCCTGCTAGATAACTGGGTAGTAGGTACCCAAGCATTATACCGTAGAGGCTGCTCTTATGTTTAATAACATGAAGTGATGTAAAACTCAGCTAGTAAAACACAAAACCATTCTCATCAGCTAAATTATACAAACCACAAATTCAGTGCATGTGTTGGTGAACAGAACATGATTTTATACATAACTTTGGGAACTTCTTATATTTTTTTCATTATTCAGTAGATTGTTTTAATTTTATCTAAGGAGTCCATATGCTCTATTTTAATAAAGATTTAATGATCCATCCCACTACACTGTAAAATTTCACTCATTTGGATGGGATTGTACAAATAGACTGATATAGGGAATTATTTCAGGTTTTGAAAGCTTTTGTATTCTTTGGTACATTCGGTATATCATCAGCTTGCATCTGTAAGGGTACATGCATTTTGCCAACCATCACAGTATTTAGTGCCTTTTATTTTTTTCCTTAAAAGTGAAATGCTGGGAGTTATGTAATATCTGCATGTCTCAACTTTCACCTGAGAAATAGCAAGTCTGGTTCTCTAAGCTGGGGAGATGAAAAGAAAGTAAATCTGGATGGCATGAATTGGAAGTTTTAAAAGTAACTGGAAGGTTCCCAAATCAATTTCCCTCTACTTGTCATGTTGGAGTTTTACCTCTTGTGGCTCTCTAAGATGTAACCTTTGGCCAGATGAATGTGGCACCTAATTGACCATACTGACTAATCTCTGCAGAGTGAGGATTTTGAGTACATCTTCAAGGCAAATTTAGTTTATAGTCTTGTTTACGTGTTATTGTTGTTTACTCTCTTGTCTACCGTAAGAAGTTTTTATTCCAAGCCTGGCTGTCCTGGTCTTACGCTAGTAGCCTGTTTTGAGCTAGATACATCCTTCATTCATACTGATTGCCTACTAATACTGGTAGTGCTGGCAGGAGTGCACCAGCATAAGTCGTTTGTGTTGACTTCCAGTGTCCTCCTCTGTACTGGCCAGAAACACAGTTGACCTCCTCACGTAATTCCATACAGAGAAATGATAGGGATAAATCATGCTGTTTCTGCAGCACTAAGGGATCGTGTCCGCAGAAATCCCAGAAACAGACAGGGTGCCAGCCCCGGCTGCATCACGAATGAGCTGTAGCTATTCAGTGCAAATCGGGTTAGCTTGCACTGAAAGCATATCTTGACGTGCCTGGGGGCTGTTTTGCTGTCAGGAAACCCCAGAGCTGTGGGGAGATACTCATTTGTTTTTAAGCTCTGTGTAAGGAAGGTATGGAACCACTTACGTTTGTATACGTCTTTCCTGTGAGGCTGGAATTTGAAATGAAAACCAATCTGGATTGCGTTCATCCTGTTTCAGATGGTTGTTTCAGGAAAAAAAAAATAAAAAGTTATCCTTTTATTTCTTGAGGAAACAGACCCAGGGCCAACAGAGATTAAAAAGATGCATTTACTTGGCAAGTTGCCATGTGTTGCTGGTTAATTGACACAGCCGAAGAAACTTGCTTATCTAACATGAGAATGGGGAAAACATCTGTACAAAATAAAATTCCTACAGGAAATCCTCTTCCTCAGACAACTCAGACAGAGATATATTTACACTGCAGAACAGTGTGTGTGTGTGTACGTGTATCTCACATGCAGGAGGCTAATCTCTTGTTCTGAGACCATGGCAGACAGTATGATGATCGTTGCATGTACTGCTTATTCTCTTAACAAGGCCAAAGCTTGGTAAGTATGGATGCAGCTGAAGAAAGCATTTCTTCTCAGACAGAATATGGGATATTGGGAAGAATTTCTACTGCTGTAACTGGGTTTTCAGTCAGCTTTTGGAAGGGTGCTTGTTACAGATTTGACAGGGTTGTACCACGCAGTGTGTTGACAAAATCTCATGTGCCTGTATTATGCTAACAGCTGAAAGATATTCATAAACAGCAAATACCACAAACAACAAAAACATGGAGAACTAGGTGTGATGTGGAAGTATGTGGGCCAATGTAGGAATGATGGTTGGAATTTCTTCCTTCAGCAACATATTTTCCATGCTGCATCTCAGAAAATCTGTTCTCAGGGCGCTGGATTTATACTTTCTGCCCATATGGCTTTCAAAATCAAGTAAAATCAATCAGGAGATGGCATTATCTCAAGGGCTTCTCCCCGTTCCCTGCCTCAAGGTTTTACTCTGAAGGCAAGCAAGGCAGCAATGTATGTCTTGGCATGAAGTAGATGCCACTTCAAAGCCCAGGTGTGGCGGTATGTGCAGACAGGGAGCAGGAGGCAATTTTAGCTCTTACTGGGTCAGAGAAAAATTAAAAATCAAAATTCTCTCTTGCTTCTCTTGGATGGGCAAAACTAATGACTGGAGAATATCCAGAATCTCACATTACTCTTTAAATAAGAGGATGGTTTTTTAAACTGCTTGAGGTTTGTAGCTGCTGAATGTCACTAAGACTTCTCTTTTGAGGAGGCAGTTAGGAAGTGATGGAAACTGCCTTTTGAGGTAGACTGTTATTTTGATTGGGTTTACTGTTACTTATATTGGGCTAAAAATACACGTTTGTGGGATCCCTTGGATGAGTAAAATTTGCTCAAGTAAATGAGGGGTGCAGTTCAAGGCAATATACAGTGTGATAAATTGACATGCTTTCTGGTAGCTACACCTGAAGTCAGTGGAAACTTTACTCTTGATTGCAGTAGGAGAAAGATTTTGACTTGAGATTTTGTAAATCCATTGGAGCATGATGTGTGAGAGCTAAGCCTGCCTCACCTCCAACTTCCTCAGCAGGCAAGGCTTGGTAACCAATTACACTTACAGTCAGGACTCGTTTGTATAATTGATCTCAGTATGCACATGTACACAGGTGGAGAAATTGTTATTTCCATTTCATTATTGCTCAGCGTTATAGACACTAATAGACACGTTATGTTACTGTTAATGTTGAAAAGTGTGCATATATGTAGTATTTCTATATACACATTTATATACTTATAGATATCACAGATACCTATAAGATTTATATATATTTACACACACACACACCATTATAGAATCACAGAACAGTTTGGGTTGGAAGGGACCTTAAAGCCCACCCAGTTCCAACCCCCTGCCATGGGCTGGAACACCTCCCTCCAGACCAGGTTGCCCAAGGCCCCATCCAGCCTGGCCTTGAACACCTCCAGGGATGGGGCACCCACAGCTTCTCTGGGCAACCTGTTCTAGTGCCTCACCACCCTCTGAGTGAAGCATTCCTTATATCTAATCTAAACCTACACTTTTTTAGTTTAAAACCATTAATCCTTATCCTACCACTATACTCCCTGACAAAGAGTCCCTCCCCAGGTTTCCTATAGGCCCCTTTTAGGTACTGGAAGGCTGCAGTGCTCCAGAGGTTTCCCTGCAGCGTTTTTTTCTCCAGGCTAAACATCCCTACCTTCCTCAGCCTCTCTTCATAGGAGAGGTGCTCCAGCCCTCTGATCATCTCTGTGG
This sequence comes from Heteronetta atricapilla, assembly GCA_011075105.1. Lineage (NCBI taxonomy): Eukaryota > Metazoa > Chordata > Aves > Anseriformes > Anatidae > Heteronetta > Heteronetta atricapilla. Next base: position 55,227,081 of record CM021733.1, on the reverse strand, counting down.
CCCTCATCTGTACTTGTTCCAGTACATCTATCTCCTTCTTGTGCTGGGGGCCCCAGAGCTGAATGCAGTATCCTCAGTGGGGTTTCATGAGAGCTTATACACATATGACAGAAAATACTGGTTTTAATAAGATCAGTTGGTCACCCAGCTTAAGGATTTCTGCCAACAGTATTTGTCATATATTTCTTCAATGATAATACTAGCCTTCTGCTCCTAAGTGAGGAATAGGTAGTAACCGGTAAGGTCAGAGATGGCAGGAATGAAGATCAGGAAGAAAGAGACAAAGGAGTGCTTATGGGAGAAGCACATGAATAGTGTATGGCAAGTCCTAACAGAAGAAGGAAGGGAAGAGAGAGGTAGGTCTGGAAACTAAAGAAGATTAAGCTCTTTCAAGTGAAGGAGAAAGACCCTGATGAAGTCATTACAGAGGTAACGAGAGGAGGGAGCATGCCAAGGGGAACAGTGGTGTAAGCAACAAACTACAGTCCTCTTCCTTTACAGAATTCAGGAGACTGAGCTGTTTCAAAGGTGACAAATAGTGATACCTATCCCAGGTGGTTCAGATAGATGATAACTGTTTCTGTGATTGCCTATGGCATTAGCTCAGCAGGAGAGCACCTATGCTCATTGCTTTCTTTCTGTTGACTTCATAAATAGTCAGTTCAACCAGAATTCCTATGGCTTGGGTTGTTGGTTTGTTGTTGGTTTTTTTTTGTTGTTGTTGTGTTTTGTTGTTGTTTGAGCTATCACAGTTTCAATGTGGGAAATGATACCTGAAAGTTTACCTTGAATTATACACTTTTAAAATGTCAACACGTTTGATAATATGACTCAATCATGCTATGGCCAAAGTTGCCCAACTTGCATCTCACACGGGTATCAAGGAGAAGAACATGCTCTCTTTTGTTCAGTTTGGTAAAACTAATAGTTTTGTGTTCAAATTAATGCTTAGGTTGCTCCTTAAATGAAGTCAGGGCCACGGTTAAAAGGTAAGATAAAGTTAAAAATTTAGTCAAAGAAACCATTCACTGAACACAGCACAGTCTGTATACTAAATTAGGTTGCGGTAGCAAAGGTAAAACATAACAAGCAAATAAAAGCTGTACCATCTGCACAGTTGTCAGCCCTCATTCAAACATTTTTTAACTTCTGAATGCTTAACTTTGTAAAAAAGACCATTATTTTAAGAGAGTTTACTGAAACATAACAGTAGTCTAATGTGATTTGCACAACTAAATAGTTTGAGACCCTTAAAGCTCAGCACAATTGGGCTAGATAATCAAAATAGTTGGTTGTGCAAATGTGAAATGTATTATATAGTCCAAAGACTGTAATAAGCAATAATGAGTCCACCTGTCTAAACAGCAACCAGTACTGGTTCATAAGTAGACATTCTACTCATTCCTCTTACACAAGGGTACATATTTTTAATCACTTTTATTTAAATTTAAATTTAAATTCTATCTGTTTGTAGGAATAAAAATATATTCATAATGAAAGCTAGTGAATTTTAAATAAATTATCTTTTCAAGCTGAATTAACTGAGCTTTATCAGTTTAAATAAAAACAACACTCATGGCTAGCATTTTAGATGATTAAGGATTGAGGCTTAAGCTTCTTATCTGTTCATAAATTTTCTAATCTGTAAAATGGAGATATATTTAAGGGATGTCACAAGGCCTATGTAACGTTAATAAAATACTTTGACATCTTCTAGTGGAAGCGTAAGGAGTTAACGCCTTTTAATTCCATGTGACGTTTTCCATGACTCTTCATTGTTTGGTTTGGTACGATTAATAATTCAGTGTTGTAGAACTGAAAAAACAAACAAACAACAAAAAACCATCACCCTGAAAACTAGAGAGAGACATTGATGAGAGGGTCAGATCCAACGTTATTGAATTTGAGTGAAGGACATAATTGTTTTCAACCGGTATTGGATTAAATCTCACAAAAAGAAATGCATGAGAGAGCATCTGATTTCATTGTCCCCAATAAAACAGATGCAAATAGAAAGCAGAGATGAACAAAGGTAGGAAGTAAATTATCCTTGCAAAGTTGAAATAATAATAAGGGAGTATTGATATTGCCAGTGACAAAGCAGGTATAAAGTACGTGCACGAAGAGTTCATCCTTGGGGTCTATATCAAAGGAAATTGCACTCTGCTGATAAATACACATACTTTCTGGAATGATTACAGCACTCGGTCAGTGCCTGCCCACAGTCGTCTGGCTTTGTTGTCCCCACTGTCTTTTCCAGAAGTCTTTCTGGGAGTTGACCTACATGAAAAAGTCCTTGCTAGAACATGGCACGTTCCTGTGTGTTGTTTGCTGTGCCAATAACTTGTGTGGCACACAGTTTCAGGATATATACCTTAAAAAGTTATGGGGAAAAACTGGAAGAACTGTTTAATTTAGGAATGGAACCCAGGGCAGTCTCAACTGACCTGCATTCAGGCTGCCATGCTCTCCCGCATGCCTAGGTATGCCTTTCTGCCCTGACTTCTGCACCAACAGTAGTTTTTGTGAGCAGTACAGTCCAAGCAGATGCTTGTCATGGTTTAGGATCAATTTCTGGCATAAAGGAAGCCAAGTTAAGTTGGCAGCACTGTGCTCCTACCTCTCTAGTGCCCTGCCTTATGCCCACACTCTTGTTCAACCAATTGTGCCAGGAGTCAGCTGGGGGAGTCAGACTGGCAGAAGATCACTCCTGGTGCGTTGGTTTCATGGACTGCTTGTGGTGGTGGCTAACTGTGGGGTCAGGTCCCACTAACAGCACTGGGGAGGACCGGGGAGTGGGCAGCCGATGGGGAGAGCTGGAACAACACTGGTGTAGGTTGGCTCTTGCAGCTGTGCAATGATGCTCGTGGGCTCCGTTTTGTTTGAACACAGCAAAAGTTCGACCTCTAAGAGACAGACTTCGCAAAGTATATATAAATACAGATCTAAAACCGGCTTACACGTTCTTGAGCCAATACTGTTCTCTTACATGAGCTCTTGCTCTTACAGGAGTGGGTAGCTTAAAAAAGGATGGTCATAATGGTTACTACCGCCAATTCTTCTTCCAGAAGCTGGTGCTTTTTTGGCAGGCAAATGCATCCCACGTGGAGCAGTTGTTGTATCTCCCCACATTTTGAAGTGTGAGAAATAAAACCAGTGCTGTAAATTTGAGAAGTGAAGGCAGAGGAGGGGAGTGGAGAGCTGTGAGCGGCAATTCCTTTAGGTGTCTGAGCTCAGCCAGCGTGGTTGCGAGGCAGCAGCCACAGCTACCTGCTGCTGGGAGAAGTGTTTGTCAACTGCTGTGCACGGAGGGTAAATTTCTCACCCACGTTTTGGCACTTCTGAGGACTCTTGTGTGTCCTCACAGTAGCACTCACTTTGCCATATGACTGCTCACTCGAACTAGACCAGCTCAAGTGAGATGGACAGTACCTCTTGCAGCATTTAATCTACATACAGCAATTAGACTTGCACTAGAGAGTAATTGGATTACCAGAGTGTTTGAATTAGTTGATGAGATAAATCACCCTATCCCACCGCATTAATAGGATGAAGTCCAGCGCTGCTGAAGTTTTGCCGTGTCATCCCAGCTTGTGCTCCAAACGTTACTTGGGTTTTGATGTCCATGTGTAAACAGAATCAGGATGGGTGATTAACTTTTACTAACAAAGCAATGAAAAGGAGATTTTACAACAGTGATGTTCACATTTTCTGGACCACGCACCATGGTTCTATAAATCATTGCATGGCTTCCCAGATCACTGACCAAAATCGTATTGGCTTGGGGATGAGGTGGAGTGGGGAATTACTCTATTTTGCCATCTGTAAATGCTCTTCCCTATAAAACTATTTAACATTTTCTCATGGGAAATAAACACAATTAAAATGTTTGATGTCACAGTCTTTTTTTGTGTGTGTTGTATGCTTTTTTTTTAACCTAAAAACAGGATGCTGCATTTTTTTCCACGACAGCCAACCAGCCTGGATGAGAATGTTATTCCATTTTTGAACAGAACTTTCTAACTTCTGTTTAATATTTTTTGTTTTGTTTTGTTTTTCATTTAAAACAGCTTGTATGTCACAAAGGCTACTTTGTGAGCAGCTTTGTGACTTGACTGAGGTTATTGCTTGTTCTGAGCAGTCTCTCCCAACTCAAAACATCTACAAAAACAGATTAAGGTGTCTTTGACCTAATCACCCTAGTCAGTGAGAAAGAGGTGCTTTTACATATTGAATGTCTGTGCTAGGATGAGTTGAGTTTCACTCTGGAAGTACCTTTTCCTATTAACTGTAAAGGAAGCCTCATGGAGTCTAGCTCAGCTGAAGACATTGGATCAGGTGATTCCCCCCTTCTGTGGCTGAAGCAGTGCAAGAATGTTTTCAGAGGGTGAAAACCCAGGCCACTTCTCCTGCAGAGCCAGAGGAAACAATATTTCTCAGGGTTTCTTAAAAGTCTTTTTCTACATTTTCACAAGCATCAACAAGTATGAGAATAAATCTATTCTTAACTGTGCTTTTTCTTTAGTGTTGGAAAGGAAGATTTCGACAAGACAAAGCAGAGAGGAGCTGATAAGAAGGGGAGTGCTGAAGGAAATGCCCGAGCAAGGTGATAACACATTACCTAGAAATTAGCTCCTAAGTGCTAAAAATGGATGGTAAAACCCCTATTGCATTGTTTCCGTGTAGTATAAATAGGTATAAGTAGAAGCTGAAAAGTGTGAAAGGTAATTTGAGCCAGTGAAATAATTAAAGTTGGAGTCAAGAGACACTAGTTACCTTCTGTAACTAGTCCTGCCAGGATACACCATCTGAGTTCTGGTCATATCCTCAAGAATTTTGATGCTCCCTGTAAACAGAGATGTTTCACATTTCAAAAAGTACCAGTGCTGGGATCATACAGATCCTACCACTAAAACACAGACCATATTCATGAATGGCACAAACAAGAGTTTGTGAGGAAGACACCACTTGTTTCAAAACAAATCGAGGTTAATAACTGGTAACCAGGGTTTGTGCTTGGAAAAGCATGAGCAAGCTATGGTCAATACCTATGCACTATGTCTGATTATGTTTCTGAAATGCTCCTAGTGGTATTCTTTCTAATATTCTTGAGCTTCTATAAATCTAGATGCAATTAAAATACAATTGATTGAAATAATTATCAGTAGCTTAAAATTGAAGTGTTCATCATTTTACCAAGAATTCTATGAACTCCATGTTTTCAAAAACAGGTGTCACCTAGAAATTGTGTTACTGTCCCAACTGAAGAATTGTGCACATTGATATTTGGAAGTAAAGGGGTTTGTTTTTTAACATGTGACATCACTAGTATTTACAGTGTTTGTCTAATTACAAGACTGACATCCAGCATTGCTGGATTCTTCTCTTGTCTCTGCCACTGTCTTTGACTCAGAACAAGAAATGTAAACTCCCCATACCTCTGTTTGTCCATCTGTGAATGTGTATATTTTTTGCTACATGCTTTCTGGGCAGTTATGTGACTTTATTGACTGATGGTTGCAAGTTGCAATTAGACTGTTGGGACACTTAATGAAATGTGTTACTTGGTCATTAGTGTCCTTGACCTGCTATTCCACTCTTAAAAGGGGACGGCACTTTGTATCCCTTACAGAGGCTGCGTAGTCCTGTTGGCTCAGAACAAAGTGAAATAAGGATGTAACAGTGAACAAATTTCACCCCTTCCTCCCCTCTTAAGCAAGCCATCAGTCCAGTCTGTGCTGCCTTCATCACATTGTGCTTCATGTGTGATGAAAATGATAATCTTTAAGGAGCAAAACGGAGATACAGGACAGATAGCAGCTGGGCAGTGAAGCTAGTTGGAAGGAGATGAAAGCTAGGTGAAGAAATGACACATATTATTGAAATGTTAGAGATAAGAAATGTGAAGAAGTGACAGTTTCACAAGGGATGAAGAAGAAGGAGGTGGAAAGTGCCAAGGGCGTAGATGAGATGTTTGCAGAACGTGAATAAAGTGGAAGTGTTACAAGCGGAGGCAGAAAGGTCAGAGTGGATTTATGAACACCTGGAAGGAAAAAGCTGACACTGATTGTTGCAGTCAGGTAAGAAGGAAGCCTTGTGCAAATAGCAGCTATAGTGAATGAGACAAGGTTAAGAAGGCAGAACTTTGTTTTTACACGTTGTTTGTACACATCAAGTTAAAGTTAGTGTGTAGGTGAAAATGAAACCATCAGCTTAACCCACTGAGCAGCCTAAGGGGGTAAGAAAAAATCTGCATAATTATATTGAAATGAGGAAACTGTCAAAATCCAAGTCTGACAGCATACAATAATGAAGAAGAGGAAAAGAAGAACCATGATTAATGAAGAAACAACAGGAGGAACCAGAAGAGATGCCAGGTAAAGTTGCATAATTTTGGAATGGATGGCAAGAGCACCTTATAGGAGGAAGGCAATCATCTATGTGAACTGCAGGTGAGGTGTGAGCAACATAAAGATAACAAATCTGAGAAATGACCAGAGAAGAAAATCAGCGGAGATTTTAAAATGTGTGGAATAGAGAACAGAAATCAGGGAATAGAGAAAGCTGTGAGCCAACAAAAGTACGTAGTGGTTTTCAGGAATATAGACAGAAATAAGTATGAGGAAGAATTTTTTTCATGAGGAAAAAGAAAATATAGCTAAGAAAATATATCTTCAGAGCTCAGAAAGAATTGGGCTTGCAAAATTTAATATGAGTATGTGATATGATACAGGAGGACCTTATCTTGGTTCTTAAGATTGGATATTTACTTATCATTAATAATAAAGTCACATTTATTAACTGGGCACACATATTCTGAGAATTCCTGCTTGATTCACTTACTTGGATGCACCATAGTAGTCCTGCAACTCTACCCCATAACTGTCCAGATTTGGGACCTATGGAAACACAGTGCAGCTACATTGTGTTACACACACACATTTCTTAACTGTGTAAGCCATGATGTGGGGAGGAAGAGTATGGGATGCTAATGTGTAGTGAGTTCACATCCCAAGATGGAGTTGTGAAGACAGACCTGGAAAGTAGGCCTGCTCCAGCAGAGGTATCCACCCAAAGACCTGGCAGCCTACAGGGGTCCTTAGTTACTTTTCAGAGCATATTTACAGCCTGTTTTACATTTCAGTAAATCTTTCTGCTTTGCTTCCATGGAAACTTGAAAGCAGAGAGGTGTTGTGTGTTGTCAGTGGGTGCTAAGCAAGTAGTTAATTTAGACCATGGCTTTTTAATTTTCATTTCAGATGGTGATGTAACAGTAAATTTTGAAACTTCAAATGGACACACCATAGCCATTGGTGAAGAAACCATTCAGGAAGAAAACATAGTAAAAGCCAGTGGAGATAATGGTACTTCATCAGAAAAAGCTTCTGCATTGGAAGGAAAACAAGAAGATCAAAAAGGTAAATGAGCAGATTTATCACAAACTGTTTTTCACGTACTTAAAATATTAACGTGTTCTTCCATTAACACTAACATGCTGTGAGTTCTGTTCTGCAACAAGGATGCCAGCAGAACCTGCCGAGAAGATAGACTTGTTGAACATCAGTATTTCATCACTGGTAGGCATGCTTTTTACTGTGGATATAGTAAGGTAATAAAGAGAAGCATGGTCTGAGCATGAAAATACATGCAGAGATGTTTGATTTCTAAATTCCCTGTGATTATTTCCTTGAAGCTAAGGGCAAGCTCTGGTTTCAGGATTTCCTTTTGTGAAAGAAGACACTAAGTGCATATGCATCACCTTGCAATATCATTGCAGAAGCAGCTTGTGGCTTAAATGTTCAAATGTGTTTAAGCTACTTAAAAACTATGTGTCATTTTGAAAATAACATCAGCAGCGCATTCCCAGTGGTTTTAGTTACATCCTAAACACTTGTATTCCAAGTTCCTCAGAAACATTCAAAGGAATACATTGCTACTGAAAAATGAACTTAGCTCATTTATGGAAAATGTACTTTATGACCCTAGAATTTTTTATAAATAAAACACACATAATACTGCTAATATTCATCATGCACTAAATCCCAAGGTCCATATTAATTTTGTTACCTTTATTCAGATTTATTCAGATTTACACCTTGGTAAAGGTGCTTGACTGAATAAAGAAAAGGTAAACACTAAGGTGGAATCACAAAGGTTTGGGCTGCTTATAAACTTCATTCTCTAGCATATTGAATATTGGACCAGTTATTTTCCCTAACCAAAAAAAAAAGGCATTCTTAAATGCTGTTCCATTTATTGGATTTTTCTACAGGAAAGAGCAAGGATACAAAAGACCAAGAACTTCATGGCTGGCTGTTAGACTGAGCAGTCTTTCCAATGTTTTCTAGTAACCTCTACCTAGTGATGAACGAGCCCCTGGAGGTTGAGAGGGCCAGTTCAGCTAACAACAATTTGAATTCTTCTCTGAACTATGTAAATCACTTAACTGTGTAAAAAGTGGCTGGATATCCAAGCAGAACTGCCTTTCTTATGAGATTTCTAGTACTTCCTGTCTCCCAACAAGCCAGAAATACATGATTAGCTTTTTTCATGACATTTAAATACATCTACCTTTTGATGCCAACTAGAACCAGATGTGTATTGGGTCAGGAAAAAAAAGTTGCAAAAGCCATGGAAAACTCCTTTAAAATGGTTTGGGTTAACTTTGGGGTTAGATCAGATCACTTATTACTTTATGCATCCCTAAATACAGCCTTCTGGAACTGTCAGGTTTTGGAAGTTTTCCTAAGGTGCTTTTGTGCTTTTTTATTTTTTTTTACACATTTCTAAAATCCCATTTCTGAAATCCCATCTAGCTGACTCTGCAGAATGTAGAACTGTAATGAAAACGGGGAAAGCTCAGTATCTCTTTCAAACACATTATTACACTCTGCACATGCTATATATTGCGCTAGCCTTGAAGAAATTTGACATGATTGCTGCACAGGAGTAGGCTTGGTGCCAAAGAATATGTAACTGTCACTCCAGTCCCTTCATATTACATTAAGTAAGAAGGTGAGCCAGTCTGTTGAACTCAATGCAAGAATAAGGACCACAGAGTAATCTCTCCTAGCAAGTTAATCCTTGGTGCTTTTTTATAGCAGGTGCCATAAGCATGCATTGCACCTACAGCCACTGGCAGAGTGAGAAATAACCTGCTGATGTGGTGCTTTGCTGATGCTCACAGAGCTTCAAAACCAGAGCTGCAGCAGGAATACCTAGAGTGGTGTATTCTGCTCAGACCACAAAGCGTGCTACTGTTCCACATCACAGTCCTCTGTCAGAAGAACCGAGATAGGTGGAATGAATACTAGCCAGGCTGCCACAAAAAATGGGTTCTAGTTCGTCATTACAGAGGCTGATGTTAGGCTTTTTACAGCCATGAACTCTTGTGCGTAAATCTTAAAGGAAGTTACATACACTTTGCATGTTTATAAGACCTGAAGACAGGATTAATTCCTGCTGTTTAATAGCTCACTATGCTGCAGTTCAAACTCCTGCCAAATCAAAATGTTCCTAAAAATGCATCTCAGCCCCTGAAAGCTATGAGTTTATTTTAAAACTCTTCTATGAAATGGTGGTGGTCTTTGCTTGCTCTCTAGTTCAAGTGGGCCTTGAAAATGAACTTCCAATATAAATATGATAACTGCTGGCACTGGAAGTTTAAAAAGGGTGAAAGGCATGGAGATCAAGCGATGAGAGTTGGCAGCAATGCATAAAAGAATGGGGAATATGTTAGGGGTTAAGTTAAATTACAGAAAAAAGCTGTTTCAGCGTGAGGCACAGAAACGCTGTGTCAACAGGGCAAGCGATAGGCTCAGCCACACAGTGTAGAAATGAATTAAGCAGAAGGAAGTAAAGAAAAAGACCAAAAGCTGCTCCCTGTGCTGCCAGACAACTCTACAAACCTTACACCCCTCTGCTGCTTGTCAGCTTGCAGGTGCCTTTGATATTTGGGGAAAAAATCCCTTTGGAAATTTCATAGTGTAACTATTACTGTTTGTAGTAATGATATGTCAGTCATCCGAGTGGGATGTTTAAAAGGAAATTTCTCCTTTATGGCAGGATAATAAGAAGCTGGTGACAGTTTTACAAAAACAGGTAATTGAGTGATAAAACTTTGCAGAGGAGAAACCAGAGCCTGGATCTTTTTTTCTAGATCATTTATTCACATTATACATGCACCGGCTCAAATTCTGATTTATTTATTTTTTTCTGTTTTGACTAAAAGTGCCCAGCATATTTTGTCTTTTGCAGAAAACACAAAGTTAAACTGTAGCCATTCTCCGTGAGCACCCTGGAAGGGATGCAAAGCAGCAAGTGGACAGGCAGCGTGCCAAAGCACATGCTGGTTGTCTGGCCAGCAGACCGCACTGTGCCGTCATGCCAGAGCTCCTGACCTGTGCCACTTGTCTGCAGTCCCCTGCAGACCCCAGTGCTCCAGGTTCACAGTGGGGTATGGGCATCGCTTATGGGATCCAAAGAGGCTTTCTGCCTCCTGTGCCCTACAGCGGTGGTGGTGAAGAGCAAAAGCAACATCAGTAGAATAGATGTCAAAATTGTAGCTGTTGTAGATATAGGGACACAGCATATGATACAGCACGCTTGCTGCACGTTTTAAAACCTCCTGGTACTGTGTTAGAGCTCCTTTTCTCCTTATCCTCCCAGGATGTCTCTAGGATGTCTCTGGCATTCAGACATATCAGAGAACACTGAGTTTGTATCTGAGTTCTGTTTGTAATTTTTTATTTTATTTTATTTTATTTATTATCATGGGAAGCTAAATATATTTTCAAGATTCTGGTAGATAATTTCACATTTCATTGTTACCTTGGGGTTGAAGAAGTGAAAGGTTCAGTAACCATTCGTAAGATATGGCCTGGAAAAAAGTAAGAAGAAGTTTCATTTTGCATACCATCCGCCAGGTATGTGTGATAGAACTGTGATAAATAACTGCACTGCAGGAAGCCAGAGCTCCTTTGTGGGTGCTGTGGGTGTTGTGGGTGACATGAAGCATAAGCTTCTGAAATGTTCCTATACCATTTGTAGCAGACCTGAGACCTTCTTAGGTTGTCTCTTGTGTTTCAGTGAAGGAAACAATTTGTCGTCCTGTTTCCAAATGAATTCATAGGATCCATGTGTATAATGCTTTTCCCCCACCGGATAACTCATCTTGAGAGCTAGCAAACGTTCAGGTCATAGTATGTTGGGTTCAGAGGTTCTTTCCCCTACATTTTATCACCTGTCTCTTAACTCTTAACCTTTAAATTTAATCTTTTGTTTTTCTGATGGATAAACAGAAAAGGAAAAAGGGAATCACAAGCTCTGGTCTTACGAGTAGGTATACTTGCTGACCACCACTCTATTTTGTGTACAAGGGAACGTTCTTCAAACTCAAATTTTATAGGTTCCTTTTCTCAGAGGTCTTTGCTTTATTTCATCTTCCAGGGTCTTATACAGGAGCCTCTCAACAGGCCAGTTCTGCAAACCACTCCCTGTCAGAGACAAGGCAGACTGTTCTCCCTCCTCTGTCTTGTTGGCTTCCTACAACCTTGAGCTCTGTCCATCTGAGTTATTTGCTGGCTAAAAACAGTTCTTCTAAGAATAGTATATTTTCTATTCATCACCTGAACTATGTAAATGAGGCTGATTCCAAGTCTTCTTAAAAGGAAAGCTACTCTAGATAAAGCTGTGTTTGGGCAGAGACCGTTCGCTAAGTCAGCCAGGCTATCTCATGCCAGTAGGCTGACGTGAGAGGTGCAGGCTTTCATCCACGTACGTTGAGTGGCAGAGGAAAGCTCCTAATTTGTAAAGCTTCCATTTTTATTGTTGTTGGGTTTTTTTTTTTTTCCATTTGTAGAAAAGATATCCTAACTTGGCTCCAGGAATAGGATTGTAGACAGGATTTTAGAAGACTAACCACTGAATTGTTAGAAAATATCTATACAGAAAGTATAAGGTAATATAGAAACCAACATGCCTGTTCACTTTCCAAGCCTCCTGTAGACTAAGAAAATACTAAAACATGCAGTTAAAATGAAGATGTTTTTAGATATTCTGTCTTGATTTAATAGCTTGCTTTTTACACCACACTTGGGCAGTCAGCAGTGTAAAATGATAGTCAGTGGGTTTGGGTTGGTTTTTTATGTCTCCTTTTTTATCTTGGAACCAATGTGAAATATTTGAACATGGTTACTTTAGGTCAGATGTTACACCTGGCCCTTTCTCCCTTCCCCGTCTGATTTCTCTGCTGTCTCTGTTACAAAGCCTCATGCACAGGGTGCTGTTGACATTGTACAGTAAGCAAGATCTAGAAGTCTGCAGATGTACAGATCTGCTCATCTGTCTTCAGGAAGGATGAATTCAAAACTGGAATTAATGCAGATAGGGCTGCTAAGAGTGTCGTGAGACAGCTGTTCTTGTTCAACCTAGCAAAACAGCCTTAGTCTGAGTGCATTCAATGGCTGTGACAAGCTGGGATACAGCCAGGAGAGAGCATGGCTGAAGGACAATGCTGGCACAAGTAGAAAGGAATAAACAGTGGCTTGAAATACGTTTAGACTGGAAATTAAGGGAAGCTTTCTAACAATTAAAATGGGTGTTTTCTCAAGCAGAATTTTAGTAGCAATAGCAGGAACAAAAAATGGAGCTGGTTAAATCTGAAGTTTATGAAAGCGTCTGAATGAGTTGACCACCTGCGTCAGCACAGTCAGTGAGTCCAAAAATGAGACAAAAGACACCTTGTGTTGTCTGTCGTCCCACGTTTCTGAATGACAGCTTCCTGGGTTTTGATTAATCACAATGCAGGTCTCTGCATCAACTGGAAACTCTTGATTCTCAAAACTTACTGAGTTTCTCTTTACAGGGATTTATTCTGCAAAAGGCAAAAAATCATATGTTATTTCCAACTTCAATTTTATGTAGTGTTACTCCAATGAGGAAGCTCATCTTCCAGGAGAAGGGTGCTTTGCAGTTGATATAGATTATTTGCTTGTATTGCAGCAGTATTGGTTCTCCATGAGCCATCTTCGTATAACTGCTCCATGTGTAAAAACAAAAGCATCAGTACTGTATGACAAAATCCTGGGGTAAAAAAGCACGGACCTTCAATTCCTTAGAAATTCACAAAAGTAAAGAAAACATACATGTATTATAAAATCTGGTTGTATATGTTTTCTGAGACTATGTCAAGGATTGACACAGTTCTTCAGAACCATCATTTGGTCCACAGTTCACAAATGGTGCCACATTTAGTTTCCAATATAAGTCATTTGATTTTCCAGTGAATACGGCATGTTGGAATCTCTGAAAATCTTTGAGACTTGAAGGGTTTCTACAAGAGCTGCTGTACACTGAGTATTTTGTAATCCTGGCCATCATTTAGGTGTTTATATGAGAAAACAGCATTCTTAAAAGCCTGGTCTCAATCACAATTTCTGGGAATATGAAAATCTGATCTCAAAGTGAGCTTTCTTGAAAATCTGGCCTTTGGAAAATTTGTTCCAAGCATAAACATATTATTGATCCAAATGCTTAATGAGACATTAACATTTGCTTTGCTTTCCTACTAAAAATAATTTATGGGGAGATTGCTTTTACAGCAGATGTCTTGATGAAGGCAGAAGTGAATAAAAGATATTCCTATCAGATGGTCATTTGGAGACCTTTTGTTAAAAGTCCAGTTTTTGATGAACAGATCTGTAAATTAAGAAAAGAAACAGCAATAAAAATACATCACAGCTGGTACTGAGATACCTTGGGAGTGGGCTTGAACAAATAGATGAAGTGAGCTGATTCAGCTAGCTCTTTGATTTGGCAGTCGCAACTGAGATGAGAAAGAACAGGCTTGAAGACCAAGGACCCATATTCAAGCAGAGTCATGCTAGGGATGTACAATTACAACGTTATTTTATCGTGATCCATTTACAGACATCAGACCGCTCCTGCTGCTGTTCAGGAGTGTTTCATTATTAGCTGTTTGTATTACTTGTACTACTCACACATAGACCAGGAATTTATTTTATGGTGTCTTACATAAATACAGAAAAGCAGAAATGTCCCGGTGGATCTGCAGTAAAAGAGAGTGGTGTCCTGTCTTTTTTTCAGTGACACACCGAAACACAAGAGGAGACTACACCAGGATAACAAGCACAATGCCAGCAGCTTAAAAATTGTTGGTTTTGGCATCATAATAGAGTGTAATGTAGGGGACGATAGTTGATAGGTATATTTGTGAATGTTGACAAGGAGAGCCTTCCAAACCTGAGGGTAGCAAAGGAAAATCAATGAAATTGTCTGCTTCAACACACGGCTTGTTGGCAGCAAAAGCTAGTGTAATGGGCTGGTCAGACAGGAACTGGGAATCAGTGTCTCAGAAGTAAGTGAGAAACAACAGTTTGGGCAGGATTGGACTGACATCGAGGGCCGTCAGGCTTGTATCTGATGAGGTAAAAAGTGAAGCTAACAAAGTTAGTAAAGACAAAGATAATATGATAATATGACATGGTAAAAGCAATGGCAAGAGCAATTGTCTTCACCATGGCTTTCCTCGTGGATACGAGACGACTCACTGGTCAAGGCCAAGAAGGGCATATACGTAATCAAGGTGCAGTCAAGATTCAAAGGGAGCTGTAACTATCTGAGCAAATAGGGTTCTGCTGTGCAAAAAGAGTCTGGCAGACTTTGGTATGATGTACATAACAGTATGGAAAGAACTGTCCTAGATAAAGAGATGATATCCCAGCGATGGTGAGGTATTTCAGTTAAAATCAATATATGAATTGCCAGTTTTAATCACAACTGAAGTCTGAAAGCAGGGACTTTGTTTTGAATGAACTGTTCCAATTTTGTTTTTCATTTATAGGTTTTAGTTATTTTTCTACAGAACTGAAAATTATTGGTTGGGTGTCGTTAAGATATTATTACTTGCAACTACGTGAAAATTTAGCCTTGTATTTTGTACTTTTTTTTGCTAATACATAAGGTAAATTCTGTGACACATTTAATCACTTACATAGTTTAATGTCAATTGACCAAGATTCTAAATAATTGCACTGCATTTCCTTAGAATATGGTGAATGGAGTAATTCTTTTTAATAGGTTATTATTCTCTTTTAAAGATTTTTATTATTAATATGACTGGCAGCAGAACACAGTGGCAATGTATAAATACACAAATTTACAGTTGTTTCTTGTTACTAAATAAAGTTTTAACATGCTGGACCCATAAGGAAAAGGTATATCAAGGAATGGTTTACACTTAAAATTATTTCTGATCATCATGCCCTTCAAAATTTTATCTTCTCTTACTATGTTACTATAATGGAACTAAAATTTTTAAATGTCCTGCTTTTTCAGAATTAAGTCAGTTTTTCAACTTTGAATGAAGTTAAGTAGGGTTTCACAAGGAGATGCTGTTTGCTCTAAAAGAGGAAAGCAAATTGTAACAAGCATGTTTTTTTCTTCTTCCAAAGTCTTTCTCTGGTCCAGAAGAAAGAGGTAGGAATACAAAGAGGTCATACAAGGATCTGTGCTTGAAAGAATCTGCTTGCTAGCTTTAAAACAATGGTTCTTGTACAACGTTAGCAAAAACATGTTAGTCTATTATGTGATTATACGGGATGGAAATAAAGGAGGAAGACGCTGAACTGTTAGTCTTAATTCCTTTGGTTGTTAAAGAGACGTGTGTGCATGTTGCTCTTAATATCTGCAGGTGATGCATTAGGTTCGTATTAACAAGCCTTAAACTAGAGTTTGAAAAGGCTTTGTTTCTCAGACAAAGAATGTCATCATTGTCCAACACAAATGTTGTTTTTCATTTACTAATGAAAAGATGCTGCTTATCTCCTGGGAATCGTTCACAGAGGAAGGAAGAGGGTGGGGAATGGGCAGAAGATCCAGGTATGGCCACTTAATGTGTGTAAGAGTAAGGCTTTTGTAGGAACGTACTTCAGTAAGTGAAATGGTTTCCTCTTGAGTGATTAAAGAAAAAGAGATTGTTGGAAGTACTTTTGATATGTGTTTGGCTTCTTTGTTCCCTGACCTTTGTAATTTATACTAACATGCAAGTAAAGCCCATATGATTTTGACGGTATGCTCTTGGTTTTATAAAATCTTTTTTCTGAAAGGCTTGGAAAGGCTATCTTGAGCCCAAATGGGCACAGAGTTGGTGTGATGGAATAAATAAAGATTCCCATCTGACTACCAGCTGCAGTCGAACAACTCTAGAAATTATATTGCAAATTTTTGTGCTAACTCTAAATGGCTCATCTACATTAGCGCTAGGAGTACAGTTTCAAAGTGAATTTCCAGATCATCCCCATTTACCATTCTTTGGTTTTCAGAGCACACAAACCAGGTTCCCTTGGAATGAAACTAAAACCAAAGTTGCATTCAGGAACTGGTGGTGCTCCCGCCACATCTGGGCATGCAGTCTACAGAACTAGGCTGAAGCTAGTCCAAAGCAAAATCTCATGAAGTACACACTTAGGGTTATAGGGTCCTAAGTGTTACCTGTTTTCACCCTGCAGAGCCATTCCTACTGGACTACCTGATGTAGATAAAGTCGGGATTTCCATAGGCTAAGTAACTGACTATTCTTAAAACTGAAGTCTTGTGACAGTACTCGGAGAGCACGCAGGAGAGAAGAGCATTCCCATGGCAAATGACATCCTATTTTAACTTAGCTTCATCTCTTTCTGAAGAGTAGAAATACCCTGGGGAAGATACCCAAAATAAAGTTGCTGTTTCTCTGAGCAAGCACACTGCAGCTTAGCATAATGGTTTGCTACAGGGGAATATTTCAGCTGCATATCCATATTTGAACCTGTGGCTGAGGGAACGGCCCTGTTCACATTCAGATTCACATGAATCTGGGTTTTATAGCCTGTTGATCTCAAGAGGGCTGGGAAGAATCTAAGGGAATTTGTTAGAGGAGTAAATGGCATTTCCCGTGCTTTGTTTGCAGCTGACAGTCTAGATGGGGATGTTGAGAGTTAAGGAGGATTCTTGGAGATGTAGAATAGGTGAGAATAAGAGAAGAGCCAGGCAAAAGTCTTCAATGAGAAGGACTTGAGTGGAGACAGATGGCATTTTTTTTTCTGAAGTTCTTTCTTCATTCTGAAGATGAAGAAGTCTCTGCTGATTCCCAAGAGCTCAAGCAGCAAAACGTAGTCATTGTCAAGCTTGCTATTAAATGTATGTGGCGTATGTTTGTGTCAGTTGGCTTCTATTCACTTTCTTATCCATAGAGAGCACTACTGATCACTGCCCGGAAATACCGGCATCCCATGCTCCACCGCTACCCAAGTCTAAGCCTAAATCTAGAAAAGCTCCGCTACCACCAAAAAATGCTATTGCTGCTTCCACCACCAACAGCCATAAGAGTAACGAAGCATCTCATGCTAAAAAAAAGGGAAAGGCTCCTGCTAAGCAGCCTCCTCTCCCACCTCCAAAGCCAACAAGTCACAGTGCAAATCGGGAAGCTGGTGAGTACTGCGCAGGCCGTGCCTGTTGCAGTGGGTGCATGTGCATGGGGGTGCTTGACTTTGTCTGGTGAGAACTTCTGCTTTTGTAAATAGCAGTGCTGCTAAAGAGCATGCCTCTGGTGTTTTTAGCTAGCTTCCCACTGAGCTCTGGTCCTGCTGTCTGCAAACGCCCCAGACATCAGATGAATCACTTTGCTGCCTAACAAATGTGTGCACAAAGCCAAGCGCAACAGAGACTATATTGAATTCCCAGGTGACATGTAACTGTTGGTAATAAAACAACCCAGAGAACTGCCAAAGAATCAGCAGGGAAAAAGGTGATTTCTGAAACCAAATTCATCTGAGTTGCCCCAAAGTAAAACTATTTTGGTTTTCCTGTAACTTTCTGCTGGAAGTAACAAGTATTCCAAATACTGTGACCAGATGAGAAGATTTCAGAGAGGTAAGGGACAAAACCGTGAAAACATCTTTAAAGATTGCTGAGTAGTGTTTTTTTTTAACTGAGAAAAAATAATAATAATAATAATAAAAGAATTATAAAGAATTATAAATCCTTAGAAATAGACAGCCTTCCCTGAACTCGATGATAGCTTCTTGTGATTCTAAATATGCACTGAGAATGGAAAATGTCAGTCACCCGGCACGTAATAGATGTTTTTATCACTGCACTTTTTAACCAAAATTCTGCAAAGATGGAAGATTATAGGTAGCTGTTGCAAGGTACTGATCTGGAGTTTGAGTGGTTGTAGTTTAGACAATGACCAAAATGAAAACATTCAAATATAATTTGAGTGCAAGCGGTATTATGATGAATGGACTGTATATATACGTGCATTGGCCAACTTATACAAACCTTGTATTTTCGATCCTCTTTCAGTCTTTCAAAGCCCTTCAGTCACTCCAGTTTTCTCTCCAAGTATACTTCTTCATAACTTGTACATTTTGGCAAGTTTTGTATTTGAAGCACACAGAAGAGGATTGTTTGAAAACACTGCAAGACTGCTAAAGTTACAATAATAACTTTGCCATAAAATATCCATTAACTTGGTATTAACTGTCCCTACTACATCAATAGACCACAAGAATAAACATTTTGAAAACCCAGAACTTGCTCCTTGTATTTCACTTGCAGCTGGAAAACTCAGTTCCTCCCAGGTGAAGGAACCTAGTAACAGCAGACCTTTCAGAAACAGAACAACCCGTCAGATAGAGAAGTGCTTAGGCAAGTGGTTGGTAACGAGCTCTCGGGTACCTCAGTTCTTAAATTAAAACACATTCAAATTCCAGATTTGTCTTTTAGTAGCCTTGCTGAAATTTCATGCAATACCTGAGACTATACAGCTATAAAATATATCAAATTGTATAAAATAGTACATTTCCTACTAGTAATTTCTTCCAGCATTAGGTACATTGTTTTCATTTTAAATAGGGGCAATGCTTAATAAAGAGAACTCATCAAGAGCAGTTTTAATACAAGAGGTTTATCAGATCCCCATGGAAGTGAACACATGATGCAGCCAGTGATCTAGTCCCATGAAGGAGAACAGGATTTGAGAAACTGAGGTTACTCAGAAGGTTTCCAACCTAAGCAGTATAGCTGGGAGAAAGGGGACATGAAAGTAAGCATGTACTTGTGCCAAAAGGCAGATATTGGTCATGAAATTTCTGTGTTTAATCAAAATTCAAATTTTCTACTGAAAAAGAGGCTTGGCAGAAAGTTGTCAGGTAGCCCAGCTTAAAGCAACAATAGCAATAGCACTTCTGACCTGAGAGAAAGTGTGTGGGGGTGAATTTCTCTGGGAGAATTATTTCAAGTTTTTGTATCTGATTGCAGGTCCAGGAGGGTTCTGAGAATAATGTCAGGTTTCATTCAATGGAAACATCTTTTGACGTTTTCCCAGTGATAATTATAGTGCAGATGTGTATTTGTATTGTGCTGGAGTTCTTAAGTTTAAGCACATAACTGGTTTCGTTGGCTGGGGCCTGTGTTTAAGTGCTTTGCTGGATCAGAACCAGAGCCCTTTGTTAGTACCATCTACTTACTCACTGAGGTTTCTGCTAAATAGTATACAGGTTGGAGCCACCATTTATTTCCAATGCCATTAGGAACTGCCGCCTGTACCATTTCTTTGTTTCCCTTTGATGTGCTGGTAAGTGAAGTCAGTCGGTGTGGCTGGTGGCTGCAGTAGGTCCCGCGCCGTGCCCCGTACAGGTACAAAGAAGGACACTGATATGCCTGAAGCCATGAGTGCCTGCAAATTTTTCCAGATGTACTGAAAGCCACACGGCTCTATAAATGTTTATTAACCATAACATTCTGCTGCAGGAGAGAACGGTATAATGTGTCTTTTGAATTATTTTCCATCTTCTTTGAGACTAAGAGCAGTCACACTGTGAAAGCTATTTTTGTATCGTGAGCTTATTATGGCCGGTATCTGTATTTTGATTCTACCCTAATCTGCTGGGGTTTTGTTTTTATTTAAATGCTTATAAGTAGAGTAGGCCTTTCAGCAGATTTTTATTACAGCTTTCTGTTTTACTCGGTAAGCTTAGCTTCAAGGCTGCTGTGTAGCTTTATCATGCTTTCATTTGTGCTCTTAAGGTTAATGCATTTTTGCTGCAGCAGAGGTGTTTGAGTTGGATGCATTTTGATGAAGAGGACTGTATTTTAAGGCAGTTGTCAGTTTTATTGCTTTTAAAATGCAAGTCAGAATTCCGAAACACCCAGTCTGGATGATGCGTGCATCAACGCAGTGATCAGAAACGTGGCTGGGATGCACGTGGGCATACCTTGCTAGCTGCATTCTTGCAAACACGGGCACTGACTGTAGCCAAGGTGCAACTATATGTGCTTCAATATAGTATCACAACAGCAGACAGCAACATTGCCGGTCAGCTTGTGCTGCTAGTGTCAAAATCTTGTGTCACCACATTTTCAAGGCTACCTGAGTTGGTCCCTGTCAAGACAAAGAGCTCCAGTATATACAGAAGGCCTTCAGTGCCTCTTCTGTAGATCAGTGGTTTCCAACTCTGTTTTATGGACATACCCATCAGGACTCCAAAGTACATCTAATTTTACTGCCCCTCTGCTGCTTGCCATCAACTAGGAGCACACCACTTGCAAAAACATTGTGAAAAGTAATTAACTGATGCCCTCAATGGTCCTGATGTTCATTGAAAGGTGTAAGGAAAACTATATTGTTCTTTTACTGCTTAGACCATAAAAATCACATAACAGAAAAGGTCTGATAATTTTCTCAGTCCAGTAACACTTATTATTATTTTTAATTAGGGCAAGAAACATTTTGGGAAAAAGTAGTGGATGATGTCCAGGCAACTTCTGATGGGCAGAATGCTAGGATCAAAATCTCACCTATATCTAAGGTTGATCCCCTCCACTGATCTCCGACAACTATTCATTTCAGTTTTCCCATCTCTAAAGTTGAGTTGTGAATTCCAACCTTTACTCATCTCAACAATATAGATGGAGAATTATAGAAGTATCAAGTGTAGTTTTTTCTTTTTTTGAAGTATCAGCATGCAAGGCAATTCATGCAGAAAGGTGCAAAAACTGTACAGTTGCAAGACTGTAAAATGCTTTTTCTTTTCTTATTTTAGCTAGTTCTAGTTCCTCACATGCTAAAAAAACACCAGTCTCCAAGTCTTCTTCATCACCATCTCCTTCGTCCACATCATCTCATTCCAAATCCTCTAAGGAGACTTCCAGCAAATCGGGCACATCAGGGACTCCCAGGGGCAAGAAAAAAGCTGGGAAGCAGTCAGCCCCACGAACGGCACCAGATGGGGCAGCCTCTTCCCCCTCAGGTGCCACAGCCAACAGGTTGGAAGCGAAGGCAGAAAAATCTGAGCCTGAGCAGCCTTCCATAGTAATTTCTGAAACAGAGGACGTAGATCAACGGAGCAAACTGGTTGTCCCCCCTCCTCCCACCACGGCTCCTCCTCCACCTCCTTTTCCTGCTGCAGCCGGTCAGCCCGCTGTCTCCTCAGATGCCCAAGATGCACCAGAGGGCTCGGTGGCCAGGCCATCCGTCCCTGGATCAGATACTAAACCTCTTCAGGCTGAGCAAGGCACAGATGACAGCCCGAGCAGTACAGCCCAAGACGGCGGTCCAGATGCTAGTGGAGAAAACCCAAAAAGGTGAGATGGTCATTGATAAGTCATTGCTGTCATGGGTAAGTGGCAAAGCCTGCAGGAACCCACATTTCTGGTGTTATCTTTTCATAAAGGACACTACTGTAGGCATGCTGACTGGTGATTTGTTACCAGTCATTTCTTAGGGGCATCCCAGCACAATTTGTCCCTTGACAGCATCTTTGAGCCATTTACCCATAATATTTAATGATTCCCCACGATGGCATTTCTCAACATGTGCAACCTATATTGTTGCCTGGCTGAATACTGACCACTGCAGTCAGCAGCTCAGCTGGCCACATATAACACTTTTATTTCTCTCTCATAGAGGCAAGCAAGAAAGGATGCTGAATTACAAGTGTGTTCTTTTAAAAAATAAAAAATAAAAAAAAATGTATGTGAATATAATTTAAAATCTCATTGATAAAGCTCTCAATTCAGTAGCTGAATTCACTTGCAGACTTAATGGCAGTTTTAGGCATTGGTTAGTAAATGTTTGGTTCTGCTACTGCCTAATAGCTTTTCTAAGTCTTAGATATTACAAAATCTAGTAAAGAGCAAAGTCATAATTATATTTTTTTAAGGCAAAATAGTTGGCAGCAACAAAGTAACTGGTTTATTAATCTCTCTTTTCCCTGCCACAAGAACCAGTGTCTTTCATAACAATCCAAGAGTTTTTAGTCTAGATGGCAGTGACCAATGGAATTTCCTTGAAATAGAGGGAGTCTTGCTGATACATCTGTGCCAATGTTACATTCCTGTGCTGCTTCTCCCTTTGCTCTACCCTTCGTTTACACAAAGGATTTTCCCAAGGCAGAGGGCCCTCTGCTGCCAATTTCGATATTCATCAGTGATAGAAATGAATGTTTTGAGCCCAACAGCAATAAAACTATATTTGCAGTAAATAGTCAGGCTTCCAGAAGAGGAAACTTTGCAATCCTGCCTACTCTCTGACTGACTCCTCTCACCCCCAACTTTATGAGCTGTTTT
Source organism: Heteronetta atricapilla (assembly GCA_011075105.1). Lineage (NCBI taxonomy): Eukaryota > Metazoa > Chordata > Aves > Anseriformes > Anatidae > Heteronetta > Heteronetta atricapilla. The sequence continues at coordinate 55,204,452 of CM021733.1, read as the reverse complement.
CCTCCTCTCATTAGCTTTTATGTACTATTGGTCCCATCCCACAAGAAATAAACAAGAACAATGTTTCTTTACAAAGGCTTTGCAGCTCATCTTTTTAGATTGTTTGCATCTTTCTTCTTAACATGCTTACCCATAAATCAATATATATACCCATGCACATGTATATTCATTGCTTATATTTTATATACATAAATTTTTAGAGGGAGAAGTTAGTTTGAGCAGCAGAACTTTTATTTTCATGCTTATGCCGCCTGTCTCCCATTTGTGTCCTCTACTGCTTGCGTTAATGTGGCACCGTGTCTGCTTATGAATTCATAGCCTGGCTACCAAGGATGACCAAGAAGTGGAGGTACCTGACCAGACCCACTCTGAACCACTGGAGGAGGCTTCTGATGTTGCTGCCCCTCCTGAGAGTGAAAGCAGCAGAGAGAGCCACAGCAGCGACTCGGACTCTGACGGGCCGATCCTGTACACAGATGATGACGACGATGACGACGATGATAATGCTAGTGCTGAAAGTAAGCCCCTAACAAGAAGAGGGTACTGGGGAGGAGTGGCCATCGTAGGGTATATCTAATATACACTTGTCCTGGGCTGGCTCAGAGAGGCTGCTAAGCTGCTGTAGTTGCCAGATTGCTAACTGGAGCTCACTGGTTGCGTGTAGTCCATGACTCCTGCGCCCAATGAGTTGTTGTAGATGACCCCATTAAGCTGTGACCTGCAGGAGAGCAAAGACTTTGCAACAGAGCTGTGAGCAAGCCTATCAGTCTGTGGTGCTACTGCAAGGCACCCCTCTGACCAGTTGCAGTCCACCCTTTGCACATTGCACTATGTGACCATGCTTGACCATGGCCTGACCATGGCATGACTATGACTAACAGGTTAGTGCAAAGTAAAGGGAGAAGGATATCGCTGCATGGCATGGTTTTAGGTGATGTGGTGTTTTACCTAGTGGTAAATGAGAAATTAGTGTCCTTATTCTCCCTTCCCAGACAATTGTGATCAAAAACTGCTGGGCCCCATGCAATGGTGGCACCAGATCAAGCATTGCATGGATGGGAGTGGAGGTGGGAGGAGCAAGTTCAGGAGAAGAGGGTCGGACAAGGCCTCCATGTTAGGGCATCAGCCCTAAGTTTTATTGATTGGGGCTTGCCCATTTAATGAATTTTTACCCTTAAAGCATCAGTGTGGCTTTGAACTGACTTGCACTAGAGATCTGGTGGGAGTCAGGTGATTGGGGAGGTTGCTTCATGGCAGCTCTCAGCTGCTGCTTGAAACAGCTGAGCCCCCAAATGGCTCAGCATCATGCACCATTCCAGGCTACTGGTTACAGAGGAGCACACCCACCTCCAGAAGGACTGGCTCTAACTGGACACTGTCCTCAGCAGCTTCTGGAAGATCCTGCAGGAGACCCAGGGGCAAGGCATGTAACAGCATGAACACAGGTGCAGCAGAAGGTGAAGTGACAGATAGCTTGAGACACTGAAGTCTTCTGCAGTTCTCGCTTTGGTCTGAGTACAATCCAAAGCAGTAGCAAATAATAATTCATCGATTCAGACAGCAGCAGTGTCTTAATAAGAAGTGAAATGGGAGCCTGTGACCGTAAAAAACTGCCATACATCATAAAATCCTGCCGTCACAGGACATAGGTAGCCCTCTCGGTCAGAATAACAAGAGACAAGGGAAGTTGTTCCACAGCTGGCTGATGCTAACAGGCAAAGAGGTGTGTTTGTTGTCCCTACTGTATCTGCTTTATGGATAAAGAGGCTGCTTCAGTGCCTGGGGCATCCTGCCTAGAATACAAGTTCTCAGAGCATATTTCATTTTATTCAACTATTGTCATTTTATACTTTTTACAAATGAGTTAAAGATAGAAAGCAATATACAAGAAATAAGTAGCATTACATTGGGACTAAAAAGAAAAGAATGAGGAGAAAGATGACAGAACAAGAGTTTGTTCTCATTGTCATTTAAGGTTTAAGAGCAGCATTTTGCTAACAGTACCAAGTAGGTAAATAAATCAATCTGTAATGTATCAGACTTCAAAGACACATAAATGTAGATTTGTCCTTGTAAAACTCCTCTGTCATTTTGGTTGTTAGCTTTTTCATGCAAGTCTTCCAACTTTTTATTGTTGTGAGCTGAGTTGAAACTATTTCCCTTTTGATGTTAATTAAAATTCTTCTCCTGCATGTTGGAACAAGGCTGCTTTGGGGAGGTATTAAAGTCCTTACTCAGGGTTTGTGTTTGTAACCTAAGCATGAATGAACTAAATTTACCCTCGTCTTCCTTTCCTCAGGCTCTTTGGCAAGTAAAATTCGTCGTAGGGATACTCTTGCTATCAAACTTGGCAACAGACCATCTAAGAAAGAATTAGAAGACAAAAACATCTTGCAGTGCACATCTGAAGAGGAGAGGCAGGAAATCAGACATCAGATTGGAACAAAGCTAGTGAGGTATTAGTTGCAGTGTAAATGTGTTTTTGCTGGGTGGAGGTGGAGGAAGATGGTGAATAACATTGGGTTCACGTTTTAAATTCAGCCCAATATGCAGTGCAGGATCTTCATGGTAAAACCGTCTGGAAAACTGTATTTTAATTTCTCACAAGACTTCAAAATGTCAGTGTTGGATTTTTGTTCTGCTGGAGACAAACCTGAGAACTTCAGGGGCTGAGGTGGTGGTTTTTTGTTGTTGTTTGGTTTGGTTTGTTTATTTGTTTGTTTTTATATATAGGAATAAAAGTGACTCCAGAACAATCAGTGCCATGGTTCAAGCTTTTCCTCATGCTGGTTAGCAGGGACTTGAACTTACGTGTCCCCCTCTCAGTCAGAGTTGTAGTTTCAGACACATAAAGTATGCCTGTGCGTGTTCTTCCCTCATGTTCCTTCCCACCCTTCTCCCGTTCCCTAAATAATTAATTATTCATGTACGGGTTCCAACAAAAGAAATAAACAGAGACCGACTTTGCAGATCAGTAGTGTGCTCGCCTCTGAGCATGTTTTCTCGTGCTTCTAACTGCTGTGGGACATATGTTACTTTCTGCTCCTGAACTTAAGAACATTGCATTAAAAATAGTTTTCGTTTTTATTTTTACTAACTTAAGAAAAAAATTAAAAATCCTCCAAAGTGTTCATTTTGGTTTTTACAGTTCTCTGAGAACAGACTACAATACGTCTGGATTTTCCCAGGCCTGTCGTCGTTTCTCTTGTGCTCAGCAATGTCACCCAGGCAGATTTGGAGGATGTCCTGTGTTTGTTAGATTTCCAGATACTGGGCAGTGCAGCCAGTGCTACTCCAGTACAGAAGCCCAGCAGCCCAGCACCAGCACTTAGCACATGTGCTGAGTTGCTCTGTGAATTGCATGGCTAGCTAAGCAATTTATTTCATTCCCTAGCTGTGAGAGGCATACATCTTTTTCTGTAGAGCCCAAAGGTCATTTTTCTCCTGCTAATAAAGAAGCCTGGTTGTTATCAGTGCTTTCCTAACCAAATTCCAGCTCTGGTAATCACATCCTGCTTATCTGTGTTCCCCCTGGGGTTTACAGTGAACAAGCTGCTCTTTCATTCCTGCCCTGAAATCTCCTGCCTGGCATTGCCAGTTCTGCCAGGCTGGCACCTTCACCACATACATAAAATAGATGTGCAAAGCTTACGGTGCCTGGTACAATGCCAGGTGCAATACCTGTGCTCAGCTATGAAATCAGAACCGAGTTTATGGCATCTTCTTTTAAAATTGCCAATGCTGTGGTCAGCACCTAAGCGCAGAGATCTGGTGGACAAGTGTCTGAAGGCAGTGGAAGTCGTGTTCCCATAACCCAGGGAGTGCTGGGTCAGGAAATTCCTGCAGCAGGGGCTTGGTCGCTGGTTTCAAACCTCCTCAGGATCTGAAAATCACATGAACACAATAGAAACTCTGTACATAATGAGACCTGGAGCTGTTAAAAAAAATAGAAGGTCTGATGCTGAAGCAGTTCTTCACCACAAATGAGCACGTCCCCACCATAGCGTAACTGGAAACAGTCTCTCCATCACACTGTTTTTTCTCCATTCCTTACCAGAAAGTCCCTGTTTGAGTCAAAACTCAGCTCTCCAGTCCCATTTGATGGCCACAAGCACCCTCCACACCTTCTTCGTTGTCTCCAGGTGTCACAGAAATGCTAAGGGTTGTTTGAATCAGATGGATTTCATGAGGCCACAAATGGTCTGTAGTGAGCCACGGGGAATTTGCTGGGCAGAGGGGACTTCCAACTGTTAAGACATCTGCAATATCAATTTTACTGCTGATTTTTTTCTTGCTCCTTTTTTCAAGCAAACAAGTGAACTTGTTTATTAACCACAAAGACAATATCCACCATGTTCTCCGCTATATAGACCAGAAAATGAGTGTTCCAGGTATTTCTTAAATGATCATTTTTATATATAAGTAGCTAAATAAAATCAAGTTTTGATAGGAACTCCACAATTTTAATGTACTTGCAAATTGATGGGGAATGCTCAGCTTATGTTTTGTTTTGTTAAAAACAAAAAACAGAAGCTGTTTAAAAACAAAGCAAAACAGGATTTGCATTCAAAACACATGAGAATAATGTTATGATTGCACATCTTACCATAATTATGATGCCTGGGGACAAAAAAGGTTTATGAACTCTTTCATAAAATAATACCTGTAAATGAGGAATATAAATTTGCTGGTATGGTTTCTGTAACCACTGCAAGTAGCACTTAGGTATTCAAGCATTGAGAATATAAATGTTACAAGAAATGCCCACTCAGCACTGAGGTTACATGCCCAGGTATTATAACTACATGTGGAAATTGTCTGTGGTTGAATACCTCAACTGGAAATGAATAGCTTTATGGGAATGGCTAAGTAAGACACCTTTTAAGCTGCATTACAAATCATCAGGTGTTATTTGGATCTGGTTTAAAATCAGTCATGTACTTTGTTCTTACAGGAGACTTAGCCAGAGGCCTACAACTGAGGAGCTAGAGCAAAGAAATATCCTCAAGCGTAAGTATTTTATTCAGGTTTAAGTTAATACTTACTTAGAAAGTGAGCACAGCATATGTTGGATTCATATGGAGGCCTGGTCATTGTTACTCTAGTGTTAGATCCATAATTGGAGAGAAATTATGTTCTTGAAAATAACATGTCAACACTAGACTTACATGCTAAGTCAACACTAGACTTACAAGCTGTAATCATGGCTGTGAAAATTACATATATTCAAGATGCTGAATTTTTCTTGTCACAATCCCACTTCTTGAAGCCAGTCCCAAAGCCCAGAAATGAATTAGATCCCCCTTAGAAGTAGTTCAAGGCTGGTTAAACTTCCACCTATTTTTTCTGAGGAGGAAGAGGGAATATCAGTAGGAGCTGGAGGTGGGATATAAGGACAGAGTTTGGAAAGTGGAGGAAGAAGAAAGGTGAAGTATTCAGAGGAAAGGGAACAGGCATATGCCAACTGCTTCAGCATGTTGGTCCGTTTCTGAAATAAATGTATTTATTTGGTTTCTGTGCTGAAACTTGGATAGTACATTCCTACTGAATATCTTTCTGATGATTAAATCATTCTTCAATATCCCTGTAGAAAAAAATAAGTCTCTGATTCAAATGGTGAGAGGCAGAGGAATGATCTTTGGAAAACTGGATGTTTACCTTCTGTACTTATTCTCCAGTTCAGTTATGCCGGTTTTGTTTTTAGGCTGGCAAACTCTTTAGAACAGACATTGTTTGTCTTTATGAATCTTTTTATAATATAGATGTTACCTAAACACTCACTGTAACAATTGCCATACCCAGCTCCAGTTAGCCCTGTGTTCTTTCTGCAGGAGTGGCTAGTAGCTGATGCTTAAGTCAAAGAAATAAATGATATAAACATCTACAAGGAAGAAAATGCACATGGAAGCCTTTCACACATAGCAACAAATCTCAGAACTCATCTATTCTTTATACACATATATATATATATATATGTATGTATATATATAGCAGCTCATGCTGAACTGTGTGGGAAAGGTAATTCCAAAACATATTTGGTGATCCAGAATATGGACACTGAGGTGGGAACACCAGCTGGGCCTCTTGTGCTCTCTGTCTAGCTAATCTCTAGATAACTGATCTACCAGCATATTTATAGCATATTAAGTATCTCTTTTGCCATTGTTTATTCTGGTCACTGATTTTGCAATAAGTAGCTCAAGACTGGAAAGCAGTTAATAGATTTCTACTCCTGTTTCAGCTTGTTTACTTGATGTTTTTGGCAGCATACCATGCTTTGCACTCAGTACCTCTTCACTGTTCGTTTCCTCCGTAGCCAGCCATCCTTCCCTGCCGCTTCCCTGTGTCTGGCTTAAAGGTGCAAGGGAGAGCAAAAATAAGTGCTGAAACGCAGACATATAAATGGAAAAACAAACAAACAAACAAGCAAATAAATAATGAAAGAAGAGCCACTGACAAGCAGATGTAGAATACACAACTCTGCTTATCACAGAGATATAAAATATTTCAAGTTAATCTTCAAAAAGCAAAGCAAACACAAGAAAAGACAGTGCTTGTGATGACAGTCTGACTCAGAGCCCTGTGAGAGTGCAAGTTCTCTCTCAGCTGTAAAACCTGCATATCATTTATCAAAATTATGGCATTCCCTTCCTGTGGCTCATTCAGAAATGTTTACATCTCTTAAATGCCTTTGTTGTTGTAGGCAACTTTTGTGAATAAGTTGGGATTCCTTTCATAAAGCTTCCTTCCTCCTTTTTAAGTATTGCGTGGGGAAAATTATTGCTTGTATGTGAACTGCAACCAAGGAAAAGTATTGTTTTGAGTAATATTTATCAGACTGAGGTTACAATAAGTGGTAAAGGTCCAAATGTTTATTTCAGGATTAGGTTCAGCTCAAATCTTTCAAGAGGTTCAGAAAAAGTCAGAATGTTTTCTGTATCTCCATTTAAAATGAGGAAATCTGTGTTGCAAGATTTGTTTTGATAATATTACCAGATAAACCAGTTGCTGAAAATCCTGTGACTGAGTAAAACTGCAAGACATTGCGGGCTGCTTTGTGTAAAAACAGTTCAGAAAAAACTATCCAAACTTTTGAGTCTTCCCACACTAAAACAAAGCTATGGTACCTCAAGAGTCCACTCGAAGGAATAGATAAAGGCTTGTGGTTTGAGTACAGATAGGTTTCTTGTGTACTGGCTCTGAGCTGGTAGTATTTATAGCATTGTATTACGGCAAATAAACTTTTTATTCTTCCAGGAATTTTAGATTAAGATAATTGTATTTTTTGCTGTATCTGTAAAGGACAGTGAACTTTTTGTCCGGTGCACCTGCACACTTGCCAGTACTGGCTTTGTAGAAAGCAGTGTTTAGCCCTTGGTGCTAGTTAGGGAATATTAATGATTATCTTTTCTTGTAAAACCGGGAAAGAGAAGCTGCTTTTTGTGTTCCACAGCATTCCAAGAGGGAGGCGCTTTGTTTGTCTTTTCTTTTTCTTTCCTCAGCAAGCCCACAGAGAAGTCTAAACATAGCTAATCCCCACAGGGACACAATGGAAAGTTTGGTTTTATGCTCCTGGAGTGCTTTCTAGTCAAGAGCAGAACAGTCCTCGGGCAGAGCAAATCCTCTCTTCTCTTCTCCCCTCCCACAGAAACAGAAGGTGACAGTATTTAATGGGGCAGACGTTGCAGGAGCAATAACATACAGATGCCAGGGAAGCTGTTTGTTCTACTTCGACCATTGGGCTTTTTAACCAGAGAGCATTACTAAATAAAATGTTTTCAGTGCGAAGTCAAATGCCCGTTTGGCCTGTGTGCTGGTGTGCCTCCCAGGAGCTGCAGGCAGGGAAGGAGGAAAGCCACAGCTTGCTGGGACCTGACCGGAGAGTGCTGCAAGCAAAGGGCGATTGCTTAGCTGGTCCTGTGCCAGTGCAGCTCCACAGCAGTCTGAGGAGGGGACTTGGAGCTGGGAACACGCTGTTTGTGTTCTCCTTCTCCACATCCTACAGATCAGATCTGCTTTTAAGGTGGAAAGCAGTCAGAAAGGTGTTTCAGTGTGTTAATGTCTTTCTGTTTGGGCAAGTCAATCAGTTCATACCTGCAGCTGGAACTTAGCCTCTGGGTGCGATTTTCCACAATACCTGAAGGAGAAGGAGCACAAGGCCTATTATTTTTAGCTCAATGCATCTTCTTGAATCACTGTGGCAACTTTCAAAACTTTAAAAGACAAAAAAAATGCATTATAGTGTTATTCTTAGTAAGAATTTGTGTCAGGGCAGTGTTTCTGTAGAGCACCTCCCCACTCTGCAGTCTGGAGAGATGCAATTTAGGTACGAGGGAGAGCGGTCAGTGCCAGGAACCAGGGGCCTTTGGCCAAACAGCAGATTCAGAACATTAGCAGCAGCCACCGGATTTCAGTCCCTTTACTTCAGCTCTTGAGTTTTCTTTCTAGAAGTAAACCAGTTTGAACAGGTAACTGTGTGTATATCCACTGATGTGCATTATCCAGTTGCATCTGTTCTGCTACTGGAGAATTTCTGTGAGGTAATACTGAAGTGATTCAGTTCCTGAAGGGGCAAAAATTTGTATGTCAAACAAATCCCAGGTAAATGGAACCCCAAATTAGTAATTTGTGTTTAACTACTGTGGATTGATTTGTTTAAACAAAAGCCTACAGATGGCTTACCTGTCCTAAAAAAGCTAGAAAGCTTTTGATTTTATTAGGTGAAGATGTCATAAAAAGAGTTCTCATCTGAAGTCTTTAAATATACACAACTTGTTTATTGATAGATATGTTAATAATATTAATAATAAAATAATTTAAATTAATCTTTACCTCTCAATTTTTCAGTTTAGTCAGTTATAGATCCTTTCAGATCTATTTCTTCATGGTTTAAGAGAAAAACTATTAATAAACCATGAATTATGTTCACATTTCAGTATCTCAATAAAATCACCATCCACAATAGATCCAACCTAATTCTGGCTGCAAGCCCTTGCAATTGCATCTTGCCAATAGAAATCTGGGGTTGGTGTTGGGATCTTCTCCCAGAACAGTTCTTGGAGTGGTTCTTCTTATTGTCCCTTTCTTCTTTTTTTTTTCTTTCTTTTTTTTTTTTTAACCGCTTGTCCATCTTTCCCCTTCCCCTGTTTTCTTCTTACATGAGAGCCTTTGAGTCAGCAATGAAATGTGAAAGTGCTGTTAGGTGACCTGTCACAGTGTTACCTCCAGCATCCCAGCCATGACATGGAAGCCTTTTTGCAGCTAGGTTGCCTATAGTAACTCCACAGGCTGGCCATAGCCGACAGAGTGTTGAATGACACTGGAATTTAAAAGTGCCTTTGCGCCTATGCAGGTTGGCTGCATCCACAATAGATGAGTGAGCATTATAATGCTCATTTAGCCTAATGCTCAGTTAGCTTTGAACTGCAGCTTGCAGTCCATAGCCACCGACCTTGAATAAAACAGGATCTGAATTCTATAAATATTTCTAGGTGGTATATTTCAGCCACATCAAAGTTAAGCTTGCATGTAGCTACGAGGTGGATCAATAAAATAGATAATATTCTTCAGAACACATATCAAATTAAAAAAATGCTGAGTCCATGTGAATGTGCCCTTGTAAGTGTTCTTGTCAGTAGCACTCAAGAAATCAAGTTTGGTTAGCTCAGAAATTTATTAATAGCACATTTCAGTTTTGTTCCCAAGTACATTCAGAAAATGCACGTGCAGTTTTCTGTTGTACCCATTCAGGGCATAGAAGTTACATATTGCATTTGGTTTAGCTAGTGGTCCTTAACCAAGAATATCTGAGTAATGAGTCATATACATTCATTATAAAGTCAGAAAAGAATGTTAAAGTAACAAAAGCAATTTGCACTAACAGCTGGCAGTAAAAAGAATTGTCATTAATTCATTCCATTCTGTAGCAGTAGAGGACACTTGGCTGATTCAGATATTCAAAGTTTTTTCTTTGACCCTTATGGATAATTAGACACTTAGTCAAGAGATGGCATGTTGGAAGTGAAAGCAATAGTGATTTTAATACTAGGATGAGTAATTGAAACATTAGACAGCTCTTTCAGAGTGCCTCTTTCTTGCAGTTGCACGGAAGCCTTCTCTTTGCTATGTTCCTGACCCAATATGGTGACTCAAGGTATCCACAAGACTGGAGGGGGAAATGAGGATAGGGAAAAGAAGTTAGGGCACACAAAATCAAAAAGCAGGGAATACATGTAGGATCACCCCAAAATATGAGCAAACATGAGCCAAGATTTGAAGTCCTGAAGCTTTAAACCAAGAGAATTAAGTATGTGCAGTTATAATATGTAAATATTCACTGCTTTTTATCTCTTCCAAAAACAGAGAAGAATGAAGAAGAGGAACAAGAAGCCAAAAGAGAAATAAAACGTAGACTCAGTAGAAAGGTGATGATGTGGGTTTTTTTGTTTTGTTTTGTATTGTGTATTTGTGCACATAGGATTAAGATTCAAAAATTCAGTGTACATACATTAATGCAAATATCCATTAGTCATGTCCCCATATTAGAAATCTGTTTAAAAGGCAGTACCAGCCAAATCCTTCTAGGGGGGAACCCCATTCCTACCAGTTTTCCTTACCTCAGAAAAGCATACAGTCTGCCCACGCTTAACATTTGTCCATGTAAGCAGGGGGAAGAAATGATCTGGGAGTTTCCTCTGTGAGCCTGACCACTGCTGCCATGTATGTTCAAGGGCAGCCATGCCTATAGATCCACTCTTCCCCTGGGCAGCAGAGAGGACAGCAAAGCAGTGTGTGCCCATTCATTCCTTCACCCTTCTCCTGGCCACATCAGCAGTTTTGGCTGCTCCGGATGGGATTGTGCTCATTGCCCCTGCGAAATAAAAATAATAAATAAATAAATAAACAAAACAAAGCAGTGATATGCTATTCTAGCTCTGGGGTGTCATTGTGGGAGAGGATGGGAATTTTTTTTTTATGTCTCCTTTGTCTGTCCTTCTCTGCAAAAATAGTTGCAGTATTTTTTTTTTCCTTAATGTGATTGTCTTTAGCTGATTAAAATGAATGCTGTGGCTGGGCATCGTAATGACTAAGATAGAACGCCTGTCCACCAGATGTTATTTTTTTATTTTTATTTTTAGTTAGGCAGGTCCCTCCGTATCAGGCTTATTTTCTGTATTATAGCTGAACGTAGCGGAGTGTGTAATCGTTAATGCAGACAGACCTATCATCTAGTGGGGTAAACAGAGTGACAGTTGCAAAGTCACAATTAATATTCCAGGGATAACTGTCAAGATTCTCTGTGACCTGTCTGACAGGGACTATTTTTATAATTGAAGAAATGAGGTTATGCTGCTCCCCCATTCCCATGCAGTGCTCCCAGGGTGGTGCCTTTTTTTAGACACCTGAAAGTGACCCTATTTAGAAACACCATTAAAGTTCTCTGGAGATTACATCATACTCTCGGCTTTTATTTTATTATGTCTTATTAAGTGTACTATTTTCTGCCTCCCGCTTACAGCTCAGCCTGAGGCCTACAGTGGCCGAACTTCAAGCAAGGCGAATCCTGCGGTTTAATGAGTACGTGGAGGTCACAGATTCCCCGGATTACGATCGTCGTGCTGACAAGCCTTGGGCCAGGTTAACTCCCGCAGACAAGGCAAGGGGCAGACTTATATTATAATATAATTCTTGCAGTTTTCACTTTTGGTTGGTTCTTCTGATCTATGATTGCTTGGTGCAAGCATCATGCATGGCATCTGCTGGAGACAGCAAAATTGTCACGGTGCTGTGCATTTTCTGCTTGCAGCTAAGAAAATTCACTCAGGTGCCTGTTAAGGGTGTGTTTGCCAGCTTTTTTACAACAGATCAGGCCAGAATTTCTTGCACTTTTAAAGCCTTGCTAAGCCAGGTACGTGCTGTTGGCAAAGATAGCCATGATCATTGGAGTTCAGGCAAAGTTTTGGCAGGCTTGCATCAATATCACCAAGAGTTACTTTTGCAATCCACTCAAGTGTAGAAGGTAGAAGCTGTTCTTTCTTTCTAGGGATTCTTGGCCATAACTATCAATCTTGGAGGTAATTCTATGTAGGCAGCAGTCCTTGGGAGGTTTGCCCCAAACACCCTGCAATTAATAATTCCTCTGCCTAACTACAAGGAATGGGACAAATTATGTTGTGATTCCATTTTAAAGGATAAATCAGCCAAAGATTGCCATAAAATACTCATCCATTTTCCTCTTACACCGCTTCATAAAAGGAAAGTTTTATATCTTAGATTTACATATCAAAAAGTTCTGGCCCTTTTAGTACTTGATTTGAAACAACTTTTATGGTAATCCTATGACACATGCTTGGTATGAAAAGTTATGTGTGCACGAATCCATTGTCTTCTGGCTGAGGCACTGTGAAGCACTGATTTTATTTCAGCCTGTATTTTAGCATTAGTGACAGCTCACCTGATATTCAAGGGAGGATCTCATAGCAAGTCAAGGTGGAGACATTAAAAATGTACCTAAAGATTTTTCAAGATGTTGGTTCTGGAAGGTACTGCACTCTCTCTAGTCCTCATATACTCTGGGGGAGATAAGGGCACCCAGCACCTCCACTTTCACCGAGGTCCATCTTCCCAGAAAACCTGGGTAAGCTTCACTAGAACAAGCAGGAGAGTTTCCTGTCTATTTAGGGTGATTTTGTAAGGAACAGATGTCCATGGCTGCTTCTGATCCCTTCAGCAGAAAGGCAACCTGGGTTGCCTGGAAACTCCTTTGCCCTTTTCTCCAAAGGAATTCATTTTTCTAATTCCAGTGGGAGCAGAAGACAGTACTGTAACAACATTATGGAGCTGAAGCTCTGGTGGTTTTGCTGCTGATTTGGTGCTCAGAAGTGACGCTCTCTTTCCTAGTTATTGCAGCAGCCTCGTGTGAGCGTGCTGCTGTGGCTAAACAGAACCATACCCTGCGTAAAATGAAATTTCTCATTTATGAGACCTCAGTCTGGTGATGCTGTAATTTTATCAGGCTCTATGTCTGTTCTGCATTGAAAGGCTTGCATGCCAGATGAGATTTCTTTAGGGATTAATGAAATGATACTGTTTTTATTTAAAATGGGGAAAGAAAAGAAGGAGCAAGAATAAACTGGCATTTCATTTAGCAGTGAAGGTAGGAAATCATTTGTCATAGAAACAAAAAGCTTTCTAATATACATTAGAATTTTTCAGAAATTATATGTATTACCTGATGAAGTAAATTGCTTATTGTTCTTACAATGTAAGCAACAAGCACTGGCATTTGTAAAGTGCACTAAACTTCTGCTGTTCTTTAGTATTTGCCAACTGAAAACACAAGCCTGAAACATCCAAATATTTTGTGCAATTTTTCATAAAATTAATCAAGCCGAGTGACCAATTCCCACTTAAAAAGTGCTATTCATCTTGCATCCCTGAGGTCCTGTCTCCAGTGGGTGGTACAAGGATCCTGCTGTTTGTACAATTAGCGTGCAGGAACTGTGACTCATTGCCTCCTCTGGGGCTTTGCGTGGAGATACAGTGCCCTTGCAGATGCATACTCAACAGGTGACTGTTGAGGTAACAGACTCCCTTCTCCTTTCTTCATCTGTAGCAAGTGCCATATTGCAGCGCGGGGTTGGCTTGCCCACTGCAGTATATTTTTGTCTTTCTTTGTTGTTGTTTGATGCTTTGGTTTTCTTTGTAAGGTATTGCTGCAAATAATTGCAAGTGGAAAGAATTCATTCATGTTTATGATCTGAAATGTGTGAGGGCTGCGAACCTACCAGAGCAGAGCCAGCTTCCTCTCAGACTCAGTACTTTCCTTACAAGTCATGTTTCTTATGGTTAAATATATACTTATTTTTTTTTTATTAGGCAGCAATACGGAAAGAGCTGAATGAATTTAAAAGCACAGAAATGGAAGTACATGAGGAAAGTCGGCAATTTACCAGGTGGGTGAATCCATCTTTTTGCATAAGTCAGAGAGATCAGTACGACAGCTGCTGTCTGCCTTTCTGCAGGTCCTCTGCAGTTGTCTCATAACTAGTTCCATCAACAGATTCTTGCCATGAGTCACCTTGAATTCCAGCTGAATCCCACCACTGATTCTGGTGGGATGCTCAGTGTTGCTGATTCAGTCCCTCAAGTTGATAGGGCAGTGAAGGTGACTGCAGTGGATTAGTTGCTAAATGGATAAGATTGGGAAATCTAGACAACAATCCATTGAAAGGGTTTGGCTTTTCTCCCTATGAATTTACCAGTCCTCAAGCATAAAAAAGGGTCTTCCGGCAGTACTGCCTTGGTCACTGAAGTGTGCATTTTTGCAGATAGGTTTGGTAAGTGAAAAACAGATGATGTGTTGAACTTGAGAAAAGTCTATCAATCTTATGGGGACCTTCCTATGACTCACATAGGCTCCTGACAGCAGTTTCTGTGGAACAAGGAAGACTCTAATATTCTTTGTTTGCTGCTTGTAATGTTTTAATCAGGACTTGTTTAATTCTACGTATTGGATAACACTAAGATGTTGTTTGAAGCATTATTCTTTAAAGAGCTCTAAATTGTCCATAGTTTTTAGTAGGACTTCAAAACTGGGAGGGGAGAGGTGCTTTCTGCCACCCCCATGGCATCTGTTCATATCTTTTGAAATTATAAAGGCTGAAAACTGACACCAGCACACACAGCTTGCTGTTAGGATCAACCAACATTGCAAACAAAGTATTACTATCTTCACTTTTACAAAGAGTTAGCAGATACAGCTGACCTAGACCAGGTCTCACTATTTCAGTCAAACTTAAGATCCTAGCAGGTGAGTGTGAATCCTGTAATTAAAGAGAGTGTCAAAATGAAAATGCACAACAAGAGATGGGTGTTTGGTGATTTCTGGCATTTCCTAATTTAGAGCTTGGTTTCACAACTTTACTAATCTTTTTTCACCAAAACATGTTTTTTTGTGTAATAATATATACACAATTCAGTGTAGATATAACATGAAAAATTAATTTTCAAAAAATAAACCAGCTTAATGGAGAGCACAACTAATAAGCCAGCAGATGAAAAAAGAGGCAGGGTTCTAATGAAGTGTCACATTCTGATAATTATAAAATGTCCTTTTCAGATATGGATTTCTCTATTTTCATTTGTCTTCTGGCATCATTTTCTTTTCAGGTAGTAGGAAGTGTATCTTCTTCAGAACTATAGCGGTATTAATTTAAAAAAATGGACTTCACAAGTGAGAAAAGGAAAATGAGTAGGAATAGAAATCTTTCTGTGTGCTGTGAGAGATGAATTGCAGCCCTTTGCTTAATTTGTTTGATTTTCTGAGTTGCATTGCAGTGTAGGAGCATAAGTATGGATACACATGAGTCACACAAAAAGAATCAGATATTTTTTCACTAGAATTGAAAACAGTTGAGACTCATTACGGTTGGATTCTTGAAAGCTGAACCAAAAATCTCAGGGATTTTTTTTTAAGTGATTTTTTTTTTTTGAGGAGGGCCTTGAAAAATAGAGTCAAAAATAGGCAAGGCCAGATTGGAATAAATACAGGCAATGATTCTGTAGGATCCTGGAAGAATTTCAACCTGAGGGAGATCAGATTCTCCCTGCTCCCTCCCCTTTATTTTCACTGGATGTGTTGTGGAGCCCCTGCACAAAACTCTAAATAGAGTCACACTAGGAAAAGCCCATTTAGATAGCTAAATTAATGCAGATGTTTTAAGTCAGTTGCAGTTTTGAACATATAGAGGTTCAGTTTCCTCCTGGACCTCTCATTAAAAATGATTGTAGTTCACAATTACATTTGGATTGATGCAACAACAAAGTGATTTGTTTATGAAAACTGGAGACAAAAGTCTCCAGCCAGAGAAGTCAGTCTTTTTTTTTTTTAAAAAAAAAGGTTTTGAAGGATGATGACTGAGATAATGCGAACTTGCATGGGCAGCAGGTTAACAAATGTTTATTTGTGAAGTTCTGTGATAGAATGAGACAAAAATAAAACTGCTTATTAAACAAAAATGTCTTACAACATAGAGTTAATTAATCAATATAAGCTCTATTATTATAGTCAGTATTCACACTATCTTTGAATTGCTCAAAATTGATGTTAAACTTAGGAAAGAAAAGCCACTGTTTTTTGTTTTTCATGATTTACTGTAATGACTGTCAGTGGAATGGTTTTTCTACTCCTAGTAATTTAGATTGATTCCTTCTGTTATTTTGTAACAGAATCCAAGAAACAGAGTTTCTAAAAATAAAGAAATAAACAAAAGTTTGGGAAGAGGATATTAGCAGATGTTTATAAAGTGCTTCTAATGGAAATGCTATTTATAGTCCAATATATTGTTGTTCTACACAAATACAAAAACCCTGAGTCTTTTTTGCAATGCACTGTACTCTCACTTAGCAGATGAGCTGCATCCTTGTGAATGTCAGCTTTTGTGTGTTTCTTCTGTATTTGAAAACTGCATCCCTGGATTGTGCTCTACCACATTGTTGAGATAATGTGGGGCTTGTTTTCTTTTCTCTTTTCTGGATGTATTAGGAGAAAACAGAATCACAGAATCATAGAATTTTCCAGGTTGGAAGAGACCTCAAGGTCATCGAGTCCAACCTCCAACCTAACGCTAACAGCCCACCACTAAACCATATCCCTAAGCTCTACATCTAAGCGTCTTTTGAAGACTTCCAGGGATGGTGACTCCACCACTTCCCTGGGCAGCCTGTTCCAGTGCCTCACAACCCTTTCAGTGAAGAAGTTCTTCCTAACATCTAACCTAAAACTCCCCTGGCTCAACTTAAACCCATTCCCCCTCGTCCTGTCACCAGGCACGTGGGAGAACAGGCCAACCCCCACCTCGCTACAGCCTCCCTTGAGGTACCTAAAAAGAGCGATAAGGTCACCCCTGAGCCTCCTCTTCTCCAGGCTGAACAAGCCCAGCTCCCTCAGCCGCTCCTCATAGGATTTGTTCTCCAGGCCCCTCACCAGCTTCGTCGCCCTTCTCTGCACCCGCTCTAGCACCTCGATGTCCTTCTTGTAGCGAGGGGCCCAAAACTGAACACAGTACTCGAGGTGCGGCCTCACCAGAGCTGAGTACAGGGGGACGATCACCTCCCTAGCCCTGCTGGTCACGCTGTTCCTGATACAAGCCAGGATGCCGTTGGCCTTCTTGGCCACCTGAGCACACTGCTGGCTCATATTCAGCCGACTATCCACCAGCACTCCCAGGTCCTTCTCTGCCTGGCAGCTTTCCAACCATTCCTCTCCCAACCTGTAGCTCTGCTTGGGGTTATTGCGCCCCAGGTGCAGGACCCGACACTTGGCCTTGTTAAACTTCATGCAGTTGACCTCAGCCCATCGGTGCAGCCTATCCAGATCCTCCTGCAGAGCCTTCCTACCCTCAAGCAGATCGACACACGCACCTAACTTGGTGTCATCTGCGAACTTACTGAGGGTGCACTCGATGCCCTCGTCCAGATCATCGATGAAGAAAAAAACGTGTCAAAAACTTTCATAAATCCGCTGTGGTAGGTAGACCATTAACTATGCTGTCTTAAAGTTGATGTACCTTTTACTCCTCTGTGGACACATGCACTTTTATAACCGTTTAAACAGAGATTTAGAAATCTGGTAATGGATACATTGAGCACCTGATATCAGCACCCTCCTTCCTCTCCTGCTTGGATTCATTCTGTTTAAGCTAAGTTAGAAGTGCTGTTGCTGTGGGCTCCCAACTTATTCTGGAAAAGATTGGGGACACCCTTGGTGCAACCCATGTCTCTCTGTCTCTGTCCTTCATACAGGTAATCTGGCATGATGTACATGCCTTACCTAAAACTCTAAAAAAAAAAAAAAAATACAGCAAGGTGTTTTTGGGCCTTTATTTGCCATAGCTGGCAAAAATAGGAAGAAAGCATCTGCAGTGCTATAAAATCCGTTTCTTACTTTAAAAATAATATAAATATTTTGTTAGCCTTATTTGGCAGAAGGATTGGAATACAGAAAGTTAAGTTTTATGGCTCAGCAAGGTTTTTCTGATTTACTGACAGTATCTCCAAATAGTAAACGCAATGTGGCTCAGTCTGTGCTGGTAAACAAAGTGGACTGGAAGCTCTTCTCCAGCCCTAAGGCCAGCAGGCTTGCCATGGCTTGAATTCCTACAGCTAACCTCTTCCCCACCACCACCAGGCGAGTTGTCGTGGTGTCCTCCCATGGCCAGTCTGCCCTTTGGCCTGCGCTCACCCCGCCATGCTGAGGCAGCATCTGGAAGAGCAGTGGTTGACCCAAGCAAAGCTGTGCTAGGGACCATGGTAACAGCTTAATCATAGAAACACAAGGTTGGAAAGGACCTACAAGATCATCTAGTCCAACCATCCTCCTATCACCAATACTCCCCACTAAGCTACTAAATCATAGCACCTCGTAGCACCTCATCCAGGCGCTTCTTGAACACCGCCAGGGACGGTGACCCCACCACCTCCCTGGGCAGGCCATTCCAGCACCTGACCACTCTGAGAGAAACAGCTTTTCCTGATATCTAATCTAAGCCTCCCCTGGCGCAACTTGTGGCCATTTCCTCAAGTCTTATCATTAGTTATCTAACAGGCTGATGCCCTCCTCATCACAGCCTCCCTTCAGGAAGCTGTAGAGTGCAGTGAGGTCTGCCCTGAGCCTCCTCTTCACCAGACTAAACACCCCCAGCTCCCTCCGCTGCTCCTCACAGGACTTGTGTTCCAGACCCGTCACCAGTTTTGTTGTCCTTCTCTGGACACACTCCAGGGCCTCGCTGTCCTCCTTGTAGCGAGGGCCCCAAAACTGAACACAGTACTCGAGGTGCGACCTCGAGTATCACAGAATCACAGAACTGTAGGGGTTGGAAGGGACCTCCAGAGGTCATCCGGTCCAATCCCCCTGCCAAAGCAGGTTCCCTATAGCAGGTTGCACAGGTAAATATGGTATGGGCAGACATATGCCAGAACCTGAGCCTCACCATAGCCCTGTGTTGGTTGCAGCAGTATAATTCTGAATGGTTTATCATTTCAGGTTTCATCGTCCATAATTGTTCGACCACATCCCATGTTTCATGTAACAATTTTCTTTGGGGAAATCATTGCGTCCTGAAGACCCGAGATTGCACTGGAACTTGACTGAGTGTGAGCATGTCTTGCAGCTTGCCCTGAGGTTAATGAAGGATGTGGCCCTTGTCTTTATCAATGAACAAATGATTTGACTAGGAGCAGCACCCATATGAAGTGTTTGTTTTAACAAAGATACATCTCGATGCTAAGCCAGAACATGGTCCTGTGGCCAGCCCACAGAGACAAGTTGATGGCCTTTTTCCTCGGAGCTTGACAAGTCAGGAAGAGCAGAAGACAATCGCTTGAGAGCCTACGGCCAAGATCTCATCAGAGCTTGTGGCATTGTGACTGAGGGTAACTCAGGGGGAAGCATGAGAAGGACTGGGAGAGCAGGGGGAGAGATTTCCCTTGTCAGTCAGCGGAGAGCAGCAGGGTGGGTGGCACTGCGTAGGGATGCACTTGGCCAGTGGGAGGAATCATTTAAAAGAAAAAAAGAAAAAAAATGAGAGTATGAGCAGCTGTGCATGTAGTTTTTAGTGGCCACAGCCTGTCTGAGAAAGACAAAAAGCCACAAGTCCTCATGTCATCAGTACTTTAGTGAAGAACTGTAATTTTCTCTGGTGCCAGTAAATACAGTTGCCAGAAATTAGTCCTATTATAACTCAGATGTCTTTTTTAAAATCCTGATGAGCATGCTTCAAGAAAATACATTGAATGTTCATACAGAACAAGTCATATATTTTTCATTTTTTAATGTTGATGTGCTCTGGATCCTCGGAAATACGTAAACAGGATTCGAAGGACAAAGGACACGCCACTCTGAATGCAATGAAGCAATTCATGTTTAGAAACACTCCCTTCCACCTGTCATTTGTCATTCAAACCAGAGGGATCGTTATCTTCTGCACCTATGGCAGGCAGTAGTGGCAGCTTCGACATCACAATTGTGTGAGTCCAAACTCAGAATTGGAATGGGGCACAAAAGTCCTTACCGGCAGGTTTGAGCAGTGGTTGCTGATGTGGTGTGTCACATGTAAGAACCCTTGCACTGCTTTTAGGAAGGACTCGCGGCGGAATCAGTGTGTCTTCAGCCTGCAGTCTTGTGAAAGTTAACAGAAAATCCTTAGAGCGTCTGCACCCTGTTGTTGCTCAGTGTGAAGAATGCTTCTCAGACCCATAATTTTTTATACTATCTTGAAGTTGTGTATGTGAAGACAGTGCTATTCAAATTAAGGGGTATGGAGTGTGAAAGGCAATACATGCTTTTTGTAAGTTGGCACAGAAGCCTATTAAAAAGCCTGTGGCGTTGTTTACACTAAGGAATTCTCTGTCATATATTAGCACTTATTTATCCTTTGAATTAATGTACACAACATTTGGGGGGGGATCCTGGAATTCACATATGCATACATTTAATGCAGTATTACAATATATATGCTATTTATCCTTTCTAATGTGTGTACATATTACAATTTATTTTTGTCTTTTATGTGCC
Organism: Heteronetta atricapilla; assembly: GCA_011075105.1. Taxonomy (NCBI): domain Eukaryota; kingdom Metazoa; phylum Chordata; class Aves; order Anseriformes; family Anatidae; genus Heteronetta; species Heteronetta atricapilla. The sequence goes on along the minus strand of CM021733.1, from coordinate 55,183,877 downwards.
CTGTTTAGTTTTTTAATTATGAAGTGTAAGTATTTCTTTTTCAGGCAATAAAAGTTCTGTGTAGATGTGATTCTTACCTCAGAACCTGCAGTAGATTCTTGTGGAATGTTTTTATGTTACAGAATTGACAATTTTGTTGTTTTAGATGTCAGCCTAAAGGCAGGAAGGCAATTTAGTTGCTTTAATTAGATCTTCCTCTTTACTGATATTTACAGCAAGATCAGGTTTGCATAAATGCGTTGGATTATTTTAGTAAAGAGCGGTTGAAGTAACAGGAGAGTGCTTTCCAACAGCTGGCATCCTATTATTTTTAAATGATTTGACAAACCTTTAAAAAAAAACACAACAGATTTATATAACTGTTAGGATCGCTTACATCTTAGTAAAAATCCAATGATGTACAATCCAAAAATATCAATAACCAAATAAAATAGCCATCTACATGCTTGTAGCAAAGAAGAGGGACGAGCACCTTCCTTTTTAATGGAATCAATAAGAGGCATTAGGATCCCATTTGCAGAAAAGAGTTCAGCTTCTGCGTGGCCCATCATTTTATAAATATAGAAACACCACTTTGACATCAAGGAAGCAGTGAAAATGTATTCTTTGGCACTAAATTATGCAGAAATGATCAGGCCATTAGAGTGAAGGTTTGTCAGCAATTCTGGTAGAATCCTTATTTTTAGAATTTGAAGACTAAAGTTAAAAACTTAAACTACATTTAATAAATAATTCTCCTGCTTAAGACTTCTTTTTTTTGGTTGCCAAATTTGGAAGTGTGTGTCCAAAATCCTATAAAGGTCTACTGTGTTGACTTTCCAGTATAAAACACAATACTCCACTTCAAAGAAAACAAGTGGAACAATTAAGTAGACATTAGTGCTGCCTTAACCACTTTCAAACATTTGGAAGTAGCCAAGATACTCGAGGCAGAAAGATAGCTGGGGCACAGAGCAACAGCTTTGGCCAAGGTCAGGTCAGACCATATAAGCTTGACAAAAGGTAGCTATTCCACTGACATGCCAGGGTATGCAAGGGCTACACGAGTGAACTAACATTTGTTAGGCTACTAGGATGAAGTGAACCAAGTGACACTGCAAGAAGACATTCCTCCACACCAGAAACCAAAAAACATGAAGTATTCACTACAAGCCATTACTACAGGCAGGGTACTAACCTGGCTGGAGATGCTGAGTTATCCTTTATTTCTCATGTAATTTCTTAATACTTCCATGATAAATAATCAGATGCATTCTTTGGCCTGTCATTCAGCCAACTACTTAAGCAAATGTATGTAACTGGACAAAAAGAGTTGCCTTTATTGGGACTTGTGTAAAAAATGTAGTATATATGCAGAATCAGAACTATAAACTATCCATTGTGTATTGTACTCATGCACAGGCTTAGAACTGTACATATTATTTTTATATTCTAAATATCATCTGGCAGGACAGCAACAGCTGTAAAGTGTTACCCGTGCAATAAAAAGTGAGATTTTGGTATGTCACTATGAAGCACTATGAAGTTTGCTTTACCTTATTGACCTGCCTAAAGCAGAGCTTCTGCTATATCTCCTGGTCCTCTGAACTGATGATTTCAAACATCTTCAAGTTGCTACAACAGCCTGTTGGAAAGAACGTGTAATGTAACTAACTCTCCATGATGCTGTATGCCTGTCAGCAGGGAAAAATCAGGACAAGTTCCGAGAAACTGCTGAGTGAGCAAGCCTTGAGGAAAAAAAATAGAGGACGTAGAAAGGGCAAAGAAAAAAATAGCACTTCTCATGCAACAAGTGGTACCGTTGAGCTGGCTAAAAGAGATCAACATCTTAATTTTTATGAGGTTGGACCGTTCATTTCAATGTCATCCAAAACCTCTGAGAAATCTTACACACATACCTATGTTCCACCAAGTCAGATGTGAACTCAGATGTCTACACCCACAGCAGAGAAAATGAGTAACCTGAAATTGTGGTTTCTGAACCAGCCCCCTGGGTCATGTTTGTTGGCATGATTATGCATTGCAGCTGTAGGTGTAGGGGAGTGGCTGCTTAGGCAAATCCTAATTTCTTCTTCACAAAACCAACTGAAATGGTTCTGGGATTCCTGTCTACTTTCAGGTAGCATGAAAGTCCTTATAGTCAGTCCTTATAGCTGAAATCTGTTCTTTCAAATGAAAAAGAGAGTATTTGAAGTTCCTCAAAATGTGATGAACATGCAGAGTCGAACAGTAGGAATAATAAAAAAATAAATAAAAAATTTAAAAAGCTAAATGCCAGTGATAATTTAAGCTAAAAACTATTTCAAGCAGTGGTTTGAAATGATGTAAGACCACGAGCAGTGTCTCTTCCAAATCACTGAATGTATGCACAGCCACTTGCAGGTCTGCAAGGCTGCATTTATTTGCTGGATTTATCATTTGCCTACAACTCTGCCTGCTCCTTGCTGTGGGGCAGTACTTTGGGCAGCTCTCTGCCTGGTTATAAATACAGCCTGAGCCCCAGTTTTGCATCATCACAGAGCAGATGATTAAAACACCACGGCTAATCAGGCCAGGCTGGGATGTGGCAGCCTGGGTGCCCACAGCCTGCACCCCGGGGACCCCCCTATCTGAGCACTGCTGGTGTCTGAAGTAGGGACGAGAGCACGAGCCCTTCTCACGTGCGTGCTAATGCTTTCATCGTACCGTAAACCAAGCTCGAAGCCTACATTTGTGCATTAAGTTGCCAGGTATACCAGGACTGCGACATTTACTGCTTTCACATCATCATTTCTTATCTGTATCTCATGGAGTTAAGACCTGTGCCGCTGCTGTGAACTAAAATAAAGATGTACTCAGGGTGAAAAACAGAATAAACTTGCCTCCTGCCTTTAGGAGCTCTCACACTTAGCTCCGTGATTGTTGCTATCTGTATTTTTATTGTACAAAGCTCAGTGCAATACTCACTGCTGGGACCCAGCTTTTGATGGACAACAAAAATAAAAGCAATTCTGAAAGTTTTTATTAGGTTGATACTAAAATATTTCAGGAATCAAATAAAAATAAAAGTAAACTCCCCGGAAAACATCAAAGTTTCTATTTAACAGGCACCTGGAAAAAATATGGAAGTGTATCTATATAGAAAAAGGGAGGAACAGAGTAAAAACACATTTCACGGTAATGTTTTGACAGGTTTCTATTTATTAACTTTAATGATTAATAAGGTCTTGTTTCATTTTGTCAGTGTTCCATCTTGTTTCAGGATTTTAATGGAAATAGAGCTCATACGAACTAGATATGCCATTTCACCAATATTTCATTGTTTTCTAGAAGCTAAATATTGCATTGGATAGGAACAAAGAAATTAATGGTATTCTCTGTATCTCCTTGTTCAATCATTAATTCTTTATATAAAAAGTCTTGCAATACTATGTCAAATCTAACCATATTTGAGCATTGTTATAGTAAAATGTTTCTAAACATATCTTCTCTTCCTTTCACTACTTTGTGTGGTGGTATATTGATTTGTAAACTTGTATAAATTTTGGAATTAAAGAAATACTGTGTTTTGGACAATTATTTTAGCTGGTATGGTTTTAAACAAAACTAAAAGGTGTCAATGGATTGTCTCAATGGGCATCTGGATGGTTTGGGGTGGGAAAGGCGTGGAGATGGCATCAGTTGATGTCCTTTTCCGTTTTTTTATAGAGCAATTGCTCAAAGAATAGAATAGAATAGAATAGAATAGAATAGAATAGAATAGAATAGAATAGAATAGAATAGAATAGAATAGAATAGAATAGAAAATAGTTTAGTTGGAAAGGACCTACAAAGGCCATCACGTCCAACTGCTTTACTCTGTAAAGCAGTATTAATATGCCATGTTTCATAGACACACCTGTACCTTCTAAGAACCTCTGTTTTCCGTGGCAGCGCTGCCGCTGATGGCCATGCCCAGGGCACTGCTCAGTACTGAGCATCTTTGTGCACCCGACTCTCACTCCAGTCTGAGAGAGCATCTCTGCGAGGTGACGCTGGTCTGAGGGCTGGGCAACCCATCCACTGCAGATGCTGGTTGTTCAGGTCCAGCAGGGTCTTTGAAGGGTCTGGTAAAGCCAGGAGGTTCTTAGGTGCTGAATTTACTGTGAGCAGGAGTGTGGCTACCATTGCCTGAGATGAAATTTTGATTGTACTGCCTTTTCACGGGAATTCATTGGAACAAATATTTTGCAGCATGTAATGGAGAGTGTCACCTACCAAGAGGCATCGGGCCAGTTCTTTGATGTTTTTATTAATATGATTAAAAATAGAAACAAACTGTGCTCAAAGTAATTTGCTTGCGTTTCACTTGATGTTCCCATTTACAAGTAAAATAAAGCAAACAAAATTCCTGACTTCATTCCCCACTGCCCATCACGCTGCATAGTTATTGATGACTAGAAAAACTGTACCTGAAATGTTAGCACACTAGAATTGGTGGCCTTTTGAAATGTACTTTCCACATGTTCAAGGGCTTTCAAAAGATGGGAGGTCGTGGGGAATCAATACCCCCAAACTTTTCAGCTTATGCAGAGGGTATTTTAAATAACAATTATAAAATTAATGCTTTTACTTCTATTTTAGCTGTTTGACTTAAAGTGATTGAATATGGCAATTCTAAAGAAGTGGCTGGTCTGATAACTGCATTTTACACAGGTGTATTGATATTTGTGAATGTAAATAACTGGAAATGTTACAAATCATAGCTGCTTCTTGGGGCTTTATCTGTACGGTAGTATACACCTATAAACACATACACACATACACACAAATATATTCCAGTATTGTTATCTGAAAAATAGAATATGTACTATCTTTTTTATATACAGGACATAGCCTGTGCTTCTTTTATGGTGTTGTTATTTCACAAGCAAAAAAATGTGTGCTGCCTAGTTGTACAGTACCATAGGACACTCTGCTGTGCACAGTTCCAAGTGCCTTAGACAAGTGTTTAGCTCTGTGATTTATAGATATATATGAATGAATATAAGTAAATATAAAATGAAGAAAATTACCTCAATAAAATTGTTCAGAAAATCTTTACAGAAAACATTTATGTTCTTGAATCTTCTGGCAAGCACATGGGTATGTGTAATGGAATGAAACCCAGCGAGCAGTTTCTTGCTGGGAAGCAATCTCCAGAGATTGAATTAAAAGTCACTCTGCACAGAAATGAAATGAAAGAAAGTTCCTGAAACTTTCCTTTGAATTTTGGGAGTCCTTCGAACGTATCCGGTAGCTCTGTTGTGGGTGGCGTACTCCTGCAGAGCTGTGGTCACAGTGGAGATAGTTATGTTAAAAACACAAAGTTATGGTTGTAGCTCGGTGGTTCAGAGGCCTAATTTACGCTCCCAGCTTCAGATGTTATTTATCAGCAATCCAAGTGGAATAACTTCACTGATGCGGGGTCTGCACCCGAATCCCACCTCCCGCAGCCGGACAAGTCTGCTCTGCAGAGCTGAGGGTTGGCCCAGCCTGCGGCCCGCCTGCCAGGCCTTCACAGCGACTGACAGTAACTTTCACTCAGTAATTACTTCATAACAACTTTTGCCTTGCAAGGACTAAGAGAAAAATTACTGGTATGGATTTTCTGACATGGATGGCAAGTTGTTGATAATGATAAAGAAAGGCGGACTTCCAGCACATTGCTTTTGGGGCAGTAGTGCCTCTGTAGTGAGGTGCTTTTTGATGTGTTCAGCCTGCTAGGTGCCCAAGCAGAGGTGCCGGGCAGTGTGCAGGGGGATACATGGCCCTGTAGGGCTTTGGTGAAGACAGACACTGCGGTGGAGTCGCCAGCTGAGAGACGCCCTCACGCACCTTTCCCACACATCAGGTATTACATCTGGGGTTTTCATAAATCCGATGCCCACTGGGACAACGTGAATGGCCTTCAGGGATCAGCAAGAGAGCCTGTACAACGCTTGTTACTTCTAATCTCTGAATTTTAAAACTAATCCCCAAATATATTGCTGTTGACGTACACTATCAGCCTTTCGTGATAAGGGGGCCTATTGTTTTGAAGGCAGCGTAGCGCCTTCCCCCCCACGTTTAGTGCGTGGGCAGGAAACTGCGTGGGGCTGCGAGGTAGGGCAGAAAACCCCGAGGCCTGAAATACCAGCGAGGTAACTTTAACGTGCGCAGGAGGGTCACGGTGCCCCTGGGCCAGGGCCGGGGCACACCACGGCTCCGTAGTGCCCTTGGGGCGGCTGCCAGCGCCCCGCTGCCCCCCGGGGGCTGGGGGAGCTGCAGCCGGGAGGGGAGGGTCAGGGCTTTTTGTTCACCTTTATTTATTTATTTATTTATTTTTTGCGGAGCTCGGCTGTCCCACGGGAAACCACCCCCCGTGCACACCGAGCCTCCACAACCCCGCCGGGGCACGGGACTCCGCACCGCACCGCCCTGCTCTGCTCCGCACCGCTCCGAATAGGTGCGAGGGGGCGGGGCCCGAGCGGCAAGCCACGCCCCCGTGGCGGATAGCCACGCCCCTAGACAGCCCGCTCCGCCCTCTTCCTCCTCCCCCGCCCTCTCGCGACTGCGCACGCGCCGGGCCCTTTGGCCCGACCCACCGCCGTCCGCCATTGCGGCCCGCCCACGGGCGGAACCATTCCCCGCTAACTGGAGGGGGGGAGCGGGGGAAGATGTGTCTGTGGAGATTGGCCAAGTACCCTTTATGCGCTTAAGGGCTCTCTCTCAATTTAAATACCACTTTTGTTCAGAGAAAGCTGGTCGTTGTTGTTACTTGAGGAAAAACGGCTCCTTTTCCCCAGTGGCATCATATCGGTTCCCCCCCCCTCTCGGCCGGTGGTTGGTCCCAAGCCGGAGGCCGCAGCTCGGGCGTGCTGAGGCCGGGTCCGCGTGAGCGTGAGGGTGTCGGGGCTGGGCCGCCATGGTGAGTGCCGGGGTCGGGGGGGTGCGCGTGCGGCCCCCTAACGGCCCGGCCGGGGGAGCCGCGGGCCCGCGGCAGCGCTGAGGGGGACGCGCTTATCTTCCGTATTCTTACCAGTGATTAACCGAGTGTCCTCCTGCAGCCTCACAAGAAGAAGAAGCCGTTCATAGAGAAGAAGAAAGCGGTAACGTTTCACCTGGTGCACAGGAGTCAGAGGGACCCGCTCGCTGCTGATGACACCGCGCCACAGAGAGTTCTGCTGCCTGCCCAGAAAGTAAGCACTTGGTTTTAACGTTGGGGTGCTTTCAGGTAAGTGCTGCAGGCGGGGGAGGTGCTGTACAGTCGTACAACTCAAAACCATAGCCTGAAAGGAGATAGCGTTTAGTCCGACTCATTAAAAAGGAGATACTGCAGGGATTGTTGTGAGTTACTGTCTGATGGGTTAAGGAGGATTGACAGTGCTTTATTTCTTTTTTAAAATATGCTTGTATCCACGAAGATTGACCAACCCATCCTGGAAAACACAGGCTTTGTGTGTTTTGCTGCTTATGGAAGAAGTTCTTTAAGTTTTTGCTCAGACAGCATCCAAGTGCTGAAGCAGATGGTTACAGCATTCCCATTTACAGTGCATTAGGATAATGAGCAGAGAGGTGACTCTAAGAACTGCTGTGGAGTCAGCGTAATTGGATCCAAGTGAACTTGGATCCAGTTCAGAGAACTCTAGTTCTTACTCCTAATACATTTTTTTTCACATAAGTGAACATAACCAGTGCTCTTTTAATCAGGGTTTTCATTTTCAATGTACCTTCACCCATAACTTAAGCCTAATTTTATTTCTGCCTCTTCTGATTTTTTTTTTCCTGCAAGCTGTTTTCAGCGTGGAGGAATTAGGCTGGTTGTTGTGGGTGTTTTTTGTTTGTTTGTTTTTGATTGGTTGGTTCGGGGTGTTCAGGCATTGTCAATGAATGCATTGGTTTCCTTTTTGCTAATAAGTTTTACTTGGACTTAAATAACTAATTGTATTTTTTCTTCTAATTCCAAGGGTCATGATGAGCGGAGGAAAGAAGAGCAGCGGAAGTATGGAGTCTTCTTTGATGATGACTATGACTATTTGCAGCATCTGAAAGAAGCCTCTGGTCCCTCTGAGCTTGTCCCTTCTGTGCGTGGACAGCAAGGCAGAATTATCATCACGAGTGAGGGTCACATAGAGGATGAAATTCAACGAATTGCAGTAAGTTGTACTTGGCTACTATCATCTTATTTTTGTACTGATGAGGGTAGTATCCTGTAGACAAATTAATCATATCAACAGGTGTTACGGTGGCTGTGGCCTCTACGTGAAGGATGCTCTTGATCCACAGTCAGACTTCCTACAAGTAAAAATAAAAGTTGACAAGCCAAAGTCTGATGATGGTCAGTATTCTCCTACCACGATGTTAAAGTATGTATTATGTACTCATGATCAACGTTTCTTGATAGAGTATTGACCTCTTACAGAGGTATTTGGTTTAACAAATTGGGTTGTTCTGAGCTTGGCATTTCTGAAGAATTTTAAAGCTTTTGAATGCTCTGGGAGTTAGGAATATGGGGTACTACTAATATAACCTGGTATTTTTTTTAACTGGAGTGTATCAAAACCCAGAGAGGATATAAATGAAGCTTTCTATTGCTGGTATAACTGGATCATGTTGGAATGGGAAATGTCATTTTAAGTAATGAAGTATGCAGTTGCCAGTCAGTCACTTTTAATTCAGGGAGTTTGGTCTAACAAAATACTGTAATTTTAGTCCAAAGTAATGTTCTTAGTCGTAAGTACCTTTCAGGTAGTTTGGTGACACCGCATAAGATTTGAAATTAACTTTAGTGGTGCACGTTAGCAAGCCATTTGAAATTACCAGAAGTGGTAATTTCAAATGTCTGTTAATGTTCTCAAGAAAATTAAAAATTTTGTTGTGCCTTCCATTCCTCAAGAAGTTTCAGAGATACAAAAATACTGTCTCAGAACCTAGAGAATATTGATATGGGAACAAATACTGCCAACACCTAGCTTTCATTGCATAACTTTGAAGTTTTGACACCAATAAAGTAATGCTTGTCATAATATTTAAGTAGCACTCATGGAGTTTCTTTCGGTCACATGATGATCTGCATATTGTTGAGCTCAACTGAGAACAGGTGCACTGTTCTATGGATTTTGTTTGGTTTTTTGTTTTAAGGCTCCATCTATTAAGTTGCCTTCCTCAGTATTTGCCACAGAATTTGAAGAGGATGTGGGCTTACTAAATAAAGCTGCTCCTGTTTCAGGTATTGTTAAGTCTTTTACCTTCCTATAGCATATGTTGCCATTTAGGTACTACTTGGTGATTATGGCTTTGATTACAGTGTTAATAATTTTGTTTTAGAACTGATTTATGAGCAGACAAAGAATAATCTATAGGAGATGTATGTTTCCATTTGAAACCTATTTCTCTGAGTCAATAGTAATAGCTTTTTGCTTTGCTTAAAGGAGAAAAAAGCCGTGAATTATTACTATTGTGTAGCAGATACGAACAGGGAAAAGTTGTCTTATAGTTCTAACAATGCTCTGTAAATAACATTATTGATTTATTACTCAGTCTGTTCGAATGCATGTGCAGAACTGGAATTTACTCGAAATACCCCTTTTTAAATGCTGAAGGGTGTTTCCTTTGCTTCATTATTATAATTTCAGTGTTACAGGCTTAAAGTATGCTTTTTATGAATTTATGTTTGTACTGAACATTCACTTTTGAACTATCATTTTTTTTTTTTAATTAATTGTGATCATTCTCTCTGTCTAAGCAACCTCTATTAAAATACACTAAGATACATTTTTGGAAGGTTAAGACATTTCTGGATGAGGAAAATTGATAAGAGGGTGGTGATTTGCCTAGCAATTTGAATCAAATCTACAAATGTTTTGTGATTTTGACTCTTAAGTTTAATCTTTTCCTAGTGCAAATTAACAAGCTAGTTGGATTGCTTTTCATACAGGAAGGAAGCTTCATGATATCACAGCAACTTATATGCTTACATCCTTTACTTTTTAACTTTCTAGGACCACGGCTGGATTTTGACCCTGATATTGTTGCAGCTCTTGATGATGATTTTGACTTTGACAATCCAGAAAATATTCTGGAAGATGATTTTGTTCTGCAAGCAAATGAACCAAAGAAAAGGTGCAGCTTTGTAAAACAGCTTATGCCACAAGTGAACAGGAATGGTACTATATGGTATTTCATGTGGTTGTGTTGTAGGAAGCTAGAGTGGTTTCAGATTTCAAATTGAATACATATATGTCAAAGGAATAAAGTATTACCATGTATTGTGTGGGTAGTAGCTTAAAAAAACAAAATTTCACAGGGTAGCCAATATAAGAGACCTTGACACGTTGAGCTCACGCGCTGTAAGGAGTTGTTTACATATGCAATTTATATCATGGGTTTCCTGAACTTTATATAAAAACAATCTGTCACATTTAAAGTACTTCTGTTAGTCTTGATCGATATTACTACTGGTATTCCCAGGACCTTTAGAAATGTTTCACTTGATACTCCACTGCATATTGTTTCTATTTTGGTATATTTTTTAACATTTTATGAGCAAGGAAAAATTTTACTAGTTCTAGTATTTTTTTTTTCCACTTTGACACATTTAGTAGAACGTAAACATAACCTTACTCCCAATGTACAGATGTGTGATCCAACAGTTATCAGAAACATTTTTATCTTTCAGGCAAAAGTAGTATTATGCAGACTGTGGCAACACTTCATTGCTAGTTTTTTTTTTTCCTTTTACTGGCTTGAGTATAACCACTTTTTAAATCATTGCCTCTAAAAACTTAAATCTGTTGTTGACAAATTGTATCAGATAAATTAACATTGGGCACAGTTGTGGAAAGGTCCGTGTATTATTGTAAAGCTGTTTTATACTTCTCATTCAGGAGATCAGATGCTGAAGATGACGATGAATGGGAAGATGTGGAGGATGACAGCGATGAAAAGGATAGCTGTTGTAACGATGAAGATTATGATTCAGAAGGTCCTTTATCAGATGATGGGGTTAATGGACAGGGAAAAGAATTTCTTTTTATGCAAGAAGAAACCAGGAGTCGTTTCACAGAATATTCTATGACATCTTCGGTAATGAGAAGGAACGAGCAGTTAACCTTGTTGGATGACAGATTTGAGAAGGTAAAGCAGCTCAGGAATGTAGCTGTTAAACATAAGGGTGCTAAATGCTTCTTTGGTTCATCCCATAAGGTGTCCTGTATGCCTGTGCAAATTCTTCCTGCCTTGTGTAGGTGGGGCCTCAAACAGCTGTTTCCTGCAAATACTTTGCATTTAATATTGTGTGCACTAAGTGGCTTGTATGAAATAGGTTGCAATGTTAATTGATTATTAAAAGGTCTAACATTGGTTATAGACATCACAGTAATTTAACTAAATTATAATCAGCATTCACAGTTGTTGTTACACTTCTCTCTGAGAGGCTCCATTCCACGCAGTAAATTGTAAGTTTCTGGTGCAGACTCACTTCTTTCACCCGTTCTCCACACTGCCAAGTATACATTCAAGAAATGATGTCAGAGCAGTGGAAATAGGGTGTAACTTTTACTTCTGAGCAGTGACAAGCTTTTTAATGTACCAATGCATAATGAATCAAAATAAGAAACATTTTGCAGAAGCTGACTTAACATGTTATCTTTCAATAATAGATATTATGTAAGAGTAACTTTATTACTCCCATGATGAAAGAGTATCATTATTAAGAAATCCTACCACAGATGTTTTGTAGTTGTGCAGCAAGTGAGAGAGGAGAGGAAAAAGGGACAAATAGAAAGAAAAGTCTAGATCTTTAAGTTATTAACAAGATGAATGATGAGTGTGGTCTAATTAAAGATATCCACTTCTTTATTTTAGTTTTTTGAACAGTTTGATGAAGACGAAATTGGAGCCTTGGATAATGTGGAATTAGAAGGCTATATTAACACGGACAACACTCGGTTGCAGGAAGTCTTGAATGATTACTACAAAGAAAAAGAAAAGAAGTATGTAAGCCCAGATGTACTGCTCTGCATACGTAGTTATGTAATGGGAGCTTTGTGCTGAATGTTATTTCCTGTGCAGGGACTTGAAGATTGCATCCCACAATAAAAACATTTTCATTTGAGTATTATCCCTTTTTTTTTTTTTTTGTCACTGAGTATCAGTCTGAAGTTAGTAGATGATGAAATTAAGTGGAGACATTTTTTTGGTTTACATGACATTATGCTCCTTTTGTGTAATTTTATTACATCTAGTATAAGTGAGGTCTAAAGGCACTCTTCCTTTACCTTTTTAGTGTAACTTACGAACTTTAAGTTATGAGCAGAAACTTAACAGACTATATAGCTAAGTATATTCTTTCACTGCTGGTACACAGCTGACTCCACAGTGTACCTAGTTACCTGATCATAAACTCAAAGGTAACTGTTACTCCTGTGCAACTGGAACATAGCCAAAATCAGTGATTATAAGGCAGCCCCATGCCGATGTTCTGAATTTCCACAGTATATTCGCTTCCTCTTAAAAACAAGTGATATTATCTCACAGCTAAATGTCTAAATGTTCACAGATCAGCCATGTGTTCCCTGATTGAGAGTAAAAGGTAATGTGTCCCTTGTAGCGAAGTACGACTGGTCACTAGTGGAGTGTATAATCACCTCTAACACTGTAGTGCTTACAAGCTGTAAAGTGTATCCTCTTCCCTCCCTCCAGTCACAAATCCAGTTCCAGATACTTTTGATATGCAGAAATAATTACTTTGTCATCTTTCTCTTGCCCTAATGTTCTAGTTTATACTGGAGATGCTTATTTTTGTTGCAAGCTATATTAGGAATAGCTAGCATTTGGCTTGGGGTTTTACTAAGGGGAGACTGGTTTTACATAATTATGCATTTTCAAGAAAAGGTGAGCTTTTTTTTTTCCTCCCAATGTCAAATTAATTTGGTCATCTTCCTTTTTTATTTTCCTTTTGCCTCTGTTTTTCTCTGGAATTCTTCAAAGTTGTGTGAAATTGGATTCTCTTGAACCCTGTGAAGATGTAGACTCTCCTGCAAATGAAGAAAGCGAGGAAGAAAAAGAAGAAATAGTAACTCTCGTTATTGAAGAACCAAAAGAAAAGTGGGATTGTGAATCCATTTTGAGTAAGTATTTTGGAGTTCTCTTATTCATTCCTAGGATTTCAAAGTGAATGAGAGGTGATTTTGGAATTTAACTAACAATTCTTGGAGGTAAAATAGTATAGGCTTCTGGAGCACAACAGCAAGAATTCTTGCTAAATAAAACTATTGCTTTTATGTAGATTACTGAATTCTTGCAACTTTATGCCTTCAAGGACTAACTAGTACTACAGTTCATAATATGTTTGTCTAATTACTTCATTGCTACTCTTTTTGTGTGTGTATCCTAGGTACATATTCAAACTTATATAATCATCCGAAGCTTATTATGGAGCCATCGAAGGTAAAATCATTAAACTTATTCAAAGTAACAATGTGGCTTGGGAATACTTGAGACAAAATTGATAGCTTTCTCAGTGAATGCCTCTTTTTAAAAGAAGTTGTGTGCAGAAAAACGGGCTGGGGAGGGTATTCTGGTATTACTTCTTCACTGAAGAAGGTTTTAGATATATATAAAAAATCAAAAATATACTAGAGGGAAATCTGACTAAGACCTAGTTGATTATATCACTAGAAGTCCAGATTTTTTTTAATAGCTAAGCAGAATCTTAACAGTAAAGTAAGTTGTATCACTCTCTGCGATACAACTTTGTAGCTTATTTCTTACAACCACATACTAGGTCATACTAGTTTTTTTTTTCTTGAAAATAAGTTTCTATTTCCATTTTACAATTTGAAACAATGTACTCTAGTTCCTTGGCCTTCCAGAAGCTCCCCATCAGAAGTAGAGCACAGCTTGATGTTCCAGCTGTGTGACTTCTAAAGGAAACCCTTTTCTTGAAACCCTGTGAAGCAAATATTAAGTGCCTGCTGAAGTCCTTTTTCAGTAATGTTTAAAGAAAGGGAGAAAACTTTTTTTTGGTTCTGGGGGATGGGTTCTGCTTACAGGTGTGTTTGATTTCTTACTTTAAGATTAATGTGCATCCTTCTGAGGGAAGAACATACAAGTTTCCTCATACTAGGTTTATTACTGTCAAATCTGAATCTAATCTTATTCTGTGCAGATAAGGCAGTGCAATCTACACTTCCTGGAGAGAAAGCTGGGGGTCATTAATGCATATGTACTCTATTTTAGCCCAAACCAATAAAGATTTCCCAGAAGACTGGAATTCCTCTACATGTCTTGCCTCAGAAAGGTCTCACTGCTAAACAGATTGAGCGTATGCAAATGATTAATGACAGTGACCTGCCAAGAGCATCAACACAGCCTCGTTCCAAAAGCGAAAGCAAAGAGGAGCGCAAAGCCAGGAAACAGGCAATAAAAGAGGAGCGAAAGGTATGCCCTATTTTAAATAAACCCTATGAAAACATGTTGTACCTTCTAAATTCTGTCTTACAAACCTTAAACCCCCTTTGGTTTTGTGTCTAGAAATTAACGGGTAAAACTTCCTGGTCAGAAGGGCGAATTATTGCTTCTTTTCAAAAGAAGATCAAAAAAAAAAAAAAAGAAAAAATAGAAAGAAAGCTAATGTTACAATTCTGCCATCCTAATTTCCTATATGGAAATTTGGGGTCTGTTACTGTGGCCACTATTATGTAGGTAACCTTGGAAGGAGACCTTCTATATCAGCATAATGTAGGGAAGCAAAGAAAGCAGTAGTAATGGTTCACATCACAGAAAATGAAAAATCTCTGAAAGAAACATGGGAAATCTGATCAGTCACATTGATAAACTAGTTGTTTTATTTATGACCAGAAATAGTCAGCGTATTAGAAACTTCAGCAAATTAAAGATGATAATTCTGGTGGTAAACAAATGAATCTGACTACCACTAAATAAGATCAATGGCCAGATGGCTGCATGGCTGCTGTTCTTGTGATCTGGAACCATTAATTATAATGTTTTCTAGTTTGTAAATTTGTAATTATTCATGTGCACAGGAACGCAGAATGGAGAAGAAAGCCAACAAGCTAGCCTTCAAACTGGAGAAAACAAGGCAAGAAAAAGAGTTGCTCAATCTCAAACAAAACCTTCAAGGACTGAAGCTGTCTTAACGAAGCTGAGGAACTTTCATTGTGGAAACATCTATAAATTTGCATCTGTATCAAGAAGGGAACTGCTAACTGGTAGAGTTGCCAGTCGTGTACAGTGGGGGTTATTCAGATATTACTGTAACGAGAACCAGAAATTTTGTCATTCTTTCTGAATTTCTGAAATGAATTTATTGCTTAAACAAAGTATTAGTAATGTCTGTTTTGTCATGGCAACTGTTGCAAACTTCCATTACACTAGAAATGTATTTAAATTTTAAAATTATATTTTTCTGATAAGCTGTCACTGAACAAAACGTTTCATATTTTTGAATGTACTCAGCACATCAGCAGAATCCTCCAGATTTGATTAGATTCTTCTATTAAATTATTTGAGTTTGTACATAATATATTCATTTCTCTTCTCTCCCCTGTCCTGGTGGTTAAATATAGTGCCTTGATATTGCACTGTTTTGTAAATCAATAATTTTTCACCCACTCCTTAGTTCTTTCTTAGGTTGGTTATTTATAATTTGGATACTGTAATGAAAGAGGTAAAATAACCTTTTATAAACGTGTGTCTGAAAAGCTGTTGTGTAGCTAGACACACATTACCTAACCTGAGTTTACCTTTCATAGCAAATTTTTTTGCAATGCGCATTGCAATTGCAGTAGTCAACCCTTATTGTTGCTTTTGAAAGCAACTTTAAGTAGCCAGTCCATGTAGTGTGGCAAACGAGGTGTAATAAACAGCAACTATTTAGAAGAATATGTTGCAGATAGCCATTGTCTTGATTTTCCTGAAATATTAGTCTGCAATTCCTGCATTCAGTGTGTATTTCAGTGAAATACAAATGTGGGATCCAACACAATTGTTTGTACAAACTTTCTGAAGGTGGGGAGGGGATGCATATGATAGACTTGTTATGTTAAATTTCTGTACAATGCATGTGAACTACTCTTGACTGCGACCGGTCCATACATATGAATGAAATGAACAAGATTTTTAGTCAATCCCTCTGAAATCTGCCACTGGGTGAGCAGTTTTACTGGTAAGAAACACAGAAACCAACACAGCAGTAGAGAGGATCGATTTTTGTGGACAAGATAACATAAGGGCTTGGGGGACCTTTAGTGTACAGAAACCATTCAAAGTACTTGCTTATATTGGGGAAAAAAAGCTTTTTGAAAATATTTTAGTTGTTAAAGTAATGGGGTTTTAGAGAAGGAATAAACAGGCAACTAAGTCCACAAGTTTCTTCCTCACTGCTCAGAATACAAGTGTCAGTATTAACATCAAAATTACACGTTTTGTAGAGTTGTTGAAGTTCAACCAAATAAGCAGAAATCAGCTGTTACAGAAAAAGTTTTGGAGCTTTCATTTAGCTTATATCTGTGCTAGTTTTCATGTTTCACAGGCGTTAGTGGGTTCTGCCTATGTCATAGTTGTTCATTATGCGCTTGCTGATGCCTGGAACTTGAGCCACCATAAATTGTGAGCTTTTGAGTAATGAAGGCTGGCCACCTAGCACTCATGACTTCCGATAGCAGTGCTGAAGAGTACATTTGAAAAACTAGCACATTAAGATGAGTCAGATACCAGCAAAGGAAATAAATGGAACAAGTGAGTAACATGCTGTTCAATGGTCTAAGTGGAGTGTAACTTTGTGATTTACTGAAAAGGAAAATCATTTACTAAAGACAGTGCACATGTTCTTTACTAGTCCTTACCTCATCTGCTACTGAACATGTCTAAGGTCACTGATCCTTTGGAGCAGGCCGTCCTTTTTCATGTCTTCTCATTGCTGGTACAGTGATATCTTGCTTGTACCTAAGTTTGTTTGAAAAAGTAAGTTGTATCAGTCAGAAGTTGAGGGGATGAGAGCAGGATAAAATAAATGGGAGAGGCAGAGGAAGACACTTGGAGAGCGTAGTCTGGACTAAGCACAGACACACAGAAAGGTATTTCTTGGGAACAAAAGTGGGGTGAAATTTAAACAGGTAATAGAGTCAGAAACGTCAGAGAATTGCTTTTGTTCATCTATACTTCTAATCAGTGAAACACTGTAGTAACCTTACTCTGAGCCTTGGAGCATGGTAACATGAATGAAAAGGTAACAAAAGCAGTCACACATCTGTTCCTGCTCAGCAATACAAAGATTTCTTTTGTTTCAGCAAAAGCAGGTAAAGAACACTTAAATGTAGAATTCTTTCCCTCTAGATTACAAATCCTGTGAAAAGGGCTCTTTGTTACGTTCAAGTTTTTCTAAAAGTCAGTTTTGTTTAATACAGGAAACATCCCTGCAGTGAAAAGAGAATATGTAAATAGCAGTGGAGTCATAAAAGCATAGAACTACTTTGCATATAACTTAGGTTATGGGTTTTGATTGTTTTTCCAAAATTACTGATTTAAAAGCAGAGTAAAAAATACAAAAAATTGAATCCAGAAAGAAAGATCATCTTGGAATACTGTTAAGTGCCTCATGGAAACATTCTGTCTTCAGAATGAAGGTGGTGTCACACCCGGTGTGACACCTGGTAGCTTCTGGAATGGTAAAGGTTTACACTGCCGTTACTTAATGACTTCCTAAAAGAGAGAAAGAAGCCTGAGTGCAAATGACCTGCACTTGCTTTTCCTCCCAGAGTTCATGCAGTGGCAACTTAGTAAGTGCTCTTCAATCATCCCTTCTCCCAGTTGTGACTCCACTGGGGAAGGACATGCCTGAGTAGTCGTGGAGAACAAAAACCTGTCACTCGTAGTAGGGGAAAGCTTGTGTTTCATGGGAGCAAGACGATAAGGTGGGCCTGCAAAAAGGAGCCCTGGCGCATGGCTGCAGAGGTCTCTTTCTGACAGAGAAACAACCGGTTTCAGCGCGTTCAGGGCTCAGCCTGAACGTCGATTGTATTGTCGATCTTACTGCAGTCCTGTGCTGTGTAACTGAGACTTTGCTGCTTTGAATTTCATACAGCTGCCGGAAGTGAAGATCTGGTTCCTTGCAGAATCTGTGGAAGACATTTTGCACAAGATGTCCTGGTAAAACAATACTTTGCTTTTATAGGGGAACGTCACTGCAGCTAGCCGAAGGGGGCGGTGAGCGCTGGGGAAGGAGGAGGTGGCTGATTAGTGGAGAAATGGGCTGAACATGTGTTTAAAAGAGCAAATGATCCAGTAGCTGTTCTCATTAGTAAAACTGATTGGAGAATAGGTGAACACTCATAAAAATATCATGGCTTAGTCTGCAAGCAATCTTGCACTGTCTTAGTTTACCTGCTTTTCCAAAAACTGCTGCTTGCTGCATGTCACGTTTAAAATACTGCACTGTCTTGTGGTAAGACATCAGTTGCTAACCTGAAGCTTCCTTTGTGCTCCAGGTTTCCAGACAGAATTTGTTATTTCAGGCTTCCTGGGAAAAAATAGACTAATAAACCATCTGATAAGTAGTCCCTTTGACAACATAATGTAGGCACCAGGCTCTGTTCCAAAGCCTGCTGAAGTGAATGAAAAGATTCCTACTGACCTCACTGATCCCTGGATTACGGGCTAAATGGGTGGCTTCACAATCTGCCTAAAACAACCCAACTGCAGGATTCTGCTGAAAGGGCTGGCTCTGCACGCACCCCTCCCCCTCTCAGATCAGCCCCGTGATGTAACTAAAAACTGAATTAGCAAAAAAAAAAAAAAAAGACAAGGGGGAAAAAAAGCAAAACTTATCAACTATGAACATCAAGACAAAGGTGGAACCAGTAGTTCCACATCTGGTACCTTAGATCAGATGCACAAACAAAGCACGTGATGGCCTAATCTGGCAATTTCTTTGAATAGACAGCTTCTCTGTGGTTTTGGGGTGGGGGAAGGGGGCAAGTTTCTCGTCAGTATGACTAGCCTGAGGTACAAGCCCTGCAATGCCTCTGGGGATACAGGTGTGGTGTGCTCGTCTGTGAGCAAGACACAGGTATCTGCCACCCTGTTTGCCCAGCAGAGGAATCCTCCTCTTGAGTTTGTTGCCAAACACTTTTAGAAACAGATGGTAAGGACTTGAAGCACAAGCGTAGAAAGGTTCAAAAGGAACTGAGTTATTAGAAAGGTATGATATGGTAAAAAGAGGCAATTCTTGGCCCAGCTGAACTGAAACTGAAATGCCTTGCTCAGGAAGAGGCTTAGCTCAAATGCGGTAATGGTGGGTGAGGGGAGAGCACTGTGAAATTAGTGAGAGTCAAGAAGAATAACCGAGAACTGGGAAAAGGAAGCAAGGAAGATAGGAATGGGGTCTTTAATATGCTACATGCAGAGGGACTCAAGTGGATGTGATCCTCAGCACCAGATTATGGATGTAGTGGTGTAGTTTCGCCCTGCCTTTCACTGTGTTCCTCACAGAGGGAAAATTGGACGTTCAGTTGCAGAAGAGTGAGATGGATGCTAACAATCTGTGACACGTCTGAATCGTAAAATCTTTGTTGTGAGGCATGGCTCTTCCACAAAATCAGCACTGGTTATATATCTACTTAAAGCTTGTGCACACTTCCAGTTACAGCTGATGCTCCGAGCTGTCAGGTTACTGCATGCTGTTAAGCCGCTGCTCCCTTCCAGCTTGCGGCTGTCCCTGTTTTAGTGGCGTTGGTGGGATGAGCAGTGCTGTTGTTTGCCAGAGGATCCCTGAGTCTGGAATACTTA
This sequence comes from Heteronetta atricapilla, assembly GCA_011075105.1. Classification (NCBI taxonomy): domain Eukaryota; kingdom Metazoa; phylum Chordata; class Aves; order Anseriformes; family Anatidae; genus Heteronetta; species Heteronetta atricapilla. Next base: position 55,164,089 of record CM021733.1, on the reverse strand, counting down.
TCTAAACTCAAAGAACTAATAATGTAAATATCAGCCCTTTGAGCAGGAGCAGTCTGTTCTCCCTCTCAACCAAGAAGGAAAGAAAACTGAGTGTGGCAGGGCCAGGGAGAGTCCAATGAGGCAGTTCCTGTTCACAGTCCCATTCTGTTACTCTCTGCAAATATGTATTTGTGCTCTACTCCAGCACGTCTCTGAGCAGAGCAAACTGGAAATGGGTTCAATTTTATTTATTTATTTATTTTTAAACTGCAGCTGTACTTTAACATTTTTTAAAGTTTTGGTGAACTCCTTCAGGAGTAAAACTGAACCTGGTAAAAGTACTGCTTCAGCTCCCTGAACACAAGTAATTTTAAAGCCTAAAAAAGCACCGTTAACAAAGCATGACTTCAGCTCACGAACCATTATTTTTCTTTGCATCCCAGCTGAGACATGAGCCAATATGCAGGAAAGTCTTCAACAAGAAGCGCAAGCCCTTCAATTCTTTTAAACAGAGGCTGCAGGGAACAGAAATCGGTACTGTGAAGAAGCAGCCCCCGCAAAAGGTATGGTTAAAATTGAACGGTGTGTGTTATCTCCACATGAAGTCTTTCATTCAGCAAAGCTATTGTTCCCTCCCGGGACAAAGCCTGGATGTTGTGGATGAGTCTCACATATGTGCTTGACTCAGTGCCAAATTCTTTCCTCCCCCTCTCCGTGCTGCTAGTGTTTGAAAACATTTCTTAGTTCAGAAGCCAAAGTAGTAGGTATTGCGACTTCTCTGGGAATGTAAGTGCCTTTGCTTTTCTAGGAAATGAACATTTATGTATTTTAAAGGCTACACAAATTTCTGACATCTTCCTCTTCAAGGTTTTCTTCCTGTAATGATGATGATGAGGGGAATACACATGTACATATATGGGTATATTTTTATCCAGAGATGCTAAATGATTGCTGATCTGGTGTCCATGCAGGCTGACATGGTAAAATATCCTTTAAAGACAGTTGTGGAAAGAAATAGAAGCGCACACAATTTTAAAGCATGAAGAAGAATCTGAAAAGTGGGCAAGAAGAGAAGGCACTCATCACAGTGTATTTTCTATTCCCTTTTAAGCACCCTTTGATTTGCTATGACCAGATTTTTTTTGCTGGAAGACATTGTTCTTTTATCCGTCTTCTGGTGCGGCCAATGCATGGCAAAGGGCTAATTCAGCTTTCCTGTGCCTTTCAAAAAATCAAGTTTCTTTTGTTTGTAACATTTTTTCCTTTCTCTGGGAAAGGAAGAACCCTCACTGTAAGACACTTCTCTGCCCCTTGCAGGGAGAAAATATTGTTTGCATCTTCCTTTATTTCCTTTACAGAATCAGCAGGTGAGGAAATCTAACTGGAGACAGCAGCATGAGGATTTTATTAACGCTATTCAATCAGCCAAAGAAGTCACAAAAGCTAAACAAGAAGGCCGTCCTCTTCCACCTCCTCCCCCACCAAGTATCAATCCAGGTTTGTGGCTTAGTTTACCTAATTATTGATCTTGTACTGATTTTTAGAAAAGCAGTCAGCTCTTGTTATTCACAGCTGGGCTGCAGTTTTGCACCTCCCTGCAGAAAACAATGTGAACATTTATTCCATCCGTACTCTCTATTTTTCAGCTGTATTGGCTTAAGTTGAGTAGGAGAGCAATGAAGAGGTGGTGGAGAGGATGAGAAAACTAATTATACCTTTTAAGCTTATAAAAGTGGCAAGTCTGGGGGTCTGATAATTTGTGGGACTAGAGCTGGGATGCCCGTACTCTAGCACAAACTTTGTTATAACTTCGTATAACAAAGGGCGAAACGTATCCCCTGACCAAACAAACTGAATGTAGTGTATGCAGGCCTCCCCACTCCCGTGAGATAGCTTTTCCACTATCCCCCTCCATACCCCAATTGTGCAATGAGGGGAAGTCATTTAGAAGAAGAAAAGTCTGTTTTACTCCTAATAGCAGGTGTGGTTTCTATGCAGAGCTCACTGTATTAGATATTACAGAAATATACATATACAGCCAATATTTCTCATGAAAAGTGATTTATGAAATGTGGGAGAAATCTTGGAAAGGGTCTCTGTGGGGTCCCTCCTGAGCTCTCTCGGCTCCCTTGCAGAGCAGGAATTCACAACTGATACCAAAACCAGCTGTGAGGACTCCAGTCTTCCTCCTCTTACAGATGACAGCAATGCAGTATAAGCAGCAGGACACATTTTCCTTCCTTGACTGGGGTCATGCTCCTCTCTGAACTTCCACTGTTAGTTCTTTAATTACTGTTATTTCTTGTCTGGCTCCAAGAGCAAACCCCTCCCTTTCCTTATCCTTTGAGGAAGAGCAGGGGGAGGTGAGGAGAAAGGAGTCAGAGAGCTGCTTTTCAGGAAACACAGAACTCCTGAGGGGCATAGTGGCACCTCAGTGTGTATACCCTATAGTGCAGGACTGGAGAGAATGGACACGGACTTCTCTTTCTTCCTTCTCCTCCTCCAAACAGAGTCCAAGCCCAGATCTCCCCATTTTCCCCCTTTGTGCTGGTTCCCACTGTCAGAATCCCAAAGTTAGACGGCTGCCTTGTCTCTCTCCTTCCCCTCCTCCGTTTTCGGAAGCATTTTGCCCACACAGCTGATCTGGAAAAGCGATTTGCAAAGACTTTGTACCTAATAATATTAAGAGAAGGATAACCGAGATACTTTTGTGAAAGGTATTGGGCAGGGAGGAATGGCTTGAGAATGACAAGTGCAGTGCAAGGGCTGAACACGCCTGTGTTGAATTAAAAGGACACTGACCCTGAACACTGACCATTCATTGAACTGAGTAGGACTGCACCAGTGCTAAATGTAGCTCATCAGCTTTCTGCAGAAGCACTGACAAATGCAACTCCAGGAAGCACTGCTATGTGTTCTTCACAGTACTGCTTCACACACAGAAACCTGGCTCTTTGGTGTCTGGTAGGCACAACTTCTTGAGCAGCATTTGCCCGTGTCCAAAGCAAAGATATTCCTTGAAAACGAATAAAAATCTTAATGACAACCCTTAAAAAATAGTCTCAAAATATGTTTGACTATTCAAGGAATTTCTAAATATTCTTTTTCCTGCAGACTTTTTAATTATGAGATTTTGAGGGAGGGGGTCTAAGTCAAATATAATGAAATTTGTTTTTATTAATCCCTAGAGATTTCTTTCTGGAAGCAATCACTGTTTGCCGTATTAATACCGTAAGCAAGGGTTTTAGGATCCCAGGTGCTTTCCTTGTAGTTCTAATTTTCTAATTTGGTGTACCTGATGGAGCCAGGTTTGAGCTGCATCTTGAATGCTCCAGTAAAGTAAGGCAATTCCTCTGTTGCAGATTATAAGCTGTGACAAATTGTTCCTTTTTTTACGATCAGACTACATTCAGTGTCCATACTGCTCAAGGAGATTTAATGAGGCTGCAGCACAAAGGCACATCAAGTTTTGTGAAGAACAAGCTGCTCGCCATGCCTTTGCTGCAAAGACCACCAGACAGGCTGTGGTAAGCAAACACATTCATACTTGCATCGTCCTGGAAACAGATTTGCCAAAAAGTATATTACGGTGAGCAAAGACCTGTATTAATATATAACCTAAGGTTAGAGGAAAGTTGGTAAACTCTTAAGACAAGATAGGAGTAGGTAGGTAGGAGTTACCTGAAACTGGAGTCCTTTGTCTGACATAAGAATTGATAGAATATGGTAGTATGAAAATGTTAGACAACTATTTCTTCAGTCTCCTCTGTGAATGGATTCTAGGATAACAATTGCAGGGAAATGGAAATATTGGCAGTTTTTGCAAGATATCAATATATCTGTTTATTCATTAGGTTTCCCTGCTGTTTGCAGGTTTGCTGTTCGCTGCAAATGTACAGCTGATTTACTTCCCGATCATTAAGATCAAGGCCAGCTGATTTACTTCCCAATCATTAAGATCAAGGCCAAAGGGCCAGGCCCCTTTGATGAATCAGAAAAGTGGAGCTTATTGGCAGTGTCTTGCAGTAAGCTCCTATTTTAGTGTAATTAAAAATATATATGTATAATGTAAACAATTCTTTAGTGAGGATAGTGATTTGTCCAGAGAAGGGCGACGAAGCTGGTGAGGGGCCTGGAGAACAAGTCCTATGAGGAGCGGCTGAGGGAGCTGGGCTTGTTCAGCCTGGAAAAAGGAGGCTCAGGGGCGACCTTATTGCTCTCTACAGGTACCTTAAAGGAGGCTGTAGCAAGGTGAGAGTTGGCCTGTTCTCCCATGTGCCTGGTGACAGGACGAGGGGGAATGGGCTAAAGTTGTGCCAGGGGAGGTTTAGGTTGGATCTTAGGAAGAACTTCTTTACCGAAAGGGTTGTTAGTCACTGGAATAGGCAGCCCAGGGAAGTGGTGGAGTCACCATCCCTGGAGGTCTTTAAAAGACATTTAGATGTAGAGCTTAGGGAAATGGTTTAGTGGGGACTGTTAGGGTTAGGTCAGAGGTTGGACTCCGTGATCTTAGAGGTCTCTTCCAACCTAGACGATTCTGTGAAAAAGAAAAAAAAAAATATTTGAAAACCTTGTTATCTATTTCTATCTATTTCAGGCATAAAAACAGCTTCCAAATGGGAGGGGTGCACTTTTTCCTGTTCCTTCCTAGCACTGCTTCATCAATGATTTGGTGCTTTATCAGTGATTTAGAGAGTTGTTCTTGGGCTCCATATACTTCTTTCTAGACTTAAGTGTGCGTTGTGCATCTTACTCTCTTACTAGGGCAAGCAACCAGTGACTCAGAGAAAAAAACCACCATTAACAACTGCAGCATTATCACTTCAGAAGAGAGTACAAGAAGCTGCCAATAGAGATAAACCTGGTCCAGGTAAGGAGTTCAATCAGCCATATTTATTTTGTCTTACAACAAAGTCTACCGCTTCCAAATGGATGTTGTTGATATCAAATGGCTTTGCCAGTCATTAACCTGATCTGTTGCACCAGTTGTATACACAGAGAGTTTCATGTCGGTTCTAAGAAGGGACTTGGCCTTTTTGGTTATTGGGTCTCAAACAGAAGTTTCAACATAAACCTAAAATTTGCAGTCTGGGTGTCCAATTCCCTCTGTCCCATAAATGATTCCATAAGTTTTAATCATTTGTGTTAAGATTTATTACATATTATTTATCTTTTAAGTCCATATAGGTGAAGCACCAAGCTTCCATGTCGTTCACTCTGCCTTGTTGATTCAGTCTTAAAATTTATACCACCACATCCCTAAAATGGTTCCCTTTAAACAGAATTGAAAAAATATGCTTGCTGCCAGAAATTCATTGCTACTAGTAATCATGACCAGTATTCAGTTTGTTTAGAAGATGATTTATAAAGTTATTTTAGTGGCTATTTATAATGTAATCCATGAATGACAATACATACTGCTCTTTGTATTACCAATACAAATGAGTATCTTTGTACATTGATATCATTTACCCTTGCCTTTCTGGACTTTATGTTGAATTTTTTTATGACTAACATGAATTTTTTTTATGTTAGATTTTTTTTTTTTCTATGACAAATAATATTTTTACATAATTATTTGCAGAGACTCCTCATGGAACACTACAAAAAAACAGAAAACCTTTGGGTGTATCTCCTGGAAAAACATCTTCAGGAGAATTCAGGTAAGGATTTTTTATTTTTATTTGATTTCAACGCAGTAACATAATATTACCTCCTTTGCTTTTGTGTATATACAATATTCTGGTGCACTGTTTAGATTATCAACTTTTTTTTGTCTTAATCAAAGCAGTTGGTTGCACTGAATTTTTTTGCAGAGCTCCTCATGTCCCCAGTGTAGGCTGCTGAGCATTGTTTTGGCATGGAATGTTCTTTGGTTTGGAGCAGCTTCATCTCAAGAAGGCAATGACCGTGTTCTGCCTTAACAGCCATCTTGAGGGTATTTGCTTCTTGACAGTGCAGATTTCTCTAGCAGGTCTTGTGCTCTCCTGTTGTGCTCCTGTTGTCTGAGGGAAATGCCAGTATCCGTTTCAATTATCACCACGTCAGGACGATGGTGTGGAGGTTCTTCCTCCTCCTCACAGTTTCCTTTCCCAGACCATGATGTTTGGTGCTTCTGCTCCTGAGATCATGCAGTCAGAATTGTTTCCATCTTGGTCCAGGCAGAGCCATGCCAGGTCAGCCACTAGGCCTCACAGCCCCTGCCTAAGATGGCTGTGGTACCACTGGACAAGGGGACAGCTGAAGGGAGAGTAGAAACAGAGATCTTGGCAGGGAATGTGGCCAAGAAGGCTGGCAAGATATTTTGAACCTGGGATATGAGCTTATTAGAGCGGGGGATGACCAGAAATGTGCACAAAACATTTTGTTGCAAGAACTCAAGTTTGAAGTCTTTGCAGGGCCCATCTATGTAGAGTGTCGATATGAACAGTGTAGTAACTCATGGTTATCGTGCAGGGGTTCACAGACCACCAAGAGGGGTTTATTGGTACCGCCACCAGTCTCAGGGTTTAGCCAGTGAACCCTTACACTCTTGGCTAGACAGCCTCGGGGAGAAGGCTCCTCTTTTCCTAGTGGTACTGATAAGAGAAAATGTGAAATATTTTTCTCTTGCTGTCCTCTGGCACTGTGTGCTTTCCCTCTGGTCTTCCTTTCTGCTTTTGACATCTCAGACATCACCTTTTACCTCCCTGTGCCAGTTACTGGCCAAGTGTTCAGCCCCTTCTTCCTCTCTCTCTTCTGAATGGCTATTAGTGACCGTCCCATCCACACAGCATCTGTATCGTGCGATGTTCTTGCTAGAAATTGTGTAGGTTGTGGAAGGGAATAACGCAGAGAAGGACTTGTCCAGGCTGCTAGCTGCTATGTGCATGGGATAACACAATGGGACCAGCAATGGAAAACATACACCAGAGATGCCTGTGCTGTCAGTCATGGCATGGGCACCGCCAGTGGGTGAGAAGTCACCACTGCCAGCCAGAGACACGGGGGATGAATGTGGGCAGTTTCACCCCCAGCCTGGGAATGAGGAGTCACCTTGTGGGCTGCTGGAAACTGCTGTGTTTTCCATAAAACTTGAGCTTTGCCAGGTGCTTTAGAGAGTGCTTTGGGCTACTAAGAGCTAAGTTTCAGTGCAAACCAAGAGTGCTTTTTAGCTGAGAAAGCAGACGTGAGAAACAATGGCTTTCAGCAGTGCAAATCTCTCTAAGGATTATTTAACCTGAAAGGCAATGACAAAAACAACCAGTTCTTAGACTTGCCTAATTCTCACGGACTGTATTTAAGCTAACTGAAAAAAAAGGTTTCATAAAGTTGATTTCACTGACTTAAAAATGTTATGAATTTAACCTTTGTGCCATTATTTGGAGGAGGGAGAAGGCGCAACAAACATCTGAGAAGGGACAAGAAGACCACTAGAGAGAGTAATGTAGGGTAGCCATTAAGAGCTTAAATGCCAAACATTTTAAAATCTTGTAGTAAATACATACATTTGCTTGAAAGATATTAACCATTAATATTTAAAAGTAAACCTTTTTATGTATTATTGCTTTGGTTTAATCATCTTATGTAAAATGGAGTTAAATATTTCTATGCAAGTAACAAGTATATGGCTTACTGCTGCTTTCAGACTGCAAATGCACACCAGAAGATAGAGTGGCTGCTTGCCGAGGATGTTAAGGCTTTCTGCTGAAGCATTACAGACCTTAACAACGCAGTCCTCCAGCTCCTCTTCCACTCTGAGTGCTAAGGCTCAATACTTTGCAAGGCGGCTGTAATAACAAAATGGTTGCCACCTTCTATTAAAAAGAAAGCAAACTGAAGTTCACTCTTCTCCTTTTTTTTGTTGTTGCGTGTTTTGTTTTGTTTTTTCCCCTAGGCTAAAAAGCTTATTAGCTATCCTGTGAGATTACCTGTAGCTGTTGCCAAAATTTAATGAAATAATCAAGTAAAAGGGGATGGATCTTAGCAGTGTTTCATGCAGTACTTTCAACAAAATGTAGTAAGAGCCAGTGTCATGCATTTTTTTTCCCTAAAGCTTTGCTTTGAATATATTGATCAAGATAAATGAACATTTTGCAGTTGTGTGTATTTATAGAATCTTCCAATAAATGATACATGGCAATGATAAATAAGTGATAAGAGATGCATGGGAACGTATGCTGTACATCAGCTTCAAAGCACTTCATGTTCCGCCTAAAACCAAATCTCACTCTCCCATAAAAAAAATTAATTGCTATTAGAAGTTGATTAGTAGTAAGCCAGAAGTATGGTGGATCACATCACCATCTAATTTTTGGCCACCTCATTTATTAGCAGCGTTAGACCACCTTGCATAAACTTTCAGTATGCAGTATGTTTGTTTGTTTATAGCCCAGCAATTCCCAAAAAGGCTTTCATTTAAAACATTTTCTCTCCTATTAAATGTTTATAAATCAAATGAAGATGAAAAGCACTTGGACACAGCAGTAATAAATACGAGCCTTTACTCTTAGACTCTAGCTAATAGCAATTAGGTAACTATAAACAGGATGACACTGAAATCAGTGCAAGTCCTATAGCTAGACTGTCTTACAAATATACAACAGGCACAAAGTTAGCCCAAGTGTATTAACTCAGTGCTTCTATGTCTATTTTAGTCCCCCTGTGTATTCTGTATATGTTTAGAGCTTTTTGGTGTTAATTCCACAGATCACTTTCCCATGTCTTACAGAAAACTGAATTCTAGGGGCAGGAACACTTTATTGAACAACAATAGTCAAAAATTCTGCTGGCAGAAAATGTATCACTCAGTCATCAATATGTGAAGCAATTTCAGACTGATTGAAAAATAATAATAATAAAAAAGCTTGAGAATTAACAGCACTTAACCACTGGCTAAGAAAGCGGAGAGTCTGACAGGAACAATTCATAAATAAAACCAAAGGAAAAAAAAGATATGAACTTGTTTTCCAATATGGGATGGGAAATAGTTGTGTGCACAGAGCTTGTAGATTCTTTTGTTCCACATAATAGTGTTAGCTCCTTAACACTATTTCAACAGGCTTATGTGGCTTCCATGTTCTTGTTTAAATCAGTATTTTTTTTCTGTGAGAGCAAATGTTCACCAAGTTTTTCAGTTTTACAGCGTTTGATTATAGTAATTCTGTTGTTTAGCTGCCACAGATCACCCTGTTTCTACAGATTTCCAAGCAGTGTTCAGATAGATAAACTCTTTTCGTTTCTATTATAATGTGAGGTAAGATAACCAGAGATGTTACAGAGGGTCAGTGCCTGACCCAGATCAGATCTTCCTGTTCTGCAGGTCAGTGGTCTGCAGAGCCACACATTTTCCCAACCTTTTTCTTCTAAAAGTGTGCACAGAATGTGGTGTTTTTAAGAGCCCATTTCTTAGAGGAAGGTAATATTTTTCCAGGAGAGAAATAAGACCAAGATCATAGAATCACAGAATGGTTTGGACTGGAAGGGACCTTAAAGACCATCTAATTCCAGCCCCCTGCCATGAGCAGGGACACCTCCCACCAGACCTGGTCACTCAAAGCCCCATCCAGCCTGGCCTTGAGCACTTCCAGGGATGGGGTATCAAAGGCACTCTGTGCCTTGGAGTACAGGAATCTGCTCCTGCTTACGTTGACTTCTGCCACAAAACTCTTGCAGAGCTCAGCATGAGCACAACTTGCAGCATGTCTGTCTGGGGCGTATGTGGTACTGACTGTGGTCAAACACGAGATGACCACGGAACTGTTCTCTTTAGCCTCTAGGAATTGTGCTCATGGTTACAGCAATAGGGATGCTAGGGATATAAGACTTGATGATATCAAGGACACAAAAAGTAGTATGGCAAAAACACAGTAACACCATTACATTACAGTACTGTCATTGAGCACTTATGCTGAGATGGCTTAATGTGATTAGACCATGGTTTTTAATGAATGGATCCTGAACAGAACAATCTTTTCTGAAGTAGCTGTGTGATGGTGCTAGGATACTCTTGAAAGACAGTTACCTTGGTGTAAGGAAGAGATGTATGGATAGCATACATGTACCCAAAGCCACAGTTGTGCAAAATTAAATACAGATATATTTGACCTGCAATTTGGCTACATACATTTTTCACGTCAGCCTAGAATAAGCCACATTCTAATGCAGACACAATTTTGTAATGGATAAATAAAAACTTATAATGAAGTGGTAACAGCTAATCTGCAGGCAAAAACAGGACCTTTAATTTGCTGCACACTAGGGTATTTCTACCATAGGCTGTGTACAGAATACTGCTGAGCACCTTCCTTATTTACAATGTTGAGAATCTAGAAAAAAAAAATTGAATAGACTGAAGAGATAAACCAACAGGATCACCTATTCAAGGTCTCCTTCTGTGTTTTACTTGTCGACACCATTATAGTGCGCTTTTAAAGAGTCTTACTATTACAAGGGTTCTTTTTTCATTTTGCTTAACTGAGACTCGGTCTTTAACTCATAGTTACATATGATAAATGCCTCTCATTAACATAACTTTGCGTGTTTCAGAACAGCTGGTGACCAGGGACCAACGCGTCTCTTGGCAGCCCGGTGTCCTGGTTCCTGACTGCAGTCGAGCTGCTCACACAGCACGGGTGTCAGGCTAGCTCGATGTTTGCGTAATGGTTCCTTCTTAACAGCATTTTTTAATTCAAGGAGAAGTATATTCATAATTAGTTACACCTCTTGTAGAAGCACAAACCGAAAGGACAAATTGTCTACTAATAACATATGATCAGACAGTGCTACAAGAATGTGTTTTTTTTTGTTGTTGTTTTTTTCACAAGTACACATGCTTGAACAAAGGCAACTGAGTACAATTTGCATGAACAAGGAAAACAATGCAGCAAATGAATATAAACACACCTTTCCAAGTCTGGATAAAATTATGAGACAAGTTGTAAATTGTGCATGTAACATTGTTTTAAAGTTTTTCACTATTCTGACACTTGTAATTTAAATAACTGCTGGCTGGACATCAATGTGCAGCTACCCATGTTTACTACTGCTATTCTCATAATTCAAATCATCATAAAATTCCTTTTGTTCTATGCCAAAAAACATTTGAAATAAAAATGGATCTGAAGACCACATTCTTACACAAACTGCAATAATACCACCTTTCCATTATCCAAATAATCATAAACTTGTAAAAATATTAATATCTGTCATTGTAGTTCTTTAAAAGCAAAATAGCAATCATTTTAAAAATATTTTTTATTAGAAGTTATCTGGAAATATTTCTGTGATTAATGGGGGAGACAAGACAAACTTGTTTCATGATTTATCTGTAATGATCATTAGGTACAATTAATTACCTTTTAATTTAATGGAAGAGATTGTGTATTCAGATTCAGAAATTCTGCATCTGTTTCAGCTGTGACAAAATCCACTAGTAATGGCATCATACAGTAAAATGGGATTATTTGTTTAAGTATGGGTCAGGCAAGCAAGTAAATTTGGAAGGCTTTTTATTTATCTATTTATTATTTAATGTCATCTATTGGGAGATGTGATTTTTTTGCAGTTTCTGCTAACATTGGTCAGGTGATGGGACTGTCACACAGCTGGAAACTGGAAACATACAAGGACAATTTCCCACATGAAACTAAGAGAAGTCCCTGTGAAGCTGCTTTGGAAGAAACATAGGCTGAAAGCCCAACTCTAACTGCCCAAATGCTATTGAGCAAAACAAACGTGGTTAAGGATGGCTTTGACCATTACCGTACCTGCTAACTTCATACGATGCCTCTGAGGCAGGGCACAAGCTGTGGTTTAGAACAGGGCACAGCCTGAGGTAACTACCACACGCTTTCTGCATGGGGACCTACCCCTGACTCAACAGAGTTATTAAGCTTGGATGGAGGCGAGCTGCCTTGCCAGGGTTGGCTTTCTGTCAAGGAGCCCATGTCTCAGACAGCTATGATTAAGAATAATTTCCCATGCTAAACAAAAGCCATGTTTTTAAAAAAAAAATCAACAAAAGGTGAATAAAGGCCCCTTAGGTAGGAAGCATTATTTTTTATTGAGTGTTAAATCAGGCAAGCTGCTGACCCAATGGGATTACACATGCTTAAATTTAAGCAAATGCTTAAGTGCTTTGCTAGAGTGAGACCCAGGTTCCTGTATCTTGCTAGATGATGATGTTCTAAGTGGAAATTAATGTTTGCTCTAACCTTTGAGGAAATTCACTTCCCATTCTGAAAAACCACACCCATACAAGACAGCTGCTCTGGCAGTCATGCAGCAGTGGTAGTTATTTCCAGCCATAGGAGTAATGCAGGAGATGCACACAGCTGAAGTGTGCTTCAGGAAAAAAATAATCTAGTTAAACATAATCACAGCAGTAATTTTCTTCATTTGAAAAGAGTGAAACAAGGAGATAAGATTTATTCTTGGAATTATTTGGATTTAAATGAAAGATTCCTAAAACTCAATAATTAAGTGCTTAACAGAAATCTATATCACACCGATAACTTGTTCATATTAAGGTTTCCATGTGTATACACTTATTGTGATTCCTGGCTCATTAAAGTTATTTTTCTGTGATTTCCCCCTTTTTCCCCACTCACCCTAACCCTATTTCTCCTACTGCGGCAGCCAAAGTTTCATTGTGCCTGTTATGATGCTTTGCTATTATTGAAGATATTTTTTCAGCTGTTTGTTTGAAAGGAAGAAAAATACAGAGGATGTTGAGGGAAATATGTTAGTCCTACTATTGTCATATGCTAAAAACTAATAGTAGTATGAAAAATAGAGCTTCTTGTTTATTAACATTCTGAATTGAACTACCATGTTCGTAACATGCTTTAAAAAACATTTGGGACAGTTTTTCTTAAAACAAAATGAAAACAAACAAACAAAAAAACCCCTCTCCTAACAGATTTAAGTAAATCAGTCTTTTTTTCTTTTAAAGGCATAGTTATTTGAAGGCATGATGAAAATGAGGCAACGTTACAGAATTTGTAGTGGATGGAAAGGAGCGAGGAAAATGATGCAGCTGGTTTATGGCCATGCCACCAGTTGCTAGCTGTAGACCTTGCTGTTGGCCATTCAGCCTGTGTGATGGCTCCTCTGGACCAAATGCCATTGTGATGTCCCCAGTAGTGTTCTGGTTGTCACCTGGTGGGAGCTGCCAGAAACTCATCACATGAGTGAGATCCATGAAAGGCATGCTGGTAGTTTCAGCTGCTGTCTCTGTCTCCTTGTGCACCGCATACTTGTGAGTATCACCTACAGGCCCTGAGGAAGCTTCTTCCAGACTGATTTTGTGGAGAGACTGAGGTTCTGGTAATGGCAGGTCCTCTAGAAGATGGACATTGTAACCTTTAACATCCACTCTGATTGGAAGATTTTTGAGGGATCCTGCTGCAAATGAGGTAGAACTAAGGTCATATTTATTAGACTGATGAAGGTTCAGGTTGGCAGGAATGGCCGTTGAGCACGGTGTGGGATGGACAGCTGCAAGGCTGTCTGCACAGCCCATCCTTTGCAAATGAGGAGAAGGTTCGAGAGGAAGAGCAGTTTGTAAGCTTGGCTGGGGATGAAGATGTGAACAGTTGTATTCCTCTGGTTCTGGACTATTCAAAATTCCATTCTGCGAGGAGACTCTTTCAGGAAAAGGGGATGGTATGCTGGTGTCTTCCTTCAGTCTGAATGGAAGAAGTTGGTCAAGGAGACCTACTGAGTCACCATTCTGCAACCTGCTCTTCAGCAGTTCTTGTGGATGAGTCTTCCTAGTATGGCGAGTCAAGTGGTCCTTCCGCCCAAACCTTTGGGCACAAAACTGGCATAGAAAGTCTTTGCAACCCGTGTGAACCACCATGTGACGTCGCACATCTTTACGGGTATAGAAGTGACGTTCACAGTGGTCGCACTTATGTTTCTTTTCCTTGGTATTGCCAGTTGGTTTCCCTGCATGACTTTTGAGGTGTTCCAATAAAACTTCAGTACCGCCAAACTCCTGGGCACACACCCTACAGGTAAGGTCCCCGCTGGTGGCTGCATGAAGAGCCAAGTGTCTCTTATAACCTAGCTTGGTGTTGTACTTCTTGCCACACTCTTCACACTTGAAAGCCATCTTGTTAGGGTCATGAGTCTGAAGGTGATTCTTTAGATGGTCTTTCCTATGAAAGGTCTTTTCACAGTAACCACACTGGTGAGATTTCTGTGGAGAATGAGTGGCTGAGTGCCTAAGACACACACAAAAAAAGCGTTATCAGCATTTACATTTGTTCTAGTACACAGTGCAGCTCAAGACTCAAACACAGAAAGAAGAAATTTTCACAAGTTCTTGAATTATTAGTAAAAAGCCTAGCTTTTAGGCGTGTTAATCATAAAGCACAGAGAAGGTTCAAATTGCTCAACATTATCTTTTTGAGTAGCAACTGCAATTGAGGGAGACTACTTTTCACCAATTCTTCCTACAAAGGAATATGAAAACTGGAACTCTGGGATTAACTGCCAGTAAGGCACTCAAGATGCAAAAGATATCCTTGTTTTTCCCCCACACACCCACAAGAAAAGGATTGCCTTCAGAGCTGTACCTGAGCAGTTTATATTTGGAAATGAAGGCTTTTGTGCATCCGTGCTGTGAACACTTGTAGGGGCGCTCCCCTTTGTGCGCGTAAGTGTGGACTGTGAGCTTTTCAATGGAATCAAATATCTTCCCACAAAGTCGGCAAGAGTAACTGTCTGGCTGCTTCACTTCTTTTCCCTTCAACAGTGAAGAGCGGCCATTTCTCCATTTAGGTATAAACCTCACAAGAGCATCACAAGCGTTTCCTGAGCTGGCACAGCTAAGCTTTGCAGCAGAGGAACAAGAAATGGTCCCATAGCACTGAGTGATGCTTTTGCCTAATGCCGATCCTCTCAGTTTCCCTTTAAGTTTGCTTTTTGCTTTTACAGGTCCCAATTTATTTGGTGGTCTGAACCTTGTGGTAAGGACTCGGTCTTTATTGATGCACTGGTGAGATTCCAGCAGAGCAAAAGTTGCAAAAGTGCTTCTACAACTGGAGCATATCCAAGGGTCTACGGGCTCTTTCTGCAATGAGAACAGAAGCAGGTCTTTCTTATTAGCCATTCCAAGGAAAAGTCATATTCTTCTCACTGACACTACATCTTCTCTTGGGCTTTCCCAAGACCTGTTGTCTTTAGTGAGATTTACTTCAGTTTATTACCACACAGCTGTTCAGCTGGAAATGGATTCTCTCTAGGAGTCTAGCAACTATAAGGAAAAAATAAAAAGGTTGGCTGAATACTGATTTTCACATTTTTAGCATTTACTGCAATAGTACTGAGTCCTTCACCTTTGTTCATCTCTGTGTACTGAATTTCAAAGTCTATTTGTTCCTATTATGGAATTACTTAAAAATGCAACGGAGAATTGGACTTTAACCTTGGACTGACATAATTTATCTGCTATTGCAACCGAACAAAAATCCCAGAGCTGGGACTTGTCTTATTGGATGGGTTTCTGCACACAGAGATAGTGTAGCCACACAGGATTTCCCTGTGTTTTGGGCTGATTCCATGCTGCTTGCCCCTTTACCAGAAGGCAAATGTCAGTGCCCCCAGGAGAGATTTCTTCCGTCAGTTTGACATTCGGCATTAGACTTTCTTAAACTCAGTAAGTTTTAGCTTTGGGGATATCAAACCTATCGTAGCTTAAAGGCATTAAAACAGGTTTTTTTTTTTAATGCAGTGTATTATTTGGAATTATTATTTCTATAGAAGTAAGAGCTCTACTGGATTTACTTGAATTTACTTTGAATATAGACATTTTAAAAATTCAAATGAAAAACAATTAGAAAAAACAACAAAAAAAAAACCAACAGTCAGTGACGAAATATAATTCCAAACAATACACAACTGTGTACTTCCTTAGCTGTCTCTGTATTTCACTTATGCTTCTTATAAAGTGTCCTTGCTTTCCCTTGTTCTTGGGTTGGCTTGCTTTGGAGAATATAGTGAGGCTACGCCCGCTCTGTCTTTGTTTACAGACAGAGCCTTCCTCTCTCATTTCTGTGTTTTATTCCCACTCCTTCTTTCCAGACTGTATAAAACCTTCAACGCAAGTTAATTCAACGCAAGTGCATCCTGGAACACAAGTCCTGTGAGGAGCGGCTGAGGGAACTGGGGCTGTTTAGTCTGGAGAAGAGGAGGCTCGGGGCAGACCTCACTGCACTCTACAACTGCCTGAAAGGAAGGTGTGGGGAGCAGGGTGTCAGTCTCTTCTCACAGATAACTAGAGATAGGACCAGTGGGAATGGCCTCAAGTTGTGCCAAGGGAGGTTCCGGTTGGAAATGAGGAGACATTTTTTCTCAGAAAGAGCAGTCAGGCATTGGAACGGGTTGCCCAGGGAAGTGGTGGTGTCACTGTCCCTGGGGGTGTTTAAGAAACGGTTGGACCTGGTGCGTAGGGACATGGTTTAGTGGGTGACATTGGTGGTAGGGGGATGGTTGGACCAGATGATCTTGGAGGTCTTTTCCAACCTTAATGGTTCTATGGCTCTATGAATCAATTGGGTTACTTTCCTTCATGGAACACCTCTGAATTCCTGGTTCAATCATATTTCCTGTTTAACATTTCCTTCTAGCTTATGTATCAATATTCACAGTTACATTTTCTAGACTTAGACAGACACCTTTTCCATCAGTTTAAGAATTTTTAGTGTCACACAAAGGAAGAGGTACTGGGATTAAAAGAAGAGCTTTTACCCAGGAAAGACTGAAGTAACCAATGCATTATCTGACCAACCAATCATAGCATAACAAAGGGGGATTAGTGAGAGAAGTCTGTGGCTGGACAGCTTCGTTACCTAAAAAACAATGCCAAACTTAAGTCTTTCCAACACATCCCATTGTAGTCACTACTTCTGGATACATCTAATGTTTTCTCGGGATAACAAACACAGGAGATGAACAGCAGCCTTTCCATGGATAGCTGTTTGGTTAAAATTGCTCTTGGCTTTGTGTTAGCCACCTATTCTGACTTGCTCTAACATCACCGGAGTTTCATAATCAGATGAAGCATGTAAGTAAGCTGTAATTTACTGTGTCTGTTGATGGCTTGAATGCAGATTGGGGTACTTACTGCTACTGGAGGCAAAGGACAGACATCAGATTCTTCTTTAATGAAGACTGCAGAAGTTTCCATAAATTTGGCATAATCGGCAGCATACCATACTTTCAATTCTGTGTGGGGTTCAATTGGCTGTGAATGGAAAACACAATATAAACAAAATATATACAAAAATATAAACAAAAAATAGTTCACATTTACTTGTGACAATTTTTCTACACAAAATAATACTGTATTGAAGACTGGGGGGAGGAGAAGGTACACTTTGTTACCATTACCCAAGTTGCATTAACTGAATCTGTTTTAATTATTGATAACTTAGTTTCAAGAGTCAAATGCTTTTTGAGCATTACTATCCACTGGGGTTTGACACTTTCACAGTTTCTAAAAGCAGGTATGTGTATGTACAGAGATCTTGGGGGGACAGAAGAAGGAAGGGTGCCTCACCCTCACGACCTTCACTCAGTGAGAAGTATTTGTCTGGGATGTCCAGACATCCCACAGTCTTTCTAAGCACTATGCCACACCTACTCCTTGATGTCTTGAAGCCCCCCTGGACATAATACTTAACTGTCAGGTACAGGCAAAAGAAAAACGCATTATGAATGCACAACAGCTTGGATGCCTCCTGGGTGTGTCATGCTTACTGGGCATGGGTGCAGAATTAATATGTGAACTGCAAGTCAAATTGGCACATTTCTGGCAAGACAGGTAAGGAACTTCTTGCTGGCTGTAATGGGCCAGGCTTGCTATGCACGTGCTAATTGTACCTCTGCTCTTATTTCACTGAAGCCTTCCTACGCAGGACTAAGGGAGTCCATACTCTGCAGTCTCCCATCCAGTCATGCCTGCATAGATCTTCTTGGGACTGGACTACGACCTCTTCTTACAAGCTAAAAATCCATTATGTACTTAGAAGCAAAGGAAAAAGTGTCTATGGGGTCATGATTTATGACTTCCTAGCCCTGTACACTGTTTTATTCATCTATAATTGACACCAAACCAACCAAACAAACAAAAAAGCAATCCAAGAACATTGTTGCTATAGGTGTACGGCCAATCTGCGTTGTTCTTGAAGCTTTATTTCAACTAAAATAAACTTGTGTCACTAAAAAGAACAAACTTGGAAATGGGAGAGATCCACAGAGACACATGTCTGGGGCTGCCCTGGGCCCTTGGCCAGTGACACCACAAAATGGCTGCACAGCGCGATACCACCGGGACTTACTGCCTGACCCTCCTGGGCCAGCAGCGATCTCCCCCGTGGGAAGTTGAGACCTAGCGAACGTGACTTTGTAGGGGAAGCAAGGGCATGAGTGCACAAAATAATCAAGTAGGGTGAAAGCCCTAATCTCAGTTCTGAACCTCCAGTATCCTAATCTACAGGATATCATTTACTCTGTCTCAGCTGTGGTAATAACAGAAACCTGTAACAGCACCCACAGGAGAGTCTCCTGTGATCAAACAGACAGCAAGCCTGGATTATTTTTACTTCCTCATAATTCAGTGCATTTTAAAAAACACTTATTTCTAGGGATTGCAGTCATTAGGTTGGCAAGTACACCAACAGTGCTGTCAGTAGGCTACTAGACGTACACATACATGTATGCTTTTGTGCTGTAGTTTCATGTTACTGAATTTTTAATACCTTTATTCCAAACTAATATCTCTGTAAAACCAGTGGCGAGAGGAGCCAATACTTACTTCTACTCCCAACTTAACACAATTTATGCAAAATATTTTGAGAAAATATCTTCATAACCAGCCCTAAGGCATCCTCACAATGTGACCAGCAGGGTGTGCCTAAGTGTCGCAAAAGGCTATAACCTTACTGACCTGGACACTGTCTGCAGGATGCAATGGCACCATGAATAGTATTGGGATTTAGGAGTGAGAAAAGGAGAGTAACTGCCCATGATGCATAGTAAGGGGTCCAAAACACACCACTCATCCTAAAATACTCTTCATTTTAATATATAGGATGCAACTCTCCATTAATGCCAATGAGCAGTACTGTTGAAAACAGCAGTAAGCAGTTTCAATACAGTATTTAAATTATATCAGAAGTTTTAAGTTATCAATTTGTAACCACTATTTCTTAGACAAGCATTTGTCCATGCTTTCCAAATACAGTATTATTAATCCTCTCAGTTTTACATGCATAGCATGCATCTAAAATCACATACCAAATCCGAAATGGTATTGACTATCAGAATTTCAAGCACAGCCTAAGCATTGTCACAGATTGGTATATACTGTTTTACATTGATCTTTTAATTGTTTTATTATTCATCCAGAGGCAAACATACCTAACAATGTTATAAAAGACTTTGAAGATATGAAGTGTTATCACCATTAACTTACTCTCACACCATCACTATGTGGAAAATATTCCCACAGTAACCTCTTTTGACTAGTATTCTATATTTATTTTTATGTTGCTCACTATGCTATACAGGTATTTATTTAGAATAAAAAAAATCAAGGAATGTTCAAAATACAGACTTCAGTTTGCTAAATTAACAAGAGTTCTGTTTAAAGTTCTGATTAAAAACAAAACAAAACAAACAAAATACACTTTGGTTAGTAATTCTGTTCTGATTAAAAGTTCAAGTTCTGATTAAAATAAAATAAAATATCTGGAAAATCATACTTAAAGAGGCTATTTAGTATTCTGTTTCTGAGCACCTGGTAATGTGCTCAGAACACACTGTGTGTCCAAAAATGTAATAAAACAAAGAAGTCTGTGTGTGCTTTCCATGAAAAAGTACTGTTGAATGTAACACTGCTAGATAATCTCTCCATGTGCCTACTAGGAACTGAAGAGTGGTAAGACTTTACAGCGTTCATGTTTAAACACCACCACAAATACTATTTCTTTATTTCTCTGCTCCTTGTCTTCAGGAGCCCACAACAGTATGTACATATTGCCTTTTACTGGAAAACCCCATACTCTGCTTGCTTTACAATGGATTAAGTAACATAAAGGGTGGTATGTCGTAAAGCTCCAGCTGAATATAATCAATCCTTCATCTGTAAAAGGGTTGGTCTTTCAGAATCTTTGTTGGTGAACTGCCATGTGAGTGACAGGTGAAGCAATATGGGTTTAAGTACCTTAACAGTCGTGAAGTAGACTTCTCCACAGTGCTGATAAGCCACAAGGGTCTGTTCTTCTTGGTTCCGGGCTAGCCGGACAAACATCATCCAGTTTCCACAGTCTTCATTGGGAGTGTCCAGAAAGTACTTCCCTCCATCTTTCAACACCTGAAATAAAGGTGGAGGATGGGAGAAAGAACAGGGTAAAACCAAGTCCAGTACAGAGACACATTAATTTTCTTTAACTTGGAATCAGAGCTACTAGTTATTTACCTTCTCTCGGAGATACATTCTTTGAAATCATGGTTGTTTTGAAGTAGATCGCTCTCAGAGAACACCAAGTGCAAAAGAAAGCGAAGAATGAGTACCTTCTGAGGCGCCCAACTACTAAAATAGCTGTAGGCCTTTGTATGTATTTCCAGTTTATATTTCTCATTTTTTATGTTACATAAAGATAGTATTATAGGAACTAAGTGCAAGCAGGTAGGAAGATAAGCTTTGCGCCTTAATGTACTTCCTGAGTACTTGATAATCTCAAACTTTAGTGATGCATTAATGCTGTGTTTTGCATGGAACAATCATGCAGCTTGTGTAATAAGTCCAAACAGGCAACGTACAATATAATGACTTTTTAACAGTCATCTCATTTTCTCCTTAACAATGTAAAAATAAATACAAATGAACAATTGTGCCAGAAAGATCCTTCATTTTGCTTTACTTCATTCTTCCTAGATTCCTTTTCAAGAGAATGCCTCTACAAGGCAAACACTCCTGACCTTCTCATACAAGACAGTTGCTTTTCCACACTCTCTGGAACATGGACGGTTGAAGCTGCATAACAGATGTCAGCAAATGCATGTATCTGTTCTAAAAACTACTTACACTAATAATTAATTGCAAAACAAGTTTCATTTCCATTGATTCTGGAACCACTTTACCTAACTTTGTCACATTTCCAATGAAAATACCTGCCTGATGGTCAAGTCCTGGTTTGATCGCATTCAGAATGCTGCTAGAGAAATGCCAAGGCAGCTACTGCTGTCATGTAGAAAATCTGGGACTTCACAGTCTCTTTTTGTGAAGAAACAGCCATATCATCAGTCAGAGCTGTGCTTATCAGAGTACACTTTAAAGCAAACTGGGCCGACTGATAGAGGATAGGGTGTGGTTTACAATGGCTTGGTGGAGAGGAAGGAACTGGGTGATTAGCTCATCCACGCTCACAAACTTGCTGGAGACGTACCTTTTTTGCGTTTGTAAGAACTACAGTGTCATGTAAGGAAGGAAGAAATTTAGTTATGGAAAAGAACACATGCTCTCTGGTATCAACATGCAAGGAAAATCCCACAGCAGAATAGTGTTCCTTTCCTGGCAGACCACTCACACGAATTCCATGAGCAAATGAAATCTATGTCAATTACTGAAGCTATTGCTTTCATTCTGAAATGAAATTACAGGAGTATCTACATCTATGCTTTCCTCCAGAGCAAACTGTTTTCCACTCCCAGGCTTCCGAATAAAGTTCAAAGGAAGACATAGAGCATGTCATGGGACAGCTGCTGCTGGCCTCTCCTGGAGGGTGAAAGGGCCTGATATTAAATACAGACTCTGGAAAAATCGTGGCTTGTCAGAGAGTCCTAAGAGAGGCTGTGCCTTGACCACGGACATGCTGCATGACAAAGGCACGTGCCCAGGCATGACCCCATGCAGCAAAATGCAGAGACCAGGGTTTAGAGGGCTAGAGTCAACCATTACTCCCAAGGTGTTGCCACAAAGAAAGAATTTGCATGCAGATATATCTAAACTAGGCTGGTCCTGAGAGAGGCCATTACATGTGCTGGAAAAAGTACTGACAGTAGTGTAAAGGGTTCAGATGAGATGACCAGCATCTGACCAGCTCTCTACTCTGCTCTCATGAGACACTACCTAGAGTACTGCATTCAACTCTGGGGCTCCCAGAACAAGGAGGACATGGACCTATTAGAACAAGTCCATGGGAAGGCTATGAAGATGATCAAAGGGCTGGAGCACCTCTCCTATGAAGGCAGGCTGAGGGAACTGGGGGTTTTCAGCCTGGAGAAGAGAACTCTCTGGGGAGACCATACAGCAGCCTTCCAGTACCAAAAGGGAGACTACAAGAAACCTGGGGAGGGACTCTTTGTCAGGGAGTGGAGTGATAGGCAAGGGGGAATGGCTTTAAACTAGAATAGGGTAGGTTTAGCTTAGATGTTAGGAGGAAATTCTTCACTGTGAGGGTGATGAGGCACTGGCAGAGGTTGCCCAGAGAAGCTGTGGATGCTCCATCCCTGGAAGTGTTCAAGGCCAGGTTGGATGGGGCTTTGAGTAACCTGTCCTGGTGGGAGGGTGGGAGGTGTCCCTGCCCATGGCAGGGGGTTGGAACTGGGTGGTCTTTAAGTTCTCTTCCAACCCAAACCATTCTGTGATTCCCTAATTCTACGATTCTATGAATATGCAGCAAGGGATGGTAACAGCCCTAAATAACCACCTGACTAAATAAACTGAGTTAGTACACTTTCTGTCAAAGTTCATATACAATCACATCATTAAGAAATGTTTCCCCATCCCTGTACTGCTCCTTCCTACTAAGCAGATGTTTTGGTACGTATTTCTGCCTCTACTGCTAACTCAGTGCACACACCTAACTCTCCCAGTAGAATGGTGTTAAGTACAGATCCTCTTGTTCTGTTATGGAAGACTACTATCCTTGGTTACTTTCAGTCCATGAAATGTTAATCAAGAGCAGTTAGACCAATAGGCAAATCACCCTGGAAGTGGTAAAACTAGAAAGCAGGAAAGCAAACTCAGCGTATAGGAACATATCGTTCCTTCAGGCTATGCTGTGCAATCTACTAGTATGATTTAACTTCATACATGGAGATCAGAAGTACAATTAATTAAATAGATTAGAAGGCAACTTGCCTGGTTAAAATAAATATGAAATGTTAAAGACACATACATACTTCATGTTAAGTCATAGGGTTTTTACCTGCAGGACTAGCCTACTCTCATCATAGCGGGTCAGTTTTGTCGACAGTTGACCAACATAAGGACCAAACTGTGTTCTCTTCTGTATTACTTTCTTTGCAAATACTCCAAGGGCTGTGAATGAAAAATAAATAAATAAATAAATAAATAAATAAATAAATAAGAGCATTCTAATATTAATACAGGCATTATGAGCTATTTCTTGTGTAAGTACAGTTATGAAAATGGAGACACACAATAATGCTTAACACATTCTTTTTTCTTCTAGACTAATAAGCCAGGTAAATCATGCAAAGGCTGAGTCTGAAAAGGATCCAAGTTTTTAAAGAGACTTTTTAAAATGGGACTTACACTGAATACAATTTGCAAAAGTGCATAAAATCCATGACAAGACATTAACATATAATGCTCCAATGTGCTGATACTCTTCAATGTACAAGCTGGTGTTATCATAGTGCTGTGCTTGTTGGTACAAATGAAAAGGTTGGCATTTCCCAATATGAGAGAAGAGGATCTATAAAAACTCAAAATTATCCATCTTACCTGTTCTAATTTAATATCAATGGAGCAACACAACAGCCATCTTGCCATTCTCTTTCTAAAATGTCATCTACACAGAACTCATTTTACACGGGTATCTGTGTAAGATTTGCACACTGAGCATGTAGTTCCCCTGCGCAAATGTGGACATTTGAGCTGCCCTGCCATCTAAAGAAAACAACTGTCTTTCTACAATGTGAACTGAAGATGCTGCAAAAGGTACATTAACACCCTGTATTCTTTTGAGTCTGCAGGGGGTGGGTGGTGGATGAGAGATATTATTTACCATTTTATTTCTGGCCTTTTGTTGAATACCCTTTCCTGTTTTGCATGCTTGGGGAAAAGAAGAGATAGGTAATAGTGCTTGGCTGTTACCATTAGATACAAATTCAACATTCATTGAATGACGCGTATCACCTCAAGAGAACCAACTGATTGCTCACAGTTCAATGTCACACCAGCTCTGGTTAATATCCTGACATCAGTCCATGCATTGAGGTTACTAGGAATCAGTTGTAAAAAACAGTAGCCAAGTCTGAGCTTTGGTTACCCTCAGCTAATACCCAATTAATTTACTCAAGAAAACAAGCCAGTGTTAGTACAGCCAGTGGCCTCCTCTTTCTCAAATGTGGGGAATAGAGCAGCAATACTTACTCTGCTGGTTTCCAGCTCGCAGCTCCAACACTCGCAAAGTCAGGTAATGAGGTAGGGTAAGACGGGCTCGGCTAGGAATAACCCTGTCTTTAGCCTTGATGAGTGGTCCATGGAGTTTGCATTCTCCTATAAGGCTCTTACCGCAATCCTCACACCCTAAAAACCCAGAAAAGAGAACACATTATTTAAAATGCTGTGCTAATCTCCAATTTTGTCTCTTCTAATTTTCTCACCTGAGAACCCAGCTTAGATTATATATATATATATTTTTCTTTACACCACAACTCTACATTAATTAGTGAAAAGATTATCTGCAAACCAAAATTGAAATAGGAAGGTTTGAAATAAGACCTCCAGTTTGTGCATTCCCTCCTGTGCACACGGGTAGGTCCTGACTCCAAAGATAGATACAAAGCTCATTCTGAGGTGTTGCAAACAGTCCCTTCGGAGACTAGGATGGCAGGAAAACTGGAGCTCGCAGTGTGCACACCTTTAAATCAAGGTGTATATATTTATATATGAATGAGAAAGGCAACGTTATTAGTAATAACCAAATAAACATGCAGAGATCCAACAGCCCAAGAAAAGATCACTGTGACTTTGTGAGCTTACACAGACCCTTTTTAGTTGGAGATGAGACCTTTGGTGTAACACAGAAATGAATATGATAGGTATGACAGCCACAACTCAGTCAACAGCCACGCGAGGTAGCCTTCTTAGAGTGTGCTGCCTATGGAAAACACAAGGGGCACACCACATTTCCCAGTGATCTTTTCTTAGTAATCACATTTGCAGAACACACAAACCACCCAGAGAAGTCACTAATGAGAAATACATGTCTGCAACCACGGACATTCTCCCAGCACAGTACGGTATTTTTGGTTCAGTGTAGCTCAGACTGGCTGCCAGGGAAACTCAAATTGAGCAGGGACATAACCCAGCAATGATACTCTTCAACAGAAGTCATCCAGGCAATGGAGTTACGCAGGGCGGTGGGAAAAACATTGCACAAAACCTTTTTATAGACAGTAGAAACCAAACCAGTGAGCCAGCAATGCTTTATGATTGAGCTAAATGGAAGAGATGATGTTGGTCAGCCGTGACCACCTTGCTTTGTTCTACTTCTGAAAACTCTGTTGAGCAAGTCTGTTCAAGTAAGTGACAGTAAGAAATGGAAGGGGGAAGCCAAGGCAGCCACGAGGGCTCAAGGGAGCCACGGGAAGCTGTAGCAAAGATTGGGCCCGGAGAGATGAGGCTTCACTATGGACAAAAGATAGTATCCAAAGAGGTTCAGCGAAGCATAAGAGCTCAGAAGACACCACCTGGAGAGACATTGGAGATGGTCTTTGGGAAACGATGGTAGTGACACAGATGTAATATTCAGTGTGGCTCCAAACGGCTTCCATTTGAAAACACAAGGAGGCAGTAGACTAAATTACACACCTCAAGAGTCTGGTCCAAAATCTCCCCAAATAAGTCTGAAGTGTTCCTACTGAGTTCTCTGGTGTCTCCACTAGCTGTAAATGAGGAGGTAGGCCTACGTGTTGGTCAGTCTGCAGACATGGCAGTAGTCCATATTTTTCAATGCTTTGGGGACCATGTAATAGTTTTCTTTTGTCATGGCTCCCAGGTGGCACACCTGCACTCCGAATAGCTGAAATCCATGGTTTTTTTTTTTCCTTTTTACTAGTATTACAGATAAAGAACATGCCACTCTACAGTCATCACTGTGGCATCACCACACACCACATTTTCAGTCATCACTGAAAATGCACAAAAAAAACCCACCTCCCTAAATACAGCTGCAGGACAGATTTTTCTTGCTACACAGCATTTTATGTACCTGAAGGTCCTTTATAGCTAGGCTGAAAAAAAAAAAAAAATCATGGTGATTTAACTTAATAGGCTTTTAAATAAATTACCAACAATCTACGTCTTCTGAGGGCAACCAAGCTCTTAGGGGTCCTCTACCAGCTTCCTAGGCTTACCTAGAATAATAGCGACTTTGTTTCAAGTTGCACAGCTCCTGCTTGGAGAGTTGTTGTATGCAAATAGCTGAAAAACATTACCAAAAGCAAAAGGGAGACAAAGAGCCGCTGTTAGAGGGAGGATGTATCTAATCATAAAGTACACGACCTTATCACTCCCTGCCATGCCTCTGTGATTCATCGCCTGCATGCTCAGCTCCTGAGCAAACCTTGCAGTCCTCCCAGGGCAGTGCCACCGCGGAGGCCCCGGGACAGGCAGCGGGTAGGCGAGGAGCAGAAAGCAGGGGAGAAGAACAGAGCAGGCCTCCCTTGAACCTGCCTCCAAATCCGTCACTGGTATCCTGTCAGTTAAACCCTGCTGCCATGCAAGCAGATGGTTTGGTTTGAAGTGGCCTGACTGGGAAGGCTTGTGATCAAATACTCCCAGAGACAACAGTGGCAACCACAAAACCAGCTCGGCGAAGGCTGATGGGTGCTGACATCCCTGCTCTGGACTGAGGCACTCGCCACAACCTGCAGGTGCCGTCACGAGCACAGAGCTGACCTCCCGGCCAGCCTCCGTCCACGCTGGGGGAGGATTTGGTTTCAAAACAACAGGAATTTAACGCTCTCACATGGAACTTTAAAACACACACGTGGAAGATGCTCCCTGAAACTGAGAATAAGGCTAGCACAAAGAAATAGTTGCCAGAAAGGTGCTCAGCCAGAACCCGGGACGCCGGGGTGCTGGCCTGGAGAACATGACAAAACAGACTCCATAGCTGGAAGTAGTTCTGAATTAGGACACTGCTGTAAGTTAATTAGCTTTCCCTCCCACTTCGGCCAACACCCTGTCAGCTTGGTACATCTGGGTTCACGTGCTCGTTAAGCACCTTGCTGGGGGTGACTGGGCCGGTGTCTCTGTGCAGCACCTTGAAACACCCAGACCTGCCCACCGCTTGCTTTAGGACCGCCTGCGCTTTGTGATGTGGGATATGAAGATAACCAGCTAATTCAGCACTTTAGCAGGCACCCTGGAATTACATGCACTGCACGGCACTTCTCACCCTGCGCTGGCAGGCTGGTAGCCCGACTCTGAGTGTATTGCACACTGAAAATTGCTGGGTGTGCCAGAAACATGGGATTGGGCCACTGTAAATGTAACTGCTGAGAGTACCCACTGCCTTAGAAACCTCCCCTGGGGAGAGGGGGTCTTTGAGATTTCTTCCCCCAAAAACTAACAGTGCAAAACTGTCAAGTTCATATTCTTCTCTGTTAAAGACCCGCTCAGTCAGGATCCTTTGCATTTCAAGGCTAAATAGCAAGGCAAAAAAAAATGTATAAGTTATTATAGTTACACTGTGGCACCAGGTTGCAACACACACAGATTTTATGCCCTGTTTTAACTTGGCTGCCTAGGTAAAACATTATATATATATTTTTTCACACCCTCTAAGGTGTTCTGAGCTATGGAGCATCCTGTTACAAGAGCAACACGCACCTGGAAGCATTAGCACGAGGTATGAAATGCAGTCTGATAGAAATTCTTCACTCTTAGTGAAGATTTTTTTCTGCTTTTTGTTGGGAACATTAGTATATTGCCTGGTGGTTTTACAGTTTCCCTGCTCCCTTAACTTATATTTGCACAAACAAGATTGATGGATTTACAGAAATACTTGATAATGCACAAGCATGTAAGGTACTAACAGAACTGCCCCTGTTCCTCTGCTTTGCTACTTAAATGAGTAGGCAACAAAAATAATAGAAACAAATTCACAGGAACTACAAGCTGTAAAAACCAGACATGCCATTTACTGTATCTTCAGAGCAGCAATGCTATGTTGTCCCTGACAGGGTACTTGGTTCTTTCTCTGTGCCTGTAAAGATTCTTACAAAGATCCAAATAATGCCCTTTTTATCTACCTGCAGATGAAACCACACAAGCTAGCAGATCCCGCACCCGGTATGGTTTTTATTCTGCTGCATGCCATGTGGCCAGCTTCTGCTTGGCTGTTAGGAGGCATTGCCAGCGGCCACAGTGCCCGCAGGACGGGCTCCCACCCACCGGCTGACCGCAATGACTGAGACACCAGCGCCGTGCCCGTGGCTCACCTGTGCCTTTCCCACCGTGCTGGTGCTTCCCCCTGCTCCAGGTGGAGGTGACAGATCTCCTCTGCCAGCGCTGCAGACCACAGCCTGGCCTCCTTCTCTTTCCTCCTGGATGACTACAGGGCCGCCTGCCCTGCTCGGGGCTGAGCTCCTGCGGGTAGCAGCAGCCAGCTGGGTTCCAGCACGGTTAACAAACCCGTGTTTCCAAAGCGGCGGCACGGTCCCCGTGCAGTGCCACCCCCACAGGCACAAGCCCAGCCTCAAGGGAGAGCTCATTAGCGTGGGCAAGGTGCCACGGGCTGCGGTTACACAAAGTCCGGTGGCAGAGATAACGGAGCTATACATAGCTATACTAGGAACAGCAATCTCGGCCGGGAGAGCCTGAACATACCACCAGCAACTTAGCCAGTCAGCCCTAGAGCAAAACTTTTTTTAAAAAGGGTTTGCTAACAACCAGATGCTTATCAAGCAGCCTTCCTGCATCTTCTCCAACCTCTGCTCTCAAGTGACACTGTGGTACCTGAATCCTTCAGCGGCTCAGACGACGTCTGCAGCACTACGGGTGCGCGCGGTGAGCACGGAGGCAACCCATTCCTCTTACAACGCCCACTTCTTGCAAAGATGCGCGGCGAGAAGCGGCTGTTTGGCCCAGCAGAGCTCCAGATTTGCTGTGCTGTTTTGCAGCATTAAAGCTAGCTCCCGTGCACGGAGGGAACAAAGATCAGTGTACACAGCACTCCAAATCCAAGTCTAATTACAATCATAAGATTTGCATAGCAAACAACAGTAATTTACCCCAAAGTAAAACTGCACTGCTCCATTACCCTCGTGCAGCCTTCATGTAGAGGAACGCCAAATAAATCTCTTACTGAAATTTTCTAACATATGTTGCATTTGCAGTGCCTAAGTCTTGATTCTTCTTACATAAAAGTATGTGAGGTTTCCCCGCTCTGTGGTTTGTTTTGAAGCACCCATTGCTGGACAAGCTTGAAAAGATTGTTCCAGAATATTATTTATTTGGCAAAAATTCAAAGTACTCAATTAGCAAACAGTTAATCCCAAGTTATTTTCCCATTATTGTGGACCACTGCCACACATTTCCTCTGTAAAAAACCTTTATGAAAGAAGCCTTGCATGTCCTAAGTTTGATGTACAAAGTGCATTTACAAAGGAGCTGAAGCTCTTAACTGACAAATAATTCACCCAGTTAACGTTACAGTAAAGTAGAACCACGGTTGCAATTACCAGAACTATAGAAGAATTTTATTTAGAAGTTTACCTTCTGATATTTTGTCATGCTAAATTTTCTACTGACTTGCAGTCTTTAGTTGTAATAACTGATCCCTAGTCCAGCATGAAAATAGGTGAACTTTTCTTCAATTTGTCTTTTTTGTATCACTTCTACCTCATGAAAGAAGATCTTGTATTAGCAGGCAGATGCAACTGATCAGCTACACAAAAGAAAAAAAGAAAGAAAGGATCAGGAAACCACAGCCGGGGCTGACTTTGCAATCATAACCGCTCACCTGAGCAGGGCCTGCACACTTGCACATGCATACACATGTGAATTTGTATTATTTGGGAAATTCAGTGGAGGAGCAGTCCTGATCTCGTGCAGGGATGAGCAGCACTGTGAGCATGAGTGCCTCTGCCTTTTTTAGGGCCCCCACTCCCCAGAGAAGGGAACGGTGGGTGGGTGGCTTGCAAGCATCCCAGCAATCGCCCTTAACATTAAGCCCATTTATAGTAACATGACCTCATTCTACTAAAATGTAAAACTTAAAAACCGAGTTACTATATTTGGAGATGGAAATAAAACAGCAACGTGCCTTACTGCCGCCCCAGGCTTCGGGTCAGACTGGCGGGCCGTGCCCGCTCCCCAGCACCAGGAGCAGCGCTGCAGGTGAGCCCAGGCCCCAGGCCCCGATACGTGTCGGAGGGACGTCTTCCCTCCCATCGCCCCGTCATGTCCTTGTGCCCCCACCTGTGAAGGAAGACGTTTGGCATGCATTTTCCTGACAGACATGAGGCCAAGCACATGAACTTTTCAGAACTCCAGAACTATGTGCTACACAAACACATGAATGATAACAGCGACTGTGATTCATTCCTAAGAGGGAGTAACCACGATGACAGCCGAGAACATCTGGGAGCAGTAAGGTTTTCGTCTGGTGACGAGGCAGTACTACCACAGGCACGGCCAGGAAGAATTCACCCAGCCTCCCATAAAAAAAACATCCTCCCACCGGCCCCTGCGAGGCTTTCTACTGTCGTCCTTCCATTGGGCAAATCTTAGGAGCAAAATAATGAAAGGAGATTCAAGGAGCTGGGCTGTGAAATTCAAAAAGGGACTGCACGCAGCAGCTTCAGCGGGGCCTCAGGACGGCTGTGCAGCAGCAGCATACCTGTGCTCTGCTGTACGTCACAAACTTCACACGGAGGAGAAAGAGAAAGGTACCTTCACGGTCTGAATGCCCGAAAGGGCAATGCCTTACAGGAAAAAAGAAAAAATAAACAGCAGGGAAAGCACGCCGGAGTGTTTATCGAGTTTAACTTCCCTCTGCAGTCTGAACAACAAGTTTATCAAAGTTCTTGTTAGCTTCACTCATCTAAAAATGACTTCAGATCAAAGCATTGGCTGATTGAAAGCTAAGTTAAAAAAAAAACAAAAACTTTTTTCTGGTTAGTCTCAGGACTAAAACGTATGTGTCACATTTCTGGTACACCACATTGGTTTGGTTGCTATCAGAATCCATATATTTAATGTACAGTTCAAATGAAGTCACTTCCTGTAGTTTACATGTAATTGCTTCTAATCAGCCTGAACAAAGAGACTTCTCTCGTTGCTGAAAGCTGAATATATTTCAAACAATCAAATTGAAAAATGCAGTTCGATTTTTGATTTTTTTTTTCTTCTCTCCTCCCTCCACTGGCTTGGCATAAAGTCACATAAAATTAGATCCAGAAACAGAGAAGGAGGTTAACGGCAAATTCACAGAAACAACTGCCATTTTATTTATTTATTTATTTTTTTACAAGAACCAGCCTCGGCCAGTGCGGCGTGCTCCCACAAAATGCCCAGCAAAGGCTCCCTGCGGCCGTCCCCCGTATCAGCCAGCGGCAGCTGGTGCTGGTGCAGGCAGCGGCTCCCGGCTGCGCCACCTCCCCGCTTTAGGTCTTCAGGACTGCAGACAGCAGAAATAAAATCCCACCATCCACGGAAACACCAGCAACCATCAAGGGAAGTCGCGGCCAAACTGCTCGTAAGCACCCCGTGGCTGCTGGGGCACATTTTGGACCCCTGCTCTATGCCCCTCGCAGCAGAGGTTTCACCACCCACAGCAGAAGTGGCTTTAATTGGTCTCAAGCACTTTTCTTTGGGGGAAATTTTTGGCAGGCTGGTTGATTTATTTGAGTGTGAGATCATTTAGCGGATAATGCTAATGCTACCGATGTAATTTAAGAGACACCAGAAATTTCCTTTTTGTTGTTGTTGTCCAGCAAACAACAACAAAAAAGCACGCATGTCTTCTTGTATGTACGTACGTACGCATGTATAAATACACATGCACACAGCCACACACACCGTACCAAGAGTGTGAATGTGGCCAACAACTTTATTCATGGCTGGTCAACACCACGGTTTCAGTTCTGATAAATGAAGTGTAGAGATTCTAATGACTAATGCCTCATATTAATCTTTTGAAACATTTCCAACACTTGCAACACTCCCTTAAAAGGGAACCTTAGCCTGGGTCTCTCTCTCCTTTATGTGGAAACACATTGTCGTGAAACTTTCCACTGAACTTGGTTGGTACGGGCCACCAAGTTCAGATGTTGCCCGGAGAATGACAGATGGCTTGGTCACAAAACCTGTCTCTCCCTGGGGGTAAGAAGGAAGCAGGTAGACAAGCTCTGGGGAAGGAAATACATGCTTGCTGTGGGACTCAGCGAGGAAGAGCGGCATGACAGAGCAGCTCTGCTCGTGCTGCAGCTGGAGCACCCGGAGTCTTTAGGGGCAGTTTTAACTAAATGAGGCAAGGCACAGCTGGTGGGAATAAAATCACAGTGGGACCATGGGGCCCAGTTCTGCAAGCAGGAGTCCTCACGCTCAGCTCTTCTGATGTGTGAGCAGCCACATTAGGAATAAAGGAAGTTGATGCGGAGAAGTGAATACACGGACACCTAGGACTAGTTGTGGCATTGAGACCTTGGAAGGCCAAACCTGAAGGAACACTCACTATCTGCACTACATTTAAGATAAACTGTGTGAATAAAACTGGGGAACCCGTTCATTTTCTCATTCCAAACCTCCTTTGGGCATTCTAATTCATCCAAAATAACTAAAACTTTCATTGTGCTTTGAGCTCATGAATCCCAAAGAATATTTGGAATCCTGAAACATAGGTACCTTCTTTTAAAAGCTTTGTTTTCATAAATGAAGGGTTGCTAACTGCTTTAACCCTTACTCTGCATCACCTGAATAACAGAGGACACAGCAAATAATTTCTGTTATGGCATGAAGTGCCTTAATTTTCTGATTTCCAGAATGCAGAGGATGCTTCAATCCCTGTTTTCCTGGGACTGAAGTCCCTGGGAGACCCTCAACCCTAGCTTTTATGGTCCCATTAAATTATTTTCCTCTTTTAAGGCACGATGTGATTTCTTTAAAAAGTATAGACACTGGGAAGCTCTGCCTCTGGACAAACACAAGACTCTATTGCTGTGAAAAGAACATCCACACATACAGCTGTCGTATCTGTGTTTCCGTTTACTTGTTATCTTTTCCTGAGATCTAACACACGCTTCTTTTTTTTTCTACCCTGAAGATTTTCAGTAAGAACCAAAGGATAATTATCTAATGTCTTGAGTGATACTGTACTAAAGAAATTACATCCATCTGAGCTTCTTTAATAGACTGATTAGGAAAGGATTAAAAAATAGCATCAATAGACTGGGCAGCAGTATAATATATTTTCCTTACGGTAATTCTTCTCCTCAGGCATAAGGACAACCTTGAATCTATTTCTCTGAAATATAGAATTACATAGCACACAATTAGAGTATTACTGGAGAATTACATTTAAAAGTTGCAAAAGTTTGTGAGCTTAGAAATGATTACAGATTTTTTTTTCTGCAGATGAAGCACTCTAAACTCAGATTACAATGTATCTCCATAAAGCCCTACTTATCCTCCTGTTGAGTCATCTCAGTTTGTGATTAAATAAAACCCAAGCACTCTATCTACAGTTGTTTCTGATTAATTTCTATTTTATTTAAACTACTTCCAGAAATAAAAAATAAAATAAAATAAAAACATTAGTGTCTATTACTAGATCTAAGAAGCAACCTCGCAAAGCAAAATTGCAAGCAATTCATTTTTGTACTTCGCTAACTCAAAAAACAAGATCAACAGGTGTTAAAGGCATTATCTTGGGGGAAATGCACCATTCCTCAGCTATGTATTCATATAACCTTTATATTTAATATCCATCTGTACTTGGAGCTGTATATGGTCACATACTACACGATGCATTTAGTATACCTTAATTCTATTGGATGGGCATAAATTGCTTTATACGCCTTGTACTTCAACGCTGCCAGTAGATCACTGCAATATTAGTATTTCACAAATCCCTGACGTTAGACGAGGTGAAGATAGAACCGTCTGGCCAACACATCCTCATGCAGTTTCCCTCACACATCTGGCTAAACACTTTCCAGTCAATTATGTTAGGCATAAGTGATTCTTCCCTGCCTTATCACCCAATTAACCAAACACAAATGCTAACTTCTGTGTCATATGTGAATGTACTTTCTTTCCCTTATACTCACGAAAAAAGCTGTGATCAACGGAGCTTTCCAAGACTGTGATTCTTTTTTTATTTACACCATTACAACTACCCAGAAACCAAAATCCTCACTGCTCAATATTTTTATAACATATATAGATTATGTTATTAAACCAACCAACAAATGTATCTCCTTTCTAATTTAAAATTTAGCTTTAAATTAGTTTTAGCTCTAAATTTTAGTGCCTTTCAATGCCTATCTTCCATAAATACATTTACATGTGGTCCAAAGGAAAAAAGAAACATTTGTATAACAGTAATTGCCATTAGGCAGCTCACAGATATAAATATCAGGCTGCTTAACATCAATGTTTTCACATCTTTTTCAAAATCGTAAATGAATTTGCTTTTTCGATTTTTCCTCTGAAAATCTTGGAACTTCAAAAGCAGAACCCACACGCAAAAATGCTGATGGTTTACAGTTAAACTACATGTTTTCCTTTTCAGGATCACCAAGGATTCTAAAGAAAGCATGTTTGTATATGCAGCCTCAATGCTTCCAAGAAAAACAGATACGTTATCTGCTGCAGAAAAGAGCAAAATGAGACAAAACTAGTAAGATTACTAGCTTAAAGTCACTTAAGGGAAAAATGCCAGACTGAGGAACACAAGCTACTGCAATAAAACATGAAATTTTCCAAGCACTCCCACTGAAATTATGGGATTACCCAAAAGTTTTCTTAGAACAGCACACGCAGAGATGCTTTGAATCAGGTTTACAACACAAAAACAGCAATCCCCGCTGCCCTGCAAGAACAAGGCAGCGTGATAGCCAGCACTCCACCCAGAGCTTCCCCACAAACGAAGAGATGACATTACTTAACTTTTTTCCTGCAGTCAGAACTTGCCCACACCTGAATGTTGTAGCTACATGAGCTCAGAAACTTTCTTCTTCAGTCACTGCAAAAACTAATATAGGAACTCTGGTGATCTGTTCTCCTGTTTTCAGTAGAAAATTTACATATGAATTACACACCAAATTCCTTTGGTCTGATAAACTGTTCTGGACTTGCATGAAGAAAATACTGCTTCTTCATTACCATCCTCCTCTTGCTATTCTTTGTTGTCTTTATGAAAAGCCCATATCACTAAAATCAGCAAACATAAAGGTAAATCAATCTCTTGACTTCCAGTCGACGCACAGAAGCAGAGGTTTGGAAATACGCGCTTACATTTCAAGGGATTTTAGGTTCCCAGATTTTCTGCCAGACAGGGCCACTGGTTACTCAGCTGCCGTGTGCGTAAGTGTTAGCACAGTGATTTGTACTGGTCAAGAAATCATCTGATGCAATTCAGTTGATTCTCAGAGACATAAAGCTCTGTATATAATAGCCTACATAAAAGACCGATGTTAAGGACCCGACTGCAAGACTCAAATACCAAGTTATTTCCTATTACTTTTCATATTCATTAATCACTGTTAATTAAAGAATAAGTGAACACAACACAAAGGCTAAAAACAGCACAAGAGTCACTACGGTGTTTCCCATGACACAACACAATGCAAACACTGTTTTTGCACTCAGGAATACAAATGCAAACATTTCATAATCATACTATGCGCAGGAATTCAAAACAGCCCTTACCTTAGTTTAAACTGCACTTTTAGTAAAAAGTCACGCTATTCTAGTAGAAGGTGGCAGGAAACATGCCATCTTCCTCCAGCAGAGTTTTCCAAATGCCCCTGCGCTCAACTAAGTCTAGCTCTGCTCTGTTTTGTTTTCACAAGAGGACCCATTCAGCACCATGTGCTCCTTTTCAGCTGTCAATAAACAGAGGCAGTGAATTCCCCAGAGCTTCACAAAGCTAGTTAGGCATAGCCATTCATTTCTCCAGGAAAACAGGGCATTGATTTCAGCAAATTCCCAGGGAGCAGCGACAACAAAGGGATCAAAGACCCACCTCCTTTCCTGCATGGCTCTCAGAGAAGCAGCGACAGGTTTCCTGAAGACAGGGCCGGAGCCCCAGCGACCACCGCATGCTCCATTCACGCTCATCGCCTTCCTACACTCCCGGGACAGCCCCAGCGCCAACCGTGACAAACCCCTACATTCAGGCGGCATAATGTACTGCACGCTAGTTCATCCAAGGATAAAAAGAAAAACAAGCTCCAGGGGAAGTCCGCTACTTCCCTGACTGGTCGAGCCTCAATGGCTGCCAGGCATTTTATAACTCCCCTCTCCTTTTTGCCCCTCGCTTCTCCATCTGAAACGGAGAAACACTCGGCATCTCCAATTTGTTGTGATGAAACTTCACCAGGATGTTGGCTTTTCTGGATTACTTCCAAGGGCTTGAAGAGGTGGCTACTGGAATTTCAGGCCTGGCCACAGCAGCCCTTGACATTTTCTATGTGCAGTGTGCCCCCACCTTCAGCACTTTTTCTCTAGGAATCTAAGGGTGGTTTGTTCTGGTTTTGTATTAGATTTAGTATTTTGTTAGATTTTGTATTTTTATTTATACACATAGTATCCATTCATTAATGTGATCTTGAACAAGATTTCTAATCCTAGAATTTGACCTTGTACTGAACCAAGTATTGGCAACAGACATTGCTGTGGGTAAGCTTAGGGACTGGGCGTTAGGGCTACATGCCTACTGCTACCAGCAGAGACTGCTTCCTGGTGCTGAGACCACCAGGCACGTGGTCCACACTTCTAAACACCCCTCTCTGCCTTCTCTTTCCCCCACAAACAGATTAGTTACATCCAAATTCCTTACGTGGAACAGAGCCTGACAGGCATTATCCCCAAAACACACCTTGGTGTTGCATGTTGCCGTAATGACTAAGCTCAAGGCCTGACTCTGTGCTATCTATCTATATAAAAGCAGGCAGAAAGATCTAGAAGCAGTTCACATCTGTACGTAAATCCTATGTTACTCTTCAGCGTTCTCCCGTGTGCTGACACCTCTCCAAGGCACTACCTGGCTGCCACAACCCCCACATGCAAATGTTTTTCCATCAGCTGGAAACTAGAAAGTCCCCTGAGCCCTGCTACCGCCTGGATGCTATTCACACACCTCTGAGACAAGTGTCCGTCCCACCAGCATGACCGAGCGTCACGGGACCTGGCACAGCACAAGCAGTACGACAGTGAGGAGACCGGGGGCAGGCCACAGAGAAGTGGTAGGGACAACAGTTCATTGCACACAAGATAGCTGAGGACATGAAGTAACGCAGAAGTGCAGAGTAATAGGAAGACCAAAGTTGGAAGAGATCTCTGGAGAGCAGCTAGTCCTCCCTCCTACTGAAAGCAAGGGACTTAGATTAGAACCACCCAGGGCGCTGTCAAGCCACGTTGTGAATATTTCCAGCATGGGAAATTCAACTATTTCTCTGGGCAGTCTATTCTGATGTTTAATCAACACCATGGCAAAGATTTTTTTTCTTATATCCAGAGGCAATATATATACCATGAATCAACTTGTGGCTGTTGCCTCATCCCACCACGGTGCATACTCGTGGAGAGAGTGCTTCCACCTTCTTCTCCATAACCACTGGTTTCATACTGGAGACATGATCAGTACCCCCAGGCCTCCTCCAGGCTGAGCAAAACCAACTCCTTCAGCCTCTCCCCACATGCTAGGTTCCTCAAACCACTGATCATCAGGGAAAGCATGAGCGCTACACAAGTCACCCTACCCTCTCTCCTGTCTTTAACATCACACTCCTGCTGTTTGCTTGCTGTATATAATACAGTCAGGCATATTACTTTCCTTATCCATCCTCATTAGAGCTCTCTCCGTACCTAATAGAATCTAAGTACAATCCAGAATTGCCAGCTGGCAAACAAAGGTTGAAAAATTCACTTTCTCAAATAACTTGATTTTGAACTATATATATTGCCTCTGCAAACAGGTGCTATCTGCCAGTCAGCCACTGATGCATTTATATTTATTAATTGATTACAATTGATTACAGTTATTGACAAAAATATATATATTTTTTTCCTTGTTCCTTCTTAGAAAGGATTTAAGACTGATAAAATGGGTTCCCCAAATTCCCCTTCTCTTATACTTTACAGCATGCAGTTGGGAGGCAATGATTAAAAAATGGCAGCTGACCACTGGAGAGACTCCAGAAGAAAGTATTTAGATAGAGCAATAAGCACAGAAAACGTGCTTAATGCTGCAGGTAGATTGGAGTGAGAGTGCAAGTATCAAGGAGACACAAGTAGATTTTGCAGTAATTATGACAGCAAAGTATAAAAATATGCCACTTGCATATTCTTTACTGTTGGAAAAGAAGGATGGATAATAGTGATGAGGAGTGAGATTTGGATATGACATGGATAGTGATGCCTTGGAAACACAAGAGTTAAATTCACAAAGCGATTAAAACCTCCCAAGCGTATCACTTAGTAGTAACCCCAGATGGTATTTCTGCCAATGATAGATGAAACATTTTAAATAGAATTGTGATTTTTAAAGTCTCAATGAATCAGTCTGTTCTTATACAGGGGACAGATTTTTACAATTTTACTCATATTAAGTCATGCCTTACTCCAAGAATAATCCCATTGATTATGATGGTAATACTGTTCCACAGATGTCTCAGAACAAACGCATATGTAAAAGCAGACTTCATAGATAAGATAAAAGACATCAACCATGGGCACATCTGGGAATTTGATATAAACATATGGTAAATCACGGCGGGATGAGAGAAATGTACTTACATAGCAGGTCTGTGGACATGTTTACAGATCAGGCAAAGGAAACCTATATAAAATAAAAGAAAATGAAAGATCAGTTTTCTGAGCTGGTGCCATTCACATTTAAATCTCATGCTAGTTATCATATCCATAGCTTTTAGTTCTTCAGGAAATGTGGAAAACATATCCAGGGAAATCTAGCAAGGAATAATTTAAATTTGAGGAAGAAAAGAGAAAATCCATCTATTATTAACTCCAGAACAAATGAGTACACTTCATTTCACAATGTGAGTTGACAACATTAAAGTAATGCAAAGTAATTAAGTCAGAGCAATTCACTACATCCCACTTCCTCATTGATATTTATTATAAAAACAGAATTTTCAGTTGCTGCATATTTTACCCCACTGCATGCCATTTTATGTTTAAGCCTGCTATTTCTGGTATTCATCTTAAGAGTCCTCACAGCAGCAAAGTCAAAGGGAGTATTAACTACACATAGGATAAGGCATTTTGTTTGCACTCTTGAAAGACTTCTGTAGACTTCCAGCTTCCTGCTGAACTCTGTTCATCTTGTTCCCTTCTCATTCACCTACTTTTTTTTTTCCTGAAATTTTACTATAAGCACAGAGTTTACTGTAAGAGCCGAGTCTGCTATTCTGTAGCTGTCTACAGTCTCTAACCCTGTGGAATCTCAATACTTGGATGAGGCTGCTTGGAGCAACAGAAATAATAAAGCAAGTAATAATAGGTAATAATAATA
The DNA here is from genome assembly GCA_011075105.1 of Heteronetta atricapilla. Lineage (NCBI taxonomy): Eukaryota > Metazoa > Chordata > Aves > Anseriformes > Anatidae > Heteronetta > Heteronetta atricapilla. The sequence goes on along the minus strand of CM021733.1, from coordinate 55,124,370 downwards.
ATACTTTTACAAGTAACAGTAAAAATTTCATCAGCATATGCCATTTTGCCTTGCCCTGCATACGCCTTGAAAATTTCAGGCAGGGACTGAGGGTGCATGTACCTGATTTAGGGTGAAAACTTGACCTGGTGAAGACAACGGTATTTTGTTGCTGACTGGAATTGGCCAAAGACTGAGGAGAATACGCCAATAAAGAAGCCGTGACTTTGCCAGGCTGTCCACCAGCAGGGTGAGGAAGCTGCACTCCAGCCACCTGCTGCCATGGAGGTGCACGCTGGGGTTACGTTTTCAAGTTTGGGAAGATAAAGATGACACTTCTGGTGACCCACTGTAAGCAGGCAAGTTGCCACCTTAGCTCGAGGACATACCGTTTGTCCCTGTATACACGAGCAGCATTACTGAGCAGCATAATTAGCATGCTGATGAGATTATCAGATTAACAATTGGTAAACGTACACATCCTCATCTGTAAGCGCTCACAGGCCCAACCCCAAACCATGACACACAAAGTTAGTAAATCAGACTTGCTGTTTTACCATGTCCCTCACCACAACATAATCCACCGTGGATTTAAATTGTCAATCCTGGCATAAAAGGCGATACGTAAAGAAAATACATTTTGTCGATGCTCTACACTGGAATTTGGAAGATTTCTGACTCTGAAATATGAACAGCTGCCTAGCCTTTGCTTCCCACGTGCTTAAACATGTCTTTCAAGCCTAATGCTGCCTTCACCAAATAGATGACAAGTACGTACTTCGCATTTTAAAGGGGTGGGCGTGAAGGAGAGTTGATGGGTATCCTGTAGTCTTTATTCTTGAAAATTCAGATTTTCAACACAAAACCAAAAAGATTCCTCCCACCTTTGGGCTGCATACATTCCCTAACATCAAGGCAATAAAACTGACAGGGAGCAGATCATCAGAGACCTTCAGCAGGGAAGACATTACAAGGAAAGATGCTTCAGTTGCTCACACACAAGCCTCCAGTGCCCTTTGAGACATGCTAGTGTACCCGAAGCACCCACATGAGACTGATAGATACAATACCGGTTACACAGGAAAATGAGTCCCTCTTGGGCCAGGAGCTGGAAGCCAGGCAGGATTACCCAGGGCAGCTCAGATAGCATTCACTGGAAGCTTACGTTTAAGCAAATGAATCAAGTCCTACAGTATTGTTGTTTCCCTTTTTACGAGATGCCAGGTTGAGAACAGCCAGGCTGCTGTGCATCGTTCCTGAGATCAAGCAGACTGAAGGCAAGGCATGAAACAGAAGTGCCTGCACATCCACCTCTCTTCTGCAACCTCTGTCTTCTGCCAAAACAGCTGTCTCCAGTGAATACAGAGCTTAGTACAAACTTGCTTTTGTCTCCGACTAGGACTGTGTGCAGACACGACAGAGAAGCAGTAAAGGGGCCTGGATACTCAAAGGACGTGAACAAGTCCTCCTTCCCTGATGGAAACAGCTGTGCCGAGAGCAGGGTTTCTGTTCCTGATTTCCACTAACCGGAAAAGACTTTAATTCTGGAAAAAATAAAAATAAAAAATAATAATAAAACAAACAATCAAACAAAACTACTCTGCAGTTGGACTCCGCTCTGGCTGAGAGTGAGAGTGAGGCCCTTGTCTGTGGTATTAATTTCCATGAATTTAGGTCTTGCAGAGGGAACAGTGGACTTTAATGGCATCCATATGTGATCAGACACGTGCCAACCTTTCTCATCCCCAAACACAGTAGACTACATGTTATCACTGTCAAAGCAGTGCCATCAACTAACAAAGAATTAAAATCATTTGGTGGAGCAATGCCTCCACTGAATTACGAGGCAAAATGATTTAATTTTGCTGGCGTTCCTTTTGCGGGGCAATCACCTGGCAAACCATCACAAAACAAGAAGCTATCCCCTTCCACAGAGTGTGAGTCAGGAGTTTACCTTCATCCTCCTGAAAGATCTGCCAGCAGTTCTTTCTCAGGGAAAAAGTCCACCCTCGATCCATCCTCCCCCTGCCCCTCACGTGCTTGCCACCCAGCCATACTCTAGTGACTTTCTCACTCTAGTGACACCCATGGCATGTGGCCAAAGGTACAGGACTGCTGCCAAAGCTTCAGCCCAGGCAACGAGGGCACTGTGAAGAAGATAACCATAGATCACCAAAGTGTGTTTCTGCATAGACCCGGAAACTCCCTCTGTCTTCCCATGTACGGTGCTCTGGTGAGCAAGCATTAACAGCAGCAACCCCGTAGTGCCAAGTCCCGCACATGGGGAGGGCACAGAGACTGCAGACCAGGAGCAAACACCCCCTGAGGGCATCCCCGTCCCAGCATCACAAGCCACCTGCAGGGCAGCAGAGCAGCAGGTGCACCAGCACAGGGAGCTGCTCCTCTTCCAGCAGCCAGTCACGTTATCTCTGCTGGCGCGAGTATTTGCAGAGGCAAGGGAGCGTAAGCCGAACTAAAAGCTCCTTCACAAGCTGCACCAGCCCTTCCCTGCAGGTACCCCCAACAGGGACCCAGAACCTCCCGTCCTAGCCACAGAAAACAGCCACCACAACCCTGCTCCAGCTTCAAGGCCAGTCCTCTGCTGCACGAGGGCACCTCTTGCCCGCCGTGCTGCCCCTTGTCCCAGGGGGCTGCAACCCGTGCAGAACGGCACACGCACAACCACGGCAGCCCTTTCTGCTGCCAGCCAGGCACAGTGCCGGGTGGTTTCTGGCCACGCTGGCTACTAGTCAATCTAAACCTCGGTGGTTGGCCTCTGGCCACGCTGGCCTCAGTTTAACATTCCTGTTGGCCAGTCTTCTGTGGTTTTACTCCTTGCATGCCACATTGGCCTTTACACGAATCGTTGCAGGTATAGCAGCCAAACTTACTATGATGCCCACACCACCAGAAGCTGACTGTGGTTGCCCTTAAATACTGCCTTTTTTTCATCAGTGGAAGGGCAGAAGAGGAGAAGAAACAGAGGGGAGAAGTTTCCCATACCTGGAAACTGCAGCCATGAGAATTAACTTGAGGAAAAGCATTCTGAGGTTCTTGAGGGCTTTCACGTATTAGGAAATCGGCTTATGAATTTAAGGTGAGTAGGACTTGATGGTATCATAGATGGTTAGCGATGTTTACAGAGAGCAAAACACGGACTACAGGCACATTGGATGAGGAAAAGTTCAATGCCTTGTGGTGCTGAACATGGGTCATGCACTGGTAAGAGGAACCGAAGATGCGTTCGGTTCTGCCTACTGAGGAGAAGGACGTGTTGCAGTGTATGTTGGTATGTGAGCCAGGCAGGATTCCAGGTTTTGCTTTTCTTAGGTGTTCTACTATTGCCAAAATATCACAGAATGTGCATGGTGTATTTTGCACGTTACTGCAGTGGGCACAATGCAAGCATGTGTGACTTGGGGTGGGTGTACACTGTGGCAGGGGGGGAGCCCTGGGATGTCCAGGGTCTCTGCTGGGAAAAGGAACACCCGTTACCCTGTTTGTTCTGGTACAGAGGATGCAGGAGAAATGGAATCAGCCATCCAGTTTCCAGGTATGGTCCATGAGGCCCTGTGTGAGGATCAGGGCCCCTCCTGCACCAGAGGGAAGGTGAGTTCCACAAGTAAATGCACAGCAAGGGAAACCAGCCCCCACAGGAACCTATGGTGCTGTTCATGACACAGAAAAGACGTGTGTGATGTCTACAGTGGCCTTGAAAACTACCTTGCATACCAGTGGTTGAGCATTGAGAGCTCAGCTCAACAAAAGTTCCACTTTCTAGTCCTTCTGCGCCTGGAAAATATAATGGCAGCACCTAGCTACGGTTTCTGAAAGCAGTTCTCACCCAAAGCCTTCAGCAGAGATGACAAACTCCACTGCAAGGCAGGCCAGGAAACTGCTCTGCTGAGAGGAGCCTTTGCAGCCGCTGCGGCGTAGGACTAGAGCTCGATGTTCAAGACAGCTGTCCTGCACCCAATGCCACAGCACCGTCACATGGGCTCTACCTAGGGCCCGACGCTCTTTCAGAGAATGTACACCTGCTTTCCTTGGCATCATGGTCCAGAAAGTGGGAGGAAAAGGAGGCACAGACATGGAAAGAGATAAGTATCAGCAACAGGAAAAGCTTTCATATTCACACGCTTTTGCTGCGGGTGATACTCGCATGTCTGCACCATGATGCCATCTGCAGATGGCCGGAGAACATGCTGTCTGCAGGAGAAACCCATGTCATGCAGGGACAGAGACCTGTATGGTACTTTCTGAATTACGAACCCACTGTGCTCCAAAGTATGGCTGTTCTGAACTAGCCAGCACCTGCTACAGAATGCACGCCCCCATCTCCCACCCCCTGAGCCCTCAAAGGTTATTACAGAGCCCCTGACATTGCTCTTGGCACAATAGTTGCCCACAAAAACCAACGCCAATTACCAGTGCAGACACAGCCTAACAATTTGACATTACGTGGCTCAAAAACGCAGCTCAGTGCTGTGCTGCAGGCCGGAGAGGTGCAGTAGTTGGTCAGGCACTGGAAGACTCTTTTCCCCATGGAGCCATCCCTCCACCCTCTTCATGGAGATGCCAGGGGGATGCTGCTGTACTACAGATTCTCTGAAAAATGCGCTGCACAACCTGTTTATAGATTCACAACAGCCCCGTGTAAAAATAGATGGCTTGTAACCGTCCAAGTACCGTTCATGACATTTTAACTGAGTGGAGGTAAAATGCAAGTAAAAGCACTTGCTTTCAAGACATTTTAGCTAAGTAACGCGGCTGCAGATGTCTTTAAAATACACAAGCAAAGACGTGACAGGAAAACCACACTTAACCTACTTACACCAAGATTAAATCAGGAAGGACTCTTTCTTCCCCCCTGACAGAAACTGGTTGTCAGGGCTTCACTTTCAGCATGCCTGATGGCTCGGGTGGCATCCATTGGAAGAAAGCACACCTTTGGGTGACAGCCCACCTTCTGCACCGCATTAGAACCCCATCAGGGCTTCCCACTTGTTCTTTTCTGGCTGTCGCTGGCGCTCGTGCTGGGCATTTCTGCTGACATAGCTTCTCTTCTCTCGAATTCATGAACAGGAAGGAAAATCACAGTGATACAGAAATGATTTAAGTACTAACGGGGGACGAAACAATACAAAGGGCCAAAATCTCCATTCAGAGAAACCTATATAGACTTTCTGGAGTTAGTATTAGTCCCACATGTGCATCCAAAATCAGGACGTGACACATGATGATTACAACTCACCAAACACATCCCACGGTAAAATTCTGTGCATTTCATATCTACCACACGTGGAGTCCCTTTTGTAAACTTAGGTAATTTTTTCAAATCGTGGAATTATTTTTATAATTAGAAAACAGTACAACTCTTCTACCATTACAGTATTTTTCTTTATTATATGGGATTCTGCATCTTTTCCTGATTAAGAAAATAACTTGGATATAGCAACATATCAACACTTGTGTCCCGGCTCTAGAGATCTGGCTCACGGACATTGCAGAAGTTCTTCACATGGAAGTTTTACGTGTGAATGTAAAAAATAGAGAAAACCAGGAGTGACATACGGAACATTTCTCTTTTACAAAGGACTAAGCAGAGGTAAAAGAATAGTGAGCAAAATTCCAAGGAAGACGGTGGGTGGAGAAAAAGTAATGCACTCAAGGATACCGCTTCTCTAACAGGTTTGCTGAGAAGACTTTGTATAGCTCCTTAATATCCTTTTAAAGCATGTGCACACACACATACATACAAATATATAAACTAGGCCTGCTGCTGAAGGATACTTTATAGCACCTCTAAAGATTACATGGCCCCTAAGCAAGCTACCCAGTGCAATGTCAATTTCCAGTGACTTCAAGAGATCAGGCAATGAGACATCCTTCAATAATTTTTGGATCAGTTGGCTTCTATTTTGACAAATTTACACGGAGTGTTAAACTTGAAGAGAATACCTTAAAAAGTCCTGTCTTTCCATTCCTTGCCCCAACCAATTAATAACCTAACCTGCTTATGATCATCTCACCATGTAGCACTATCAAATATGGTCCACATATAAACCTAACCCATTCAAGTCTACCTTCAGTTTAAAAGAAATCACAATACTCATTAAAAGCAAACCCACTCTATATTCTGTGTCTCAATCCTAGAAACACAAGGACCAAAAAAATCCCGTGTCTTGTTCCTCAGGAAGTTTTCTCTGTTCTGAAATACGGCTCTGGCTCTCATTATCATTTCCCTAGCGTTGGACCACTTGATGTTGGCCTGCTCTGGTCAGCTAAAGACCTGTGGCAGACAGTGCAGCAAGTATAGGTCTTTGCCTATCTCCAGTGCACTGGTGACAGATGAAACACTATGAAATAGTATTTTTTTAAAAAGATAGTAACAAAAGGTAGCCAAAATCCTAGGGAATGACACCGAATAGTATCTCATACCAGTCTTACATACTGAGGGCTTCTGTGTTGTTTGGCTTAGCAAAGCACTCAGCTCTTTGACCGTGATCCAGCAAGGCATTTCTGCATTTCCCATGTCTTACCACCACTGGCTTACAGGGAACTGTTTGTACATGTGAAGACAAACCTACACGTCTGTGTTTTGCTGGGTCAAGTCCCAGGCACCCATCATCTTTCTGGACGCTTGTTTTGTTCTGAGAATCAGTTTAAAAAAAGAGCTGAAAAAAAAAATAATCTTAAAAGTGTGAGTTTTAAAAAGCCTCAAGACCCAGGAACATTCCTAAAATAATTTGCATTCCACAGCAGAGGGCAGAAACATTTCCATTTCAATGAGTCTGTGGAGAGGATTCTGGTCTACTAGCTGAAACTCGGGGCTGAGCGGGCACAAAACAAACACAAAACCCACTTGTATGAAGTCATGTGAAAAAGCACTTTTCCTGTGAGACGTTCTTTCTCAACACACTGGCTAAGCTATTCTCATCATTTTAGACTCAAATTCCGATCTTCCCTTTCGGAACAGGCACTCACTTTTGGCCAGGGAAGGCACTGACAGTTGGGCAGATTGATAGAGAGGTTTTCCCTTCCTTGTCTGCATTCTCTATATGCAGCCTACCACAAAAAGTCAACAAGCCTCCTGGAGCTTAAAAAAGGTTTTACGAAAGTCTTGGCTTTAACACTATCTCCTTTCATAAGCTCACTACAAGTAAAACGTATCAGAAGCTGCCAGCTTTCCAAAAATGATGAATGAAACCTACAGCAGGTCAGCCCATCAGCGGGCCCACACGTTTCCACTTACAGCCATAATCACACCTGTGACCAGGAAGGGGGTAGATGTATTTGGTAAGTACTTCAGCAACAGAAGTAAATTTCAGGAAATCTTTAAAATAGATTTATCATCTGGAAGCCAGTATTTTACCTTACACATCTTGCTTAGATTATTGTAATTTAAAGTCTCCCAGCTTCAGATACTCAAACTTGGCACGTACCTACATCGTCCAGATGTGTCCTATACCACTGTATTTCAGTGTAGCATTGCTGCTGAATTATGTAAATACACATATACAAATTATTTGATCAAATGTCACTTTCAGAGTCTTGCGATTTCTCCTAAACAGCTTTAAATTTCAATCCTGGGAAACATTTCATTCAATTATTAAATCTAGTTTACGGAACTGGAGTCATTACATAAAACCATCAGGGCCTAATTCTCAAGGAGTGATTTCTCTCTTTTATTTTTTCCTCATGAAGAGTATGGTCATTTTGTGGGTTCTATTTTTATAGTATGTTTGCAATGCCTGCAGTGCACAACCCTAAACTCTAAAGAAACCCAAATCCTCCACATATTGTATATATACTTCACTAATGAAAGCAGCACAGGTTCCCAAATATTCTTTATCTCCGTTTCTTTCATTTTTCATTTGATTCAGAAACCATATGATGATACCAAAAATCAGCAAGTTGCAGCTCACAGATTACTGCTAAATAAATGCAGAAATGGGCACAAATCCACTACAGTGAATCACCATTCCTATCCAGCATAACAACCTGTACCAGAGGTACAGGAAAGAGAAAAAGCTGGTCCCCACTGTCAGCTCCTGATCTGTTGAACCTCTTGTTTTCCCAGACTGACAGCGTGTAGCACAGGGTTATAATTAGACCTCTTCCTTTCAGAGGTCTGGACTGGAAGCCTTCTGAGTAACTGTATGGCACAGAAACCCCCGTGGGTCCTGTGCCACTCCTTGCATGTTACTCAAACAAGAAGCCAAAAATAAAAAAAAGTGGCATTAAATGCTTGTTTAAGAATTTAGGTTTGTAATTTCATCCTGCAATGTAGTCCTAATCTTTTCTCTGGCAAAACTGAAACTTAAATGAAAGGAGGCTGGCTCTTGCCTAAGCAAGCTTATTCTTTCAGTGCTGGAGAATGCAAGAGGAATTAGGAAATCAGAATAACAAGGCCAACGCTGAAGAGTCCCGTGGAGGCTGGTAAAGGACGAGTTCTCAGCCACTGTCTCCAAAGAATGAAGAAAACACTTAAAAATAAGTGACCACTAACTCCCATATCAGTACTAAATTAGTTACATGAAATTTGGTGCACTGCGGAGGAATGCTAAGTACAGGAATACATCATTTCTTCAGTTAAAAGTTGCCCTGACGTAGAAAACCTTGTAATGATAATCTAGAAAAAAATCCTGTGATCTCCAGCCTTTCATTGAAAGTTCACCACGAGGTCATTTGTCCTCATTTCTTCACTCGGTTGCATGACCTCTTCAACTTTGACATCTGAAACATTCATTCAGCATGGTTCAGTGAGTTAATGAAAACCCAAATCCACTCGGACATTTGACATCTGCACCCCAAGTTACCAAAAGGTCATTTCAGCAATTTATAAAATCTATACGAACATATTCTGTGAGGTGTTCATACGGGATGTAAGGTCTGCAGGCGGGAGAACTTTGGGCTATCTAGGAGTGCCCACTATCCAACACTTCGATGGCTTTGAAGTGTACTATACTTGTTGTATCAGTCTTCAACTCCACTAAAATGCTTAAAGAACAAAAACGCACAATAAACAAAAGCAAAACAAACAAAAAAACCCTCCCCACACCACAGGATTTCTAGTATGCGGTCACTGATGATAAGCAAACCAGGTTCTCATGGGGAGAATCTTTATGATGTCAGTGCTCCGCAGGCACAAACTGAAGGCAGAGTTCACATTTTTCACAAAGATAATGCTTTTTGTTGTCCTGTAAACTCCACAGATCCACAGACAAAGACCACCCTTGTTGAAATAAAAGATTGAAAAATGACTACTTATTGCAATTTAAGATTCTGAAACCAAAATATGCTACTAGACTTGTAACAGCACCATTAGCACCCAAATAGGCCCACAACATCTTTTGCTAACAGACTGGAATTTAGAAAAAGCCACGGTCAGCTTATAACTTTAAATTTTAAATTAGCTGATTAATAAAACAATCAGTGCAAACTACAGACCATTAAAAAAATCAGAAGTTTAAATAGCCCCAAGAATTAATGAATTTCATAAGATAAAAAAATACATCCTCCTAATATTTTTACAGATTAAAAAAATAAATTAAAAAATGATTGCCGCATTGTCTTCAAATATCTTGTGAACTGTTCTACTGATTTGCATACAAAATATTTAAAATGACTTCATTTTTATACTGTTTTAAATTAGTTTAGGGAGCCGATAGTCATTTTTGTAATGTCCTATTCTAAATTTCCTTACGATTTTAATGTATTCTATTTTAAACGGTAATAAAAGATGTTATGAAAAACTTAGTAAAAATTTGTCAAATTTCTTTTAATAAAAACGAAGGCCCCAAGCCCCTTCTCAACTAAGGCACCTTGACGGCTTCTTACATACTTGCACGCACTCTGTAACTCAGGATTTCATCTTTGTCAGGGGTCCAGAACCTAAAATTTGTTTTTCACAGATGTCTGTGAAAAACAGCCCCCCGCACTGGTGCCGAGGCATGTAAAGACCATGCTGTTCTGAGGTTCAGGCTTTAATGTTGACAAATCACAGAAGCTCTAAGCTCAGCTTTAGGAGAAAACTCAGTTACAGTCTTTTAGTTTCTTGTAGAATAAGATAAAGGGGGAGGAAAATCATTTTACTCTCCTATTTATCCTCCTTTTCTTCTTTGTCCATGTTTGACCAGGGCAGCCGCTCTTCATTTTAGTCAACAAACGCATTAAAACTAGGCAACATTTTTCTTAATCAAAAAGCTCCGCATATCTTAGCAGATGCGGTGAGAAATCTGTAGAGCAAGCTCATGAATTAAAAAGGGAGATGATTCCCTCTATCACTCATGCTCGGAATATTTTAGAGAAGAACAGCATGGAAATGCACACAGGTCAAGTAAAGATGATTTCCAAGCGTGAAAATTATTCTTGTCACTGGCAGCTGTTGTGCGAGAAGTAACAAGGCCCAGAAGCCTTGCTGGGCACGAACAGTGATAAGAATATCATTAAGATCCATCTGCAACCTCCAAAATACTGGAAATTCCTCGGCAGGCTTTTGTTCCAAGCAAAAGTTAAAATCCAAAGCAACGAGTCTCCAAAACAGGACATTGTGAATGAAATCGTAGCAGTAAAGAACTTCTCACCATCGTCCCTCCTCCTACCCCTGGTGAGCTGACAGGAGGGAAAGCAGAGAGTACTTCTGAGAGGCACCGCGTTTCAAGATCTACAGATTTTAGAGTAAGCCTGTGCTAGCTTTGCCTGCTTATTTACTTGTTTTGTGAGGCAAGCAGCCTTAGGTTTGTAAAAACAAATGAGTCATGCACCAGTCGGAATATTTCCAGTAAAGCTTATTTTTGTCTGAACGTGCTCAGACACTGAAACCAAAACGTTTCACAGAAACGTATCGGTTTCACTGGCTGTGATGAAGCAGTGCTATTTAGTGGCTGTGTTACGTTTTGCTGAAATTCTTGGTTTCCCCCTCCTTCTCCGGGCACACAACAGCCCCCACCACGTGTGGAAATCCTCACCTGGCACTGTTCTTCTTCGTGCCGTCAGCACCCACCCTGAGGGCTGCGAGAGAATAGCGACCCCTTCTCAGCGCCTGGCACCACCAAAACGGGGAAGGACCGCTTTGGCTGCCAGGTCTACAAGAAGCAAGCGATGCATTCACGCTGGATACATCGTGTACTCGCTGTGAAACTTCTCCTCCACGGAAAGGGTTCTGAAAGAACGGGGAGGAGGGGGAGCGCTTTTCTTCTGCTGCGTTTGGATTCATTCTGGCCAGCAACCCAAGGCTTTTCGGGGATGAGCACCGAGCATACAAAAAGGTAGCGTTCCCAAAGGCAAACCACCTGCCTGTTTCATTGTGAGAGGTATTAAGTCACCTATTTAATTAGTATCGGTGATCAACGATATACCTAAGAGCAGCTGAAGCAGAAAAGAGTTATGATGGATCTTAGCTCCTTGACTTAATTGCTTTAAAACACCAGTAGTATTGGAAAGGGTTTACTGCATTCTGCTTACTCAGTGACACAGGTGAGCCGTGATTCCCACTAACATGAAGAAAAAGAATTAAAGCATCCTGGGCTGCGTCTGTAGAGCTTGTCACTTTCTAGAGCATTAAAAAAGGCTGCCGGAGACCTCTCCAGACAGAAGGCTGAGCTGGTTGCTCAGACTAACTGAAAACTGCATTCAGATATAACTTCTTAGGTTGAACAAAGCAGATGTTTTTGTTCTGCTCTTCCATCTGAGAGTTTCTCTTTTGATTCTTCAGTCCAACTTCAGTTATGTTTTTACTAACTGCTTCCTTTCAGCTAATGCTTCCTGATATTTCATTAACTTTTATTTTTCCTCTTGCCTACTGTCGCTTTCCAAACCTTTGTTTGTCGTCGCTATTTCCCCTCCTTTCACGTCCACCTTGACTCTCTGCCCCCCGACTCAGCACACCACAGGCACAGAGGTGGCTCCGGAGGGGGTTGTACCTGGCACAGAAGGAACAGCCACCTCTCTGGGGACAAAGCAAACTTTGAACTAGCTTAGCTATGCTTCCACCACGTACTTCACCGGTCCCTCAATTGTTTATTATTATTTATTATTGCAGGGTAACACAACACTTAGATACTTGATGTCTTTGGGTGCCAATCCATCAAGGCGCTGGCAAAACAGAACTGTAATGCTTCAAAGATCTCTTGTTTATTGCTCAGCCTTGCAGCACTTTCTTCATTTAAATCTCTAAAAAAGCTGTACTGGTTCTAATGTTACTTATTTGTGTAGGACAGGACAGGACAGGACAAGCAAGTGCTGTTGATCACGTACGGCTGCAGAGAAATGACATTCTAGCTAAACTGAATGAACAAAATAGCCATGGCAGCTACTGACCAAAAAAGCACGTGGGACTCATGCTGCTGCAGTTGCCTCTGAAAGACACCCATGATACTCTTGCAGAAGAAAGCCTTGCATGTACCTCAAGAGTCCCTCAGCTCCGTTCATAGTAATAGGAACCTGGAAAAAAGAGACTGAGCGGAGGAGCGGCGCGTACTGCTGCTCAATGCACCACATCTGCTTCCTACGCCATGTTAGATTCCACTGTGCTCATATTTTCCTAAGTGCAATGCTATGACGTGCTCTGAAGAAAAGCAAAGCGTGTCTCTGCTGACTCTGTTAGCCGTGCTATGGCACAACACTTGGAGGAAATGCTGTCTGCGTACTGCCTTTGTCTGCTCCAGGGATCAAGTGGACTTCAGGGATATTTCCTTGCCTATGTGCAACATAACTGAAGTGCTCTGCGTGCAGCACAGGGGTCCAGGCCAGCTTAGCCACCAGCTAAGCTACCTTGCTAATGTGCACAGGTTTCCCCACCTAAGGCAAAAAGAATCCCACCAAGCCAGACAAGACTGATGTAAGAGAAGGACATTCTCCCATCATATCTCAACATACAAAAGAGACAAATCCCCTGTTCCTCCCCAGAATATACACATAAAACAGACAATGAAGAAACACGTTGCTAGGGCAGACCCATTCCTGGCTCCCTCAAATTACGGGAGAAGGAGAAAATGACTGGTATGGGGAACCCACCCACATTACATGGAGGACAGTCCCAGCCGTTGGGCCGGGATGAATGTCAGCACTTACTCTCTGACCCCTGTGGATCAGGCAGGGCTGGGAGGTCATCTTCTCCAGCACTTAATCACTGGAGAGCCAGGACCAGCTGCTTCTCCTAGCAGCAGACCACAGTGATATGCCTGAGCCACTCCCTGCGCTTTCTTTTATACTCTAGTATCAGCACCAAAGTTAAGATGAGCAAGATGAAACGCACACAGATCCTACCCTTCACAGCCACTCATCAAGGCTCTTGACAAGAACTGGAGTTTTCATTTATATTTGCTTAATATCTTCAAAGATTTATCATCAACTCAGATCTCCAGGCCTTCTTCCTATAGTTGAAAGCTGAGGCTCTCCATAGGAAAAAATGATGAAAACCAAAAAATAAGTCAGATGTTGAATTACCAACCCAGCATGACTGAGCTGGGTTGTTTAAAGTAATTCAAGCACTTTTACAGCCCACCACAAGGACTAGAAATGCATGTTTTGTAGTTCTGCATTTTATTCTCATTGCAGTTTTCAACAGGTTTAAGCAAGGGAATTCACAGTGTCAGCAAGTCCAGGGATGTCCCTTGAAAATCTCGTACTCCGAGTGGGTGAAAGCACTGGGAGGTAATCAGTGCGATCAGGATCCCCTTCCAATTCATTACAATTATAAATCAATGCCTCACAAAGCAATCTGTATTGTATCACAGTTCCATCTGGGAATTACAAATGGTTAACGTTATTTGGGAAGCATAGATTTCCCTGTCTCAAGTTGTTCGTGAAACAGCTTCTCCTTAAAATAGCGTGCTAGGCGCAGGAAGGAGAAAGATAAAAGCAGATCTTCTCTGTCCTCCAAGACAGAATTAGTTTACCAAGGCATCCTTGATCCTGATTTAGCGCTGCAACTCATGCCATTTTACAGGGGGTGCTCAATCTGTACAGTACAGACAGAAAAATCAAGAGAAAAGAGCAAACATCAAGCACACATAGACAAGGACTAGTGGGAAGGCCTGTCTCTCTCACATCCTCATGCTAGAGACCTCTGCGACCTGAAACATGCTTTCGAAGTTGATTCCCAATAGCTCATATTCAGAAGAACGCGCTGAAGAAAGAGAAAAGTCAGCAGCAAAACAGAGCTAAAAGCAAAATATTTGATTATTCTCGGGACGTGTGCGGAGTTAAATTTTATGATCAACTTTCAGGATTTTCCCCATGCAGAATTGAAGGAGACTGACCTTCTGCCTGTCCTAGGCCTTGTTATTTCCTGCTTGTTCTCAAAAAATAACAGTATCCTTGGCAGTGTTCTGAAGAGATTTCCTACCTGTTCCCACACACACACGCGGAAGAAGAACAAACAGTTTCTCCTGGGGTTAGTGACAATTAAATGGTGTGGTCAGTTGTACGGTGGCATGTGCTAAGTAGGTGTGTGACCGCTGTTCCCTTGGCATTTGGAGCAGTCTCATTTGATTCATGCTTATCTTAGAAAGCAGGAACATCTTAAAATAAAAGCTCGGTGGAGCCAGTAGGGAACTAGCTGGCAATGCGTGCTTTAAATACGCTCTGGTTCTGCAAACATCTTGTGAGCAAGATTACTCTTAGCGAAGAGGACTATTTATGTCCATAAAGTTAGGTATAACGTCAAGCGCTCAAGCAAATGAAACTTATATAAAACACCAGCACAGCCAGCCTCAAGTGCAGCGCGTGTATTCACTTATGGGAGGGGTGGAGGTTGATGGGTTTGGCTTTTAATCACTGGCCAAAAAATGAAGTGCTTGAGGGAAAGAGCAGAAGGGACAGAGGGCCCGGTCCCAGCCTTCAAGACACTGCAGAATAAGTGTGTTGTGACAGCCCGGGGGGAGTTATTTTGTGCTGCTTCCTTGCCACCCCATCCTGGCAGAGGGGCAGGGAAAGAATAAACGTGTGTGCTCACAGATCCTCACAACAAGGAGACCCTCACTGCAGAGCGGATCATTGAACCGAGAGGAAACAGAAGTTACTGCCTCTGGTTAGGGAGCATTAATCTGTGACCTGCTGGCTTATGTTACTGCAAAATGAATGCTAAACAAGTGTCTACGTTAAAAAGCAGAAAGCCTATCCAGAAGCAATGCACTCAAAGCAATTTAACTCTTCATATTTAAAAAAACAGAGCAATTTTAATTTGTCTTGAAGAAGCCAGTCTAAGGCTTCAACCTGGTTAAACTTGGAGGTGTAAGTACATTATTTAATAGCCCCTTTTGCCTTTAAGAAGTAATTATCTTGTTGTGCTTATGTGCTTTCCTGCACAGAACTCTCCAAACCTCCCACTGCTGTTCTCACTGCGATGCGCAGGGCCACAGAAACCGGTAGTTCTTCTGATCTTGTTTCTTGTTTTTATTCCCATTCAACCCCTATTCTACCTCTTACGTAAACAATCAGTATTTACCATAAATTCTGAACGGCCAGGTCCTGTTCAAATGCCCCTGACACCCAGCAAAAATTGAGAACACTGTGGCAGTCGGCCTGTTGCACAGTTACACTGCTCCAGGATCTATACCAGCTCCCATTAGGTTTGCAAATGAGATTTTGACTGCTTTGACTTACAACGCAGGACAAGTAAGTGCACGCTAATGGCGGAAAATATACGAAATGCATAGCTGCACCACGGCAGCAAATGCACGCAATATCAAATAATAATCACACAATTTGTCACGGATCCTGTCACTGTATCCGTACCTCTGCCCAGAGGAATTGCTCATGTTCCACGCAGAGCCACCCGCCTGGCACAGCCCCATTTTGCAGTGCTACAGCTGGGCATGCACGGAGGTGGAGCAGTGCTTGGTGCACAGCTTCTCCAAAGCCCTACCGGGGATGGGAAGGACCAGTGAATGGGAATTCCCAAGGACAGCACTTGTATTTCTCTCCAGTGAAGGCTCAGGGCACAACGAAGGTGCTGCACACGTGGGTCAGTACAACGCGGTGGGCATTGCAAGAAAACGAGATACTGGTGTCTTGCAGGAGAAGTATGCCATGCCCAACGCAACGGAGGAGAAAAGGTGTGTCCCCTCTCCTAGTGCTGCAGTCAACCTGCCCCCAGGACAGTGGTCAGCCCCCTAGAAAGATCACCTGAGGGCCAGGGCAGGAGGTGAGGGAAGAGGAAGCAACACCTCTTCTTAGAAACCCTAATGGCTTCTGATCCGAAAGCTTTATGAGCATCACAATACCACTTTGCGCTACCAGTGTCAAAACAGTACCACTTCTCCCAAGGGCTCCAGCACAAAGAAATTAAGAGAAGCTGCCAAATCCTTGCAGCAGCACTTGACGCTTTGCGTCGCTGCACGTGATTAGGCATCTGAGACTCGCAGCACATTTTCTGCCAGCCATTGGTAGAACCGAGATTCAGGTCCCACAGGCTGATGGAAGTTTTGCGACTGCAGCGCTGAGAGACTTGAGTGGTCTACAGATTTGGAGCTTCTTCCTTCCTCATTCTGCCAGAGCTGGATTTGCTAATCTTTTGGCAATAACACCATGCACATCCTCTCCTGGCACTTTTCGGAAAGAGGATGTGGGTAGTATTTGTATTTATTACTGAAGACACTGGTCATCAAGGTGACACATATAGACATGTATATATACATATATACACATGCGTATCACGTACCCAAAGAGTAACTTGGATTTTGTCCTTTATAAGCTTAAAGGTATCAGCTGCAGGTGGAAGATCATATTTAAGGCCACGTTTTATAGACGGATACTACTTTGTACTCTCATCAAATAACTTAAATATCTGCTACAAGGGTGGTTAGCCTTTCGTACGGAGGCCCATGCATGTTATGCTCAAGTCAAACACGGAAAGCAGCAGCCCCTGGGGAAGAGCTTGGCTGTCCTGCACTCACCTGTCCACAAACCCAAACTGTCATTTGGTGGTGAGATGCAGACTTTTCACAGAACAACGAGAACAAAACAAAACTGAAAGTTAAAAATTAACAAGCTTAGACCCTTCAAAAACCCAAACAACCCGTCCAGTGTGGCAAATCCCTCCTCCCCCCCGCGGAAAGCAGCCACGTCCCCCCCGGGGGCCGGCGGCAGCTAGGCACTGCCGCTGCAGATGGATGGGGACCGAAGCAAGCTCGGCGGGCACGGGCTGAGCCCGCGGCCCCTTCTGGCACGGAAACGAGCCCCCACACGGCTTCGTGCTGCAGGGCTGCTACCGGGCAGCCTGCGCCGCCGAGAGGTGCCCCCACCCCGAGCCCCCCGATACACCCGGCGTGGGGCAGAGGCAGCCGAGGGGGAGAAGAGTTTTTAAAAAATAAATAAAAGTAAAAAGCACAAAACCGCCCAACCCGACGGCGGGCTCCTGTGGCGTAATGGCCTCCCCGCGGCCGTGCAGGTGCCCGGGGCCGGAGCTCGCCCCCGTCCCTCCGCCCCGCCGCCCCTCCCGGCGGTCCGGGCCCGGCCCGGCCCGGCGCGGCCGCCCCTCACCTCATGGCCCGGCTCGGCGGGCGCCGCCCGCTGCCCCAGCGCCGGGCCGGGG
>CM021733.1:54694815-55106449 GCA_011075105.1 Heteronetta atricapilla | reverse complement strand
CCGGCGGAGGCTCCGGGGCTCGGCCCGGCCCCCGGGAGACGCCTGGCGGCGGGGCGGCGGCGGCGGGGCCGGGGGGGAGGCGGAGGGGGCCGGGCGGGACGCGGCGCCTGCCCCCTTCTCCTCCTCCCCGCCTCTCCCCTCCTCGCCCGCCGCGGGCCCGGGAGGGATTGCTGGGCCGCTGCGCAGTCCGGAAAGTTTTGGTGTTTTTTGTTGTTTAAAGTGAAGTAGAACTATCGCAGCTTTACGGCCGGGGAAATTGTCAGGGGTGTAGTAGCGGCGTGTCGGGGCTCCTGAGGAGACCCGTGGAAATGTCCTGGTTTTCATCGGGCAGAGCTTGGTGCTGTGGAGGAGGGCGCCTTATGGCATTGAAATGCCCTGCACGCGTCCTGTTCTGCACCCTTAGCTCGGCTCTCTGCACCTCGGCCAACTGAGCAGGGTGCTGCGGGGCCAGGGGCTATGCCTGTGCACGTCTGCAGGCAGCGCTTCCCCTCCCGCTACCTGTGGCTCTTGCCTCTTGGCCTGTCACAGAGCATCCCTGTGGAGAGAGCGCTTCTGCTCCATAGCCTCGAGTTCAGTCCTGGAAAACCACGACTAGATCCACCCGAGCCTCCTCTTCTCCAGGCTGAGCGCATCCAGCTTCTCCAGCCTTTGTGTGCCATGCATGCTAAAATCATACGTACATACTTAAGGCCTGGGCAAAGCAAGATGGCCAAATGCTCTCTGGAGGAGCTGAGGAGGAGGACTGAAGCAGTATGAGGTGGTTTGCAAGTACATCACTACTGCAGTAAAGCTGTATTACAGCCAGAGCATAGAAAAGTACTCTAGGCCATACCCACCTCCTGTCTTGTAGGAGGATAGCTACCCCGGCAGTGAGAAGCTGCACTGGAATACAGTATCTCACTGTGATAGGTACTGTCACAGAGGCGTAAAGGTGTCTCCTGCAGGGCAGGACAGGAATCACAGCTCTGAGAACGCCGCCCAGCCAGTGCTGTCCATTGCTGCATGCTGCTCTTAGAGCAACGCAGCTTCTGCGCGCCCCCAAGGCTGCGGCCATTAAAGATGGATAAGGTGAGGTTCATATTTAGCACATGCATATAAGCAAACGAGCAAGGTGTGTTTTCATAGGTGTATTTTCCTTATCTGTTCTCTCCTCAGCTCTTTGAAACCGGTGGTTTCTGTCAGCAGCAAACCAGCCATTAATTTTAGTCTCAAGAGACTGCTCCCAGTCTGTCACTGTGCTACAGAGAAACGTAGAGTCTGGTTTGGTCCATCAGCATCAAGAGGATTTCAAGATGTTTTCCAAATTGAATCTGGAATAAGCAATCTCAATGTCCTCCCTACTTCTCGAACAATTGCTGAAGTAAACACAAAGCTAAACTGCTGAGCTGGTTGTTGGAGCAGTGCTTTGGCTCTGCTTTGCTGAGAAATCAGGAGATGGAAACCATGTGGATACAGTCTTATTGTCACCAGCAGTTTTTGGGAAAGACGTACAGAGACGAGCAGCCTCACTGGGCATGCATGCAACTGTCTGGAGCTTTTACTGACCCCCAAAATATCCCGCTGGGTACCTGACAGCTGGTCCTTTGGCCAAACTTCAGTACCAAAACAGTGTGCCTGGCTTCTGGCATTTCCTGGGGAGAGCACCCACAGCCTGCATCCTGATCCGATATGCCACTTACCAAGTTGCCTTTTAATTATGAAGCCCAGAATCCCACGATCTCACCAAGGACTCTGCTGGGTGACTGCTGTTGGTTTCTCGTGCTGTAAATATACGCGGGCTTTGCAAAAGGCCAATGCCCCCAGTGCCCAGCGCAAAGCCCGATGCCAGATGAACGCCCCGCCACAGGTCAGAGCGGTGCCTGCCTGCACCTTGCCGTGGTGGGGCGGCTGCAGCCTGTCCTGCGCCGTAGTGCCAGCTGCACTGTCCCCGTGTCCCTTGCCCACACCCCTGCGTGATGCTGCTGGGGCTGTGAGCAGGGACCAGGAACGCAGAGCTCCTGCTGAGGACAGGGACTGGGGAGAGTTGCTCCAAGGGGACAGCATCACGAGGAGTTTAATGACGCTTCTGTTCTGTGCCTTTCTGGCTCCATAAGACATAACCTATTACAACAAACTTAACCTTGATACTTCCCAATCACATTAGGACACTTGTGTTCCTGTGGAAACCAGCTCGTCACTCATCTCAGAGTTCTGACTCTACCCACTGTGTTTGACTTTAATGTAAACACTGAAAGTAAAGCTCCATTCCAGAACTGGAGCTTCTTCCCACCTTCAAATAGCCCTCCTCGTTCTGCTGTAAGGCTGTTATCGGTCCAACCCCCCTCACATTCACTTTGCATGAAGGTTTTTTTCAGCACTCAATTCTCAGCACTCCAAAACTCCCTTCCAGCCTTTGCAATTCAAGGCAGAATTCATCACCAAGCCCTTACCCCTCTTTCCTTTCCTCCAAATGAAGAAACAGGCAATAAACAGTAAATGACACCATCAATTTCCTCTCCAGGATCGTATGCCCAAATGGTACAGAAGTATCACGGCTATACATTAAAATCAGAACAAAGACATACACATAGAGCACACTGCAGTACACTTCTAGAAACCTGTAAGAAAAGGGAGGTCTGTAATAACAGAAAATGTATTCTCAACTTTCTTTCAAGGCCACACTGGGTAAGTCATTTCTATCTAAACTAGGTCTGCACAAATACAACAGAAGCATGGAGCCTCTGCAGCAACTCTTCTACCTGAACGAGACTGAGAGGAAACAGTCTTGCTCAAGATTTTTGCATGATTCAGCTCCTGGTGTTTGATACAAGGTGCATGTGTTCTCAGTTCTCATTGGCGATGTCTCCTCTTTTCCTCATCCCCCTCAGCACAAAAGCCAACCAGCAATTACAGCCTCTTGGTAGGCAGAATTGAGGTACCTGTGGAAGACGAGTGAGGTAAGGGAGTTCAAAGATAAAAGAAGGGATTGAAAGAGATGGGAGAGACAAGAGACAGGTTAGTTGTGGGAATGACAGCAACTGTCACAGTTTTCACTCGCTTGTGAATTCTGGGTAAGTACAAACGCATATGGGTAGAGATACCTGACATGAAAGGCATTGCTTTTCAATTAAAAAAATAAAAAAGAAGTGAAGTCTTAAAAAGAGCAGGTGTTAACATCCAAGAATAAAGGCTGCACCAGACTGTTGGTTGTTCTCAAGAAACGGCATCTGTCCGTATGCAAAATGAATGCTTAACATGTCTGAAAAGAATACACTAATGACGCTTTATTAATGACGACTTACTCTCTCAACAATATCTTCCCACCTGTCTTTGGGACCTTGCCAAGGGATCACCTGATCACACCTCCCAGCCCTCTGATTCAATCCCCAGAGCTTCACACAGCAAGCAGCACACAAACGGGAGGGTGCACACGGGACCATGCACCCACCCTCGCCCTGCGGTTGCTGTGGAACTGAAGTGCTGCAGGGTGACCCAGAAAGCCCCAACCCCATTCCTGGTGGCAGTGCACAGGCAGTTCACACCCTCAGCAAGCACCTTTGGTGCAAACTGCAGCAGCAGGAGGGCGCAGGAGCCTGAACATGGACGAGGATGATAATTGCTGCTCTAAAACAGAAGCTGCTCTCCCCTGAAGGGCAGGTGCTTCTGGGCCCTTTTTCCAGCCCCCTCGGAAACCAGGCACAAGGTTCCTTCTGGCATTCAGCTGTGCCTGGTGGGCCCCCCGCAGCACACAGGAATAGGGTACAGCAGCTTACAGGAGCTGGTGCCTCCCCCAGTCATGTCCACACTGGGACTCGGTCACAAAAGCCCCAGGCAGCAGCATGCACAGACTGGCAGGTTTCCCCTCCTCGTGTTTCTAAGCAAAAGCACAGAACTTCAGATCTCTTTGTTCACCAGGAGAACATCATCAGCCAGAGTTTCTCCTTCCACCACCTCTCTGGTCCCATGAGGTGCAACTTAGAAGGCTTTGGTTTGGGAGAAGTGCTGGAGAGAAAGAGGAAATGGCGTTGCTGCAGTGGAGCACTGATGCACTTTTGTGAGCGGGAATGCCCCACTTGTAAAGCTGCCCGGGGAGCAGCCAGGTATGCATGGCAGTGCAGGTGCCTTTTGTCAGCCGTGTTGGGCACCATTGTAGAGGAGCAGCATGTAGGGTGGTTAGAAAGAAATCTGAGGCTGGGCTTAGCGTGAGGCTCCAGACCCTCAACAGTGCTGTGGGAGTCAGGAGGCTGAGGAGGATTTTGCACTGGCACAAGTGCCCAGTGGCAGAACTTTGAGTTCGAAGAGCTTCAGCCTTTGCCCTACCACCTGCTGAGATACCCATAGAAGTTGGTCAGGGGAATAGAGAATAACATGAGTAGAAAGAAATCTAAGTTTTGCAAAACATTTCTACATGTTTTAGAACATGTTATAAAATTTAATATTTTGCAGTTACATTTCAAAGTAAGCAAAATAAGGGTGTCTGTTCTGAAAACATGATCAAAGCACTCGCTAGGATGCTCTCAATACCCTTCTCATGTCCTTGCATGAGGAGTGGGACAGCATTAGTCTTCAATTGTAAATGTCCCAGGTTTTGATGGGTTGGATTGTGTAGAAGATAGAATTTCACTGCCACTCATTACACTAGTAACCTCCCTTAATTCTTTTAGCTTGAAATCAGCAATGCCAATATTTGGAAAACATCCTTTAATGCTCTACTGTGGCTTAAGCTCATCCTTCAGAACGGACACAGCACAACACTTGTAAATAGACAGGATGATGACTTGCCTGCTTGTTACTCAGTTTCCAGGTCCTCTGTTTCTGCTTGATCGGGTTCCTCTAACTGGAAAGAGATGCGACGTGAAAGCTGTTCCTCAGCAACAGGCTGGTCACTCTCTTCACTTGCTGTGACCGGCAGGTCAGCAGCTTCTGTCTCATCAGCCTCCTCCGGGGCTGCGTCTACCGGCCCGGGCTCTTCAGCAGGGGCCTCTGTCTGACCAGGGAGAGGTTCTTGGCTAAATGCATCCAAGCGTTTTTCAACCACTGTACGAATCAAGGCTGAAACAGAGAAAAATACAATTAACAAACACAGCGTAAAAAAATGTAATTTGAAATGATTTATATATTACTGACCTATGAATTCTTGTGCATGAAAAGAAAAAAAAACCACTAAAAATGAAAGAATGCTTGAATAAGAAAAATCTTCCCTGTTGCTGCAGCCTAATTGAAACCAAATGAGCAGTTTGCACTGAAAACAGTGATTTGAAGTGGCTCACATGGATTGCCTTGTTCATTTCCTCACTGTTGTCTGGTCACTTCTCAAGCAGGTCACCCTGCCAGGAAAGGGGACCAGCCAGGTTGCGTACAGTGTGATGTTTTTGGCACAGCGCAATACTGGAACTGTGGGAGTCATCAAAAAGATTTTCTCTTTCTGAAAAGCAGCTGTAAAACATCTGCTCTTTATTATTTTTGATGCTTAGCCCTTGTAACTTTTTCTAAACATTATACACCTTCCAAATCGATGAACACAGCAATAACTTAACACTCACTTTGTAATACATAATTTAAATATGGCAAATAAAAAGGTCAACAATGAAGGAAGAGGGTGTTAACATATAAGACAATGTACAGGTGCCAAAAGGAACTTCATTGTTAATTCTTGTGTTGAGCTTTGCAAGTAAAAGAAGGAATGGTCATCAGAGGGCAAACACAGCCACCTTAGACTGTGGATGCTTCTCTTGTAGTTCACTTTTTTTATTCGATGGTGATAAGATAAACCATTTAAGTAGCTTCTACATTCAAATAGGTTAAAAACGTATCCTTAGAGATTTCTCCTATGCTTTTGCTTAAGATGGGGAAGAAGCCACAATCTCAGCTGCGGCTGTCTGCCTCTACAAAACTTGTTTGAGAAGGCAATCCATGGTTCCTTTTGCAGAGTTAATGTTTATTCAACATTGCGTGATTGGGTATAAGCCAGGATACACAGAGGATAAGTAGCAAAACAGGGGCTGCTGGTATTACTTATTAGCCTGTTCCAACTGCTCTGTGCTTCTAAGAACTGGTGCAAGACCAGGATTACTGGCAGTAAAAAATAAACAAAGATTTAACAGGAATATGATGGGTGTTCTCATCAAGACTATTCTAGAGCAACATTTTCCTCGGGATGTTTTTTTAGTGGTCACATACAATACTTCATACTTAACAGGAGAGAAGATTCCCTCCCTCCTGAAGAGCTGCTTTAAGAAGTGATCCTTGAGTAAACATGTAAGCACGTATGTCGTAGGATAAAATACTAACAGGACAGATGTAATTATCCAAACTGGACCTTAACAAAGGAAATTCAGGGTCCTGGTTAAACTGAAAACTAACCCAGAGGAAACGAACACGATTGTAATTTAAACCCAAAATCACAGTCAGGGGTAAAACCACTAGAATAAAGACACAGAGCAAGTGTAAGAAGTGGTTTGACCTAGGACCACCAAGGTGGACACACACTCATCATAATTTTGTGCTTCTACACAAGACAGAGTTTAGATTGTCCAGGTATTCAATGCCGCCTCTGAAGACTGACCAATAAACAAACCTGCATACTTAGCTGGAATTAGACTGAAAGAAGGCAGAGAGAGAGATTTTAATCTATTTCAAAAGCAAGGACACAATTATTGACTGCTGAAGAAGTAAGCCCTTGTTCCGGTGAAAAGTGTTGCTCACCTGACTTCTCTGTCAGTCATAGCCAAAATCATCCTTCTCTTCTTTCATTTTGGATGAAAGGAGTAACACATTACTCTGTAGCTCAGGGAGTTCACACAAATGCACTAACAGGCTTTCACGTTATACATGTGACTCTAGGAAGGATGGGCTTTTCTGGTCCCATTGGCAAAATCAGGCATCACACAGAGAACAGCACAGCAACGATGGCTGTGTAACACATGTGAAATACAAGTTTTTATGGCAGAGAAAAGAATTGGCATACTTTAACTATTCTTCTTCTGCCAGAGGTATTGCATCTTCCAGCAGTAACACATCTCAAGGAGTATAAAGTCAGTAGTGCACCATGTCCAAAACTTCCAGTATTTCAGCTGAGAATCAATTACCCAGGTGGCTACCATAGTGTTTTTCCAAACTTTAAGAACATATTTAAATGGAGAAACAAAACAAAACAAAACAACTACAAAAAACACAAAGCCACAGGCACTTGGAGTTCTTGTTAAAATGACACTTCCTACTTTAGTCCACACTGACCCTGTAAATGTCATATTTATTCTGACTAGGGAAAAAAACAACCATAGACAAGCAGCCCAGATTATATTCCGGGATTTGGTAACTTACAGTCAAGCATCATCCTTCCCAGAACCTTCTTCTCCAGTGTTTCTTCCACTTCTGTCATCAGCCATGGAAGGAATTCTGTCTCAATATCTTTACGAATTTGGCAGGAGGAAAGCAAGAAAAAGTATTGGTTTATTAAGGATGAGCAACAGGATCTCAAGGCTGTTTTTCATTTGCTGTGATCATTAAGGGATGCACATCCTTGCCAGCAGGCACTTGCTTTGCAAGAGCCAGATGAAACCTCTCAGGCATTACTGGATGTCTTATCTCCTCCCTCCTTTACTGAGGTTCCTCATTATTATGGACCTGAACCACAGTCTTCTCAACTCCATTGATTTTTCAAAGGGGCCTGGCACCCTTGAACAGCAAGCACAAACGAGCAGCACAGTAATGTTCCAGTCAGATGAAAATAACTATCCTGAACAAGTCAGGAGAATAACATTTCCTGCTCAGTTTTCCAAGTACATCTGGCTTCTGGTCTGCCGAAAACGTTTGTTCCCTCTGAGTAAGGAGCTCCTGCTTACTCACATCATACTCTTTGTATGCAGTGGTCCCAAACCCTACCCTGCTCGAAAAATACACTCATTTCTGCATTTGCTCCATGGCTCCATTCCCAAGCTGTGGTCTGGGCATCTGTGCAGGGACGGGGGAAGTGGGATGCAGCAAGGTAGCCCGTAAGAAATGCTGCTGACTCTAAAAGCTTGGAGGTCACAGATGTACAACTCCAAAATTATTTTCAGAGCCTAATTCTTATTATCCATTTTTCCTTTGCTTTGATAATCGTTAACGAAGATTCAGAACAATATGTCTGTCCTATCAAAATACATTTAATACAGTTTGGACCCCTCTCTTTCTTTTTCTACCAATCCTGACCACCCATTCATTTCTCTTATATTTTCTGTATTTTTTAAATCACCTCTTCTCATTATAAGCAAAACTGTCAGCTCTTGCTCATTCTTGACTACTTGTACAAGTGAACAATAATATTTCTTTAAAAAAAAAGAGTTTGAAAACTATCTGTGCAGGCACAAATGTAAATGAATGGAATCTTATTCTAAATAATAGGACAACAAAATGTATTCAAAGGCTGTTTTAACTTTCATATTACTCACTTCACATAATAATAAAAAAATAAAAATAAGAGACAAACCTCTTTCTATAGGATCATAGAAAAATCCACTCTCACGAAGATTGTTGAAGACTGAAGGAATGAGATCAGTCAAGTAACGTTTAGCAAACGCCCAAGCTGCAATTTTCTCTGTCGTCTCTTTCTGTTTCTGTAGCATTTGCAGGTGCTGGATTCTGCGACGTTCCTGTCAAGACAATATGACATAAAACTTTCAGCCCTTTAGCTGCTACTCCTTT
This sequence comes from Heteronetta atricapilla, assembly GCA_011075105.1. NCBI lineage: Eukaryota > Metazoa > Chordata > Aves > Anseriformes > Anatidae > Heteronetta > Heteronetta atricapilla. The sequence goes on along the minus strand of CM021733.1, from coordinate 55,097,785 downwards.
GATCCAGATTTTGAAGAATGATCACAGCGTGAAACTCATAAATAGTAAAGATAAACAAGAGTACCAATACTTAAGACTCCTAAGCTAGAAGCCAGCATCTGTGGCCTCCAACTTTCACAAAAACTCCCCATAAACAAAGAATGCTTGAAAGCAAGCCTGTACTCAATCTATGGAGTACCACAAGGACTAGAGGATTCCTTTGGTGTACCTTTTTAAATTTTGTCAAAGATCTTGTGGCTGGCTAAATGAAATCTTTCTCTGATACCTCATCATGCACTGATCTCTTGACTCATTACTTTATTATTGCAGATAGAGCTGACTGTTGGTCTAGGAATGAGCTGAGGCTGGGTGAGGATTTCCTAAACTTTTCACCTGTTCAATTTTATATCCTATTTGACATAAGAAAAAATGAAAACTTAGATTGGTCCAGGAAAATATTCAAAACCCCAATATATAAGGCTGTTGAAGACTTGCCATTGCTGTTTCTAGATACTACTAATGCAGTTTTGTATTTGGGGATCTTGAGAGGTATGTTTATGTTTGCACTCAGTGAAAGTCTAGAACGTGCCTCTTATTTTCAAGCACTCTGACTATTCATTTAGCAGTTATCATAACAAAAAGGCTTGAGTAACAGCTGTACCAGGTACAGAGGAAAATGCTGTCAGGTTTGGCCTCCTGACCAGGTGTCTGAGTACACCAGGTCACTTGAGTATGACTGCTCCAAAGGAATAGAACAGCACAGTAGTGCTGGTGCATGAAAGCAAACAGTGCAGCTGCTTAGCACCAAAATGCTTAGAGGAATATCAGGCTTGACAATACCCTTTCACATTCATCCGGGTTACTTCACAGCTTGTCTTTCAGTACTGGAAGTGGTTTCCTCTTGCCTGATGAGCACCCAGACAGGCATGTTGTGCTCCTAGCAAGCCTTACCTTCTCCTCCCTGTACCGCCTGTCCTGCTCCTCCAGGCGCTGCACCTCAGCCAGCTCGGCATTGCGCAGTTCAGTGTAGGCACGCTGATGTGCCCACAGCTGGGCCAGCTCTTCTTCCTCCATGACTTCCAGCAAAGCTTGCTCCATGGTCTTCCCAACCAACACTTCCAGGATTGGCTCGACTTCAACGTCAAAGTCAAACAGCTGGGGATGGGAGTCAGTGGGACAGAGATAAATGACCCCGACCACAATCCCTCTCAACATCTTAGCAAGGAGAAAATGTACTGTGAGGAGAATTTCCCTTCTGATTTTGCCTCAATTTTGCCTCAAACTTGTTTCATATAGTTTCCTGATACTACCTGTGGACCTGACTTTGCTTCATACCTCTCCTTCTTCTATTTGCGTGGCCACATCTCTTCCTGTTTTGGCTGGTATGAAGAAAGGAGTGGGTGGTCTGTCCAAAAATGCATCTGTTTGACACTCGGTATCAACCTCTATTATCCGGTCACTAATCTCTTCCAAATACAGCTCTAGAAAAAAAAGCATAATGAATGCTCTAAATCAGATTATTTTTTATTTTAGGTCTCAACTACTCCTTATTACGGTACAGGGTGAATTATATCCAAATATTGCAGTAAAATGTCTTCTATAAAGTAAAAACCAAACCAACCCAAAACAAACAAACAAAAAGACCTAAAGCATAGATCAGTTTGCTGCACAGGCCATCTGAGGACACAAACTTTGTAATGTCTGGTGTGCTTCTTGGAAATGACTCCTAGACGCATATTGCTATCACCAGGTTTCAAAAGTGTCTAGACCACTTCAGCCCACCTTGCAGAATAAACATTTCTTGGTACATGTAATGGGATATGGCAATTTCAAAAAGGGACAATGATTATATATCTACTAACCATTAATATTAAAAAAAACACACACATTTTTTCTTAATTGTATGGAAAACACTGTATTTGCTGGGTTTAAGGAATGATTGTCTACTTCTGGCCCCGCCAGCAGTGACCTTGAGGTAACCACACAACTGTAACAGCATGCACGTGACTTGAGTTATACCTGTCCCCTACTGCAGAGATAAATCAAATCAGGTCTGTGGAGGACTTGAGATTATCAGCACTAGTCAATGGGAAGGATAAGAGACCAAGATACCCACACCAGATAGCCGCCTTCTGCATTTTTCAATGGTGAAAAGCTGCTGCATACTTCAGAGGTGGTATAGGAGGTTCGGTGGCGCTGGGGCACAGTGAACATTCAGAAACCAAAGGCCATGTCTGATTAGCATGTGCCACAACTGTTTGACCATTTGTAAGCCAGTCCAATCTGAAATGCTTTTCGGAGGAACACAGCAATACCTTGCAGTTACCCTGTGATTACTCCATATTTTGGTTTTGCAACAAATAAATTTGTTTTCTCACATATAGGGCAGTCTCTTAAATTAGAGGCACCGCCCATCCTCTTTCTCCTATCCCTTCCCCAGTAACTTTCAATTGTGATCTTATTCCTAGATATGACTGCATTCTTTAGAAAAATAAAAATTAATAATTAAAAAACCACACCTCTATTTGTGGCATATGCCAAACATCTCTGAAGATAGCAGAAAAGCAAAAAATAACTGAAATAATCTACTGATTACAAAATCTACCTCGTAAGTGAATATAGATCAGCAAGTTTTTGTTTTCAGATCAAATTTTTAAAAATCCATCCTTTTACCTGTCTGCACATGAACATGCTCTCTGCCTTCTACAGGCTCAGGTGTTCTTAGCTGCATTTGCTCTTTCTCTCTCTTTCTAGCCAGTGCTCTTCTCCGTGCTTCTCTCTGCCTTTGAATCTCAAACAAATCAGGTTGGATGCTCTGGACAGGGATGAACATAAAAAATACATTACCATTCACTTTGTACTTGGAAATATTACTAAGTTCTCTCTATTGGCAAACTAACGTTGTTGTTTGTTTTTAACACAACAAACCTAGTATTTCAGATCTACTTCTCGTGGTACCTGATCCTAAAGCGTCGGCTACCTTTAAGACTGTAGGGCATGAAGCTAATAAGGTCTCGTGGCTACCTATAGGCACATACTAATGGCATCTCACACCAAGAACAATTAATTGCTATTTGGAAGTGGATATTATATATAGAACTTCGCAAGATAAAGCATATTAAAATGCTATGTTCTTGTTTAGTTGAGAGTTTCTAGGTGATGCTTTAAGAAGGTCAAATGGACTTAAGTCCAGTTATTTTATTTGTTAGATAAAAGATCTTCATTGCTGAGGAAGGAAAAGAAGTCCATACTAACTTTTAAATTCAGTGCTGTGTTTGTCAACTGAAAGGAAAACACCTTTGGAGCTTTGTAAACAGAACATATGTGAAATTCACCATAAGAAACAGCTACCAAACAACATAAAGCTATTTCCACAAAATCGCTTTTAAAACCAGACTACTTTGAATTCTTGTATGATCAAAGCATCCATGTATTGAAAATAAAATATCACTAAAACATTTACAATTCGTCAGGAGAAATCATAATCATTGAATGGTTTGGGTAGAAGGGACCTTAAAGGTCATCTAGTTCCAATCCCCCTGCCACGGGCAGGGATGCCACCCACTAAATCAGGTTGCTCAGGGTTGCATCCAGCCTGGTCTTGAACACCTGCAGGGATGGGGCATCCACAACTTCTCTGGGCAACCTGTGCCAGTGCCTCACCACCCTCTGAGTGAAGAATTTCCTCCTAACCTCTAATCTAAATCTCCTCTCTTTTAGTTTAAAACCATTCCTCCTTGTCCTGTCAATGTCTGACTGAGCAAAGAGTCTCTCTCCATCTTTTTATAAGTACTCTTTAAGCATTAAAAAGCTGCAACAAGGTCACCCCTGTGCCTTGTCTTCTCCAGGCTGCACATCCCCAGCACTCTCAGCCTTATTCCGTAGGAAAGGTGCTCCAGCCCTTCGATGTCCTCTGGACCTCCGCTAACAGCTCCAAATCATTCTTGTGGAAGGATGGGGGCCCCAGACCTGGATGCAGCAGCCCAGGTGGGGCCTCACAGGGGCAGCGCAGAGGGGAACAGTCACCTCCCTTGAGTTTACCCCAAGACTTAAGCTTCCCGGGAGGTGATGCTCTCACTGTGAATGCAGATGGCAGCGGATGATGCAGTGACGACTCGTGCTCTGCACCATTACACTACAGAAATGGGAAAATTTAAGTCTCGGGGCAAACTCAGGCTCAGCCAGCTATAGAAGCAGAGCTTCTGCAGCTTTCACGTAGTACGACCTCCATGGAAAACATACCGCGGGTAAGACCTGAAGGGCGTAAGTGTTGCCGCGCACCACCCTCCGGTCGTACATGAGGTTGGCATAGCGGAGGGGTTCCTTCTCCCTGCAACAAGGACAACACCGCCACCTGAGCTTACAGAGGCACAACCCGCACCCCGACACCTCGGCGAGCCAGCAGGCCTCCGAGATGCCGGCAAGCCCGCAGCTCCCCGGGGGCTGCCGTGCCCGGGAGGGGCAGCAGGGCGGGGGGCAGGGGGCGAGCAGGCCGCTGGCACTCACGGCTGGGTGGCCCCCGGCGGCGCTCGGTACTTGCTGCGGGCGGGCAGGGCGCGGGGCAGGCTGCAGTAGCAGTAGGGGACGGCGCTGGGGGCCGCAGCCCCCCGGCGCGGTGCGGGCAGCATGGCGGGGAGCCGCCGGCCTCGGGCCTCGCCCCGCCGCAACCGTCTCCAGGGCAGCGGCCGGGCCGGGCCGCGCGGCGCCCCTAGCGGCGTCGGGGCTGCGGGCGGCCGTGGAAATGGTTTAATTTTAGGTTTTGAGGCGGGTTTTGCGCTCGGCAGCCGCGGAGGAGATGAGAGGGAGAGGCTGTGCGGGGCTGAAGCGAGGAGGCGTCGGGCCCGCCGGGCGTCGCTGTGGGTCCTCCGCCCGCGTGCGAGCTGCCGAGAGGCCGGGAAGTGGCGGTGGCGGCAGCGGTGTCTCAACCCGACCCGCCGGGTCAGGGGGTTGCCAGCATTTGCTGGCGGGTCGTAAAAGTCTGCGGGATCGCACGGGGGTGCCTGGAGTGCCGGCGTCCCGAAGGGCAGCCGAAAATGCTCTCTGCACATGCCGAGTTTGTTTTGTTTTGTTTTGTTTTCCCCGCACACAAAGTGGTGTGGGATTTGGACACCGCAAAGATGTGGTGTGGTGGGAAATAGGGGAGTGTCTCTTGGTACCCACTCCGTCATGGCAAACAATGAGAATATGTTTTCAGATTCTGTGAAAAATAAAATACTGAGGGAAACATCACAGCAATTAAGTGTTACTGTCGTAGTAATAGCCCCTTTTTAATCCTTGAGGGTAGTGATACAAAGCTTTGATTACTTTGCTGAATATGTAAGATACCCATGGCTTTTGTTTCAGAAATCCTTGGTTCAAATGTAACTCAGTGATGAAAAGCTATTTACGTTATCCCAGTTACGTTACTATGGCAGGGCTCTGTGCTCCAGCACAACGCCCCTTGGGCAGTCACAGAGGAGGACTTCGAGTAGCAGAGAGCACCTTACGGGAAGCCTGCAAGGCACAGGGGAAGCTGTGTAGTAAGAGAGCCCTGTGGAAAAGAAATGGGTAAGTAAATAAATAAAAGCAACCACAAGCAAAGTGTGGGAGGCAAGGGAAAAGGGGAAGGAATGGTTTTGTAATTAATTTTCAGGCAGCTGGCAGTCAGTGCAGGAACGGGAGTTGTGTGAACTATGTGGCTAACAGCGGGGTGGTGGGACAAGAAGATAGGAGGCTGCAGGAGCACGGTGCAAGTGTCACCGGGGAGGGAGGGGAGAGCAGACCTTCAGTATTTGCTCACGTCTGGGCACACAGAGTTAATCAGCAGCTTTGTCCAGCCAAACCAGAGCACTGGGGCCTTTAAATCTGGGAGAACTGGCAAGGCTGACCAGAACCAGTAGAACCCTGCTAACTCCAAAGTTACCAGTTTAGAGCAAAAGCATTGGATGTATTCTGGGGAGAGAAAGGGCTTGGGCTTTGCCGGTTAGCAAATACCAAAATGGCATTGTCTTCAAGCAGACATTGCAGAATCATAGAGCAATCCAGACTGAAAGGGACTCTGGAGGTCTCTAGTGTATGCCCCTCGCCTAAGGAGGAACAAATTCAAAGGTAGATCAGATTGTTTAGTGCCTCATCCTGCCAAATATTGAAAATCTCCAGGATTAGAAGTGCTTGGGGTGGCACTGAAAATCCTGGAAAGCGCCGTGCTGCTGCTAATCAACGTCCTGAGATCTCTGACAGAAATATAAAGACACAGTTTAAGTATGGGAAGCCATCAGTGTGACTGCAAAGATGAAACGATCACAGAGCCCAGATGAGGACATGTGTATTGTTTGCCCCAGTGCTTTTGGAGGTCGATTACTAGAGGTGCACAGAAACCTGCTTTTGTCTTGTTGCAGTGACATGATGAAAGGGAATCAGCAATACTGCTCTGGTATCATACCCTCGGTAACTGTCAGCACTCAGATGTTGTCTCTGCTGCTGTTCTTAGGCACTGGGTTTAATGTGTCTGTGATACACAGCCAATACCTACACATACGCCTAGCCCTAACAGTGAGGCACTTAGTTTTAAAAAATACGTGCAAGCTTGCAAATTTTGACAAATGAGAGACGTAGAAGGAAAAAAAAAAAAAAAAAAAAAAAAAAAAGCCACCAACCTACCTGCACTAAACTTGAGTCCCAGTGGTGAGATTAAATGTTTATTTTTTTTTTTTTAAGTCGGGTTGCAAATCTTGATCTGCAATCATCGATAGGAAAAAAAATGCAGATCCTGTCACTCATGTCTTCAAGTCAAAATAGTTGAACTTCCTTTTCTCTGTAACATTACAGCTTTATCTTAACCCCAGTCCTGAGCTTGTGGGGCTGGGCAGGGCTGTGAAATTCCCATTCTGAAAGCCTTCATTTCTCCAAAGCCAGTATTTTATTACTCATGATTTCAAGATACAATTACCAGTTGTGCTTTCCCCTATCAGTTGACCTCACAAGTTTGCTTTTCAGTATGACAAACTTGCTTAAAAGGCTTGCATCCTTACCCCATTCTACCCAGGGACTTCATACACAGTGACTAGAAAGAGTTAGGAGGAGTGAGAAAGCATTTTAGAGGGTGGAGTGGTGCACACTTAAACTATCATTCATTAAACCGCTAATTGGAAAACCAGTTGTTGATGGTCTTCCTATCTAAACTCAAGTCCATCGTGCACTGTTACTCCCTCTCTAGCCTCTTTGAACCCTCCTTGAACAAGGCACTCCCAGCTGTCTTCCTTTTGCCCCAGAAAGCTCTGCCTTAAATTCCATCACCCTGTATTGTGAGTAGTTGTGGGTGGTTGTTCAGCAGCACTAAACCTGCAGAAGACTGATCTGCTTCTGTTGCCCCATCACTGCAGCATCTGTGTTTGTCCGTCTGGAAATAAATGGCCCTTTATCTCTGGGAGACAGAGCAGTATCGTGCTTTACAGAGGTTGAACTGCACAGTCCAAGAGCGTGCAGGAGGCATGTGGAAAACACAGACCCTGATATCAAATAATCAAACAACTCTCCAGCCTTTATCTCAAGACCAACGTTCCTGATCACTTAAGAAGCGACTGCTCTTCTCCTTCACACACCCAAAGACTTCTCAAGTGCCATGTCTCCTGGTGTCTGTAGCTCATTGGAGCTACATTTCTGCAAATGCATATATGCATTTGTATACCTTGTCGTGTAATGTTAAGTACTTCTCTGAGTGCAGGGCTCTGCAAAATTTTTGAATGGTGTTGTGGTTACTTTCTCACCTCATAGCTGTTTGTGCTGAAGGGAACTGGTTGATGAATTGCATGCAAAGCTCTCCAGCTGCGCTTGTATGAAGTTATAGTTTAAGACAGTAGTGGGGTTACAGGGCAAGGTTTTGGTAGCAGGGGGCTGCAGGGGTGTCTTCTGTGAGAAGAATCCAGAAGCTGCCCCATGTTAGTTAGGTAAGGGCCAGTTTCTGCCGGCTCCAAAGGGACCTGCTGCTGCCCAGAGCTGAGCTAATAAGGGATGTTGTTTGTGCCTCTGTGAGAAAATAAGAAAGGGGGGGGGAGGGAGCTGCTACACAGCAGCAGCTGGAAGAGCGAGGAGTGAGAAGCAGCCCTGCAGCCCCCCAGGTCGGTGCAGCAGGAGGGCAGGAGGTGCTCCAAGCACAGCAGCAGTTCCCCTGCGGCCTGTGGAGAGGCCCCTGGTGGAGCAGGCTGTCCCCCTGCAGCCCATGGGTCCCACATGGAGCAGATCTCCACGCTGCAGCCCGTGGAGGAGCCCCCGGTGGAGCAGGTGGATGTGGCCTGGAGGAGGCTGCGGCCCATGGAGAGCCCCCGCAGGAGCAGGCCCCGGGCCGGAGCTGCAGCCCGTGGAGAGGAGCCCACGCAGGAGCAGGGGTCTGGGGGGAGCTGCCGCCCGTGGGGGACCCGTGGATGAGGGGGTGTTTTTAGTTTCTTTCCTTTGTTTCTCACTTCTCTAGCTTGTTAGTAATAGGCAATAAACTTTGCAAATCTCCCTATGCTAAGTCTGTTTTGCCCATGACAATAAATGTTGAGTGATCTCCCTGTCCTTAACCCTTGAGCATTTTTCATTAGATTTTCTCCCCTTTCCCTTTGAGAAGAGGGAGCGAGAGAGCAGTTGTGGTGGAGCTCAGCTGCCCACCTGAGTAAAACCACCGCAGACAGTGAGATACACACCTGGAGGAGAAGGGGGAAAGGTGAGTGAAGAAACCTCTTCTTCAGTGTGTGGGGGAACTAGACAGACCTGTCCCCTGTATATGACGAGGTTGAATTGCGCGGCCCAAGATTGTGCAGGAAACATGCGGAAAAGAAGGCAAACCTCTCATCTTTATCACAAGATTATCCTCTCTGATCACCCAGGTTCTGCTTGGGCTTGGCCTTAAAATTAAATAAAGTAAAACCTAAAAAAAAAAAAAAAAGTTTTATAATTTTCAGCTTGACTTGTGCAATACTAAAGGTGTAAGACTGGAATTTGGGCTGCAGCATCTGTCAAGGAAGTTGGTGAGAGGTTTGTGGGCTGTAGGAAGGAAGAGTTTCAAGCAGCCGTTGGATCCGCTCTGTAAAAAGCTGTTTGGCTAAAGAGCAAGTTTTGTTTAGAAAGTGTCAGGTCTTTCATAGAAACCTTTTCTTATTATTACCCAGCAGAGGAAGCAGAGCTCAACGAGTCAAACCCCGTTCAGGATTTGTGAACTGTTTGTTCAGACTCATATGCCTGCACCTCAGGTTAGAAACAGAAAATGATCTGTGATCTCCTCTCCCCTTGTAGAAGCTTCACTCAGAAGTGAGATTTAAATTTGTATATTTATCACATCAAATGAAAGAGATTGATTTACAATGATAAGTGATACATTTTACAGAAAAAAAAAAGACAAGATAAATAGCATTTCTAAGTATCAAAGAGACAAAAAATACGAAAAAAAATAAAAGAGACTTGCGGTCTCTATACACACGTGAGTCAGCTGCCCATATGAAGATTGTATCATTTCTTCAGCAGTGGACACCCTTTTTCCCTGGATTTTTTTTTTTTCTGTTATCATTAGACTTTTATCATTAGATGCCCTTTTTCCCTGGATTTTTCTTTCTTTTATCATTAGACCATTTGAAAAAGTTGCTTCCCCTTGTGAATTTTTAGCCTTCAGAAGTTCCTCTAAAGTTTTCACTCATTGTTCTGATGACACGCGATAAGGACTGACTGGTAAGAAAATTCAGAGAAAAATGTAACCAGAGCGCCTAACCAAGGTGGGTTTCCTTTTCCTGTAGTCAGAAATTGTCCTTGTGGAGACACATAATAGTCACAGAAACTGTGATCTGGCTAAAGCTAGCAGTTTAACAGCACGTTATAATCACCTGAATTTTGCAGCTGGATGTGATCAGTTCTGGATATAAAATGCTTGCTGGGTCACATAGTTGACCAAGTGAACTTCAAAGCTAACTTGGTTTATCTTAGGACTGAGTTTCCAAGTTAAATTGATGAGTGAATTTCTATGCTGCTTTCCATGTGAGACAACCATATTTTGCTTTGCAGAAGGAATGTGGACCAAAAAAGCAGCTTTTCATGCCTGCTTCATGCAGCTCTCACTGCCCCCTGAGTCTGCAAAGCAATGGAGAAGCCAGGCTGCTGTCTGAAACGTGTTGTAGTAGGGAGGTGAAATGACTCGTGCACATTATTGAAGACATGACTTACACTGAACAAAAATGCAGGACTGTAAGAATGACACTTGAAAACACCTTCTTTTCCTGAAAGAGGGAATAAATTAATGGATTTCAGGGAAGAAAGAACCTGTTATTGTCATGGAGTTTTGGCAGTGAACCACTCAGGAACTTTTTTGTCCTTTTTTATGAAGTGGAAGGGGTTCCATTTGTATGAGTCCTGTGGGAAGAAGTTTCTCTGGACACATTCAGATCATAGGAGATGGTTCCTGACACCATCATCATATCTTCTTCTAGGGAACACCTGAGCTTAAAGGTCCTGGAGAAGAGGCACTGGGAATCAGTAGCTCCTTATCTTGATAACTCTCTTATCTGCTGTAGACTGTCATTCAGGATCCTGAGCTGCCTACCTGTTCATTCAAAGCTCACCCCTCTGATAGTTAAGTGGTGTAATTTCTGGGCCTCAGTATGGCAACGATATTGTTCCCTGAATGAGGGGACCTGTCTGCATGCAAGGGGAAGCTGAAATTGTGACTGGTGGTGTATGGGTGAGGAATGAGTCAGCCTGGGAACAAGTAGGGGTGGTGTTGCAGCAAACCAACCGCTCTGCTGTGATGGATTAGCACCAAAGACAGAACAGGCAGTAGAGAAACAAGAACTCCTGTTCCCGGACTAAAAACCAGATACCATTTTTCCTTAGGTGGCTTTTTGTCTCACATGATACTTCTTTTTCTTGTAGTTGAAGGCACTTGATAGCAGATTTCAAAAGGGAACATTATGGTGAAAATGGACCACATGGAACTCCCTGCAATATGTAACTGAGTTACAAGGCAGCAATTTTGTGATTAGCTTTTAATATTTTAAAATTATACATAGTCCAGCCAGGAATCCCTAAACCATTTTGACTTTAGTGCTACAGGAAAATATAAAGATCTATTTCTAGACAAAAGGCTGAAGAGAGAGAAATTTATTACAAAAAATAAAAAATAAAAAATAAAAGTTCTTGGCTTTATTTTAGGTGTCAGTATTTTGGAGCACAGCCACATCCTACTGAGTGGTTTAGTCCTGAAAGAAACAGAGTTCTGGGTGACAAACACAATGCCCTACCTTACCTAATACTAACTGTTGAACTCCAAGTGATACTAGTGAATGCAGGGAATGCAGTCTTGTCCTCCATTTCCATAAGGTCATCCAAAGAAGAAAACTGTGGATCTTGTATCACCAAGCTAGATAAAGTGTAAGAAACCCCAAAGAGCAAAGTGCACCCGAAGGAAGAAAGCTGTGTGTCTGTATTGTGAATAAGTAAGTGCCAAATACAAGGTGTGGGCAGGAAAACTCCAAGATACTGGTTAGTGTGTGTGGGACTGAGACAGGCTAAGTGTTGGTGGGACTTACTGTAGTAATAACCAGTGAAGACATGAGGGAAAAATGTGGAAGAATTGGAAGTGAAAACTGAAGCTGGCAGACTGAAAAGGGGGGGTCTGAGAATGGAGAGAAGGGAAATGGAATTGAGCCTTTGGCATTGAGTCCACAGAAATAGACTGGGCTTGGTTCAGTTAAGAGACAAATAACATTTGAGAAGGTGAGGAATGCAGGCTGGTAGTGGGGAGGCAATGAAAGAGATGGAGGGTCAGGAGCAGAAAACAAGCAGACTTGAGTCAGGTTTTTCTGTGGTAGGATGGAACAGAAGGACTCAAGCCCTGGTGGGAGGACAGGCAGGAGGGCCTACACCAGTTAGAGAACACTTCAGTGAGGACTTGGAGCCTAAAATCCTAAGTTTTACTGTCTCTCTGCTGTCAACAAAGGTAGGTGTCAGCCCTAGATTATAGACCTATAGTCCAGGTATCTAAAAGTGACATCAGCTTATGAGGTGGCAATCTAAGTTTCCATCACAATTCAAGAAGAATTTAGGGAAGGATTCCATTGCCTAAACATCCAGAGCTGCATCCACTTTGATGTCTTAAAAAATTCGTCAAGATGCCCTAAGATACCCAAATGACTGTAGAAACCTACTTTCAGGCAACAGAATTTTACCTGTGCTCCGTTCAGTCACAGGAGTCCAGAGAGATCACCAATTGCAGGCTATGCAGAAGATGATACAAGAGCTCACAGAAATGCTTGCACACGGGACAGCTAAATGTAAGGGCCTGCACGCTGCACCTGAGTCCCACTGCAAGAGTTTCTGAAACCTGCAGGCATGCTTTTTCTGTCAGCCTGCACTAATGCTTGGCCGTAAAGTTGATGATAATGGACTTGCTTTAAGCAGCAGTCCTCATCCAAGTGGCAGAGAACAAGAGTTTGCAGCTCACTGGTGCACAACATGTGGAAGGAAGGAGAGGAATTTGTTGCTCCATGAGGAACTCCTCCGTTCTTCTGTTGGCTCTTTCAAATCCTAGAAACGAGGCATACCCCTATGTCCAAAGCCCTGCAGGGCAAACCATGCTGGGGAATCCCAGGCTAAACATTTTCTTCTTTGCTGCACAACATTGGTTTCTCCCCAGAGCAGGTTCCTCCCCGGAACAGGTGCATCCTGTGGGGAAGAACAGAGTACAGCATGTGATTAAAAACAGCAGCAGGATGCAAACATGAGAAACTGAACTCAAGCTGCACCAATAAACTCAATTTCATCATCATTTTAAAATCCAAAGCCTTGGATCTTCTACTTTAATGTAGTGTTGGTTTTTTAATTGTTTTGTTTTGTTTTCCTCTTTTGTTCTTACACACCTTGTATACTTGAAATGTCTTCAGGAAACTTGTTTAGAAAATCGTGTGTGTGAAGCATGTGATGAGATACCGATGATGGAGTAATGTGTGGAGAAGAGGATCCTTGTGCCATCACTCCTCTCTTGTGCTGAAATCCATCTCCAGCTGACCCTGCTATAAAGGGTGTCTTAATCCTTCTGACTAGGGAGTCAAAGGCAGCTTTGGCAGCCACTTAGATAATTCACTTGCTAAACATTGCAGTTAAAGGGCCTCACTCTTGGATGCCAGGAAGGTTGGGCTGGATCCTTGAACCTGTAGTAGGTGGGACTGGTAGCAAGATAAAGCTATTTCTGAGCTGAAGGCAGATGAATAAGTGCTAAAGCAAATCTCTGTTTTGTGTGTCATCCTAGCCTTTTGAGGCCTCCTAAGTGCTTATATAAAGGAGAAATCACTTGTGTGAAGGGACGTGGCATGAAAATAATGCTGATTGAACGGGCAAATTTTCAGAGGAGGAAGAGCAAAGTTACCTACTAATGAGGGAATACATCTCTTTTGGGGTCTGTTTACATTCAGATTTTATTTAATCATATGGTATTTCCTGGACTTGAAGAAATAAAAGAGCAAGGTGAGGGGGACGGGGGCGGCCTTTTATAAAACTCCTTTACCATTGTTTGTTAACAAGGTGTAGAGTTTCTCTCTGATATGTTCATCTTCCTTTTTTCTTTTTTTTTTTTTTTTTTTTTTTTTTGCTTTTGCTTTGAGAGTGGTCAAACATGGGAAAAGGCTTCCCAGAGAAGTTGTGGAGTCTCCATCCTTTGAGATTTTTAAAAGCCATCTGGACACAGCCCTGGGCAAGCAGCTCCGGGTGGCCCTGCTTGAGCAGGGGTGTTGGACCAGATGGCCTCCAGAGGTGCCTTCCAACCTCAGCCATACTGCGATTTTGTGAGGAAAGAGCTGTGGATTCCAGAAAATGCCCGTGCCTCTTGCAATGCACAGCAGAGCCCCGTCATTTGGCTTACTTGGGAGCAGAGTGCCACTGCTTATAGGGGCTGAGAGAGGTGGCATATTCTCTAGCTGCAGCCTACCCCTATGGCCCTTCTTGCATCAGTTTTTCCTGTCACATCAGGGACTCCCTCCCCCTTTTCTCTCTGTCTCGTGAACAGCTACACACAGCAGCTATCCTGTTTGAGATGCTTGTAGGCTGTTTCCCAACCAGCCACTTTCAGGGCAGCATCACCTCTCTGTAACTCCCTCTCCTTCTTACTGACAGCTGCTGCTCTGTGGCAGTGCAACTTGTTTTCCTGACAGAGAAGTTGTTCCCAAAATCTAGCCTGCAGTCTCCTACAATATTACTAACAGTCAGTTTCTTTCCTTTCCACTTAGATATGTCACGTCATTCACAAACAACTCCAGTGCCATGAAATAGTAGGTACAATACCTGTAGTGCCTGAGTGCTTTAAAGGGAGACAATGGACAGCGTGGTGGTCATGCAGAAAAGTGTTTTATTGTAGTGAAGTTACACAGGAGAAAAACAAAAGTCTGCCTGCTCCTGGTTCAAGGCTTTACTGAGCCGTAAAGGTAAGTGCTAACCAAAACAAGTTCCTACATGTAAAAACACATTGCACTTCTAGTAATTTTTACAAGGTTATAAGGACAACAGTTGGAGATGTTTTTCTTTTTTTTTTTTTTTTTTTTACAAATAAACTGCAATTTTGACTAGTTAAAGCTGGAATCTAGAATGTTTCCTTACAAGATTTCTTTCTTTCTTTCTTCTTCTTCTTCTTCTTCTTCTTTTTTCTTATAAGAGCAAAACTGAAGGTGCTCTTTCTTTCTGATTAGCCGTCCAGTTCATTTCGACTCAAGGCACCTCAGAGCACATGAGGCTTTCTTGATACATGCCCATAATGACCTTGTAGGGCTTCTGTGGCCCTAAACCCAGGCTCAGTACACAACACTAATGCTGGGTAGTGGTCAGACTGTTCTCATGACCAGCAAGCAGGAGGAAGGAATGGCGGCAGGTACAAAGGGCTTTAGGGGAGAGTGCAGAAATGGCCTTGATAACCGAAGAGCTCTTCCCCTGCTGGGGTAACTGCCAACCCACTTCTTAATGCAGAAAATCAGCAAAGCACTGCATCAGCCTGACATACACACATGGCATAGAGCCTGTGACCATACGGAGAAGAAAAGGAAGGTGAGGCAGGTTCTGGACCTGCCTACCTTTTAATTGTCCTTTTATGGATACAAATACAACACTGTTTATCAACTATGGACTAGTTTTCAAACACAAAAGTTTATGTACAGCATATTTACTCATATTTTTACATAATAATACACACAGGTCTCCCCCCACCCCACCTCTTACGGTGGATGAATGTGACATGTCAAACTGACAAACAGTTCAGAAGAGCCTCCAAGAAAAAAAAAGTTCATATGGAGCTAGCTTATTCTTGGTCCCTTGAAAGTAAAATCTTACAAAGGATGAGCAAGATACCTGTGTTTACAATATTTACTCTGCATAGTGCAAAGAGGGAGGAGAGTCCTTTTTAAACATAGGATTCCTTAGCATACTGGATCTGGTCTACCTCAAAAATTGGCTGGCTGCACCTCCGAGCCACATACTCGTGTTTGTTCTTTTGACAGGATTCAGACATGGCTCTCAATCGGTACACTCCAGGGGTCACAGGTAAACTCACGCGGGAGTTTATTCCAACAGTAACACTGAGAGTTTCAGTTTCTCCATCAGAATCCTTCACTGCAGGAACTCTGTCACTGGGTAGATCCCCTGGAGCTGCACAGCCTGTGCCCTGTGCACAGCTGGTGCATGGGTCAGGCAGCAAAGCATCCTGGTTTGAAACCTTTAATCTCATAGTTTGAACCGTGAGATTGCAGGAGGGTACATGGGTGGCCAGGCAGTTTCTAGTAGCTTCTTCGTAAGAGGGTGGTCTTCCAGGATTCCTCTGGTCTACCTCTCTGAAGACTTCATCAGCTGACCTGAAACGTGGCCTTTGCTGATATGGCACAGGCAATGGTTTGTCATCCTCGGGGCTGTTTTCCTGTACAATTCTGCAAGAGAATTGATCTTTCTTTGTGAAACTGTCTCTCTGGAAACCCATATTTTTTCCAGCCCCCCAGCTCAGGGGTTTTGTTAGTGTTTTCCTGTGGTTTGCAAAAGAGAATGACATGGAGTGCTTTTTGATCTCTCGCCGAGGTGTGCTGCAGTCTTCATTGGGCTTGGTGCAAAAGGACTGAGGCCTATTTAAAAAGTTTTTTTTGGGACTCGAGGGTGAAACGACTGGGGAACTGGTGAAGACCGAGCCATCAGAGCTCTCCAGGGAGCAACTGGAGGATGTTTTGGGTAGAGAGTCTGATGATAATTGGGAAGGTAAGATTGCAAGCCGCTTTTCCAGTGCCACATTCTCCAGTCCTTGTTGTTTCTGCTGAACTGGAAAATTGTCCTCACTTTTGTTTAGCTTCTGTTTCCTTATCCTGCTTTCAAAGCGGTTCTGAAAGGACAGGTCTGGCTCTGAGTACCTCCTGTCCATTGTGCTGATGTCATTTTTGCAGCTAGTCAGTGAACTGGCAGACATGCATGTTGGGTGTCTTCTGCTCACACCACTGCTCCTCCCTTTGGGATGTTCCACCTCACAGGTACAGGAGCTGCATTCAGCTTCGGGATCTGGGCTGTCATAGGCAGAATCATTCTGATGAGCAGCACATAGGTGTTCTGTGGGGACAAAGCAGCTGTTAGTTTTTACTGGCCATTGGAGAATAAAAGGGAACTATCTGGAAAATATTCCTGTGGAAGTGCAGAACAACAGTGTCTTTAAGCCTCTGCAACTCTCTGTGTTTCCACAGATGCATTCCCACATAAAATTAAAGAATTAGGAGCAGCAGCACCAGTCTGTCATAATCGCCAGTCTGTTCTCTTACCTGTGGAGCTGTCTGTGTGCTCCATTGACTCCTCAGTCAAGGCACTGGCAGGCCAGACAATGTCGTCCCCAAATATTTCTGAGCAGTTGTCTATGAGGAACTCCACCAACACCGTCACCTGCACACAGAAAACCATATATCAGTCAAAGGGGCTGAAAACATTGCACAGATTTCCTGTTCCTGCCTAATGTAAGATGAAAGGCAGCACAGAGAAGGATGGTCAAAAATCCTCGCCTAGTCAGAGACCGAGCCCACACTACAGCACGAGGCCTGACACTGCACCCAGCCTGGCCTGCCCTGATACAAGCCGAATGCCATCAGCCAGGACGTGCGGGTGGCGATGCCCACAGGGTGCCCCGTGCTCTCTGGGTGCGAGGTGCCCAGGAGCTGAGGTGCAGCACAGGGCCTGCAGGACAACCTCTGCTCGTGCTCACAGGAGGGGAAGCCTGGCCTGTCACACCGCAGGCACCCGAGACGCGGGGCACCCCCGCCTGCGGTGCAGTTTTGTTTTGTGTTGTTTTGCACTGGCAGTGGGATCCCCGTGGACGGCTCAGACCCGTCCCAGCGTACCTTGTCGTTCATCTCCTTCTGTGCCTCCAGCGGCAGCGCGCTGTCCGTCCCCGGGCCCAGCATGTTTGGGCCAACGCAGATGGCGAGGTTGTTGGAGTCCATCCTGCTGCTGGCGGCGTTTTGGCTGATGCGGTGCAGCACGGAGAGCAAGTGCTTGAGCAAGACGAGGTTTGGTCTGGGCAGTTTGTCGGCCACCCTAAGTGAGCACAAACACAACGCGGCGTTAATCGGTGGTGCGGGGGCCGCTACTTCTTTATTTGAGCAAGTCTGAGTTAAACTCAGGCAGACGACGCTTCCTCCAGAAAGAGGAAGGCGTGCGCTTCTTTCACTGCTGAGCAGAAGCACCATTCAGAAATCCCCACGGGCAGCTGCGTGCGGTTAGCTACAAGGTCTCGCCCTGCACGATCCCGGCTGAAGGGCAGCGTCACGGCGTCCGTGCCGCTGAGCAGCTGAGGTGGCGTCAGGAGGTGTCACCAGAGGCTTCCCGACGGCACGTGAAAGGCCTGCGGTTGTGCCGCGCGGCTCTCACAGCCCTCTGGCCAGCCTCCACCTCAGCTCTGTCTGAGGGGCACAGCATGGAGGTGGCCCCACGTGCCGACCTCGTGGCCCACACGGTGACCATGCCTGTCCCTCCTGCCGGGCCTCTTGATCCCTAGGGCGAGCCCAAACACCCTCAGGAGGTGCTGCTGCGAGAGGAGCACCTCCCTGTGCCACTCGGCCTCTGAGCAGCACCACAGCATTTTAAATGAAGCTCAGTTTCCAGAGGAGGCTGGTTTCAAAACGTGCTGGTTATACCACTTACTCTCTCAATTCTTCAATTTTTTCCTGCTTGCTTGGCTTCTCCAGCGCGAGCATCCACTTCTCGTACAGGTCGGCTGACAGGAGCTTGGAGGGAATGTTTCGGAGGAAGTCCTGCAAGGCCAAGAGATATAGATGAGGCTTTGGACATGGCCCCTGTGCACACAGACAGCATCACCGCAACTTGGGCTCCTTAGGAACAGGAGCTGGCTGCTCCCTAAGGTGACCGTCACCACTGGGGAGCAGCAGGCTTCACGAGTACAAGCTGAGTACACTTGCACCAGTACACTAAGAGGTCCCGTCTCTTTTCTGCTTTTTGTTCACCCCTAAATCTCACAATTCCTTGCTGAGGAGGAGAATGAAACAAGTTTCCTGTGGGCATACAGGAGATCAGTGGCAGAAGAGATGGAGCTGAAAAGCATGTAGAAAAGGGAAATGCCAAACTTTCCCATGTCTGAAACTTTTCATTTGGTTTCATGCTGCTTGTTACCCTGGAGCCCCACCTAAGCCAAATTGCAACACTAAAATGTGCCTGTGCAGATTAGCTATGTCACCCACAGCAGAAAGTCAGAGCAACTCACCTTCAAGACCACTGCCAGCAGATGCACAGGTTTGCTTTTCAAATCAACGTTCTCGCCTTTGTTTAGGTCCTCCTTCAACTCCTTTCGTGCTTTCTCATTGGCAGCTTTTCTGAATATCCCTTCAGTGGAAGGTCCTTTCATGTACAATATAGTGAGGAGATCCTGCAGGAAAAAAAAAACAGGCAGGGATGGGAGAACTGTTACTGTGAGTGAAGAAAGGTCCTTTAGCAGGTGAACACTCCTCTAGAAGCAGAAGAAAAAGACTGAATGGAGGTACACTCTGCTGTACACAGGTCAACATCTAGTTCTATCTCCAAGCAGATTATGCTGGTAATAAACTGTTTTTGTTTGTTTGCTTGCTTGCTTGTTTTCCCAATCCATACTTCTTTTTGTACCAGTGAACTCCACTAACTTCAGTGGAGTCATCCCTGTTTACTTCCAGAAGGAAACAAGAGGTAACTGGGCTCAAATTCCCTCCCTCCCAAGCCAGGCTGAATGCTTAGCAAATATTGCTTAGAAGAGAAAAAAGCCTGTCTATTGAGAAAAACAGCTCAGTTGGAGAACTGTCACAAGATCATTTTTTAACTGGAAGATAGTTTGTAGTAATTTATCAGTGGCTGTCCATAGCTGAACAAGTTTTTGAGAAAATACAGAAATCTCTGGATTTTTATAATGCTGAGACAGTCATTTCCATGACTTCTGTAAAGGCACAAATGTTTATACGAAGCAGCAGATCTGCTTCTCCTATTCCTGGTCTTGGGTTGTCTCCACTCAAAGTTACTTCCAGTGAAAGTTATATGGGGTAGACAAAACCCACAGACCTAACTCTTTCTACATCTGCGATGGGCCCAGAGCCCATCTCAGAAGTGTACACGGAGGGGAAACACCAAAATCACTCATCTCCTGAGCACTGCAGCACAAGTGCTGGGGATCCCACCTCCAGCTGAAAGCCAGAAGTATGATAAATGTACCGCCAGGATCGCCTACCTGGACAGGCTGGGGCAGCGTGTCATCTTCCCCACAAATAATTGCCAGAGGCTGGCCAAACAGAGCAATCTTGAGGCCAGAGTCCAGCTGCCCCGGGGAATCCCCACTGGCGGAGGTTCGTCTCAGAGCAAACGGCCACGATATCACCTTCTTTCTTTTCTTCATTCCATCTGCTGCAAGCAAAAGGAAAACAAACATTTTTTAAAAATAAACAAAACACAAGAAACCAGAGCTATGCAATTATGCTGCCTTTCATCTGTGTGCAGTGCTGTGTGATGCAGAACGAAGCGCTATGTCGAAACAACACCTCAGATTAAACCGAAAGACAACCAAGTTGTTGCTAAGGAAACAAGTGCCTAAACTGCGGGGCTGTGACCATCCCTCTAAGGACACCACCTTTCCTGTTGGTTTTTTGCTGGTTTTTTTTTTCTTTTTTTTTTTTTTTTTTTTTTTGCACTCTAGTCACTATTTCCTCTTAGAGAACGGGGACACAAAAGGCGCAGCAATAACAGCAAACATTTGATGTTTATAGAGATTTTTGACAGTGCAGAGGTTTCTGTGATAACTATCTAAGGCAGATATGTCACTTGGGCAGCTTGCAATGGCAACAATTCTCACTATGCAGACATGACCGTGCCCAGTCTTAGGGCATGGGTGGCACTAGGGACTCGTGCTTTTCAGCCCCTTCCACAGGCTGAAATAGCAACACGTGGCTCCTGCCCTGCCAGCTCCAGAGTAGCAGTGCTGCGATGACAGCGGCCATCCTGCCAGCCAGCCACTGGAGGCTGATACTTGCTCCAGAGGATGGGAGCATCCCTGTTGGGCCTCATTGGCTTCAGGGTCACAAATCTCATAGCGTGGGTTTTGCATCTGCACCTTGAAGAGGAGAGCACGCAAGGAATTTGGAGAAGATGGTTGTATTGGTCAGAGCCGTGCTTTTTCCCTAACAGCGGAATCCTTCTGCTAGAAACTTTTCTAAAAGCATTGCCCCCTGAAAATTTACTCTAAGGGACTTGCCTTCTCTCCAAAATGAAATTACACAACTTCTCAGGACTTGTATTTGTGGCTTAGCACAAGTCCTTGATAGTCAAGGGCTAAAAGCTGTGAGAAAGTAACCCACTGTTAGAGTCACGTAAAACCCTTGCTTCTGGCACTCCTGAGAAATGGTGTGGCATGCAAGCTTGTTCCAGACCCGCCCTGCCAATGGTCTCCTCCAGATTGTTTTGCAGGTGCTGAGGTTTTGCAGGGTGAGGGAAAACAAGCGCAGTGGGTCGCTGCTGCCGGGAGGGTTTATTTGCTCTGGAGCGTAACCGCTGGTAGCGGTGCTCACCGGCAGGCCCACGCCCCAGCGGCGATGCTCGTGGCAGAAAGCAGCACGTTTCCTTTCTGTTGCTGCCGAACACAATTAGGCTGGGCTCCGAGGAGCACGGAACAGGGACAGGCTGGCACCCAGCGCTACCATCGGCCACAGGGCACAAGGGAGAGAGGTCGCCCGCGCGCGGAGGCACGCTGGGGCTGAGCCGCCCCCTGGATAGTGCTGAGGGCTTGAGCGGTGCCGGGGGAGGTGGAGCGGGCAGCTCTGCCGAAGCACCGGCTTGCAAGCGTTTTGTATAAGAAAGCAGTTCCTCTGCTTTTAAAACTCACCAGCCAAGTGGCAAAGTCCATCCTCGGTGTCTGCTGGTCCCAACAGGGGGCATTTCTTGGCATCAGCCTGCAAGAAGCACGCTGGGGTTACATGAGGGCCGCGAGTGAGCTGCTGCAGCCGCACAGAAAAACATGAGAGGCTCCAGGGAGCAACCAGAGCAAGCCAGACACCTGCTGAAGGACCCCTGGGCCCAGCTGTGACACTGCCTCACTGCCCAACCATGGTGGTGGTGGTGGCGAGGGCTTACGCTGCAGCCAGCCCCCCCCCGACCTGCCCAGCCACTCACAACCCCGGTGCTCCTTTAGGCTGCTGTTTGACCCAGCAAAGTCCCAGCTGGAAACAAGCCGTACAGCCCACCCTTCTCCATCCTCCCCCTGCTGCTGGATATTTCCTCCCCAACTCCTCCAGTGAGGAGGGAGCTTCTGCCTTGGTGGCTTCAGAGCTTGCCAGGATCCTGCCCAAAACTTCCCGGGAGCCTGGGGCTGTTCCGCACACATCCACCTTCGAAGGGCTCTGCCTGCTCTCCTCCCTGCCCCGTGCCCACTGCGCTCCCCCAGGGGCCACCCCCTTGGCGGAGACCTGGGGAAGCGGAGAGGCTGCTTACCTCTGACGGGCACTCGATCAAACTCTCCATGTTGCCAGCATTTAGTGTCTTTGACTAGGCAAGAAAACAAAGACCGCGCGTGAGTAATTTAATGCTACAGTTTAGGATCAGGGCTTTTCAAAGTCACTCTGTTGACAGAGCTGAAGGAAATAAAGACACTCACAGTATTACAGCTGCTTAACACTTTCATTAGGAGTTAACCGGGGGGAGCTCTGGATGCTCTGGTTTCCCTAGGTCCTTTTGTTTGCCTGTTTGCAGAAAAAGGAATGGACAAAGAGCTTTGTAAAACTGCACCCTTCTTTCCTTTCTTCCCTGCAAGCCAGGCTGGCAGTTCAGTATGATCCCGAACTAGGAGATATCCCACCCAGGTCAGTCATAAGGCAGCGCTTCTAAAAGCCCTTCTTTGTGAGGCATCCAGTCCCGTGCTCCGTGCGCCTCTTTATTAAACAATAATAATTTTAAAAAGCCACTTTCCATTTTTAATCCATGCAAAAACTCGATCAAGCAGTGACAGCTGCATGGGGTTGTTGCCAACGTGCAAGCACAAGGCTGAGCGAGCCAGGCAGCCCTGCCTGCGAGCTGCTCTTGGCGGTGGGTGCCTCTGCCCCCCCTTATTTTTGCGTGTGTCCCTGTACAGCTGCGTCTGGAGCACCCCGACACACGGCTTCACCCCGACAGCGCGCGTTTATCCCCGGGCTTTACTCACCCGAGGACTGAGTCCCGCCAGAGCTCCTTCACCTCCCGCGGACTGCCGAGGAAAGGAGAGACGGCATCGCTCCCTGCTGCTCCTAATCCCGTGGACAGACGGAGGCGACTAAACAGTTCTACCCCACGTGTGCTGCCTTATATAGCGCCCGGCAGCAGGTGGAAATTCACAGGCAGGAAGCAGCATCATGGGGCAGGACTGAGATTCTGTGAAATTTCTGCCTTCCTCTTTCCTTTTAGAGGAGCTACTCTTTTTTTTTTTTTTTTTTCCTTAAAGAAGACTAAGAAAAAAAAAAAAAGAAAGACAAGCTTGTAGCTGTTATGCGTGGAAAAGATGAGCCACTTGCCAGGTAAAGGTTCCATCTTGCATCACGATGGCGAGGCGGGATGTGCAGGGGGGCTGCACTGGGGGCAGCTGCTCGCCGCTAAAGGGCAGCGGGTGCCGTCGGCTCTTTGACCGCCCGGAGACCTGGGATTCTGTAGCGAGAAGAGGCGCCGCCAGATCAACTTACGCTTAGAAAGGGGGTGGGACAGCCGAGATTCGGAGAAATGTTTTTGTATATTTTCTTTTTGCAAAACTAATGGCAACGCTTTAATGCCTGAAAGCAAATGTAGGCACTCACTTTGCAAGTGCCAACTGGTTCTTGAGTATCCAAGGACCGGGCAGGCTGGAAATGGATTATCTGATGAAGTGACATGGGGTGGTGAGGTTCTCGTGGCTGAAGACGAGTGAAGTTTAAAGAATAAACTGACTGAAAAGGAGAACACTCCAATTTTATAATGCTACTCTATTTCTGTAGAAGGGATGTTATGTAATAATACAATAATGTATAACAATATGTTATTTTAAAAAAATCAAATAAAATATTTCTTAATTAGAACGATGTGTATGTGTCCACATAATAAGAGATTAATTCAAACAAAGAGTTCAAGAAAAGCCAGGAGGAATCCACCTCTTCTCTCCCTGTACTTCTCGGGGTCTGATACTGACGCCCTCCAGCCTGGGCACTTCACTTCCCTACTGCAGTTTAGCCATCAGGGACAGGGACATGATGACAGCAGGACTTACTTCACGGGGCCATCATCAGTGAACTGCAGGAGTGAGCTCTGCTGATTCACCGACACAGGCAAATTGTGATGCTCCATTCTGGGTACCAGTCTGTTCCTCTAATGAAGCAGAGGGGCTGGAGCCGGGCATCAAAGGGCTGGGAGTATTTCAGCAGCAGATTTAGCAGGGAAGGAGGCGTGTGGAACTGTGGTCTCTCTGCTGCTTCCTCCAGAGGATGCTCTGCCTTATGTCTGCCGGGGCTGAGGCTTTGTCGTAGCACGTTACGGCTACATCCGCAGCTGAATTTGCCCCGCGAGCCACTCTTTGCATAACCACATCAGATCCGTCCCGTGGACTATTGAGCCAGGTACGTCTATGTGAAGCAGACAGCTGGTCTCAGCTCGCTTCTGCTTGGCAGAAATCCAGAGAACAAAATTCACCTTTGGTTACACAGAGATGCATCCAGGAAAAGGAAAGCTACGCTGGTTTGGTGGGGACGGAGGCGGTGGGGCTGACCTGTCAAGTCCTCTGGGGGTCATAATTTCTGTGCTTCTGTAGGTACACCCTTCTGTAGTCTTGTTTAGGGATAAAACTTAGATGAGTCAAAAACAATTAGTCTACAGACCTGTGTATTTAGCATCGATTGTTTAGTTACTGCTCTGACTGATTTTTTGTTAATTAAGAATCCCATTAAGTGTGAAAGCACATATGTCATTTCCCTACTAAATCCCGTGGGTTGATTTACATCCTTAGAAAAATATTGCCATCCCGCACAGCGTCCTCCTGAGCATCTCAAAGAGTCATAGAAAGGTTTCATAGATTTCTTCCGAGGCTCCGCGGCAGCTGCAGCACCCCTGCTGACAGTCCCGGTGGGACTTCTTGCGACAAGGAGCATCTATATTTTAGTATGTGTCTGGTAGGTGTGTGTCTGAATGTTTCCGTGTGCTAAGCATCTAGGAGGGACAGGGGACCTCTGTCATTCAGTTCTGCCTTGCCCTCACTTCCAGCGGCGCGTGCAGACCCATTTCTGAGCTCGATCGTGGCTAAGACACGGGGTTTGATCTGGAAAACGTGTGACTGGTGAAGAAAATGCGAGCTGAATGGGAGGTGATTAGCTGGGCCAGAAGCTTAGATTACAAATAGGACACAGCTGTACACAGGGCATAATGCTCTGAATTTCCCAGAGGAGAGCTACGGTAATGAGGGGTGTATTGATAGCACGTACCAGGCTGCCAGTTAGCACGCTCTGCTGTATCTCTGTCTAATTAGTTCCCATTTATTAACAGTTTGGGGGATATAATGGCCATTGCACGTGGAAGGTATGTGTGTAGGCCTGCCTGTACATATGGAAAATGTTTGCTTGTTTGTTTTTTCACCCTCATGATTTCATTTGTTTTTTATAGCTCTCGTATGCCGTGCATCACAAACACCTAACTTGTGCCAGAAGGACTTTAAAGCAGCTTATTTCACTGCAAACAAGCATGGCCCATCCGAACTGCAGGCATCCTGAAAAGCCATCGTTCGGTAGAGTAACCCTACAGAGCTGGAGCTGCCTGTAGGTGATGTTTTTTCTCCCAGGCAATCCCTAGGTGAATGCAGTCCTCCCCAGAGACAAAAGGCACATTGGCACGAGTGTCAGGACGTGGGGCAGGGGGATTTACAAGGGTTTTGAGGGACTAGCCCATGTACGAGCTGTTCCCTTCCTGCAAATCAGAGCAGAGCAGCTGACCCCAGGTAAATCCAGGCCTCTCGGGACTGCATTTGCTCCTCAGGGTGTGAAGCATTTTCCTCATAGATTTCCTCATTCCCCAGGGCACCAGATCGATGCCTCTGCTTCCCACCACGCCCAGGCATCCCCTTGTCCCTCCCAGGGTATGGCTGCTCTTGTGGACCGCTCCCAAGCACTTTGTCCAGCCAGCTTTTGGAGACAGGGTTTATACATTGCTTAGTGCCAACACAGACCAAACGGTGAGTAAATCTTTCCAACTGCAATCAAACCAGACGTGTTCTCTCTCTGCAACAACTCCACACTGTGGCTTGGTGAAAGAACCCGGTGCTGTAGCAAAGAAGAGGCAGCATCAGCTGGGAGAAGGAAGGAATGAAGAGCTGATGGTAAACAAAAGAACAAAGACACAAGTAATCTGCTGCGGCTGGGAAATGTCTGTTTTTCTTCTCTCCTTATCAAACCACAGATGGGAAAATCCCAGCCGTAGCTCACTTTTGTTTGTTTCAGCACCACAGCAGCGCATGTTTGACACGACGGCTCTGAGAAATGGGGGAGCGTGTGAACAAATCCTGAAACCCGCCGTTGCCTTGCCGTCTCTCCAGCAAGGAAGCAGCAGAAGCGTAGCTGTGAGAAGCTCACAAGATGCGCCTGGAGCACTGCCTCGTTCAAGCCCGTATATAATCCCGCAGAAAGAGCCAAGTTCAGCACCAGCGCCTCTCAGTACAGAAAACCGATTGTGTTCCAGCTTCAGCTTCACTGGCACAATTGCAGTCTCCCAAGGGAACAGTGGGAACATTTACCAAAATAAGGAAAGCAATTATGCCGAAGTCAGAGTTGTTGTTGTTTTTTTTTTTTTTTTTTTTTTTTTCTTTTGTTTTTCTCCTTTTTTCTTTTCCCTTTTATTCCGGGGAGGGGAGGGAGGGGGATGAAAGCTCTGCATGATCCGTCCACGAAGTCAGAGAACAGAGTGTGAGGACTGCGGGGAATGGGGCATGTTTCTGTGTGTCTTCTGAATGCAGCTGTCGTTTCTTACCTCTCTCCAGAGTGTGTTGCCTGTATCCCATAGGCACAGTCCAAGGTTTGGTCACTGGAAAGAGGGTGGGCTGAGCTCTTATCAGACCAGTCCCTACCCTCTGCCAGTAACAGTTCAAAGCCAGACCCATGAAGCCAGATGATGCTGAATTCTTACAGTTTTAGTCATGTGGGACCTGGGTTCATGCTACCCCTGCTTTTGGAAAGTGAAACCCACTGTCATTTTTTCCCAGATCTGTTATTTTTATCTTTAATCAGATATCAGGGTTAGACTGCAATGTGGGTGCACCACCCTTCTGTATGCTGGGTTACTACTGCACAGGAAGGAGTTACAGAACAAAAATAATGCTGTAGCTACAGTCTGGGGAGCTTTCTGTGCCCTTCCCATGACACTCATTGTTTGTTTGCCCTTGTTTTGCAGGATGGTTTGTTTGATCTTTCATGGGTGCTCCCTCCTCCCCCAAGAATATGTTGGCAGCCATCAAGATTTCTGTAAGTCATCAGCTGACTATTTCCACTAGGTGGTTTTTAGGTGTGGAGAACTAGTGGATGCATATCATTTCTTAAAGGGTTTCTGCTGGTGTTCAGCTTGTTGGCATATGTCAAGAGGCATTTGAGAGCCGCTCATTCCTTGGGCTGCCCGAGGTGGCCAGCACAAAGGCCTCCATGAATTTAGGTTGCCCATTATTTGTGACTAAGCAGATGCAGATCTCAGCACTTGCTCACTTACAATAAACAACAACAACAACAACAACAACAAAAACCATAGAGAATATTTGAGACTACGTTTCAATTCAATTCTCTTTGAGGTTTCTGGTTGAAGGTACTCAAAAAGGATCAAAAGTGAGAAGCTTCTCATTTTGTTGGTGGCAGTGCCATTCCAGCAGGTTTCTGACTTATTTGGCTTCTTTCTGTTGTCCATTCATGAATCAGAAACTTATGGTGCTATTCTGCCAGGTTCATTTGCTCTCAGAAATAGATTTTACTTCTTGCTGAAACCAGAGAGGTGTGAACCTTGAGTTTACTTTTCAGGATTAATGCAAGTGTGTCCTTTTAGATTTTGGTTGACACAGACTTGTATCTCTCCTGCCTCTGCACCTTGTGTTTTTCTTTGAATTTCAGCACCAAATCAATCTCAAATATCAAAATGAGAATCGGTGGAAACAAGAGAGGACCTGGATTTCACACTGATCTCCAACTTGCAGATTTTCAGGTGTAAGTTATCTTACTTTCACACACATACACACACACAAAACAAATCATCTGCTGGCTGCCAGTGGCTTAGGAACCAGTCCAGAATAAAACTAAGAAAACTTGTCCTGAGTGTAATTTGGGGATTCTTTGTATACGCATCACACAGATACAAAGCTAGAGAAGAAAACCAGGCTCAGGAGCAGCAAGACCTCCCAGATCCAGTGCTAGCATGGGAGCTGCTCCAGGCACAGAAACTGCCCATTGCCTTGAACACAGCTGTCCCTGGATGCTCCCAGGAGGAATAACCAAAAGCAGCTGGAATTTCATCTCCAGCTGGGTTTCTCTGAGCCCTGGTGGTATGACAGAATATTCCCAACCTCTTCGTCATAACGATGCCCTCGTGAGAACGTTGTTCCTGTGTTGTACCTGCTTCCTAGGTAATAGGCAGAAATGCCAGGAACCAGATCCTCATCGCCACTAAACGAACCATGAATGGAAACATTTACGACCCCACATCTGGACTCGATCCTCCAGGCAAATGCAACATCAGGCAAGGTAAAGCTTTTCAAGCGTTTCTTTGCTGGCTGGAATCAAACTCCCCCGAGTACACTTGGTCCTGTACTTGGGAGCCTTATTTGCTGTCATGCCCTCTGTCCTTGTGTATGCACATCCACACACAGCAAAATAAAATGTTCTTCATGAATTTTTGGCCGCCCATCAAAATCAAGATGATAAATCCGAAGCAAACATCTCCATATTAGCTGGTGATAAATCCAAGGCAAACATCTCCATATTAGCTGGTGACTGCCATTTTGTTGCTACTAGCAACAGCTGCTGTGTTGCTGCTTTTTATAAACACTCCGTTTTTGTATTGCTGGCCCACTTTGAAGCGGGACGACCTTATGAGGATCTCATGAAGCGAGTGCCTCGCCTGGCGTGGGCTCTGGCTCCTACCACAGGGCACCAGGAGGTCCCTGGGCACAGGGGACTTGCTCTGCAGAAGGGATGTGGGGAGGATGGAGGTGCCCCAAACCACAGCAGGCCGGCATCAGGCACCAGCACTGACCAGCAGAACCGTGCGGAGACAGGGCAGCCAGATCCCAGTCCCTGCATCTGCAAAAGCACAGGTGATCTTTAGGCTGGGAACAAGAGAGGATTCCCTAACATCCAGAGCAAGCAGGGTCTGGGATTGCCTTCTAGTGAGAGCAAAGCAGGGCTGCAGGAAAGTCTTCTGCGAGGAGTTCAGCTGTATTGACTCGTTGCTCAAGAGGGTTCAGCCTGACAGCCAGGCTGCATCCCTGAAAGCTGGCTTTTAATTACTGCTGCTGCCACTCAGACCAGGTGCTGTTATGTCTGTATTTGCTTATTCCACTCTGTGTGCCTGCTCTGAACCCTGCCTTTGCTTTCAGATCTGCAGTCTCTGCAGAGATGACAGTAAGGAGTATGTAGAGAAGGCAACTACTTGCCACCTTGTCCATTTGCCAGCTCAGTGGTGGCTGAGATTTGAATGGAAGATTTTTTTTCTCCCTTTCCACTTCCTTTTAAAGGCTTGTTTGAGCTTTACCTTTTCACCCATTTATCAGATTAACATGTTTCTTTGGGATTTTTCACTCTGAAAACAATCCCTTCATCTGGTCTTACAGTCATGAACTACCTTATTTAGTATTAGCAAGAAAGTTTGCAATGGGGATGACATATCTTTTACCAGAGCAACTGATATAGGTACAAAGCCCTTTCCCAGGTCTGAAAAGAAGTACCTATTTGTCTTCAATCTAAAGACAAGTTGAGAATAAAAGCTCTGAAATTTACTAGAAACAAGATAGTTAATCCCTTTCCAAAGACATTGAACCCTCTTACCTTTACACACCGTCAGACATCAAGATACTAAGCCAGAAAGATGCACAGTCCAGCAACTGCTGTTGTATTTCTGATGGCAAAAGACCACATTGTTTCAGTGTTAGAAGACCTCGTGCAACACAGTGAACTGATCGTGTCTTTGTGCAGCTTAATAGAATAATATCCAGAAAGTGAAAATGAACACCCACTATTCCATAAGTCATGCCACACCTAAGATGCTGTTACATGTGTAAGGTGGTCTGTCTTCCACTCGGTAGGTCACAAGTCAAAGTGCTATTCTTGCTGCAGTACACACAGATGCCCAGAGTGTATCTTTCAAGCACAACACCCTGAAATTATGATAGCTGTGAGTTAGTCATCTCCAATGCTATACTCAGCTAAAGCATTTGCTAAACTCAGGCACTGAAACGCAACATATCACTGTAATTGACTCCTGTCTGTGCTATTTTAAGAGAGCCAGATGTGCTAGAAGAGGCGTTTCGGAGGCCTGTGTTATGTCCCAGCAGTTGTCTCTTCCCTGCAACATTTCTGTTTACTTCCAGAACTGCACATTCCCAGAGTTTTCTGTGGATGAGAGTGTGCTGCCGTGTAAACCTGTCATAGCTGTGAGGCTGGCACGAATAAGCAACACAGATAATATTTCTCTACTGACCTTAAAGAAAGATCCTAAAGAATGACACAGGCAAGAAAACAAGTAGTTACTATGATACTTAAACAGGCTTACCCGTGAAACAAATAGTTCAGTAATACCCCAGTTACAGATTTTTTAGTCCAGCTAAAAGCTGTAATTGCATCTGTGCATTGGGATCCTGTGACTTAACTCTAGGAGATGCTTTGTTTTGCCCTTGAATTTTTCACACAATATTTGAATCAGAGCTTGCCTTCTTTCTGCCTCAGTTTCTCTTAAATAACATGCAGCAGAAAGTAAAAGGTCACTGTACAGTGTAGGATGCTTTGATATCTACCGGTGAAAAGTGGTGCATACTGGAGAACCTGGTAAAGAGTCTGGAAGCTGTTGCCCTTTCTGCTTCCTATGTGCCACATAGCAAAGAGAAGACCTTCATTTTAACCTTATTGAGAAATCCTTGACAAATGGAAGCATTTTAAATGCATCATCTGTGAGGACGGTATGGTACTTTCTAGGCATTACTTGTGTCCCTTAAGGTCTCTGCAGTTCTACTTACCACATCGAAACCTGATGTGAAACCTTCTAGCCAGATCAAACGGTCACTTATTTTAAGCACGCAGCTTACTGTCAGGAGGAAATACAACAATGTCGCAATTAAATGACCATTCAATATTGTAACAGACCTAACCATTTTATCTAGATTCTGGAGGTAACTCCCCTGCTTTTTCCTGCTGTTTGGTTTGGGACCTTATGTCAAAATCTTTATCTTCAAACAAACAAAACTTTTACGAGAGTTAGCTGGATTTTGTCCTTTCTATGCTTTTAATCTCAGGCTCCCAGTTTCACAGGCAACAGTTATGTGACTCCACTTCTTTTCCAGCTGTTCTTTTACCCGCTACCACCCCCAGTAAGTTTTAGTATCTGGGTTAATTTCAGTCTCAACAGGCAAGTGAGCTACTCTTCTCCAAGGCAATGAATTTCCTACAAACATTTTGGAAGTTAGTGCCTGGTGTGTAGAAAAAAGATGTGTTTTTTGTTAGTTAGTTTGTTTGTTTTGTTGTTGTTGTTGTTGTTGTTTTTCACTGAGAAAAAGGCATTAAACTGCTAAATCAGCATATTTATCATGGCCACTCAGTTGCTGTGCCTGTAGCTGTGATGAGTCTGATGGCATCTGATCATAGGGGAGGTGAAGGGCTTTGCAGAGAGATGGGTCAGGCACAAAGGACGTGAGTCTACAGAAAACAAGATACCATTGGTTCCATTGCTGTGTTCAAGTTTTGAGCTGCAAAAATGAGGAAACTGAGCATGGAAGGTGGTTAGATGGACAGCCCATTTTATCTATCAACAAGGCATGTGCCAAGGTGTGCCTCTGTCAACAGATAGGGGTCTGAAGGTCTGCCAGAATGCACAAGAACGTGTCATATATTCAACATACAAGAAGGGCTGAAGGTAAAAGGTATCTGCTGATTTTTATAAATGTCATATTTGATCTTCTAAAAACAAACAAAAAACTCATTGGGATAATGACTGGAAGGATGTGTATGTGGAGGTAGACATGCTAATCTAGATCCTAATGATTGGTCAGAGAACATCCCCTTTCACAGACTGTGACACTGGTAGTGCAGACACCGAGACAGTGGCTCATGTTGTATCAAAGCCCTTGATTCAGTTCATCACTATACAGCAGTGAGCACACACGAGTGCTTAGCTGAACAGGCTGAGCTGAGTGTGAACATCTGGTCCCACGACAGAAATCACTTCTTTAGCCTTGTCACTAATACATTTTTCTGTTCTTCTACTGCCATCACTAACAAATAAAAATCAATGGGATTGGGGCTTGTTGATCACTTCAGAGCTTGAAATTCCCTTTTTTGATTGTCAGTATAGTGAGGTACCTGCAAGGCAGGCCCATTTCATACCCCAAAGATCACTTATTTTTAACAGTGGGAGAAGAATCCAATAATCCATGTAATGGAAACAGTATCATTTCTTTCACTAAAGTCAGATTTTTACTTAGCTTACCTGAGAGAATTTCGGCTAGGATTTGGCCAGTATTCTGTGTAGATAAAGTGATTTTAAAGAAACTAAGAAAAAAAAAAAAAGATGTCTGTAGTTTCTGGCTTGGTTTCTAGATGCTGAATTATGTTGTATAGATTGAAAAAAAATCATCAACTTGGAAATAATTGCTTAAGTTCTTACACAGTGGTAATCCTCTAGAAAGGAAATTACAGTCAGACACAGTGTTTTTTTTTCTCTTCCTTCTCTTTTTCTTTCTTCTTTATTATTGCTTAGCTGATCCTAGCTGCTAGTTCCCCAAAATGCAATTTGCTTGGTTCTCTTTTTCCCAAAATGAAAGATACCACAAGTTGTCTACATTTGGAAGTTTTGCAGAATTAATTCTCCCGCCAAAAAATACCTTCCCTCACAGTGGTTTGTGCTGCTGTTTCTGTATGGGTGCAGGTACAACCGAAAAAGTCCTGACCCCTGCACTCTTGGTCCCTATGCAACCCAGATAAAAAAGTGCCACCATTATGATGTAGGTAGTGGTCAAAATTAATTTTAAACGGGGAAAAGAGACAGTAAAAATGGGGAAAAATCCATAAATTTATTGTCAGGTTGTGCCCTTATGATAGGACACCCATAAAAGCCTTCTGTCTTGATATATTCTTGATATATTCTCGATATATTCTCGATATATTATTTTTAGCAAAATTTTCTGTCCTCAGAATGGGTGATTTCCATCAGAAACTACTGACTCTTTCACAACGATACACATGTGAGGGTTCTACCCTATACAGCCAAGGTGCCACCCAAATATCTGTTCCTTAGAAGAGAAGAGGGGATGGAAACAGTATTTACTGAAATGGGATCTTATCTCCTTTGCCATGCCCTCTGCACCATTTCAGCAGGAGGAGGCTGGAGCTGGCTTTGGCAGCCTCGGGCAGCGTTGCGTGGGGGAGTTACCCCTGAGGGCTCTGGTGGGGAAGTGGAGCCAAGGACCAGATCCTCAAAATATTTGGGGACATATCTCCTTTTTGATCACTTAAGCACCTCAGTTTTAAATAGGAGTTGGGAACTTAATTGTCTGGACAGATTTCTTACTTTCGAAACTCTGCCTTAGAATAACATAGAGGGCACAGTGAGATGCTTCCCCTCGCGTAGCTTCCTCTAGCATAAGTGGAGACTGCATCATTGAGATCTTAGTCATGTCTCTAGCACGGTGCCATGCTGTATTGACTTTTACCATGTTAATTATCTTGTGCACAAGCAGAAGACCTTCCTTCTACACAAACCTGGTGTAGTGATATGCATGTTCACAGGAAATTGAGCAATGTACCATTTACTTCAATAAGCAGTGTTGCAATACAAAGAGCAAAATATGAATCCTGCTAAAGATTCACAGGAATTCAGGAGGTGTTTTGATCTGCCCCTAAAACATACAACAATAACAGAAATGTAGAGAAAAAGATGAACCAATATTATCTGACGATGCCTAACAGCACTTGTACATGTCATAGTTGTGCCATAGACTCCCCAGTCATCGCAGGGCTTCACCCCACTGTTACTGTCTAACCCGATTACTATTCACCAGCTGTCCCATGGGAAGGGGAGTGTGCACTCACACTCTCTGAACGCCTCAGGGAATGCATGCACTTCAGCATCAGAGCGGCTAATAACAAATCTCCAAAGTACCCTCTGAATGTAACCCTCTTTAAAAGGGGCCTAAAGATGTTTTCAGGGGGAATTGATTGGGATCTGTGTTTTTACTGTGTGCAAATCTTACAGTCTTCCATCTGAGGGACCCACAAACCTTCTCAGTGTCTTTTCCGTCAAGCATATGGAAAGCTACAAGTGATAGGAACATCTTCACATTATTTTCTTAAAGACAATTCAGCTTCTGGGGAGGTACCAAGTACCCAACATTACCAAAGATCTTCCCAAGCTTGGGCTGCCTTGGAAACACTTTGTTAGCCTGTCCAAATAACAACTAAATGCAGGAACCTTTAAGGCCAAGCTCACGTCAGCCACTGTGCTGAGAGCTTTCTGAGCATATCTGAGAGCTGTCAGAACAGCCCCAACAGAGCAGGGAGGAGGGAGATGGCTCGGTCAGCTGGACAGCTTCCACCTGTACTCAGGCACATAATGCCACGAGGCAGGGAGGCAGCAACTGACAGAGATGCTGGGTGAGGAGCTGGCTGTCTTCTTCTTCTTTTTTTTTTTTTTTTTTGATGTGACCCTTGCAATGATGAAAGGTTCAAGTGTCTCAGCTGGTGTATAATGGGAGGGTTTGTGACAAGGGCATTTGGATGACATCTTCAGGGAGATACCAAATAGTTATTAGAAGAGAAAAATAATCCTTTAATACCTCTGCAAATAAGATATTCTTCTCTTTTTCTCTCCTTTTCTCTTTTCAGATCATGGTCTGAGGTTAAATGGAGTAAGAAAATAAGATGCTAGTGAAAATTAGATATAATGATGTGCAGCTTTCTAACTCAGGCTCACAGACATTGAAAGCTGAAGTAAAAGGATGCATGTATCTGCAAAACAAAGTAATAAAGACGTCTTTGGTTTCTTACTAGTAAAGACCTGGGAGATTACATTGAAGATGGAAAGTGATTTTGGCTGCTGAGTCAAACTGGGAAGCATCTACTTTCTGGCTGCCTGGGCAAACCTATGTTAGCTGTCCTGTCTCCATGAGTTCTGATAATGCCTCCATTATATGATTGCATATCTCTTTTTTTTTTTTTCTTTTTTTTTTTCATAAGATCCCTGTCACGTTCTGTATTTGAAATGAATGTATGATGAGTTGGCTTAAAATAAATACAAATACTATTAGTACCCTTCTTAGCTCAGAACTTTTGAATACATCTCATTGCAACCCATGAGATGCTTTCTAACACATCTTTATTCGTGCTTTCAGATATGCAGCTATCACATTGTTTGCTGTGATTAGTTTTCCCTTCCACACTGTTCAACTTCTCTTGTCTGTGGCCCATCCAGACTGATTTTTTTTTTCCTGGAAATGGATTCCCCACTAGACTTACTGTTTCCCTCATGATTTCCTGGAACAAGTTTCACAAGAGGGGCAGTAAGGCAGTTACTTCCTCAGTTTGTGGAGATATTTATCTCAACGGCTCACTGTAGTAACATCCATTAGCTGACATCACAGAGGATGATGTTGCAATTAAAAATCCACCCAGTGAATTTAACTTTCATTTTACTAGTTTGAAGCAAAAGACGGGGAAGTGGCCCAACAGTGGTTATTCTGGGACTGGCATTTTCTCTCCAGCCTAGTTTCCCCACTGTTGTTTATTTGAGTGCAGCTCTTAAATCTGCCCTATCTGTTTCTTGGGAAATACCTTGCAAGATTGGAGTTTTGTCTGATCTGAATAGAATTTTCTTCTGAAAAATGTTACAACTCAGAAACTTTTCATGGGGTAGGTAAAGTGTTCCCCAACCAATGCTTCCTCCCATATCTGACAGGATTGGGAATTCCTCACTGAACAGGGGCCAAAGAGGCCACAGAGAATTAATTGGGCTTGGATGTCAGTCACCAAGTGCTAGCAAATCTAAATCGCTTCAGCTCTGAGCATAGGCGTAGGTTTCTCATCGAGCACTGATCTATACAAGTTGTATAGATCCCATTTATTGGTGAGCTCTGTCATGTTGTCTAGATTTTATGCAGGGCATACAGTTCTTCTAGAGCTGTCACAGCCTGAAATTCAAGAAGATTGGATGGCTAAGAGGAATGTTGCTGACTGGGATTTAACTGGTTTTAGACAACTCCTAAGTGAAAGCAAATACGTGGTTTTCTGTGACCAAGACTGACCACTTTCCATTTGTTGTGGAGTAAACAGAAGATGCACCCTGCACATCTGCCCTTCTTGTTCCAGTTGCCTACACATGCACGTCTCTTTGCCTACCCCACCTGCAAACTTGGCCTTGTTGTGATGCTTCACACTTGCTGCATGAGCTGTTTACAAAGGGGAGAAGATCAATTCAGAATAATGTGATCACAGTCTAAATAAAATTGTTGCCTCTACTTTCACTTCCCACATTCTGACACCAGCCTGAGATAGCCCTGACAGGATGGTAGATAAACACTATGCCATACAATCCAGTACAATGGTGCAAAATAACTCAAAAATTTACCAGAAAGCAACAATAAAGCAGCTGATGAGCCAGAGAAGGACAAGAGAACTGCAACATTTGAAGTTGAATAGCCCCTGCTCTTCACATCTGTGCACTGCCATCTCACTGCACAAAACCTGTACCTCACCAGGACCCAGCATATGCTTCAGGCAGAAAGTTATGTCACATCTGCAGAGAGGAGCGTCAGGGACTTACTTCTAGGTCACCCTCTTAGGGCAGCCTTCTATTGGAGGATGATTTTATTGAGGCAGAGCCTTGGGAATGGAGGCCCAGAGTCTTAGGTGGTGGAAACCAGCAGCAGTTGGTGCTATGAAGACAGGCTGGCTGGCTCTTCCATGGTTTTTGACTTATGGCACATCTCTGTTTTTTCCCTCCAGCTGCCATTTGCACTAGCATTGGTATCCCAACACTGAAATCACAGAAGCATGAGACTTACATACTTCCATTCTTGGCATGACGATTATAATCAACTTTGT
This sequence comes from Heteronetta atricapilla, assembly GCA_011075105.1. Lineage (NCBI taxonomy): Eukaryota > Metazoa > Chordata > Aves > Anseriformes > Anatidae > Heteronetta > Heteronetta atricapilla. The sequence continues at coordinate 55,061,033 of CM021733.1, read as the reverse complement.
GTGTGGCAAAACTAACTGTTTGCTGAAGGAATGCAGACTGAACTTCTTGCTCAAGGTGCTGTTCAAACAATAGCACAAAATAACAGCTCTCACCCAAATAGGATGCAAAGTCTGAGATTGCTTGTGGACACAGCCACTCTCAGCCCTTGACAAAATGGGGTGTCATAGGGATCCAAAGAGACCTGATGTGCCAGTGCAAAAGGTAATGGGCATAACACGTATCGGGTATTTCCTCTGTCTAAGCTGATACATCTACATCCAAGTTAGACAGCTAGACTTTCCCCTTAATCCAGAGAAAAGCAAGCCATGTCTCCTAAGGTAGGAAGCTATGTCAGATCAGAGGGTTTCTGCAGCTGAAGCTGGCTTTTTCTTCCCATTTACTACAAAGGGTCTTGCACCATAGGCTCAGATGCTGACTATTTCCAACAGCACCCTACATGGGTGGTACACATATAGTACTCAGAGTAGCATACACAGCATAGATGGCAGCATGCTTTCTTCAGTCTAAGAGGAAAACTGGAGTAAGCCTATCTTTCAAATGAAGAAATAAAGTGGATGTGAATGAAGTCTTCATCTTGCTTTTCTCTATAGAAAGAGCTTCTTTCAGTTCCTGATAAAGGACATTCTCCTTGTGCAGCTTTAGTGAAATAGCACAACCATTTTCCTTCCACCTTAACTTTAACTTCTTAAACTGTTCTCTTCAGCAGTAGCTCTCACTCTCTTCTTTTATGCACCAAGATACATTTCATTTACTCACCAATTCCACTTTGGTGGAACTGGTCTGTACTGCTCATGCCTCCTTTATGACAAAGGAAGCATGGGATTCCCAAGACTTGTTTAGGTTGCTTTTTTGTCTTGGTGGTGGTGGGTGCTTTTTTTTCTGTTTGTTTGTTTTGTTTTGTTTTGTTTTTCCTGAAAACTTAATAATACCTGCTTAAGAATAAAATAATGGTAAATCTGTAGCTGAGCTGCTGTCTATCTACCTTTTACTCCTGGAAACCATTGGAGTGGGCCAAGGGAAAATGATGAGTGCAATAGTGTGAACTTCCCCTCCTTTGGAAAAGCCTGTACTTCATCTGGTCTTGAGCCTGTGCTGGTACCTTACAAAGGCCACATCCATCAGTAACCCACTGTGTTGGACTTGCAGGTTGAAAGGCAGTGCACATCGAGTGGCCTGGCACGGACATGCATCTCAGCAGGTGGGTGTAACATCCAACACTCAGCTGTCCTAAGCCAGTCTCTCCCAGGCCTCTGTGGCTCGGTGGACTCCTTATTTTCTCCAGTGCTCAGCCTAGCATCAACGCCTGTCGCAACTCACTTGAAAGAGTGCTGAAAGGGCTGTGTTGTGCTCCCGGTCACTGAAACAAGAAGAAGGAGAGGAGATGGCACCCTTCTCTTTCTTATCCCTACCCCTTACTACCCATGGTTGGTCCCTGGATCCCACCGAAGAGCAGTCCCAGTGGGAACCCCTTGGGAATGGTCCTGCAGCTGCAAGCAGCTGGGGGCCCACTCAGCCCTGACATCTGTCTTCAGTGACAGCTGTAAGAAAGCATCTTTCCTCTCTGGGCAAGGTGTTTGTGTCAAGAGTAATCCCCTTGTTTGGGCCTTCACCTATCTCTTTCTTTAACCTTCCCAAGGACACTTGAGAATCGGGGGTTGAGAATACTTAATGCTACAAAAAGGGGAAGACAACCTTCCTCAAGGGCCATGGCAGCAGGTCTGCTGACTAATGTTTCCGACAGGCACATCAGAGAGATTTTCTCTGTAAAGCTGTTTCACGTGACTGGGAGCATCATATGATCTGTGGCAGCCGGTTGGTGTCTTGCTTCACTACTTGGTGGCTTATTGTGCAAACATTAAAGTTTGCTACAACTTAGTTATGCCTGGTTTCTTTTAAATGTCTGGTTTCTTTTAAATGAGCTCTTCATTTTGTCACCTGTAAAATGGCTCAGCTTGGCTTGTGCTATTTGTTTGAAAACAACTTTGTGACTTTTGCTGTTTGAGAAACTTGCCGAATCCCTGCCCATTCCCATGACCAGCATTCTCCATTTACTTGTACGCATTGAGCATCATGCATCATCCTCACAGCAGCTGGAGCAGGGTTTACCAGATTTATTCCAGCAAGGGCCAGGCTTACTTGCGCAGTGTTAGGCCTGGACAAAATTACAGCCGGAGATCAACTTCACTACAACTTGTTTATACTGGGGAATTTGAGGTATCACTGCCTGAGTCCATGCCAGCAGCTGGCAGCATTCAGGAAAGGCCTGGGGAGCCCCCATGAGCCTAGGGCAGTGTTTGCTACTTGTTGTTCTTGTTCACTCAGGCAGGGTCAGCTGCCAGCTTTACATCGCGTGTCGGGGCCGGGAAATACTAGCATGAGTGCAGTCAGAAATGTATTCTAGCAGACTACTTAGTCAATATTTACAAATCACAGTGATATGTGAAAAAGCCAGAGGTGGATTTTCAGACTAGCTGGGATCTCAGAGAAAAACCTACAGTTCCCAAATTCATGCTTCAGCAAATGGCTTTGAGTCAGCCCAAGCTGAAGCAAAATCTCTCTCTCGTGTCCCTGTCAGCACCACCCCTGGCTGATTTTTTTTCACTCCTGTGGTGTTACTTTCACAAATGACTTTAAGCCTTTGCAGACCTTCAGAAATCAGAATACACATGAGAAATTCTGAAAACCTGTATTTGTCAGCCCAGATACAAACAACTCTTCTGCAGATTACTGCTTACACTTATGCGGGCCGCATCTCAAATACGCTGAGTGTGGTTTGCGTTGAGCAAGCCAAGTCACTGGGGCACTTCCTCCGTCCTGCCATGTTCCTGAGGCGCCTCAGCCTCCCCTTGCTTGACACCCTTGGTTGACTTCAACCTTAGCATAGCAGCACCTCTGCCATCCTCCCTACCTCCAGGACACAAGAGAGATGGAGAAGATGGGCTGTGCAAGGTGAGAAAAAGATGCACACAGGGTGGCCACATTCTTCTCCACATCTCCTCAAATCCTAGCTGATCCCTCGGGCCCTGCCAGCCAGCTCACATACCTCTCTGTGCTTCTTATCTCTGCCATATGAGGCGTTTTAGCATGAAGTTTCAAGACAGACAGCCTTGGAGACAGTCTGGAGAAGATCAGTCAAATAAATATCTCCAGAGTATGAAACTTAGCAGGCCTACATGCCTTTTGCAAGTATTTTCTAACCTAGAAGCAATTGCAGCCAGACCCCAGGCCCCAGGGCCAGGAGGACGGTCAGGGAGCTCTGACTGGTTCTCCAGAACCCCCTGCCCCTCAGCCCATGCACTCTGTGCTGGAAAGGAGATGAAACCAGTGCGTACAGTGATCCCAACCTTGGGAAGGTCTTGCAGGCAGGTCTACCAGATGTCACCGGGTACACAGCCATTTTAGCAGGACACCTTGCCGGCCACGGTTCTGTGCTGATGGTGATAAAGCAGAATGCTGTTTCTGGAGCGCGTAACTGTATTCCACCAAAAAAAAAAAAAAAAAAAAAAAAAAAAAAAAAAGCTATTTTAATACAAAAGCTATTTTATTCCAGCTAATATTTCCAAATCAAACAAGAAAACTTGAATTTGGGGGAGGGTGGCTTAAAACTGAGCTATCTGAGCATTATTATCTCTGTCTCCTATAAAAATTAATCATGTAAGAAAGAAAAAAATACAGGGTCCATCCCATTAAATGCATACTTACATATACAGACATATTTATATATGCAGATTGGCAGCATATATATATGTATATTTTTTTCTACACAGTTTTATCATTTTACTTGGAAGAAAAATACAGACACCCAGGGCAGATTTTCAGACTTCATTTGTAATTCACATCCACAACCATTCTGAGACACACGATGCCCATTTAATGGGACTACCCCAACCTTTCTCCATGCTGATTGGTTTGAGGTGTCCATGGAGCTAATCCCCAAGCAACAGGGTCAAACAACCTGCAGACTTCTGTTCTGTGGACTGATTGTGCGGGTTTGTAGTTCTCTGAACAGCCCACGTAGTCCCATTGCATTGTATTTAAGCCTTAAAGCTACTTAATGATGAGGAAGCCCAAAAGCCTGGGTAGCAGAAGCACCCAACAAGAATGCACACCTTGTGAATGAGGTTAGCATTTGTTCTAGTTCTGAAGGTCTTAGCAGCTCTCTTCTACTTCCTGATTTTAGAAACGGTTTGGGGAACAGCCTTTCTTGTGCTATTCTGGAACTTCTCCTTGTAGTTGCAATTGAAAGTAAGATCTCTGAAGACGTGTGGTGACGGGAAGCCCCTACAGGTGACCACAGCTAACCTCTATATCCAAATAATCACCAACTCGTGGAAGACTTGAATACAGACAAATTTTTTGGTTAAGCCATCTCATGTGGGGGGAAAAAAGTGCCCATAGAACGTAGGTGTGTGCGAGTGAGCAGATCATATCAGACCGGTGAACCACCTAATCCAAGTTTCTACCTTTAGTGGCAACTATCGTTACTTTCTTCAGAAATAGTTGCAATGCTCATGTCTTTACAAATAAACTATTTACTCCAAGACCCTGGTTCATTAACATTATTTTCTCTTGACAAAAGAAGTATAAGAGAAGGCTGAATTAGGTTCTTATTTAATTAGGAACCATTTGCCTAAAAAGAAGGAGTCATAATAACGCTGGCAATCATTTCTGTTTTCCTACTATGTCAGCTTCTGTCCCTGTGCACAAGAGGACAGCGTTCAAAGGACAGATTATTTGTGGAGACGCTGAGTATTTTTCTGGTATTTTTTCTACCCCCAACAGAGAATCAATGAAGAAATGATTGTCTAATCTATTCAATCTGTGACATATACATTGCCCTTTCGCATAAAGTCTTGGTGTCAGGACTCTGCTGTCCTTGTAGGCAGAAGAGCTTCTTCTCTGCCAAAGCCAATTATTTCCATGTCACTCAGTTCTCTCAGTCATATCCAGATAGACACTTATCTTGGTTGTTCTCTGAGGAGCAGCATACAGAAAACAGTCCTTGTGGTGCTAAAAAATGACCAACAAAGTGAGTTAATGGGTTAGACTATTGCTTTATTCCGTTCACATAACATAAGCGAGATGAAAAATGCTTGAACAACCATATAGTCAAAACTATGTGTTTAATTACACAATTTCTTCCTTGAAGGCTCTTTAAAATTCAGCTTTTTAAATGTGTCTTCTACAAGAAGGTAGATGAAAATGTTTCAATTATGGGCATAGCCTATCTTTAAGTTTCAGCTGAGTCCCCATTCACCTTCTTCTGTCAGCCAAGAAGAGGTCAAGAAAAACAAAGACAAAATTTACAACTGTTGACAGTTTTACCAGGAAAAACAAAACAAAACAAAAACAAAAAACACCCCGAAGATCCAGGAAAGACCGTTGCTCCTCCTTGTGCTTCTAAGCAGAAAAAAAGCTCAAAGCCATATCTCAGTATCTCAAAAGTGACATTGCAAATCAATTGTAAGAATTCTGCTTATACGGGGATTTCTGATGGGAAGTTTATCTAATACAATAACTGAAACTTTTTTAATTACCCCAAACAATGGAGACGAAAAACTACATCTAAACAGACTCTGAGAAGAAATTAGATAGGAATACATTTAGATCTTTCTGCTCTTTTTCAGTCAGCTCTCTCTGCCAAGTCACTTCTCAGCAGAAATGAATAGTATTGATGAGAAACACAAGAGCCACTTTGTCCATTAATACAACCAAGGTTGAATCAGGAGGTGTAGCCTCTGTTATTTCCCAGACCTTCAGACCGATAAGTTAAGTTCCCCCTGAGTAATTTGAGAAGTGCAGGCTTGATGAAGAAACGCCAACTTGTTTGAATGTAGGAGGAGAGTGAAAATTCAAGAGCTGTGGTGGGCTAGCTGACCTGTGAGAAGGCTGCATGTTTACCCGTGCAAATAGAAAAGCTTTCCAAGAGTGTTTGCAGTGTCACACCATGGCAGAAATTCTTTCAGAAAAGTTGGTATTTTTTTCTCCCCCCCCAGGATTTAGAGCTTAGCTGATAATTTTACCCCAGCAGAGGGTCTTTCCAAGAATGAAAGCAGATCCTTCCTCCCAAAAAGGAGCAGACAGGCAGAAAGAATGAAAGGGCAGAATGCAGGGAAGCTCTGTAGGAAGCTAAAATCTTCTCCGGGGTGGATAACATGAACACTGAGTGTGCTGCTGTACACTGCTGTGTTGGCAGTGCGTGGGTGGGTGGGAGGCTGTGTGTGTACCCATACATGCACGCATTTAGGCGTTCAACCCACACAACAAAACGCAGCCAGCCAGCTGTTTATAATCATCTCATCCTAAGGCAGGTCTAAAACAAGCTGTAAAAATGGGGATCTCCCTCTATGCACTAGAAAGGGAGCTGGTGTAACCAGCCCAGGTGAAGGTGTCGATGGGGTAAGGCTGGACCTTGTGTGAGATGAGCCCTCTCTGAAAGTCAGGGTCAGCTCTCCCATCTCCTCTTTTTCAGGGAGACACACAGAGTCCCTTTCTCCTGTGCTGCCAGGGAAATAAGCCTGCTTTGGGGTGCATTTACAATATGTGGCACAATTACCTGGACAGGACATAGAAGGAGGATATGATCATTTTTACTAGATGTATATTCTATTCAGACTTCAGAAACACACAAACTGAGCAGATGCAAAGAAAAAAAAATCCCCTAGATACTAGAGAACACTGTACTTAATAACACATGCTGTCTGCTGGGGTTCAGAAAACCTTTCCTTTTATTGCTACAAAAGAGCTGTCCTGGTCCGCTGGGCAAATACTTTGCTGAAAGTCCCTAACCAGCTCTATTTATATACCAGATTACTAGGAATCCAGCTGGCACCTGGCTTGAGTGGCAGCATTTTCTGAATGTTGACCTACACGGCGTGCTAAACTCTTGATGCATTTTTGTGAGGATAAAGGGCTTAAGAAGCATAGCTTCCCTCCATGTGCCTAGCTTCCTTCAATTGCCTCCATCTACAAAGCCTACAAAAACAAACAAACAAACAAAAAATGGGACCCTGAAAGAGCACTTTACCCAGCAGAATCCAGAGGAACATTTATGGGCTGTGAAGCAGATGAAATCTATTTAAAGGTTTGACCTTACTTTACCATGCTGTGGACTCCTTAGTAGGACTGTTAGCAGCCCCCCTCAGACAAAGCCTCGGGAAATTCCCTTTCTGCTTTAAGCATATTCTTGAATGATTACGCTTCAAAGTCCCTTTAAACTAAGCAGAGTTGCTGTTTCTTCCACACCCATTGGTTTGGAAGGGCCTGCTCCCTAGGTAGCATCTGGACTAGAGGGTGTTACGGGGGTCTGAATGGAGAAGTCCCAGTACAAAAGTGGAGTGGGAGGAAGAGAGCTGCCCGTGGCTGAATGTGCAGTGCAAGAGCTGCGGCTGTCAGTGAATGACTTCCTCAAGTGAGCATAGGCTTTCCACAAGTCACCCTTCTGAAATGAATGCTCGCCTTTCACAAATAAAATGGGCACCATCAGATGGCTGATATGAAAGCCAGTGACAGATGCTCAAATGCTAGATGAAGAGTCAATCGACTCTTTTGCTAATGAAAGGTGACTGTGTCAGTGTGTTAAATATAGAGAGACTGCTCTGGGGGTCTGAGGGTGGGTATGCTTGACTGACGCTCATGTTGATATAGTCATTACTATAATTATTATTAACACTGCTTATTATGGCACAGTTCCTGGGGCTCAGCCAAACCAGAGCACCACGACTAACTGGGGACCAGGTCTCTGCGTGGGCAGGCTATAGCCCCAGCACAGCGGGTGCAAGAAGATTTCAGCTTTGAGTGACGTCAGTAATCCTTCTGAAACAAGGATTTTGCTACTGCTTTCCTGGGAAATATCTTCATAACCTAACCAAAACAGCCTCGAGACACCCGCATTAGGCTTTCTGAAGTTTGGTGGGGTGGGGATGAGTGCAGAGGTGTGTCCATTTGTACGGTCTGGGTTTTTGAGCACGGTAGTGACGTTGCAGGTGTGTCTGTGTGACTGCTGCTTCCCCAGGACAGCTTCGTGCTGAGCCCCTGCCAGGTCCAAGGGACGCAAGTGTTCAAGAAAAATTCATATGGTTTGTCTCTTTACAAAATGAAGGGAAGACTAAAACTGCTTTGGAAAGGTCTTTTGCATTGTGGGAAGTTTAACCAAATTAAAAATCCTTTCACTGAAAAAAAATAAGGTTTCCTCAGCTGAAAACCAACCATTTAACATGTAAGCCAACTTCCTGCACCTCTCCCATTTTCACCAAGAAAATCCCCAGCAGCCTCTCAAAAATAGAGATTCTGAGCCAGCTGTTCCTAAGAAATTGGACTCTTTTCATGTTTCTTCCTCAAACCAGCACCAAAAAGACCTGTTTGTTTTGCTTGGTTCATGTCAGTAAAAGCGGAGTGGCAGATTTGCCCAGCTCACCTGTGGTTTGCGCAGCACAGCTCCAAACAGAGCCGGATTTTCGCTTTCGGTTTGGCTCTTAACTCATGAAGATGTTGAACTTTGAGAAATCCCCAAAGACAAAGTCAGGTCGCGGTACTACAATTAGTCAAGTGCAGGATTTTCCCATCCTCTGTTTATAACCGACTGGAGAGTTTCTTGGTTTTTTTTTGTTATTTTTTGAAAAAGCACTTAAGGGAGGGGGTTTCAGGGACTATTTTTAGAGATAAAAATAGAGAAGTATAAGAAGTAAGAAAAAACATTCTGCAATTTGACTTGAAATTTGTGGGACATAATCAGTGTATATATGTTGTTTCATGGAAGTAGGGTTATTGATGTTAGCCAAGGACAGATGGGTTTAGCTCGACACTGGGTTTCTGGACCTGAGAACCAGAGCTTTTTCAGGTACCAACTTTACAATTGCAGGCATGAAAAAGATGTCAGTGGCTGTAGTTAAATACTTCTGCTTATTACCTGTGTGGTTATCTCCATATTTTACTTTTCCCTGCTCGGACAGCTGCCACTTCTCCTAATGCCTGCTTCTGCTAAATGCAAGAGGTCCTCATGGCAGATGTTTTCCCCTTGTGAGTAAATTCACACACATACCCTGAGTCATCTCCTAACCTTCCTTGTTTTATCTGCCTGGGCTGATATCCTTCATATTCTCACTTCAGAGCTTCTTCAAAGCCTGCAGCAGCTTTTATTGGATATTTCTACAGTCTTCCCAAGTTTCCAAGCCCTTTAAAAAGTGCAGACACCAGAGCGTCCACAGTCTTTCAGATCCAATGCTTCAAACACATTTGTGAGCTAAAATTAGTCTCCGTACTTCTGCTCATTGTTTTTTATACACCTGAACATCAGGGTTTTGACACTACAGGACATCACAGTAATTCAGTTTGCTCACAAATCCCTTTTGCACATCCCCATTTCGGACAGGTTCACACGCTGGGGGGGGGGGGAGTCTTTTTGAGGAGACAGAGACCAGGCACCATCAACAGCCCCCTGAGTTCAATAAGGAGCAGTAGGCAGTAAAAGCAGGTAATATTTGCAGGCTGCCCATCCATGGACTGTGGTAAAATCAAAGGAGGCTTCATTGAAAGTGGATATCTTGCTAATAAACAGCTGCAAGAGACTTTAAAATAAGTAGCCTCTCCTTGCTTCCCTTATTTATTAAAGCAAATTAAAGTGAGACTGTGGACAGCCAACACAAAGAGGGTCAAAGCTCTGTGCCACCCCTGGCAAGGCCCGTTTTGTGTTACTGACAGACCTGTAGGCTCTGGGGACCTCTGTGCAGCTTCACACCTGCAGTCTCAGGGAAACCTAAACTGAACTTCTACAGCTGTTGATAAATTTCCTCTATATGAAGGCACAGTGGAGAGAGATGAGCACTGATAGAGATGAGCAATTTTGATCAAGAGCACTTCTAAGAATGAAAGGACTGGCATGCTGTTGATACACAGCAAGGACAGGGATAAGGTGTCTTTTCAGATGTGTTTTCTGGGATCGGGGTGGGTACAAGAGGCTTAGAAAAACAACAGTTTAAGCTATTGCACTGCGAGACCTTTTGCTTGGGCCAGGTGGCTGCAGGACACCTGCTCAACATATAACACTGCCACAATCACCAGATGAAGGGCAGCTCTGGTGATGCTGGGAAATCAGACCCAGCTGCAAAGCCTCAGTGCAAAGTCTGAGTGAATGCAAGGCAGAGGAGGCCTTATGGGATGGTCATAGGCTGTCATCTTCTTACGTGAACCTGGCAATAGCGATGGACTCTGGGAAGAGTGGGAGGCACCTTTCCATCACCCTCCAGTGCCAGGCCACCTCTATGTGGTCACTGCAGAGGAGCTCAGGATCCTGTTTCCATTAAATAATAATAATAATAATAATAATAATAATAATAATAATAATAATAATAATAAAAAGTGCAGGACTACCCACACTATGCCAGGATCCTCAGTTGGCTTGGGTAGTCAACAGACACTTACACTAAAGCAGAAAAAGGCAGCTACTACCTCAAAGAGGTAGGGGGGCGCAAGACTTTCCATTCTGGCACCTGATCCCACAGGTTCACACATGGCTTCATACTGAAGACACTTTTCTGTTTCCTGTTTGCCTTCCACCATTCAGCCCATAGGTATGGCACATCTTTGGAAGCAGAGGCAAGGAGAGCCTCCAGCATGTTGTGAACTGGGCCGAGTCTGCCTCAGGATCCTGCACCTCCCAGTCTGATTTGCAAGAGGTTAAGAAGCACAGCTGGACTTTCTGCCTCATTTATATGTGGTTTCCTTGACAGGTAACACACAAATCTTCAGGGACTTCAAAGAGAGCAGAGTCAGGGCAATATGGTGTGAACTGTGCCTTCAAGGCACATGAAGGTTTGCCCACGTCAGAAAACTGCAGCTTCATTTGGTTGTTCCCCGCCTCACCCACAATTTGCCACATATCTTTCCCCCTGAAGAACAGGTGACAGAGTCATATGCTGCATGAGAGACACAAGCAATACTCCGGTAACACCATCCCCTCATGCAACGAGAGGAGAACACCCACATGTACGGGACATGCTGCTTCCTCCTGGAGCCCCTCTTGCAGAGCAGGCTGTGTGGTCTCCTGGAGCTCAGGGCTGTGGCAAATTTGCAAAGGTTTCGCTGCTTTGGTTGACATTTACTATCAGCCAGTTTGTGGAGACTGAAGTAAAAGATGCTGTTTGTGGGAGGTGATTTGTGGATGGGAGAAGGAGTAGGAGTAGCAGGTGTCATGCAGTAAGAGTCGTTTGATCATGCCTACCCATTTCAACCTTGGTCTTCTTACAGACTGAGCCCGTCTGGGTCCCTTGCAGCCATGTGAGGCTGCAAGCACCCAAGCTTGTCTCAGTTTGGATGCTAAGTACTTTTCTAGCTGGCAGGAAACTATCTGGCAGTGAATAACTGCTTAAAACTGGGCTTAAAAGCTTGCCAGATGTGGGAGCACAGCAGCGGAGTGGGTGAAAATCCTTTGTCTCCATTCATGCTGGTGGCTGAAATAGCCTGTAGGGGCTGACACCATGGCACAGCTTGAGTCTGATCCCCAAACAAGCCTGGAGCCATCTTGCTTGGCTCTTCAAGCTTCAGTGAGCGCTGGGAGCTCTCTGTCAGGGAGAGTGCACTTGCCTGAGGGACCTTGTCCTGAGCAAGGGGAGGACAAGAGTTATATGGCTCAGCTCAGCCCCAGGGCTTATTATAGCACTGGGAGGCCCTGCAGCCCTCCGTGTCTTATCTTTCCTGCTCCCCAAGGCTCCCATCACCACTGGAGAGTAGCGGGCTTCGTGACTGAGTACCCTTCTGTTAGTGTAATAAGCTCTGTTCCTAGCTTAGACTCTGTTCTTAGACACAGGGACATGGAGCTGGAGCAGGTCCATGAGAGCCGGTGCAAGATGAGGCTGGGGGCAGGAACAGGAACAGGGGGAGCACTGGGGACATCCTCTGAAAAAAGCCTATGGGCTGCTACTGCTGAATCCCAAGCACAAAAGTAATTCAGACTCTCAAGATACTTTAGAAAAAGAGACCTCATGTTTCTGACTATGTGACCCCACAGCCCAGGAGCTGAGGGGACACAGGAATGGAGGAGGGCTGTTGGCTGTGGGTCTGGGTCTCTGGAGGGGCTGCTGCTGCCCAGTGCATGGGGCAGGCACGTGGCTGCTGTCTGCAGCAGCGTCTGCACAGCCAGGGCTTGGGGTACAGCCTGCGCTGTGACTAGTGCAAACCCTCGGTGTAAGTCATCCATATCATTTCTCCTCTTTTTCCCGCACCTGCAGGACCACAGTGGTGTCCTGTCTGCCATCTCCCCACCTCTCCTGAGCACAGCTCCTGGCTCAGGGCAGCCCCTGGTGCCCATGGGGCAGGTGTGGACTCCGTACCCTGTCCTGTCAGCGTGGCCCATGATGAACCTGGCTCCAGGATGGCCTGGAGGTGGCTGTGGGCATCTTCCCAGGCCAAGGAGGGGAAAAACATTCCCAGTGCTCCCACTCCTGCCTGGTTTCTTCACCACAGGTCTTCTGTCCAACATCCACTGCTGTCCCTTGCTCTCTTCCCCATGGCCCAGCTGAGGTGACCAGGCCCAGCCAAGGTGACCAGGCCCAGCCGAGGTGACCAGGCCCACTGCCATCAGAGCCAGCAGAGCAGAGCCTGGCTTTCCACCAGGCTCCGGTTTCACCTGGGGTTGGTGCCCAGTGACGCTGAAGGAGGTGAGCACTGGTTTTGTGAGCGCAAAGGAAACATGCAGCTCTCTGATGTGTCTTCAGAAAGGAAACCATTCTGTCTTTGCCTTTGGTAACAAACCTTTCATCCCTACAGGGGAGATCACTGCCGGTGATCAAGGTGAAAGTCTCCAGCATCTGTGGAGAAGACAGGGTTGCCCTACATGACCCAGAAGCAGTCATGTGCCAGGGACATGAGGAGCAGTCTTGCAAGACCTGCTGAAGGGCTGTGGTGCTGCATACAGCCCCAGAGACAGTAAGCAGACAGTGCTGATATCATGGACCTAGTCCCCTAAACACTCTCCCAGCATGAGCTTCATGCCCAGGTCTGGCACTCCATGTAATGAACAGGAGGAAAGTGAATTTGCTGGGTGGGGAACAGAGATAAAGAGATTGGGGATGTACCAGCAGCATGTCCAGGTCCTCCCATGCCCAGGGCAGAGGATGTCTTTCCTAGTGCTCTCTCCTGCATGGTAGGGAGATGCCAAACTCCAGCCATGGCAACACTGGCACATTGCATGGACCTACATGGGGGTGACTTGGCATGAAGGTGACCTGTCAACATCTCTGCTGTTCAATGCCATCACCCTGCCAAGTGGGGAGACCTTGTCCAGGCTGCCTGTTGGAGATGACCAGCTTATGCCAGCCTCCAGATGGTACTGGGAAGCTGCTGGCCCAGGCAGAGCCATGCCAGGAACATCTCAGCAGACCTCCATGGGAAGCTTTGTGGTGCTGAGCATGGTGAGGTCCTGTCTGGAGGTCCTGAGGGGCTGCTGGCACACCCCCAGCAAAGGTTAGGGCTACTGACACTCCTGATGGGTCTGGCAGGGCCGTACACACCTCGTCCCTGTGAGACCCCCGTCAGACAGGAGATGCTGTCCCAGCCCGGAGGAGGTGTGGGCAGCCCGTGCGCAGACACGCTGCCAGTGATGCTGCATGTGCTGTGGTGATAGCTTGGGGAAATGCCAGGCATGAATGTCAGCATCTGGACGCCTACGGTGTGTTTCCTTTCCACCGTCAGACAGGATGTAAGCTGTCACAAGCATTAATTAGCTTTTATCAAGACCTCGGATGCAATGCTCCTGATTTTTGTCAGCATATATCTCAGTTTGAGGCTATTTCTTCTCACCCTGGTCGTTTGACAGGGCACAGAACTGAAGATACTACCCTACTAAAGTATTTTACATGTCTCTTTTCTAGTTATGTCACTTTTCAAAGAATAGAATCCTGTTTTCTAAAAGCAGCTTGTGAATGCCATGGAGTGCTTTTGGATACAGATGTGATAGCCCTAGATGTCTGAAATAACACTGGGCTCAGCTGAGTCCTAGATGTGTCCCTAAGCAAGGATGTTCCATTCGTCCCTGCACATTTCTTGTGGTACACACACAGGAATAGCTGTGCGTTTGCAGAAGAGGTCTGAAAAACCTTTTCTGGCTTGCCTGAGAGTTTCAGTTTGAAATGAAATGAAAGGATAGCTGTTTAGGGATAAGCTAGGTTACAACGGAGGCTTGGGTGCATAGCGAAAGTTCAACACTGTTGGTTTAAAACTATCTGTGTTGGTGGAAGCAGAAACTGCCTGGTGTGGCTCAACGTGTGGCTCTGCACCGGGGACAACGCGGGTGCTTCCCAGCAGCTGGATCCTGCCCACGAGGTGAGCGCCCTGCTGCCCTGGGCCCGCAGGTGAAGCGGGGCACAGGAGCGCTCCCAGATGTTCTGCAGGGGAAAACCTGCAGCTTAGCTCCCCCACTATAACCATGATAACTGGGTATAACTTCCAGAAAGGCAATGGTGACAAGTAGGAAAAGAGCAGAAACACCTGAAGCTCCTCCAGAAGCTTCAAAGCTGCTTGAATGCCCCGATGGGGTGATCCCCTGCACCTGGGGGGAACCCAGACACCTCACAGCTACCAGTGAACAGTCCGTGAGCCATAAATGTGTGTGGTGGCAGTGGCAGTGCCGTGCTGCTTCAAAATGTGCCTAGTTTTACTGATGCAAAAACATGTTTTTGGTGCTCTTTGAACCAATTTGCACAGCAGCTTTCATGAGACTGTAATATATCAACAGCATAAAGGAGAGTCACACAGGCCAAGTATCTAGAGCTCACGGAAAGGTTAGAAAATGGGTAGAGCGAAAATTATAAGGTCTCTCGTAATGGTGATGACTCTTTTTTTTTTTTCCAATTGAAAAACTTTTTAGTTTGGGTGATATTTTTAGTTTATTTATTTTTTCAACAAAAGCATAATATTTCCAAAGAAAGAAGACACCTTCTGTAATAATGTCAGCCAGGCTTTGAGTTTCTTATCAGAACAGTTTCTATGAACTGTTTTGAATCAACCAACACAAGAAGCTGAGTATGTTACCTCTGCGCAGAGATGTTTATAAATAGGCCTGTTTTCACTAAACTGCTTCTCAAGTAAAGTGCTCTCGGTTAATATGAAGTGCTTGTAATTATTCCTTACGTTATTAATAAACAGGGAGAATGTTACGTTATTAATAAGCAGAGAAGGGGATGGAGGCCCACACTTGCCCTGCCAGGCAGCACCCTGCCCACTATGCCTCCATAAAGTCGGTGCTGTAATAGGATTATTTTTCCACTTGTTATTTTCCCACCAGTCTGTCTATGAAAGAAAACTCACATCACACTCATCAGCTGGCTAAACAAGGGGCATTTAGCATTTAGCTAGAATAAACACAGAAAAGAAGAAACGTGGATGAAGAGAGTAAGAGTGAATGAAGAAAAAAACTGAAGGGCAGAAGCAGCGTGGTTCTCAAGAACAAGTAGGAGGAGGGTATAGAAAGGAAATTGAAGCTTTGAGCTGACCCATAAAACTCCCGGGTGTTACCAGTAACCCCCCCCCCCCCCCCAATTTCACCTTCAGATCTCTTGTTTTGCAGCAGGCTTCACTTGAGTCATCCACACCTGCCCACTTCATCCCTGCGGCCAGCAAGCCACCCTCCCACCTCCCACCGCCACACAGGGGTCTCTGCCGCCAGCCCCCGGGCTCCCCATGACTCACCCTCCCTGCACCCATGTGTTTATTTCCCCGAGCTTTCTCAGCTTGGTGGGGCAAGTTCTGTCACACTTACAAAAACCAACAACAACAAGAAAAAAACAAAAGGCGACTAAATGTGGTCGAACGATGACAGGAATCAGATCTTCGGTGCTGGGATGGGATCCAGCATCTCTGCAGGGATGTTCAGTGAATGCTGACAGCGGTTAATTAAGTGACTTTCCCAAAGTCACACCAAAAAAAGCTGCGAATCAGACCTGCCTCACTCTCCTGAGAGCCCAGTTCAGTGCCATTTTCAGTATGCCGCTCCTCTCGCCTTCTCTAATTGCATTTGAAGCCACAGCCAGAGTTGGTCGGGGCCGCTGACCTTTCCAGGACTATGCCAGTTCAATCTTCCTGTGCTAACCCTCTGGGGAAGTAATCCCGTCCCCATAAATGTCTGAAAAGGAGATACCTTGTTTAATATTTTCCCATGCCAAGAATAATGAAGTTACCACCTAAAGTACAACATGCAAACTCAGCCTTGGAGGCACAGAAGAGGCCTGGTACAAAGATAAACTTAAATTGTCGTGAAATGTCCTCTAGACAACCAACCTGAAGAAAAAGTTCCTTCAGGGTCTCAGTTTGCTGTGGAGGATGTGTGCTTTACATCAAAGGTTTGCCTAACTTATTTCTTGAAGTTTATTACTGATAAATCCCAAGGGTTTTCTGGCTGCATGCAGGTTAATAACCAGAGGTAAGCATTAGAGTATGCTTAAATTGCATTTTCCTAATGCTTCTGATAATTGCTCAGTGGGTCCAGGAACCAGACCTGCAGTGACTTTATCCCAAGAACCCACTCTTCAAATCTGGAACTGCCACTACAGCAGGAATTGGTTTGGGAGCTGAAGGAAATTGGTCTCCGGGTAGTTGGACCTGCGAGGTGAATAAATTCATCAGTTTTCTGGAAATGAATTATGGTTCAGTTGCTGTATTCACCTGCATTTGCCCAGTCAAGTAGCTTGTGAACCTATGCAGGGAAAAGGGGAAATCATCATTTAGACCAGGAACCCTAAGGACTGGGTGGTCCATGGGTCTGGCAACCGGATCACAAAGCCTTTTGCTTCCACTTGAGACTCATCCCAGCAGGCAAGCAGCTTGGTGTAATGCTCCACCAAGTTCTGTCATATTAGTACGTCTTTATGCACAGAAAAAAAATCAGGTGATACTCCACCTTCTTAGCTGTGATTGCTCTGAATCCTGAAAGATGACTGCTTTTTGCAGGTGGGTTGTTCTCTGATGTGAGGCAATTTTCCTGCTAGTGAGTGTAGCAGAAGCTTTTCTATGCGTGCTCCTCTAGGTGCAGAGCCCTGTCTACAGGCAGCACTTCAGGAGCTCTGCCTCAGGACCACAGCGTTCAGTACTGATGGGACATCATGGCACGCAGGCAGCCTTTTACAGAATGCAAAAGCTATTTCTTTCCTTAGGGCCTTGTGGGCCTCCTGTGTTGCTTCACGTCATGGTTAAGCCGCCAATATCTTGGCCACAAGGCTGGGAGGTCTCAGGGAGGGACGGTGCTTGTGGCTGGGAGGAAGCTGGGTTAACTGACTTTCACTCGAGCATCCTCTGCACCTCAGAGGTTTGGTGTATTCATTGACCCAAATGTGGCAGCGATACTTCCTCTTGTGAGAGGGGCTGTTCCGGGGCCTCTGTGGCCATTAACGCTGTGGAGCAGGTGGCAGGGAAGCAGCTGAGGCTCTGCCTGGGCTGTTTGGTGGGATTAGCACCACCTCTAGGGGCAGAAGAAACGGGCAGCCACCCAGGGGAGCAGGTCCAGATCAATGATGGTACAAAAGTCATCCCAGCTCTCCCCGCTCTGCCCAGAGCAGATCCCTGGGCAGCCAGGCTGGCTGTGGGGGCAAGGCGTGGGGCAGGGAAGGTGGCAGTTCCCCCCTCAACGTGCTTCTGGCAGAAATGCAGAAATGAGAAAGGCCCCAAATGTAAACGAAACACCAGGGCCACTTTCCTGCCCAAGCCTGGTCTGAAAGCCTGCAGTGGAGGCTGAAGGAAGCAGGGACTTGGGACCGGAGCAGGGATTACTGCCCCTCCAGCCACTCACCCAGCACCAGCCAACGCAGGGCTGCTGCTCTGCTCTCCTTCCTAAAGAGACTTTGTCAGCCCCTGTTCCCTGTAGGGTCAGATAGCTCCTATATTCTGCTCCCTGAGTTTGTATGGTTTAGGGGGGATGAGTTATTTTTGGCTTGTATCACATAGCAATTTACAACATTAAAGGAAACAGAAGAGTGTCTCCTGCACGCTTATTCAGTGTCTGAGCTGCACCTGTCCCTCCCTGCTGCAGGATGACTCCGGGCTCCGAGATGGAGCCGTATGGCAAACCAGAAGGTGTCAAGCAGAGCTGCTGTGCAGGCTCCAAGCAGGAATGTTTCCAGCAAAAGCAAAACGTGTGAAACTCAGCCTTTCTCACAGTCTGACAGCTCCTGATGTTCACATCAAGAAATTAATGCAGAAAATGTGCTCACTCCAAAAACAGGCATAAATGAAGAATAATTAACTGCAAGTGCTCTTATAGCTCAGCATACCCCATCCCCAAGTGAGGAATGCTCAAGAGCTCAGGCTTTTGCTAGCTGGAAATCCCCAGACCCCTGTGTTCAGGCAGGGCTGGCCTGGGGGAAGCCGCAGTGTGGGGCTCAGCAAGCATCACCTGCTGCAGCCAGCCTGCAGCCTAATAACTAATAATAAATAATAACCAATAAATAGTAACTAATAACTAATGCAGAATGCTGCTGATGATGCTGCATGATGTATGCCCAGGCAGGTCGAGGTACATTGCCTTGGTCCCGGGCATCAAGCACCTCTGTGTATGGCACCCAACGTGCATACCTGGCTGAAGGCAGCCATGGCTTGCTGAAACCTTTGTTGAATAAGGGTGACGGTGCCGAACCCCAGCGGGCAAGAATGGTCTTGAGGGGCTGAAAATGAGAATGAATGTGTTATCAGTTTCCATCATCCAGCCGAACTCCCACAAAGGTGAGGGGTTTTGAGCATGGAAAGGAGTCTTTGCTACAAAGCATGCATGGGAAGAGGATAAAGTTCGTGCTCTGAGCGTGAGTGCCAGGGAACAGGGCTATTTCAGGAACAACTGGCACGGCAGAATTGCATCAAAGACGAGCGATGGTGCTGGGCTGCCAAGTGCAGACATGAGGCCGGTAAAGGGCAGGCCATGGCCCGCGGGGGATGCCTGTGTTATTAAAGTCACATTCACAGTAGTTTTCAAGGCGGTTGTAAAACAGGGTGATATGTTTACAGACAACTTTCTGAATGTTTGGCCCCACTTGCTGAGTGGAAAAAAGAATGACTAAAAGTGCCATCTGCTTTTTATCAAAACTTTGTCCCAAATCCATCAGCATTTCAGCAGCTTTCACCTACCTCTCCGCGTTAACTCCTGAAGGCTGTTGGCCATATACCACCCCGCAACGGGCAGACAAGGCCTCCTCTCTGTGTCTGCGGGTCTTCTCCCCGGGGACAAGTGGAGGAGTGGCCTCGTGGTCCCGCGGGGGAGCCGAGGGATGCTCCTGGCTGCAGTACCAGCAGGGGAGAACACAGCAGCAGGGGGAGAAGTGGCCTCGCTTCGCGTGCTGCCACGAAGCTGTGGCAGGAGAAAGCAGGCTGCGGTGTCCCTGTGTCTGTGGGAGGACAGCAGGGATGAGCCTGGTGTGCCCTGGTGTCCTTGGCGCTCTGTTACCCACGGGGACCACGCAGCCTTTCTGTGTGCGTGAAGGCAGCAGTAGTGTGACTCTGCTTCCTACCTGCAGAGCTGGCTTCTGAGCTCAGTGGCTGCACCCATGTTTGCGCTACCGTGGCCTTTTCTGCCGCCCGATTTCGAAAAACACCTTAAAGCACAAGATCAGAAGTCAGAGAAATGAACGCAGACATTAAAATTGTTTATTACGTACATGCTACTGTTATCAGAGCAGGAGATTTTTCTTTGATAAACACTGACTCATTATTACCATAAGCGTTTCTGAAGTCAGCTGCTCGGCAAAAGGTCAGTGTGTGATGCAGCCAGAGCTGCTCTCACGGCCATCACGGGGGCACACAGAGCAAAGCATGTTCTGGGGGAAGGTTACTTTCCAAACATATACTGGGGCATCGTCCTCCTGCTTGTGCCCACCAGGACCACAGCCTGGGGCTGGGTCTAAGAGCAGGGGCCCAGCTCAGTTCATGCTGGGGTGGCTTCACCAGCTTCGTGGCAGAGGACAGCACGGCACAGGGGGGCTGTGCACTGGTGCAGCACTGGCATCCCCACACCAGGCTGCAGGCTCTTTGAAAAGAACCTCCAGTTTAAAAGATGATACGTGTGTGGGGCACGGTCTGTCCATCACTGCTTTTGCAGCATGCAGACAAATCGCAGGTCTGTGCCAGTGCTGTGTGCCACAGCGTCACCCCACCTCCACGTAAAACCATAAGGCCTGAGACTCCCATAGCAGCTGCCCACGGGGAGACGTGCCATCCTCATTTCAGTGCAACCAGCGAGTGGTACCAAGAGACGGGTCAGGAAACACTCCTGAGCCCACCTAGGGAAGCCCAGAGGCATGCTCTGCACAGAGCAGATGCGGGGGGCTGCTGAGGGAGCCTTCCCTGCGATGCTCTGGTGCCTGGGACTGTGGATCACCAGGGAGACATCGCTGTTGGGAAGAACAGATTTGTTCCCCTCGCTGAACTTGGACAAACCTAATCATCCCGGATGCAGTTATTCCTGCCATTCTGGAGCTGGCACAATCTCGTCTACCAAGTACATATAATAAGGATTAAATGAGCAATATGTTTCAAGTTATACATGCACACACATGTGCGTGCGTGCACGCACACATTTTGGCACCAGTTAAAATACCAGACCTGATGTTTTTCCTCCCAGTCCAAATACGAGAGACTTGGCTCTGAGCTGAGATGCTTGAGGACCTCTTGAGAAGCTAAGGCATGAACCCACAGTCATTCTTGCAGGGAGGAGAGCCAGAGCCAGTCACCCTGCTGTGGGCAATCCCCTGGGCTAACGTCATCTCAGGACACCAAGCCCCTGCTGGCTGCCAGGGCTCCAGGAGGACGCTTGCCTGCCCTTTCTATCTTTTCCCCAGGCTCAGCAGCAGGGATGGGGCACAGAAAGTGTTCCCACGTCTTCCTTCTGGCCTGAGTCCTCTTCAGTGCAAGAAGAGCTCCCTGAGGACTTCCCAGCAGCCCCCCAGGACTGCTGCACCAATGTTTCCCAGCCCTCCTGCTTCTTCAGTGACTGGGCATCTTCACCTCCCCGGCATCCTGTGTGGTTCCCAGTAAAACCTCCCTGCCCTCTCTGGAAACCCCTTAAAAAGCCAGCACAGGTGGGCACTGCACGGTCAGGTTGGCCTGGACAGAATGATACCTGTGGGATTTTGCGTTTGCTCTTCAAAGTACATGCAGAGGGTGCTCACCTTCATTTGTTTTATTGAGCCAGACGGTGCTGTGCTGTGTAGAAAAGCTTTATTCCCAATTATTGCTGACACTTTGGTGAAAAAAAAAAAAATACATATAACTTTTAAGGAAAGACTGCAGCAGATGTGGAGGAGCTGAATTAAGTTCACCCTGTGGTCTAAGAGCTGGAAATTCAACCCATTTGTGCCGGTACTGATTACTGATTGCATCACGCTTTGTCTCTTCAGGAGTTTTCCTCTGCTTAACAGAAATCTTGCTTCATGGGAGGTATCGTGGTGACCATTAAACTCCAGCCCTTTAAACCATTAAGCTCACTTAGACCACTACACTCCAGCCCTTTTACTCTCACCTGTAACCTGCTCCCACTCGGATACACACAATAGATAAAGCCAGCAACATCTGCAGATTTCATAATTTCAGGTGCACTCACTGGGAGTCATTTATTTAATAAAATTCTCTAGGTGAACTTAAACCCAGGCATGAACTTAATCCCTGGCATCCACGCAAAGAGATCTGCCTGAAGACTGGACCACCTGGACCACGAAGGACCAAAATCAGGAAAATGTGAGGCAAAGCCTGAAAAAAATCTCACTGCTGTGCACATTGCAGTGGGATCTGGGGCACTGAGCTTGCAGAACAATTCCAGCACCGAAAGATTTTCGTTTTGAAACCAGCAAAGTCAAATAGCTAACAGTGGTCAGCACCAAAGAACTGAAAAAACGCAGTTTAGTCACCCTTGCTTGGACGGGCTAGCCATGACACAAACACTTGTTTTTACTAATCCGAAAAGCCTTTCGAGGCGCTACACCCCTCAGAGAGATGCAGGTACACGCGTGTGCTGTCTGCGGAGACTCACAGGGCTGGATTTTTCAGCAGGCAAGAGCCAGCACAACCTGAAACAACCTGAAACTAACCCAGTTTCTAAAAATCTCAAACTTTTGTTTCTTCAGACCCTTCAGAAATGTCCTAGAATTTGCAGACCCTCATCTAAAATCCTTTAGGACGAACGAATGCCTCCTTGCTCCCCTCCTTCGTGACAGCTGAGAGTCATTGTGAAAACGGCAAACCCACTTCCTTCTCCTCTTGAAAAAAGCTGAACCACTTGTGGGAAAGCGGCACTATGCACAGCTCACGTTGAGCAGTCCTCGTGGTTGCCGAGCCCCAACAAGGACAAAACCCCAGAAGCCAGAAGGGCAAGTGGGAAAACCAGAGGCAGGAGCAGTGGGGAGATCCGGGGGCTCTCTGAGAGGTGTGCTGTCAGGTGAAGCTGCTTTTCCTCCACCAAGTTTTCCAGGTGAAGCCGAACCAAAACGTCCAGGGACTTTCCTCCCCAACCACATTGTGCCTGCGTGCATGTGAGTGAGCGGCCCAGAGAGGCTGCGGAAGGGTCAGCTATGATTTGTACTGACTACAGATGATGGTGCAACAGTGCTGGGGAGGCCCTCAAGTGCTGTTTGATCTACTGACCTGCCCTGAACATGTGAGAGGAAGGTTTCTGCTCTCAGCTGTACCAGTGTGGGCAGAGAGGGCTTTCCCTGAAAGAAGTGGCAGCACTCTCGATTTAAGCTAGCCGACCCAGGATCCCTGGGGTCACTGGAGTGGCTCCGGGCTGATATGGAATAAATCAGGCTGGAATTGGCCTTGAGCTGATCTATATTAAAACTCCTTTCCATAGCTACTTTGTGCTGCTGACGTCACTGGAGTTAGCGCAGTTCCTCCGAACTTCTAACAACGCAGCAATAGACAGATTTCACCTGTTTTATCTTCTCCTCATACTCCTTGTAGTCCTCCCCATATTCCTCCTCCTCAGACTCCTGCTTTCCAAGGCAATGAATTACTGTGGCATGCAACTTTGCACTAGACTTGTTTGCCCACAAACACTGTCTTCCCTTTTCCTACCACACCAGGCAAGCCAGACCTTGCATGCGAAGACCCCATGGGTCTGCAGCAGATGGTGCACGGACGGATGCATGCATGGGGCTGGGCAGCGATTCACCCTCCAGTACAGCCTGGACACTCCTGGGATGCTTCATTCCCATGAGATTGCAAGGGGGGTTAAGTAAATTAATCCAGGAAAAAAAAAGGGGGTAAGCTGAGAAGACTTATTCAGTGCTGCCTTGCTCCATTTTCAAAGCCTGTTGTTACTCTTAAGAAGTCCCAGCTTAAATAAGACAGCGGTGGTCAGGCCCACGACACTCAAAGTCTGAAAGTCAAAATGCAGTGGGACGGATCCAGCCCTGGGCTATGGGTGGGAGTCCTGGAGCCGCAGGCTTGGCAGGGCAGGGACCGCTTCTGCCTTCCCCTTTGACTCTCCCACGTCCCCCAAGGTCTCAATTCGTTCTCCTGCCCCTAAATAACGATGACCCCACAGGGACACTGGCAGCACACAAAGCGTGGGCTCCTGGATCAGTGGCAAGCCTTGGCAGCGTGGCAGCAGGCACCTCCAACCTCATGTTAAACCTAGATGGCTTTTTTCCCTAAGTATTACGACAAAACAAAATTGCAACTTTTCAAGGTATATTAAAGGGCTACTTTGAAAAAGAAAAAGAAAAAGAAAGAAAATAAAAAGATAACTAAAACCACTACTGACTTTGGAGCAGTTAGCATCCCAGCTTTCTCTGCTAAATAATCCCCTACCTTTTCCATTTTGTTCCTTCCCTATTTTCCCACCAGAAACAGAAAAACAAAGACCAGTTTAAAAGAAAGAAATGGGAAGAATAGAGAGGAAATTATGCTTATCTGAATTTTCAACTTTTACAGTGTTTCCACAGACACCTTTGAGCAAAATATGGCTATTATTTTTTCTTTTTTTTTTTTTTTCATTTTAACTCTTTGTTCTTTTTTCAGTGAGCTATTTTTCTTTTTTGTTTTTCTTTTTTTTTTTTTTCTATATTTGTTCTATGATTCTACGATTTCGTACTGAAAAGGCCCATTCCTGCTAGTATTTATCAAGACCCGGAGGAAGAACGGGAAAATGGATCAGCAGGCATGTAAAACACGCTTCCAGCCTTTACATTTGGAAACTCTGAAGCTTCTGTTTAGAAGCTGCCTGGCCTCACGGTGGCTGCGGCGCAGCCAGGGCTGCTCTCCCCCTGCCAGCAGTGGCCGATGCAGCTGGGGCGCCTGGGCCTTGCCAAAAGCACCACTTTGCAGGACGGTGCTGGAGGCACGGACATGCCCAGCCAGGCAGACGGCATCAGCTGAGCCCGTCAGGAGGCAGCTGCCCAGGGCCGTGCAAGAGGAGCCTGGGGTGCTGCTTTCTCCCGGCATAAACACCTCGGGTCTGCACGGCGGGGTGCTGGCATTGCGCTCCCCCAGCCTCCTGCACGCTTCCAGCCCTAGCAGCAGGCTGGAGGCTTGGCAGCTGTGTCAGGGAGCTGGAAGGGGAACAAGGGTGGGGGCCAAAGGATGCCAGGGATGGGGGTCTGGGTCATTGCCCAGCTGGAGGTAAAGCCTCTGCAAGACACCCATCATGGTGTGGTGTTCGATCTGTACGACACAGCCCTGATCAGCGCTGTCTGGGCACGGGTCTGGGGAATCATGTGGGGCTCTTAATCAGCTGGCACTGACTTGCAGCCACCCAACACACTCCATCTTCTTACTGAAGCCGGAGAAACCCAAGCATGGGGGAGCTTTACCAGCCCAGAGTGGGCTTGTCTTCTGCTGGCTTGCCTGTATCTACCCTCAGATTTCACAAGTGACCTGCACTCCCTGGGCCGTGCGGTTTGGCAGCTGTAGATAGAGCTGGAAGATTTATTTCAGGCAATGATAAATTGCCTCCAGATGGGACGCTACCTCTTGCAGTCTTAATGATGGTGCTTTACGGAGGGAAAAGCACGGGAACTGCTCTTTCCCATGAGGACAAATGACGGTCCTGTCAGATCTGGGCTGGTGAATAAGAGCTCCAGCATGACCCTGTGGAGGGGGGGAGATTAATTATTGTGTCCCTGGCTGTCCACGGCGCACACCTTAAAAAGCAACAGAAAAATATAATGCTTTTTGTAACCACTCGGATCCCTTGAAAGGACATGTAGATAGAGGCACATGCGAAAATGTGCATCTGATCACAACAGCTCTGCCCTGGCTGGTGCACCACTGTCCACTGCAAATCCATCCCCCAGCTCTGTCAATATTACCCCCTTTTTTTTTAGCTCCAAGGAGTTCTGAGGGCTTTTTGTTTTGTTTGTTTTTCCCTTTGTGTTTTTTTTTTTTCAGCTTTATCACTGAGTGTGTCTATTGCTTAATACATAAATAAAACCTGTTTCCAAGGTGTTGGGTTCCCTCCTCAGCACCCTCTGGCAGCCAGCACATTCAGCGGGGAAGTTCCACGAGCTTTGGCATCAGCCACGCAACTCTTGTGAAGGATCCATCGAGCCCCGCGGGGCATGAAGGCAGGCCAGCTCCTGTGGAAGCTGCAATATGTTCCCAGACAATATGGTCGGGGTGATTTATTTCCGCATTTATATATTTGCTTATTTTTTGATACTAGCTCAAATTTGACAGATGAAGGCTTGAGACCTTCAGAGAAGAGATAGACTATTGCTTTCTGCCTATGGGTGTTTAGATCAGAAATGTTTTCCTCATCACTGCAAAAGGAAGAAACTTTTTCTAAGTTCACACAATGTCTTGGCCAGGACCTATTAGCATATAAGATATCTGAGAATTTCTGATGTCTACGGTGAAAGGAAGAAAATGAAACTTAGGATTGCAAACACGGTCATCTTGTTTCTTACAGTTCATGTTTCTTTTGCTGCTAATGCTAAAAACAAAACATCTTTTGCTCTGCACCAAACTTCACACATGTCAGTAGCATGAGATTAAACGTGATGCCTAATTAAAACAGGCAGCCACCAATTAAGATAAATAAAAACCACTATTTGCAACTCAGAAGAGGCTGAGAAGTTAAAGAGACACTTATCCAAGAGCTTAGCAGGCTTACATTTGCAGATATTTAAGAAAAAAAAAAAAAAAAGTGAGAATGCAATCTGGAGCACAGCCCAGTAAAAGGGGAGAGGATCTCGCGTGAGGGCTCATTACCAAGGCACCTGCTGCCAGCCAGCCTGCTGGCTTTTGCACTCCATCTGCCCCGTCTTGTACACGCTGAGCTCCGGGCTCTGCTGCCATTACTTATGTTGACAGTTCCCCTCAGGTGTCCCTAATGGTGCGGCGTGGGCCACCTGACTGCTGCGGGACCTGTGCCAAGGCCAGTGGTCTCCTTGGGGCAGGGACAGCATTTGTTTCACTGATACTTGGTCAGCATTGCTCACCCTTATCTCCCTGGGAGCTCTATGCAGTGCAGTATTAATAACAACAATAACAAGTTCCAGGACTTGGTAGCAATTCTCCAACCTCAAGTTTCAGATTTTATTTCACTATGTGGCTCCGAGGAGTACACGTGTATGTTCAGGTGTATAGACATATGGGGGGGAGAAAATACGATGAAAAAAAAAACACCTCATGGGCTGAGATAAAGACAATTTAATAAGAAAAGCAAAAGCCGTGCACAAAGCAAAAAGGGGAACCGCATGAAGTTCAATAAGAGCAAGTGCCGGGTCCTGCACCTGGGACGGGGAAACCCTGGCTGCACGTACAGACTGGGCGATGAGACGCTGGAGAGCAGCCTAGAAGAGAGGGATCTGGGGGTCCTGGTAGACAGCAAGTTGAATATGAGCCAGCAGTGTGCCCTGGCAGCCAGGAGGGCCAACCGTGTCCTGGGGTGCATCAAGCACGGCATCGCTAGTAGGTCGAGGGAGGTGATTGTCCCGCTCTACTCTGCGCTGGTGCGGCCTCACCTCGAGTACTGTGTGCAGTTCTGGGCACCACAGTATAAAAAGGACATGAAACTGTTGGAGAGTGTCCAGAGGAGGGCTACGAAGATGGTGAAAGGCCTGGAGGGGAAGACGTATGAGGAACGGCTGAGGGCACTGGGCCTGTTCAGCCTGGAGAAGAGGAGGCTGAGGGGAGACCTCATCGCAGTCTACAACTTCCTCGTAAGGGGGTGTCGAGAGGCAGGAGACCTTTTCTCCATTAACACCAGCGACAGGACCCGCGGGAACGGGGTTAAGCTGAGGCAGGGGAAGTTTAGGCTTGACATCAGGAGGGGGTTCTTCACTGAGAGAGTGGTTGCACACTGGAACAGACTCCCCAGGGAAGTGGTCACTGCACCGAGCCTGACTGAGTTTAAGAAGCGATTGGACTGTGCACTTAGTCACATGGTCTGAACTTCTGGGTAGACCTGTGCGGTGTCAAGAGTTGGACTTGATGATCCTTAAGGGTCCCTTCCAACTCAGGATATTCTATGATTCTATGATTCTATGAATTCATTCACTACTTCCCATCAGCAGGCCACTGCCCATCAGTCCAGCCACTTCCTGGGAAACAGGGCCTCAGCATGCACTGCGAGTGGATGGGAACACAAACACCGTAGCCACAAATGCTCCCATTTCCTCCTTCTTTCCCCAGGATTTTATCGCTGAGCACAACGCCACACGGAAGGGAATAGCCTTTTGGTGAGTTGGTGTCAGCTGTCCTGGCCGTGCCCCCTCACAGGCTCCTGGGCACCCCCAGCCTACTTAATTTTGGAAAAGGGGAAGAAAGAGAAAGTCTTGACTCTGCAGGAGTGCTGTTCAGCAGTGGACAGAACACTGTCTGAGCCCCAGATGCAAAGCACAGCACCCTACGGTCTGCTAGGAAGAGAGGTAACTCCATCCCACGCAGACCCACTGGGGAGAGTGCAGTACCCAAAAGTGCTTGGTGCCTCTTTTGGTGCCTTCAGCAAGGGTGAGAAAAACTGGGCAAGAATAATGTCTGCCAACACAGACCATTAAAACCATGACTGCTCAGGGGCTTGGGAGCTTGACTTTGAAAAGGTTTTTTGTTCTTTCTTTTTCAACAAAAATCACAGAGGTTTGGGGTGGCTTTGTTTGTTTGTCTAAGTGCTAGAAAAGAAATTACTTGAATCCTACAACCAAGAACATTTCAGTTTGGTCAACCAAAACTCTTTTTGGCTGAAAGAACTAGGAGTTCTTTCCAGCACTTCTTCCCCCCTACCAAAGCCTTGTACGTTGCACCTCACAGCACCACAGAGGTGGTGGAAGCACTGGCTGATGGTGTTCTCCTGGTGAACAAGGAGATCTGAAGTTCTGTGCTTTTTGTTAGAAACACAGAGGGGAAGCCTGCCAGTCTGTGCATGCTGCTGCCTGGGGCTTTGTGACCGAGTCCCAGTGTGGACATGACTGGGGGAGGCACCAGCTCCTGCAAGCTGCTGTACCCCATTCCTGTGTGCTGCGGGGGGCCCACCAGGCACAGCTGAATGCCAGAAGGAACCTTGTGCCTGGTTTCTGAGGGGGCTGGAAAAAGGGCCCAGAAGCACCTGCCCTTCTTGTTTTAGAGCAGCGGTTATCATCCTCATCCATGTTCAGGCTCCTGCGCCCTCCTGCTGCTGCAGTTTGAAGCTGAAGACACTTGCTGAGGGCTTTCACTGCCACCAGGGCTGGGGTTGGGGCTTTCTGGGTCACCCTGCAGCACTTCAGTTCCACAGCCACCACAGGGCGAGGGTGGGTGAGTGGGTGCACACGTGTGCACCCTCCCGTTTGTGTGCTGCTTGCTGTGTGAAGCTCAGGATTATGTCAGCAGGCTGGGAAGTCTGATCTGTTGATCCCTTGGCAGGGACCCCAGAGTGAATGAGTCTCTTAACGTGTGAGCTGGCATGCATGCTCCTATGCAGCCCAGTGGGTCTGTGCTTGAGAAGAGATTTAACAACAAAGAGCACGGGATTCTTGCACAGGAAAGCCTTGGAGAAATGATGCTTTCAGTGTTGATGGCCAGCAGAGTGCAGCATTGGTGAGGCTAATCCAGGTCTAGGCTTGTTGATTCAGTCATTCAGCTGTTCATGAGGGGCTCTTGGGTTTTATTCCAAAGCCTGGAATTCATGTCATCCCCACATTGGCACTTCTGTTTTTGCCATCTAACAAGGTAGGAGTACATCACAGATCACATCCTGAGCTGCTGTGCCAGTCACTGCAAATGCCGTATCAGGAATTTATATCTTCAAGGGTTTGTATGCTTTGGAAAAGAGGCACATCTGTATCTTTTTCTTGCCTCCAGCCCCGATTGGAAAGAGCTGCTTGCAAAAGAGCCCAGGATCGTGGTCTGGAAGGGAACAAGGACTTGCAGGACTGACCCTTGCCAAGCATCCTGTATTTATTAGCCCTGGCAGAGCTCAGCCCATGATGTGCTGGTGCATCGTTGTGTTAAGTCCAAAACCCAGTGTGGAAAGGAGCCACTGGCAGGGCTTTGAGCTGCCCCCATGTGACAAGGGGACCCAGCAGCCAGACCTACCTGGAAATATTGCTACAAGCACATGACATAATGTGTGCATTTGCTGAGCAGCCCCTCCAGGTCTCCATGAGGAGATGTCAGTGCCTCACTGATGGCTCCTTTGCTGGGACTGGGGAAGGAGTGGTGCCAGGGTCTGTTCTGGCAGCTCTGGTCTTGGGAAGTGGCCAGAGGTGCAGGGAAGATGGATGACCAGGCTGCAGTGCTGGGACTGCAGACTAAGTGGGTTTAATGCGGTGCAAACAGAACAAGGCAGCTCCCTGTGTCCGGTTTGCTAACAAGCCCTCATTAACCTCTCATTTTCAAGACACAGAGTGCATTTTTTCAGGTGGCTTTCATTTGGTTTTATACAACCCGCACTACCTGAGATTTGGGTCTGGGTCTGTGTATCCAACTTCAGATGTGGAGCTGTAGCAAGAAGGGGGTGTCCTGTCATTTCCAGTGAGCTGTGGGACCAGATTTCCATATGGAAAGAATCCATGAGCACAGTCTCAGGTGTCGGAGCAGCCAAGCATGTGAGCTTCTCTGAACGTTTCCCCAAATATTTTCAGAGCCTCGGTGGGATGCCAACTTCTGGGCACAGGAATCAGGGAGAGGGGGCTTGGAGGGGACAGTGTCATGAGGAGCTTGGTGAAGTTTCTGTTTCAGAAACAACAGCAAATCTTTTACAGCACATCTTTTGGAGAGGACATCCCTGGCGATCTCCCTATTCCCCTTCCTGCCCCCAGCTTCATTTCACACCAGCTCACATGACCCTCATGGCCCTCCTGAGGAGCCACTTCTCCACGTTTGTCCCTCACCTTCATGTGCGCCTGGGCAGACCCTGCCTGTGCTGGGGCTGCAGGACCTTCCCCAGCCCTGCGTGAGCCCCACGCTGATGGGGAAGCAAATCTGGGCACTGCCAGCAGTGGGCTGGGAGCTGAATTCCTCTGGCTTCCAGCTGTGGGAGGGCACAGCTAACCTGCACAGGCCCACCTGGTGCACAGAGCTGCCCTAGGAGGCACTGAAAACCAGACGCAGGAAAGTTCGGCATTTTCCTTTCCTACTGGCTGTTCTGTCACTGATTTCCTGCATAGTCAAAGGAAACTCACTTCAGCCTCCCCCTCCTCAGCAAGGAACACTGAGTTCCCCAGTGCCAGCTCCAGCCACCCTGTCCCTAGGGAGCCCAGGTTGTGGTGATGCTGCCTGTGTGCACAGGGGCCGTGTCCAAAGCCTTATCTATATCATTTGGCCTTGCAGGACTTCCTCCGAAACATTCCCTCCAAGGAATCCAACTCACCACAACAAATGTGGTCACTGTGCGGGGGGATAGGCGCTGAGGAGAGCCGGCAGGCCTGCTGGCCATAACGCGAGGTCGGCACGTGGGGCCACCTCCGTGCTGTGCCCGTCAGACAGAGCTGAGGTGGAGGCTGGCCAGAGGGCTGTGAGAGCCGCGCGGCACAACCGCAGGCCTTTCACGTGCCGTCGGGAAGCCTCTGGTGACACCTCCTGACGCCACCTCAGCTGCTCAGCGGCACGGACGCCGTGACGCTGCCCTTCAGCCGGGATCGTGCAGGGCGAGACCTTGTAGCTAACCGCACGCAGCTGCCCGTGGGGATTTCTGAATGGTGCTTCTGCTCAGCAGTGAAAGAAGCGCACGCCTTCCTCTTTCTGGAGGAAGCGTCGTCTGCCTGAGTTTAACTCAGACTTGCTCAAATAAAGAAGTAGCGGCCCCCGCACCACTGATTAACGCCGCGTTGTGTTTGTGCTCACTTAGGGTGGCCGACAAACTGCCCAGACCAAACCTCGTCTTGCTCAAGCACTTGCTCTCCGTGCTGCACCGCATCAGCCAGAACGCCGCCAGCAGCAGGATGGACTCCAACAACCTCGCCATCTGCGTTGGCCCAAACATGCTGGGCCCGGGGACGGACAGCGCGCTGCCGCTGGAGGCACAGAAGGAGATGAACGACAAGGTACGCTGGGACGGGTCTGAGCCGTCCACGGGGATCCCACTGCCAGTGCAAAAGAACACAAAACAAAACCGCACCGCAGGCAGGCGGGGGTGCCCCGCGTGCCGGGTGCCTGCGGTGTGACAGGCCAGGCTTCCCCTCCTGTGAGCACGAGCAGAGGTTGTCCTGCAGGCCCTGTGCTGCACCTCAGCTCCTGGGCACCTCGCACCCAGAGAGCACGGGGCACCCTGTGGGCATCGCCACCCGCACGTCCTGGCTGATGGCGTTCGGCATGTTCTGTTACTGGTGGACTGATAGGCCTGTTTCTGGAAGGACTAGAAGTCAAACATCATTCTCCAAACCTAACAGATCCAGAGGACTCTCTTTTGCCACTGCCCCTCAGGAGGAAGGGGCTATGAAAAGCAAGACACACTTTCGGCATAGCTGGTTGGCAGATATGCTATCAGTGTCCTTTTTTGCACTTGCCTTATCAAAGTTAACTCCTCCCCGAACTGTTTATTCTTCAAGGTGAACTGAATCTCAAAGATTCAGACTCTGGTTTCTGAAGTCTGTGGAGTGAAATGTCCTCTCAGAAACCATTTTCAAGAACAGCAGGCATTACCAGAGAACATGGCATCAGAGGGACTACAAGGATGCCTGACCTATGTTTCAAGTTGGGGGTTGAGTTTTGTTTTGGGCTTCTTAAAAATTGTTTCACTGTTTACTCCTTGGATGTAGTTTGCTCTACTGACTTGTCAGGTTTAAGAATCACAACATAGTCCTGCTCTTTTTTCTTCCTAGAGCTGGATTCAGAACAGCAGCAAGAGATGACACATGAGTGTCAGAAAGGTGCATTTCTGGACAGAAAACCCTCTCTGTTCTTCACTCAAGAAAAAAGAGAAGGAGACGTGGCCATGCAGCTAGGAAAAGGAGAGGTGCAGTGAAAAGTCAGGTCCACAAGAACGGTCAAAACATGTTCAGTATGAAACAAGTTACTGTGGCAAAATTGGGGCAGAAGTGTACTGGAATTTCTCCTCACAAAAGGCGTTAAAACAAAACTGTCTCCAAAGTCTGCTGTGAAGTTAAGTGCAAAACAGAAGGCACTTCTCCATGTGCACTGGTTCTGCTGCTTTCAGCTAGGAACTACAATGCTAAGAACTTCAGTTCTAATAACTACAATGAAATAGTGTCCAGCCCCAGAGGGGGCTGGAAGCACAGAAGGGAGCAGCAGTAGGGTGCAGGTGAGAGCTCTGCTTCTCCCTGGCAGTGCCTTGTGTGGCTGCAGTTTGGGGTGTCTGGTGTTTCACTCCAGCCCACTCATCACTCAGTCCCAGGTGGCATTCACGCTTCCTGCCCTAGCTGACACTGGGCCCCCACGTGCACTTCTCAGCACCCCCTTTGGCACAAGTGCTTTGTTCATCCTCCTCTTCTCCTTGCTAAGACTGAGAGGGATTGTGGTCAGGGGTCGTTTATCTCTGTCCCACTGACTCCCATCCCCAGCTGTTTGACTTTGACGTTGAAGTCGAGCCAATCCTGGAAGTGTTGGTTGGGAAGACCATGGAGCAAGCTTTGCTGGAAGTCATGGAGGAAGAAGAGCTGGCCCAGCTGTGGGCACATCAGCGTGCCTACACTGAACTGCGCAATGCCGAGCTGGCTGAGGTGCAGCGCCTGGAGGAGCAGGACAGGCGGTACAGGGAGGAGAAGGTAAGGCTTGCTAGGAGCACAACATGCCTGTCTGGGTGCTCATCAGGCAAGAGGAAACCACTTCCAGTACTGAAAGACAAGCTGTAAAGTAACTGAGACTCTGGCCCTGAACCGTAAAGGTGGGGAACCTCGGTAAAAGAGGCAAGAAATAAGATGTCAGACAACACCTGAGAGATTTCATCTGGCTCTTGCAAAGCATGTATCTTCTGGAAAGGATGTTCATCCCTTAATGATTACAGCAAATCAAAAACAGCTGCAAGACCCTTTTGCTCATCATTAATAAAAATATACTTTTTCTCGCTTTCTTATCATTGAGAAAAAATTCCTTATGTGGCTGATGAAAGAAGTGGAAGAAACACTAGAGAAATTTCTGGGAAGGATGATGCTTCACTGTAAATTACGAAATCCTGGAATATTATCTGGGCTGCTTGTTCATGATTGTTTTTTTTTGTTTGTTTTTGTTTTTTTTTTTCCCTGTCAGAACAAATATGACATTTACAGGGTCAGTGTGAGGTAGGATGTGTCATTTTAACAAGAACTCCAAGTGCCCATGGCTTTCCGTGTGTGTGTGTTTGTAACCATTTTGAGAGCTTTTTTAATGTTGGAAAATCACTACTGCAGCCACCTGGGTAACTGATTGTCATCTGAAATAATAGAAGTGTCAGACATGCTGCATTATTGCTCTCTGCTGCAGAGCTGCGAAGCAGTGTGTTCATCCAAAATGAAAGGAGGAGGATGATTTTGGCTATGACTGACAGAGAATTCAGGTGACCATCACTTTTCATCAAAACAAGGGGCTACTTCTTCACAAGTACTTCTTGCTTTTGAAATAGATTAAAAAATCACTCTCTGCTTTCGTTTGGGTTAATTCAAGCTAGGTATGCAGGTTTGTTTCTTGGTCAGTCTTCAGAGGCTGCACTGAATACCTGGACAATCTAAACTCTGTCTTGTGTAGAAGCACAAAGTTATGATGAGTGTGTGTCCACCTTGGTGGTCCTAGGTCAAACCACTTCTTACACTTGCTCTGTGTCTTTATTCTAGTGGTTTTACCTCTGGCTGTGATTTTGGGTTTAAATTACAATCGTGTTCATTTCCTCTGGGTTAGTTTTTGGTTTAACCAGGACCCTGAATTTCCTTTGTTAAGGTCCAGTTTGGATAATTACATTTGGCCTGTTAGTATTTTATCCTATGACATATGTGCCTGTATGTATACTCAACGATCACTTCTTAAGTTCTCTTCAGGAGGGAGGGAATTTTCTCTCCTGTTAAGTAAGAAGTGTTGTATGCAACCACTGAGTAAACATTCCAAGGAGAATGTTGCTCCAGGATGAACTGTTGATGACAGCATACTTCATATTCCTGTTAAATCTCTTTCCTTCTAACTTTTACAGACACACCATGTCTGGGACGCACAGAGAGGTTAGACCATGCTGGTAATCACCGCCAGCCTGCTCCTGTTTTGCTCTTCTACATTTGCTGCCACAGCTGGTAACCATGGAGGGCTGGAGGGCTGCTCAGGAGGTCTCACCCCAATCTCCTGCTCACAGCAGGTTCAGCTGTGAGCTCAGACCAGATTGCTCAGGGGGTTTCCCTTTTGAGCCTTGAAAAACTCAAAGGACATGGACTGCACAGCATCTCTGGATGGCTGGATGCATTGCCTGTCCTGAGGGTGAGACCACCTTCACTGGTAGTCCATTTAATATGTCATATAAATTATCTAAATGAAGTATTTTGAATTGGGAGTTGAATTGTTGCTATCTTCATTGATTTGGAAGGACTATATGGCTTGGAAAACTTACGAAGGCTGTATGTAACTCAATAACAGACAATAAAGAAGTTCATCAAATGCTTTTCAGACACAGAAAATACTTTGGTAGTTTCCTTGGGTCCAGTGTTGCCCACCACCCAAAAGACCATGCTGTGTACTTGCTAGTCCTTATTCCTGGCATGGTGCATGGTCATTGCATTTTTGTTGTCAGAGAGAAATACAGCTGGGGAAATCCAACCTTGTAGTGTACTTCTGTTGGTATTAGCTTTAAAAATGTTTAAGCTGAATTCACTGTATGTAACCACTAGATGTCAGTGACAACACTAAGGCAAAACCCATCGACCTGTGGTTAATAAAGTCTTCCTTAGAAGTGGGCTTGCGCACCCACCCATTGTCCACAGCGTGCACCATGGCCACGGGTGGTTGACGTTGCTGGCATTAATCTAGTGTTCGTCATGTGGAGCTTATTTAGTGTAAAGCCCTTCCTAGCATTGTTCCTGCTTATCGTGCATTTTGAGTTGTGTAATATTTTCGCCGTAATCTCCCTCGGCTGGACCGAGATAGGCTCAGGCACCAGGCTTCCATAAATACACAGCTGTGGGAGGGACGGGGAAACCAGTGTCTGGCTTACTGATGCAACCAGCGAGGTACCGAAACGCACGCCTTCCCCAGCGTCGGGTCCAAGTCAAAAACGTAAAAACTAAAACAGTAATAAAATTTCTACCTTCCGACTTTTAACAGAAGGGTTGTAGTGGGAAAGGCAAGATCGGGTTCATCCTGCGGGGTTGTCCTGGGGCTTGCTGCTGCTGACACAGAGGGGATGCCAGCAGCCGCCCTCGCCCCTTCCCTCGGGCACAGGGCAGCCCTGGGCAGGCGGAAGGGACAGGCCAGGATGGGCCTGGGGCTGGCAGCCACAGCCCCTGGCGTGGAAGTGACTAACAGGAGGGCTGTTGTCACGTTAGCCTCTTTGCCCTGACAGCCTCAGGCGGGCATCTCAGCAGGCGGTAGGAGCAAGGCAGCTGTTCCTGGAGCTCTTTAAGTTCAAGGAGTTGTCTGCCACTGGGCACTTGTGCCAGCGCGAAATCCCCCTCAGCCTCCTGACTCCCGCAGCACGGGTGAGGGGCTGGAGCCTCACGCTCAGCCCAGCCTCAGATTTCTTTCTAACCACCCTTCGTGCTGTGGTACCAGACACAGCTGACAGAAGGCCCCTGCACTGCCATGCATCCCTGGCTACAAGTGGGGCATTCCCGCTCACAAAAGTGCGTTGGTGCTGCACTGCAGCAATGCCACTTCCTCGCTGGCTGCACCGGTGGAACAAGTCCCACCTCATCCAGGCTGGTGTGTGCTACCTCCGCCCTGCAGTGCCGAGGAGATGTCTGCTAACCCGGCAGGCCAGACCCGAATCCGAGAGAGATTTCGGCAATGACACCTGTGGAGAGAGTACGTGCTCCATACAGCATACTCTGAAAAGGAACGTCAGGACTTTTCTGAACCACGTCTTGCTTCTAAGGCATACCCTGCCTATACTGCAGCTATTTATAAGTTTCTAAGAATTTGCTTTTATGACGTGATTGGAGAAAAGCAGATTGAAATGTGTAAAAGGGAGTGTCTGTATTCAGATGGTTTGAGGTCAAAGCCTAGCAGAACATGGATGCTTGCTAAAGATGGAAAATTCCTCTGTAAATTCCTCTGTTTTGTGAACAGCAATAATTCAAAACCTGTGCTATATTTTTCATTTATCATTCATTATTGAGTGCATCCAAATACATGCCATCTGTCTGAAATGAAAACAATCCATGCACTCAGTCCACAGATGTGCTCACTACGGGAGCACCCGGTTCGTGCCTACTACACCTGTCTGTTAGCATTTGAGAACAATTTCTCAGTTTCCTTTGATGACACGCAAGACTGGGAACAAAGGCTGGCAATGACAGTTTGCTTCAGGTATTGAAGTCAGTGGGGCCAAGATTTCACAATGGTTTTGTTCCCATGATGATGGAGACTATCATGGCTTCATATGTATCAGTCTCATTATGGCTGACTTTATCTAGATAAAACAGACAGAAAGGACATTAAGATGTGGCCTGTGAATGCTTTAGCTTCTTAAGTGAAATATTATATGTCAGTTTCAGGAATTACTCATTAGTGAATAGATTCTTTACCATATCTTTACAAGCACCACTAGGAGGATTGCTGTAGGTATTTGTGAAAAGATTCAGGCAACCAAATGCTTGAATATTTGTTTTGGATGTTGTCCAAGGGGGAAGTGGTCACCTGGAAGATTTTCATGTCTCCCTCTTCTGCTTTGTGCTTTATTAGCTGTGAAATTTAGAGACTGATGAATTGTGGTGTTTAAATTGTCACTTACGTTATTTTTATTCTTAATTAGCTGAGAAAAGAAGAAGAAGAAGAATTGTATGCTTTGCAATGATTAAGGAATATTGGTTTAAGAAAGGTCAAGACCATGTTTGAGAGAAATTCCAAAGCACGTACATCATATCTGATTTTCACACAATGTTAAAAGTACTGTTTGAAGTCCCTGGTCCTACCTCACCCGAAGCAATGTGAACTATGTACAGCTATAGAAAAAGAAAGTTAGTTTAATCATATCCAGAAAAGTATGCCTCTGATTTCATAACAATAACATTTTTTGAAAGTTAAGTTTAGTTATGTTGCAAAATTGTCGAGCTTTGAGACCTGCCTCCTTGCCTCCATTGTACGGCCAACCTGAAGTGTTTTAGCTAACACTGCTTGTGATTTTCTCCTCCACCTCCCATTATGTGGATAGAGGGCACTTCTGGAAAGTTAAGTTCAGGTATTTTTCCTGCAGCATTGTTCATATGACAGAGTGCCATCTGTCCTTCATTAGAATTTATGAATACAACGAAGTCCTGTAAATCGTATCTATAAAGTCAGTCCTTAAGAAATGTTGCATGAAGTTATTACTACAACATAATTATCTTACAACAAAGTTGCAGGATGTAATAGAATAGGGGAACCAATTCTTTTAGCCCTAAAGCATGGTGCAATCTGTGTTCTTTTGTCAACTCCTAATGGCTGTGTTTGGTAAAAGACTCATAAAGCTGTTTCCATCCTCCCTAAATACAATATTTGTTTAACGATAATCACAGTTACGGGTACCAGGAATGCTTATTCAATGAAAAGCATTTCTTCACATGGATAAGGTGTGCCCGAGTTTAAGAGAAAAAATATTCTAACAGCCATCCTTGAGCTGCCTGTTGGAAGTGACGCTTCCCTGGTGGAAGAACATTACCGTGCTCGGCCCCTGACAACGTAATTCTTCGCAGGGCTGGTGCCTGAGATCACCTGGCAGTGTCTGTATGTCCCAGGGCTTGTCATGTGAGACCATCCCAGCCTGGAAAACACACTTGCCCCCCTGAGGGATCCACCGCTGGCCACCCCAGATGTGTATTCCTCAGTAACTCCAGGAAGGCCAAGAAGCCTGGGGGGATGTAACACCAATAAGCCATGAGAAGACTTGTATGAGTATTGTGAGCAGAAGATAGCTCCGTCATCTTACTAAATTGGCTGATGATTCCCATCACGTGGCTTCACAGCTTGGGAAAACGTCATCCTTTGGGCTGAAACTTGCAGCCACAGGCTGACTTCTTCCCAAGGAATAACAAAATAGAGCCAAAATGGCAAATGGCTTACATGTCTCTGACAAATACCCTGTTTTGTCTACGTGAAACAAAGAAAGAAAGAAACAAACAAAAAACCTGGCCACTTCTTTTCAGGTCAATGGTCCATTCTACACCCATACACACCCCGTGCTAGGGGAAGAGTTTTGGTGTTTGCTAGACGTCCCTGACTGAGATGCCCTTCCTAGTGTTCACAGGAACATCTGTTCAGAACGGGCCTGTTACAAGCCTGTGGAAATGGGCAGCCACAGGCACTCTTGACATAGCTGGAGCATCCCAAGCCTAATCCAGTCTCTGTCTTTTGCTGTTGTTTGTCAACTATATCGTGTTCCAGCTTGATTTGGACTTTTTGTCCCTTTGGAAAACTCAGAGGAGTTCCCCAGCTGGAGCTGGCAAAATATCTCCCCTTGCAAAGTGAGAATTTAGAGGGGTCGCTCTGGCGAGCACAAAGGCACTGCACTGCAGAAGGATTGCTTTTTTAGCATGGCCCCAGCCTGCTCTCCTTCCCTGAAAGGGACCTCCCAAGAACAGCTCTGCCTGAGAGTACGTACTCCAACCCAGCTGATCCGAGCCATGGGCTGAAAGGTCGAAACATTTTGTTGAATCATTTGGGCACTGGCACGTTTCTGGACGAGCTGCTCTGTGTAAGGACCTGCACTGAAAGCATTAGGCACTGGGCATCATCTTCACAGCTGCTCCGCACTGGAAGGTGTGTAAAATATGGCTCTCAAACTTCTGCCTATATTATTGTATGACCACAGCTTAGAAGACTGAAATGGTCAGCCTACAGGCATTCTTGCCGACCATTTTAGTCTTCTAAGCTGTGGTCATAAAATAATAATTACAGGATAAAATTATATTTATAAACTATAATACAACACATGATATAATGTAAAAATATTTGTAAAATATATAATAACGCATAATAAATACATCACAGTTACAATTGTATTAATTATATAATTATTTGGTTTCCACTCACAGCTTTGTAATGCCACGCAGGTAAGGGTTTTTATTAGCTGTGAAAACACTCAAGATAGACTGAAATAACAAGTAGTGAATCAACTCAAAAGTGGACAACGTTAATAATTACAGTGCAGAGAACAATGACACATTTTCTGTTTGTGGTTTTCAAACTTCCCAATGAACGCACCGCTTCTAAGGGGTATGTTACTGATGTGGCAAAGCCAAACCCACGAACACTGGGGTTTGCCAGAGCAGCCCTCGAGGTCCTTACACTGCAGACCCCACCCAGATTATTTCCAACATTAGTATTTCAAACAAAACTTAAAAACGGAGGGTTCTGAATTTTGAACTGAGTTGCAATTTCTCTCCAAAAGTAGCTTGACAGGCCAAACGAAGAAAAAAATATCAGTTGTTAAATGTAAAAAGTACAAATTAAAAGAATGTATAAGGGAAATGTTTGGCTCATCATATTAATATGATAAGAACCCCCATCTCAAACAACTTTGAAAACAGAGGCACTTTGGGTCTGCCGACAAGACTCTGAAAGAAAAATCATGCAGTGCCACAGCAATCCGTGACGTGACTGGAAAACCCCTCAACCACAGGGAGCCCCTGCCAGCGCTTCTGGTCTCTCCTCTCTTCCCATGGTACCTCATACTTGTGGTTTTTGGACACCTCCGAACAGTTTCAGGCTTGTTAATGGGAAGTACAGAAGGCAGCTATGGGTGTGCAGGGTGCAATGGGGTGTAGGTGTATGCTGAGCATGGGGCAGACGGAATAACCACTCTCAGCCCTCCCTGGACTGAAGCCCAGTCCCCACTGCTGGTCTTGTGGGTCTGAGCTCAGCGACCTGCCTCCTTGCCTCCAGTCCTGTGCCCTCCACCTACAGAATACATTCAGTTTTATTGCCATAGTTACAACGCACGCTAACTCTCTCCTGAAGAAAGGCACTGCACAAAACATCCGAGTCCCAGGTGCACTTGCCTGTTTCAGCAGCCGTTGAAGAATTTCTCACCCTTAACGGAACTGCTACTTCTGAGGGGCTGCGAAAGCCGTGGTACGCTTGGCCACCAGCAGCACAAATGGCAGTTGCATAAAGGAAACGCAGCTTTGCAGCAGGACTGGCTTTCACGGTCAGCCTCCAGAAGCACGCGCCGAGTCTCAGTGCGTACGTGTGCAGCTTCTCTCCAGTCTCCTACAAAATCAACAGGGCAACAGGAACACGGGTGAGACACACAGGGAAAAGGCATATTTTGTTTGGCTTTTGCTGGGTTACACATATCCACCCTGAGCTAGATCCTCGTGCACTCTGATGGTTGTGCCTCTGGGCCGAGGGCTCTACATTGGTGTGAAATCCTGTCAATACATAAAGGATACTCCTCAGCAGAATCACATTCCCTTCCTTCTTCAGTCCTGCTTAGGGGAGGGATCTTCCCCCTGGGCTGTTCCCCTCCATCACCCTAGGATTGACACACTGGATTTCCATTATGTTTAAAGTCAGCATGACTCTGTATGGCGGCTCTCCATCCCTGGATGGAAAGGAATTAGGGCTTTCTCAGAAGTTCTCTTGCGATTACTGTTCAAAGCAGTGAGACGACTGTGTGCCTGTTCCCCATATGACCTCAGGACACTTCCATTCCTGAGCATTATAATTTAGGCTTGTCTTTGGGGAGAAATAAATAAATAAATAATAAATGAATGCAGATAACTGACTCTTCAATGGAAAACATGTGCATGAACCCATCTCCCCCGGGCAGCGAGGCTGGAACAGGAGCTACCTGTATTGGCCAACAGGGAAACTGTATCTCCCTGCTACAAGGGCAAACCTGAAGACCAAGCCCAACGGACCCAATTTACAATTTCTGAGCCTC
This sequence comes from Heteronetta atricapilla, assembly GCA_011075105.1. Taxonomy (NCBI): domain Eukaryota; kingdom Metazoa; phylum Chordata; class Aves; order Anseriformes; family Anatidae; genus Heteronetta; species Heteronetta atricapilla. The sequence goes on along the minus strand of CM021733.1, from coordinate 55,019,658 downwards.
CTGGCAGCGCATTGTCCTCCATGAGTGCCCACACAGCCTCCAAAAGACCCTCCACGCCTTCTCAGGGACACCCCGTCCTTCCCCACCAAAAGCACCCAACGCAAGGGCAGTGACGTGTGGATGTGGAGTAGAAGACCTCCCGTGTGTGCAGACCCTCGGGGCAGAAGCCAAGCCACCTCAAGCCATCCACCTGGCTCGTTCTGCCAGCCAACGAGGAGCGGAGCTCCCTGTTTCCTGACTGTGGACGTTTATATGAGCAGCAAACCTTTTGGCCTGTGGCCATCTTCAGAAACATAGATCAGTCATTTATTTACATCAAAGAATACGGATGCTGAAAACGCAGGCACGGACCAGTGCTGGGTTTGATAAACTGGTGCTACACAAACAAGTGGCCAAACAACCTTCCACCTTCCTTCCGGCCCACAATCAAAGCAGCAGGCGGGGAAGAACAAACACACAGGAAAACACCACTGAGGTACCGCACAAGTTTATTACCAGAATTGCTGTTTGTTATTGATTAAAGATTGTGGGAAAACGTTTGAATGAAATGACGGTTAAACACAGGGATGCCGGTGCTGGGTCAGAGGAGCAGCATTTCTAGTCCCCGTCCAGGATTATCTCCTACAGCAGCCGACAGGAATCGGCTAATGACAGAGAGAGCACTGGGGAGGCTGCTCCCCAAAACGCTTCCGCAGGATGCGCATTTGCACCTCAAAGAGGCCCTGAATCAGAGGCGTTAGTGTCGGATGTCCCCGCACGGATTTTTCTTCTATGATCGTACCTAATTGCATTTTGAACCTCTCACATCCCCAACATCCTACGCAACGTGTCCCAAGATTTAATTGTGTTTTGTGTGAAGAGGCATCTTCTTTTGAACCTGCCGCCTCATAATCTCATTTGATGATCCCTCTTCCCCCCAGCTGTCACATTAACCACTTCAGTAAATACTTCGCCTTGAATCCAGTAGGAAACTTCCTTAAAAATACACTTCCTATTCAGAGAATTCAGCTAAAACATCCACACGCATAAGAACGTTAAGATGCACCGCCAATCCACAAACAGCAAACACAGGCTCTTTATTAGTTTACAGGGTCTCACCAGAAGTAAACGCTGGTGATCCTAGCAGAGGTTCCTGATCTGATTCAATAGCAGCAATGCAGTGTTTGCAGTTTGTGAGGTGAGAACACACGCAACACAAGTGCATAGCACAGAGCAAGAACAGGTGTGCTGCGGTAAGCAACCAGAAACACATCTCTTAAGTGACCCACAGCACTTCTAGCACTTGCAGTCTTGAGTATCATCATGAACTGAGTGTTTTTTTTTTTTTTTTTCCTCTGGCCTGTACTAATGCAAAAATCCTTCAAACAGACCACTTCCATTGTCACTCATGTTTCTGGAGTTCGTTTTAATAGAGCTCTTCTCTGCTCACCTTTGTGATGCGTTTCACAGAGGGAAATGGGATAAAAAGAAAACCTGACCTTGTGTTTTTCTATACCCTTAGTTTATACAATCATCATGCAGGATGACTGCGTAAATTCAATCTCTGTAGGATTGGCAGGCTTTAGCAACAAGCCTTGCACACTTACAGCCTACAAGGAAAGCCTGCTTCTTTCCCCAGGACCTTACCCAGGAAGGCCTGGCCCTGTAGTACCGCTGAAACCACGCTCTCCACAGCACAGCCCAGACTGATGGAGGAGCGATGGCAGAGCACAGGCTGAGGCGATAAGGTTTATCACTCTGCTTCCTTCACCAGTAACAGCCAGCCTTACACGGGTGCCGTTTTAAGAGCGCGCACAAGCAACTAGCGCCAGCTTTTTCCACCAGTGGCACCCTCAACGCATGAGGGAGAAGGGGAGCATGGTCTAAAGAAGCAACCAACGAGCTCAGCCCGGCTGAGGCCCCCCGTGCCCCTGAGGCGCAGCAGAGCACCGCGACAGCCTCCCCACGGTCCGCCGCCTCCCCGCACCTGCCCCTCACAGGGCGGCCGCCACCCGCCGCCCGCTATTTATAGCGCGCTATTTTAATCGCGCCCGCTCATTGGCCACCTCCCTCGTGACGCCACCGGCTCTCCCGGGGCAAAGTCCCTCCGCTCCCCCCTTCCCCAGGGTGGCGGTCGAGGGTGTGGCGCTAATGGTGGCTGCGCGCGCGCGCTGGGCGGGAGGGAGCGAGCCGTGTGGGGAGTCCCGGCTCGGCTCCGGCGGGGCCGCCTCGGGAGCGGCTCCCGGGGCGTGGGCTGCGCTGGCCTGGCCTGGCCTTGCTGTGGAGGGCAGGGAGGCTGCGGCGTCCTCCTCAGCTGGGCATGGGGCAGGTGGGAGTCGGCCCGTGGCCCTCCGCCGCCTGCGGGCGGTTCGGCTCCAAGCTCAAAATGGCGGCGGGGGCGAAGGGAGGCTCCCGGCGGGGCGGGCACGGGGCTGAGGAGGCTGCGCCCACCGAGGGGCGAGAGCACCTCGTGGTGCTGCTGTCACCTGTCCGTCGATACCCTTGTAGCGGGGAAGGGGTAGAAGGCATCCCCCTGAGAAATGGGGCTGTGGGCATGACTGCGAGGGCACCTGCTGCTTCCACAGCTGCTTTAGGTGTTGATCTAGCTGTGAAGGTGTGCCGTGGCACCCCAAGGAGCAAGTGCCCAAGGCTTACAGCAATGTCATGACAGACGTGCCACACATATGTGCTTCTGCAGACCTGATGCTGCTGAAATGAACCTGCAGAAGTGTCCCCACTGTGTCCATCTCTAGATGCACGTATGCACAGCCCTAAGTTGATGAAGCTTTGCTGATTTTGGTCTCCAGATAGGAGCACTCAACACTTACCCGCTCCTCCAAGACAGGATGGCACAGCATCTTATGGCTCAGGTCACTGAAGGTTTATTTTTGGCATATACCACAACCTTCTTGAGAATATTTACCACATGGGCTAAGTGTATTACCAGAACTCGGCGCCACTCAAAAATAGCCTCCAGAACACCTGGCAGATAAAAGACGTGTTATTTTCATACTCTGTATTTATAGAAACAGTTTGTGATTATGGCTGGGATGTTTTCAGTAGCTGCAGTCCCTCTTGTCTCCAGCAGGTCTGCTAGTATATCAGTATGCATCTGATACTAAAGGTCAGAAAACTTCCCTGGGAAAGATGAAAGACTAAGATTGCCATTTTGTGTGGTCGGAGAGCTCAACAATAAATGCTGTGTGCCACCCCATTCTGGGATGACAGATGAGATATAATTGCCTGGTATTCTTACATGGGAGTGGATTATTCTCCAGTTGATCAAACTCTTATCAACTAAGGCAGTACTCAGAAAGGCCCCACTGCAAGTATTAGCTTGACAAACCTAGCACAAGGCTCACCAAGCAGTGATAATTGCCTCCCTTGAATCTTGTGGAAATCACCATCCCTGGAGTCCTTGGATGTAGTAATCAAGAGGTTGCAGCAGTCAAGCTGTTTGCAGATGGGTGTTGTGGGAAATCCCGATTTCTACAGCCAGGGCTGCTTCTGGTAGTCAAACAGGTTCAAAATCCAACAGCATACTGGTGTGGCCTTGTGATACTTACATGTATAAACCCTTCATCTCCCAAAGGAATTTGTCTGTGCAGGCAAGATCTGTGTTACTCTGGAGCCTGCGCCAAAAGAATCCTGGAGGGCATCTGCCAGGGGATAGACCTACCACGTGCTTAGCACAAAGGGAACAAAGGGGAGAAAGATAGGGAAGAAAGTCTTTTTACAGTCTTGTGTACTAAAAGCTATAGTAGAATATTAATTGGACTTTGACTGGTTCAGTTCACACCATTTCCTGATTTAGACCGTGTTTTTGGCAAGTGGAGATACAACATATTATATAAACTTTGCAGAAGCCGTTTCTGTCTATCCAACTTCTGTTGCAGGGTTTCAGAGCCTATTTCTGTTATGGCATAAGAAAATAAAAATAAAAATAAATTATTCTCTAAAGTCTTTAATTGTTTAAAGCACAGCATTTGCTACTGGTCATCTGATAGTTCTAGAGAACAATCCTGGTTATGCATCTTTTATACACACATGCACACATCTAGAGCTGTGTCATGCTTTATTTGTATTTACATATGAAGTATGCATGCTGAAAGAAGGACAGAGAAATGCATTATTCCCAGCATCTGCCCATCCATTCATTAAAATGAAGTTTTCTTCTTTCAGAAGGCAGTTCCTTCAGAAATTTCCATATTCTATACCATGGGGTTTCCCAGGCTGTCACATCTGTACCTCTACCAAGCCATATCAAACAGTGTACTATAAAATTTTACACAGCAATTCACAGAGCTGTGTGCTTCCATCACCGATAATCACATCTAGACAATAAAATTTGGGATCTCTTGCCTCTCACATTCAAAGCTTCATTAAAAATCAGTTGAAACATATGGGAGTCCTTTCAAGAATTTTAGTATAACTGGGGACATGCCCACAGTGAACTTTTTTAATAAAGCTCAGTGCTAAATTGTCTTTACTCGGAAAAAGTTTGAGATAGAGCAGAAAGTAAATTTTGTAGTTTTCATATAATCTCCATCTTATCTGGCTAGCTCTACCCATGCCATGTGTCTTAAGCTGCTCTATTCAAACAAAAATAAAAGTAGGTTCCTGATTAACAATAATCTTAATTTTAAGACAATTTCCATTGACTGGAAAGTCCAGATTCATTGACATTAATGTTCCTGAGTATGCAACGTAACTTCAGTCTTGTTCCTCAAGGAGTGGTTTTGGAATGATCCACACCTCCCAAATACTTCTACTAACCACAGTTTAAAAAGAAAATCAAGACTTTATTATCAACTTAGACAACCATCTGTCAACTAAGTTCTCAAAAAAGTTTTTACTTGGATGAAGATTTTACAGCCTTCAGGCTAACTGTATCAAGTGCCTGCTCAAGCTGAGCACGTCTGATGATATTTGGAAAATAAACTTTGACTGTTGGGCTTATCCCCTGTAACTGAAGCAAACTTAGATTCTCAAGGCTCTCATTGACTTTACTGGGAATTAAATCAGGACCTGTGCCAAAAGTAAAATGCAGGTAATTCCCCAGCATTAAAAATGTGAAACCGCATTGCTAATGGAAGCATTGATTCATTTTTTATCTCTTAAATATCATAATTGTAGGTTACTGCAACTAAGTTTTACCACCACCACAAGACAAAGGCATCACCAAGGAATGCCAGTGAAGTTTTACACTCACTGAGAAACTCATCTACTGCAGCTATTACATCTGTCTGTGAGTAGTGTTGAAAAATTACGTAGATCTAGTTCCTGTCTTGCCAGTGCCGTGGCCACCAGTGCAGTGCACAGCTTAGGTTTCTGAAACCCCAGAATGGCAGAGAGTTAACTGTAACTGTTAAGGAACAGCTTGTAATTGAGGAAAGTTAGGGAATGATGTTTTAGTCATGAAGGGTGATAATTTTGGGTTACAATTGTTCAGACATTCATAATCAAATGCATAAAATCACATTCTGCCTGCCTCATTAATATACAATTTGTAATGCACAGGAAGGGTAGACTGAGTAGTAGTGTCTGTCTTTGCATTCAGAAGGCGGCTCTTTTAAAAGACTATTGTACGGGGCGCTTAAATTAAGGGAATTTGTCACACACAAAGGTTTCTTACCACAGTGAACCAATTCTTGGCAACCTAATGAGAGTCTGAAAATCTGTCTGCAAAGCCAGTCTTGTTGCTTGTTGTGAGCGTTGCTGCATAGGAAAATAATTGCACCTTTTATCATGAAAATGTGAGCTCCAGAGTTCAGGGAAACGGCGCGCAATTTTGTAGAAGAGAACACAGAGGTCATTTTGTATGCATGCTCATTAAGGAAAGGAATTGCACCGGAATGTGGGAGGATAGGGAGTAAATATCGGAGAAAGTCCTATGCCTGCAAGAAAACAGGGCAGTTTGTATGCCACAGAGACTTATGATGTGCAGGCAGTATAAAGAAATTTTCAGTTTTTACTGCAGATCGTAGTCACTAGAAGTTGTCTGCCTGCTGCACCAACATGGATTAGTCAAGCAGTGTTACTCCTGTGGAGAAACAACAACAACAAAGAATAATGAAATTTGAAACTTGCTCTGTGATTTAGGGAACAAGAATAGAGGAAAATCTGCCTTTCAGACAGTGGCAAATATGACAGGACAATATGGGGTTTGTGCAATTATGTATTTCTAAATACTTCCAAAATTTTGAAGAATATTTTAAGATGCGTGTAAGAAATCAGTCTAATGTTGGGACGTAGTCACGACCCCTTGTGTTTCCTTTCTCATTCTTTTGCTTTCCGTTGCCCATCCTGGGCCTGATCCTGACTGAAATTCATGAGACTTTTGGAGTAAGGCCAGGGTCTGTCCTAGGCTGCATTCAAGCTACATGAAGCAGAACTCAGGTAGAAAGAACTAAGAGAAACAATGTGTTTAAAAGGCATGTTATGATCATTGCTGGTTCCTTGATTTTGTCCTTGGCAAAGTTGCTTTACTGTCACGTGGCCATAGGTGGTAGCAGAGCTTGGGCTGGACCAAAAGCACTTGGTTTTCTCCAAAGTCTTGTGTTTGCTCACCTGACTGTGCCAGTACCCCCATAGAAATGCAGTACTTAACACAACTCAAGTGTTTACACAGCACTGTTGTAAATCAGGCCATAAATTACTTCCTTTATGGATATACCAGGGGGTACATTCTGCTCACTGCCATATTAATTGGGTATCAATTATTAATGAAAAACAAAACAAGAAGAATAGTAAAACCAACTTGTTATGCTGCTAGGATAACATAATGTTTACTGGTTGCTGTAGCGGGCCCTTTTTGTTTCTCTTGCCAGTGCTGCCCCATATGCTTGTGACAGTGAAGGTCCTCAAGCGTCCCGCGCCAGTCTGTGCTGGGAACTCACCCTGTTTATGGCAAGGGTTTTATTAACTGCTTACACAGAACAAAACTCTTCGTCCAACCAGGCCGTTGTGGCAGGGCCTTCGTGGGTAATTCTAAGCAATCCTCACTTGGCAAACCTCCTTCCTGGTTGCTGTCTATCTTCCAGTGAGAGAGTGTTTAAGGCAAACTCTGGATGAGCAACACCCTACTTCCTTCTTGGGAACAAGGATTGCTCCATGCCTCGCTCCACCATCACCTCCTGCCCCTCCTTGCCTGGGGTGTGAACAGAGGCCCTCGGTGCAGCTCCCGGCCAGGGTGAGGAGCGAGGGGTCAAGGAGGCATGGGAAGAGGCAAGAAGAGCTGCACGGTGGGGTGCCTTGAAGAGCACCATTGACAGGCTGTGACTGGAAACAGAGTGGGCACTGGGCAAGCAAGTAGAGGAAAAGCAGCTTTGGGTTGGAGGTTGCAAAACCGACTGTGGAGCAGAGCTGAGCAGCCAGGCTTTTGAGGGCCCCAGGAAGCAGTGTGCGGGTGCTGAGGAGCATAGCTCCAAGCTGGAAATCTTGTGTACATAATGAGCCTGGAAGTAGGGAAAAGGAGAAACGTCAATAATTCAAATAGTAGGCTTATATTTACCTTCTCTCTCCCTGTTTTTGCTTAGGTGTGAGCCAAATCTGGCTGACCTCCCTCCCATGAGCGCTGCCACCAAACACCATCATAACAAACCTTCCCAAAAAGGAGTCTATGCACATAATTACCAGAAGTATTTAATGTATATACAACAGAACACACTGGAAAAAAAATAAAAATAATTATGTTGAAGATCAGATTAAAAGGAAACAAAGCTGTTATTTTAAATCATTTCTCCCCTCTCATTCCAGGACAAACAAAACACACAGCCCTTTAGCTTGAGCTTAAAACTAACAGGACAACAGTTCTGACCTGCATCACTTCCAAATCTCCTGATTACTGCAGATTTTTATTGTTGCTGAAGCCCTATTTTTTTCCATTCTTGTCATCTTAGTTTTCCAAAGAACTGACAGCTCTGCCCTTCCACCTCTACTTGTGCTTACATAAGATTGCAGAAGAAATCAGGCAATAGCACCATGACTAAAAGCAGCATCAGGCCTGTAAACTCTTACTACCTTCGGATTGTCATGCACAATCTCTTAACTTCATATTTGATAAGGCCCATAAACAGGTGGATTGCTGTCATCCTACGCTCAGACTGACAGAATCAGTCTGATTCTGACCTCACACATGTGCAAAAGAATTTCTGACTTTGTCCCTGTATGCTGCGTGCAGGTCTTTGGATAATGCTTAAACCATGAACACAGTCCAAGGTTATCATTTCACATTAACAAGGGTTGTCTGAGAGAGCAATCTAAAGTAACCAATTAAGAATTACAATGGGAGCTTGTACTGAAGTCATGGAATTTTCTCCACAAGACCTCTGGGTTACAGTCCTGGTCCTGACTCCGAAGGGCTTTGACATTGAGGCAGGACTTCAAGTTTGAGTCCTGTGAGAAGGGGTTCACCTACAATCAGTGCTCACTTGCACTGAAACAGCTTCCAGCTTTCATTTTCTTTTCTGCAAGCAGTTTCACTACAGCAGAGTTTGTCATAAATGGGTTCTATGGAATTATTTACTGGGTCTGAAACGGTTCAATCACCTCTTTTGTAATGTTCTGAGATTGCTTACAGGCTGAATTTGAATCTGTCTGGGAGCTGAATACATAGCATTGCATTTCTTCACAAGAGAGGAATATTCAGGTTATTAGAGCAACAAGAAGATAAGCGAAATTCACATTTCAATCCTACAATATGCTTGTCAGTGCAAGATTTATTGCATTCTTCAAGGATACCTATTACAGAAACACATTGCTTAAGCACATTAGTTGCTGTAATTTTTTGTCCTATGCATTAACAATTTGAAGAAAAATGTTATACCTGAAATTAAAAACTTCAATCTCAGAATTTTACAGCTCTGGTAAAAATTAGTGGTTAGAGATTTTAGAGTCAGGAGATTTTTGATTATTTGCCTCAGCTAACATGAAACTCAGTCAGCAATGCCAGTAACTTTTGTTTAGGGCTTTGTTTGAGTTAGATTGTTCTGCTGAAATTTAACACCTGCAAAAGCAAACAAAACTTTTTCTTGCTTCTTATTCAAGCCATTATTTCCCTACCATAGCTGTGCAGTGGCATTTGAAACACAATACTTAATTGCTGCTTGGAGCACAGAAAAAGAGATCGTTTCAAATACTACACATAAGCTACTGTGGGGAAATGGTCGGCATAATCTTACTTGAAACAGCACTATTTCAGAAGTCCTAAGCACTGCACTAACAATTCTGATTGCTGCATTTTAACATAATTCCGCTACAGAAGGATTTTGTTGTTTTGCTCCTTTCTTAAAAATAAGGGTGAAGACTGAACTCTGAGACAAGAAAGAACTTTGTGCAAGAGTCTGTGCTGTTATCTAAAGAACACTGTTCCTTATCTCTACGGACCCATACAACACAGCTAAACCCACTACAGTGATGAGTGAGCAGTTATTTCAGGCAATGGGGGTGGAGGGTGGAGAGCAAGACAAGGAAAGAGCACATAGATGTCAGCAAGGGTAATACAACAGAAAAGCGTTCCTGGCTGTGACATTGCTCATGTATGGGACAGTCTCCTAAAGGATCGGGAGAGTTGCTATCGCTTTGAACATAACTGGAAAAAAATACTGCATTGCTGGAGGTGGTTGCACTCGGAGAGAAAGAGCTTGGGTGAAGTGCTGAGTGATGACCAGGACGGAGGTTTTGTTAGTCCTGTCCATGTTACTTTCCTGGGGAACCTTATCTGCAGGTCTCCAGGACACCTCCAACCCCTCCCAGGCACACCTCCTGTGAGGGGGGTCCCCACGTAAGGACGGGTGGCATTCCTCGTGAGCACATCCAGCTCTTACTCCACCCCGTGAATCAGCTGCACATGCACACCCAGTTTTGTTGTCGTATCTAAGGGCCGTTTGGCATTTTCTTGTCTCATAGCATAAGGCAGGTGAAGTGAACCTAGGTCACTGTTGGTCTTTCCACCACTCTCAGTGCTGCTGCCCTGCCTTGCAGAGCAGCCACGAGCAGGGCAGCAGAAGTGCCCCACAGGCCTGCCCTGCCGCGTCTGCCTGCAGTCGGCTGAGCCCTTCTTGCAGGCTCTCACCAACAGGCCTCAAAGACCAATTTCCCACAGACGGCAGCCAAGAAGCTACTCACAGCCCCAGGCCCAGAGCACTCAGACACTGCACTGAGGTCACACCTAGGGTGTCTGCGTTTCAACATGCTGTGTCAAGACCAGGCCATGTTACCTGGTGTGGCCTACTACAAGCCCTTACATTAACCACATCCACCTGAGAACAGTGTTTGGCCTTAGAAATGACCTCTGCAAAAAAAAGGCTATGGCTGACACTGTGCTTCGACCTCACTCCTCATTTGCAGTGGCAGAGAGACCACAGTCAGGGAGAATAACACAGGGCAACCCACTTTCTCACAGGAAAGTGCCACACATAACCATGTACGCGTGCCTTTGGGCCAACATGTTTCACACATGTCTACAAGATGTTACAGCTCTTGAGCTCCTGGTCTTCCTCAGATCAAGGATCAAGGTGCAGCTGGCTTTGGAGATAATCCAAGGCAAGTCTACGATGGTTTCTAATGGACGTATATTTGTACTAAGACACGCAATGCAACATCTGCAAGGCCAAATGACACTGGGAAAAACTGACAAACTTATTGGATACAGAGACTCTACTTCATGTCCGATTGCTGCAACTACAGTGTTATTACCACAGCAGGGTAATTAAACATACCAGTTAGCTCATGAACCATCAGCTCTGGGGCCAGCAGATCCTCAGTCTCAACTGAGACCAGATAGAGGGACTCAACACCCTGTTTCTGGAGTCCAGTAGCACCTCGCCCTTCTCCTCCCACACTGTAAGTGCTTGAAGGTCAAAACAGAGCCATGGACCAGCAAATCTGACTCCAAAGGCATTGCTAGCAATGGCTGGGAGGTCATGTGGAAGAAACCATGGCACGAAAGGTGATCATAAGGTTACACGTTATGCGTAATCACATAGATTTTTCCCCCCTCATCTTACTTTTGTCTTTTATTAAAAGAGACCAAACGATTCATCATGCAACCTTTTAAAGATAATCAACACATTAGTAAGTGAAACACAGAGCTGAGCTCTGTTTCGCCTAGGAGCAAATCAACTTTGTGTGAAATACTGGTTACATCTTAGGCAGCACTCCAATTCTATTTCAAAGGTTCAAGTGGTACTCAATTAGTACCTAGGTCCTAAGTTACCTACTGCAGACAGGTGAAATTCACCTGCTATTTTCAAGGTAGCATAATGATACTATTTTCTGAAGTGTTTAAAGGAGTTGCTAGCCAACATGCTACAAGACTCTGGTGTTTACCTTTTGTGTCATGCGTCAGAGGTAATTACTTCACAAACTAGGTGTGTCATTGGGAAGCACTGAAAACTCCCTTTGTTTCAGGTTACCTGAATGCCTCAGTGCAGCAGGTGAGCAATAATCAACCTGATCCCCTTCTCCTCCAGTGAGGCCTCACAGAAGTTACTGGGTTTGGTAGCCTCCTTGTTTCTGAGTTACTGGCCTTAAGGCAGCTGGAGCTGATTAGATAAGGTGACTGTATCTGCAGCCTTTAAACAAAATGAATTTAGTTTGCCCTTACTGTTTAGCAGGCTTGTTGAAAACTAATTAAGGATATACATATCCATTTGTAAATTGTATATGAGCTGTTTGCTATGCAACACAAATAGCTTTTTCCCATGAATGAATATTTAATTGAGGTCCAGGTAAGTCCTTACAAAATATCAGAGTTAGAATTTGGGTCTGGTGAAAGTAAGCAGTGTTCTGCTTTGTTTAGCAATGTCACCCTGCTTATACCTGCCTTGTATTTAGTCTTACGTATTTATCAGTGCCTGCCTGTTTTCAACATTATTGCGTTATCACAGAGCAAACAGAGGATTTCCTAAGAGACAGAAGGATTCTTGTACTTCAGCCTCCAGCTTAGTGTCTTACTCATGATATACCAAGGTCAAAATTGCCTTCCTTTACCTGCAAGAAAACCTTCTACTTTATATTCTCTTCTGATACTGCATTAGTTATTCCCTGTGCAGACTGAATTGCCTTTGGCCAGTTGCAGTCTGAGTGAAGCAGAAAGAGCTTTTGCTCCTACTCGTAGAATCATAAAGGTTGGAAAAGACCTTCAAGATCATCTGGTCCAACCCTACTACCAATGTTGCCCACTTGACCATGTCCCTGACCACCAGGTACAGCCCTTCCTTAAACGCCCCCATGGACAGTGACTCCACCACCTCCCTGGGCAACCCACTCCAATGCCTAACTGCTCTTTCTGAGAATAAATATCTCCTTATTTCCAACCCCAACCTCTCTTGGCGCAACTTGAGGCCATTCTCTCTAATCTTGTCACTGTCTTATCTGCAACAAGAGGTTGACCCCCAGCTCCCCACAGCTTCCTTTCAGGTAGTTGTAGAAAGCAATGAGGTCTCCCTTGAGCCTCCCCTTCTCCAGGCTAAACACCCCCAGCTCCCTCAGCTGCTACTCAGAGGACTTGTGTTCCAGGCCCTTCACCAGCTTCATAGCCCTTCTCTGGACAGGCTCCAGGGCCTCTATGTCCTTCTTGTACAGAGGGGCAAATGTTGCTTTGAAATGCTTTTTTCTACAGCAGAAGCAAGTGATGCAGAGTAGTGAGGTCAATGTAATACCAGTAATAAACAGCAACCCCAATATTACTTGTTTTCTGTTTCTCTTGTTATTTCATTCATTTTTTAAGGCCAACCAATCTTATGCTACAAAGTAAACCTAATATATAATGTTCAAAGGGGAGAAGTCTTGTTGTATACAGCTTTCAAATATTTGAGACTAGGCAAAATATGGAGAAAACATCTGAAAGAGATAGTCCTGAGTGGAAAAACAGAGCGGAGTGACAACTGGGGCCCTCTGAGCTTTACCTAGTAACATCTGCCTCACACAATTCATCCAGTTTAAATTAGAAAAGAATATGGAAAGCAATCTTGCATTGTCATAGCTGACATTAAATGGCATAGTAATGCACAACATGTATGACTTCGGTGAGGCAAGAACCATGCTAGATGTTTTATCCTGGCTCAGTATTTAACTGAAAATTGCATTATTGATAATGCACGTTCTGGAGTGGAATGAGAAATACAAGCACCAGTCAATGCAAACAACTTCCACAACTTATACTGAAAGAGCATTTAGCCATGGAGAACTGGAAAGGCATCAGAATCCCTGTCGCTCAGTCTTGAGTCTGAGATTTAAGGCCCTTCTAATTTTATAGGCTTGATTTGAGAATCACTGGGCGAAACTCAATAGCTTACTTTATGCTGAAAGTCAAACAACATGGTCCTTCTGATCTTAAAAGCTGTGAGTCAGTACGATATCACAGGAAAAGAAAATGTACTTCATATCCATTAATTGTACATTTTATTCTGCATGCTTATTTTAGCCCTGAAATTCTGAATTTTGGTGCTCTTAGTTAAGTTGAAATAGCTTATTGTTTGTATTTTTGAACTCCTACAGGCTCATCCCCATAGTGGGAGCAATATAAAGGCCAGCAGTATATACAATTATAAAACAACTTGGAGTAAAAAAAATCCTCTGGTATGTAGATTATTTTTTTCTATATATCAGCCAGTGAGTGTTCTTTTTTTGCCTCCACCTCTTTTACTACTAACACTGCTGTAAGCATACATCTGTGTTACATTTGTGAAGCACATGAACTAGGTTAGTCAACATTATCTGACCTGCTCTTTTTGTCAACACTGTCTTTATACATCTCTGTTTTGATGTTAAAAAAAAAAAAAAGAGAGAGAGACAGAACAGTGAAAGAGCTGGTCCCTGTAGAAAGAGTTCAGACTTGCAGGGAATATTTGCAATATATGGCACCGAGCTCTGCTTTTAATCAGACTCCAAATATAAAAGCACAAAGGAAGATATCAAGGTAAAATAGAGATTACCTATCCAGGGGAACTCCCTTCCTCTTTCCTTTCTTATCGTATGCATTAAGATCATTATTTCATTTTGAGACGTAAAAGCTATGTTGCCCCTAGTTTCCATTTGCTTCAAGTCTTGGACAAACATGGCTGGATTTAAACGTGTGGTATAATCTCCACAAATTCAGTACATCGTGAATTTCGTTTGTCACTTTATACATTTTTAAACAATGCTTTGTGATGTGATTGTTCTCCTTCAATAGATTTGGAAAACTCTCATTACTTTTTCTGTTTGTTTATCTTTGTTGTTAAGATCAATAATTCACTGTGGATTTCAGTTACAGAGACCATTACCATAGATTTTCCTTCCCTGATCCCATGTATGTTTCAACCTGCCTTTACTTAGCATGTCCCCATACAGCTCCATGATGGTCAGCCAGAGGGTAATGTAGTACCAAGGAATACTTGTGGGTGCAGCTGGAAAATAAAATGAATGCAAAGATATGGGTCTTCCAGCATGTAACTATTAGATAATTTAACGGGGCTTATTTCCATGGCCTGCATTCACCTACCCATTTCTTAGTACAAAATGGACTTGTGGGAATCCACACATACTGGAAAAATGCATTGAATTAACTTGGCAGAAGCTTCTCATTTAGGAACAGCCTAAAACGAGGAACAAGCTTTGAGCTCTTTTACCTTGTATATCCCCTTCAAAAGAAACCTGGAGAATGTCAACAGTGCTTTGACAGAAAATGCTGGTCCACGGTGACCTGAATTTGTCGGGTTTTCAATAAGCTCAGTGAGTGTAATGAGGAAACAGCTTTCAGTTCAGGCAGAAGTAGAACTCACTGGATCCTTAGCCACACTTCCTGAAGTGTGACATTTCAGGAATTATAATGCCAATATTTCAGGAATTGTAATGAGGAATAAATTGCCTATTCACAGTCATGCATAATGAAAGAGAAGCTATTGCCAATACGTTACAATTCCTTTTCCTCCCACAGCTGTTGCAATTGACAAGGAAAATCATCCTCTTGACTGTCCTAGGTGAGAGCAAATCTCTTTATATAAAGTGGCTTGGAATGTGGTATCCTTCCTTTTACCTGCTGTACTGAATGCCTGTGAGTTGTCAAGAGGACAGAGTTAGCTACTCTAAATTTCCTGTTAATAAAAAAGCCGTGGAGTTAAAATGCAAAGAAATCACCTGCAAAACTCTTCTAACCGTGCCTTGCCAAAAATTCTAAACCTGGATAAAGCTTCATATATGTAGAAAGGAGGAGTTCAAGTCTGCCTCTTGTTGAGACCTCTGATTTTGCATGAGCAACCAAGAATGGTGGTTTTAGGACACAAGATTCTGTATTTCCCAGTTCCGGGATGATCAAGCTTAGGAAGTTTTATTTTGACTAAAACCTGGCTGGCGCCAAACCTGTTACCAAAAGCCACTTTGTAATGGTAAGTTTAAGTAGAACAGCAAAATTAAATGGGTCTTTCTTTAAAAAAGGGATAACAGGCTTGATTAGGTTATTAAAATGCAGTTTGGTTAGAGGGCAGTAGGGCACAAGAGCTGTTACAGGGAAGAAAACAGAAACTGGGATCTGCTACTGACCTGCTGAGCAATCTAGGTCCTTTCATCACCTCCTCTGCCTTAGTAATTCGTGTAAATTGTTAGTAATGCTATCCTCTTAATAAAGAAGGTTAAGTGTTGGATCAGAGTGGCTCTTAATCCTGTAACTTAAAGGCTTCATTTTGATTTGGGTCTTATGCTTGACTGTGAGATCTGACAGAAAATGCTGTAGTTAGGGTGGCTATAAAAGCTCTTTCCTGCTTAGCCAATGCCTACATCTAGAAATAACCATAGATTTTTCATATGAAAATTCCCCCAGCTTCTACATTTGTATGTTTTTTCATATTGCTATTTCTGCCCTAGACTTTTTTTGATGGGAGTTAGATTTCATGACTGCTCTGACATTTCCCCACCCAGACTCCAACAGGGATTCAGTCCGTAAGCAATCTTAGACAATGCTTATCAGTATTATACGTGATGCCCATGCTCCAAAAATTCAGTGTGCTAACTGTCAGGACACTCTCCAGAAAGCAAGAGAACAGAGGGCTTTCATCCCCTCTCTGGAAACAGGAGCTAGACTGGCTGCACTGCATCTGCAAAGGATTAATAGACTTCCATATAAAAGAGAAGAAGGGGATAACATTATATTCCTTTCCATCCATTTTGGGGGGAGGTGGGGAGTGAAACGTACAGAAAATCAGGGATCAGCTACAGAAGAGAAAATCGGCTACAGAAAAGTTTCTTACTGTAAATAGAGACACCTTGGTACCCTGCCAAACTGAGAATTTAGTAAGTCACTGGTGCTCTGCAGCCAAGGTGGTTTGAAAACATACCTCACACAAGGCAAAAGCCCAAGAAGGAAGCTAAGGGTCTGTAACATCTGCTCCAACCTGTCAGTTGTTTCTCGCTCCTTCCACAGAAGACAATTCTGCCTGTATCCATTCAACGTGTTCTTGTTGGTTGCGTTTGGGTGGGGTGGTGTTGAGTAAGCTGGTAGTTATGGATACCATTGAGGTATCTATCTTTCCCCATATACTGCAGGTGATTGTAGGAGAATGGCACAGGGTTAGGTGCTGTGGCAAACAGGAACCTAAAGATTGTATGTTGCCACACTTAATTATTAGTCATCTAAATTCCTTTTGCCTCTACCTCTGTGTGATTAGGAAGCAATGGTAAGTGTAATAAAAATTCAGGGGGTTAAGCTTGGGTACATAAATAACATGGAAACAAGCTTACCTGACTGATTCAAGTCATTGAAGAGATTAGGATCTCTTAAATGAGGCATCACTCCAACATGGAGCCCCTGGTTGACGGTTTCTGAGCCCATGCTGAGCTTCAGACAGGAAAAGATTTGGGGAATGGAACACTCCCTGGGTCAAAATGCGCTTCCCCTTAAATCTCTGCAAAATCCGCTGTTTCCAGGGTATGCAGACACAAACATATTTTTTCTTTTTTTTTTTTTTTTAAAAAAAAAGACAATCTGGATGTTAACACTAAGGAATAAAAATATCTGTGTATTTTTTGCATCCATGTATCCCTCCAAAAAACAAACAAGCAAAAAATCCAAAAACACTACTTAGGTTTCTGAGTGAAAGCTACAAAAACTGGATTCTTTAAGTATTTCTTACTTGGAACAGCCATTTCTTGTGCTTAGCAGTTTACCCAAAACAGTGATATTCTGGTCTGGTCCATGTTCCTTGTCCAGTACCATCCTACTGAACCCCAGCATCAACTTACTGCTTAAAAAAAAAAGAGTACAGAAACTATCCTCATAAATCATATTTTATTAAGTTAACGTGATGAAAGAACATTCCAGTGGATTTGCTCCATCTGAAAATTGAGGCCATATCTGTTCCCCAAGGATGTTTTATCCCTCGAACCTTTCTCAGAAGCCGTCTAGCTTACACTATTTCTTCTCACCTGCTTGCTACAAGCTGTCATGCCGCTGGCTCAGTTTTGACAGTAAAGCTGCTTCTAATCCCTGGGATCATGCAACAGGAAAGGAACACAGCCGCAAATTCTGCCAGTCGCCTGCTCCCCTCCCCTTTCTCTGACAGACCTGATGTAGTAACATTTCTTTCGTCTGAATGTGGCACTTCCAGTTGCTGCCTGGAGCATTTTGTGAGGGACGACACCATGAGGACACCGCTTGGATCTTTTCTAATGCAGGACCTGAAAACACAGGGGTGTCTTTTTTTTCTTACCAGCCCTTGATATCGTTCAGGGTCTCCCCTGGCTGACATCTTTTCCATTTGCTGGCTGTTACTCACTTTGCTTTGCAGCTCCCCATGCTCGTCCCATGCCTTTTCTCACCAAACAGCCGCAGGCCGCCTGAAATGGGGATGTTGCAGGCAGCGGCTGGGGTGCAGGCTGCATCCTTTCCTTAACCTCAGCTACGTGCCATCGCCGGCACAGCGGAAGAGCCGCGTCCTACACGCTGTTGCCCATGACTATGTAAATACCAGCTGCTCTCGTGCCCAGCCAAGCGAGGAGATGCTGCAGGAGGCCCCCAGCTCCTGCAGGGCTCACCGATACTTCATCTGCAGGAGCGTGTTTATGGACGAAGAAGGACAAGGAACAAGGGGCAGAGACACGGACTGTGTGTCATCTTCGCGTGTCTATGAATTGTTAGGCTGGTTGCACAATCTTTTTTTGGTCTCCACAGCCAACTGAATTAGTCCCGTTGCTTTCTACTTTCTGAGCTTGGATTTCCGAACTTTCATTTCTTGCTGAAAACGTGCTTCGATACACAAACCCGTCACGTTCTTAAGCAATCCCACCTCCTGATTTCGGGCTTCTGGAAGCACGCTGTTGGCACACAGGTGCAGGCGGGGCGCGGCCCGGCGGCCATGTTGGGGCAGGGCAGGGCGCCGGGGGCTCCCCGCGGGGGCTGAGGGGAGGCAGCGCCCGCGGGCGAGGGGCACAGAGGGGAACGAGGAGGAGGAGGAGACGGAGCCGCTCCCGCAACCCGGCGGGCAAAGCGCAGCCGCCCGACGTCGCCACCCCGCCCGCAGGCACCTGTTGCCCGTCGCTTCGACGGGGGGGAGGGAGGTAGGGGGCGGCCGGGATCCCCTGGAGGAGCCGGGTTCTTCTCCCCCCTTCTCCGCCGTGGGGCGCCGGAGCGGGGTCGGCCCCGCAGCTCGGAGGGCGCTGGGGGAGCGGCGGGTAATGGCCGGCGGTGGTGAGTCACCGCCGCGGCCCCACCTGCGTACTTAACCGCCGCCGGGCGGCCGGCGCCGCACTCGTGGGCTGCGCTGCCGCCGTGGCCGGGAGCGGCTCCTTCCTCCTCTTCATCCTCAACCCCTCCTCCTCCTCCTCACAGGGTGTTCGCCAGCTGCTGCATGAGCGTGTTGTCCCTCTCGAGCCGGGGAAGCACCGAGAGCGCTGAAAATGCCCAAGCCGGTAAGCTTTAGGCACCCGGAGCTTAACGGGGAGCGGGGGGCGCGGTCCGGAGCGACGCGGAGCCCTTCGCCGCTGCCCTCCTGTCTCCCCGGGGCCGTGCAGCCCCCGCCAGGGGCTCTCAGACGGAGAGGCTTGGGGCTTCTCCGCTTGTCCGGGATGGCAGAACTGCCCTGGTGTCCGTTCGGTGTCGGCGTGCGCTGGTATACGCGAAACGTGCGTCGGAGAGCGCAGGGGAAACCGCATCTTGGCGATTAAAAGCTAAATTCCAGGGCATTAATGCCTCTTCCCTGGTGCTACTGGGGGGTGTGTTGCTAGGGAGTCTCTACTAGTCATTATTAAAAAAGGAAAGCAAGAATAAGTAACTTTTTTTTTTTAATTGAACAAACTTATCTGTCTTCAACTTCAGGTTTTTTTAACTTCTTTTTTTTTTTTTTTTTTTTTTTTTTAAGCTACGTCCCCCAGAGGTTTGCTAGTGTTTTTTGTTTTGTTTTGTCTTTAAAGCCTGCCACGCTCCGCCGGTTAGAAGCGGTAACTCTCTTGTGGAGCTAACCGCCTAACGCAGAGCTTTGGGCATTCGCTGGGGCAGGCGTGCTTCTGAACCCCCAAGACCATATAATCAGAGCAGGTTGTTGTTGCTCTCTGTTTACAACAGAGGCAGTGCCTCTTAAAATGCAGTGCAGTAAAGGAGCAGCGTGATTACTAGCTACGCCCTGTGGAATGGGAGTAAGCAAGCTTATCTTCGTGGTCATAAGCAATGGGCGTTCTACCACCATAGCATTAAACTTGGTTCAACTTACTTTTTCTCCAAACAGGAGTGCCTAAATTACCTTGCGCTGTAGTTCCTGTAAACTTCCAAAAAAAAAAAAAAAAGGAATAAATAACGTACCCAGTCTTCTTACGAAATGCTAAATCTTCAATCTCCCTGGATGTATTTAGACAAGAGGAGATGACGTATTGCAGCATATAACAGAGTATATTGCAAGGGCCCTTCTGCAGGTGGGGGAGAAAATAGGTAATTTACAAAGCACAGGACATAAAATTTTGTGTGTGTGTGTGGATAATCTCTCCTGGTATTATCAGTCATTTGCTAATTCCAGGGTGCTTTCTTGAAAAGCACAATTTAGTTTAGGACTGTTGTACTGGAAGCCATGGATAAGTGTGGAAAAAATCCTTAATCTCTTACAGAAGAAAAACCACCCATTTTATCTGGTCTGGGTATGCTCTTATTCCTTCACAGATGGTAATGTTTGTTTGTTTGTTGGCTGACTCACCAGGGAATAACAAAGGTGAATATTGTAAGTCCCCTTCCACTGGGGAAGGACAGCTGTACTCAGATAATTTCCGAGATGTGACCTACTGGCTGGAATTTATGGAGAAGACTCTTTATCAATAGTTTGTATAGAGTAAGCACTTCTTTGCAATCTGCATTTAATCCTCTGTTCAGTGGGGCTAACTGCCACTGTACTGGAAACAGAAAAGGGGAATTTTGCCTCGACTAATTTAATACAACAATTTAATTTGACTGCTTCAGACTGAGACAGTGAATGTGTGATCTTCCAACCCACCTCGTTTGCTCTCAATACAGCTAAAAGGATTCCTATCATTTTGAAGGGTGCAGTGGAAAGGATATAAAGATGTCACTCCAAAGGCAGAATTTTGCTTAGAGAGCATGATAACAGCCTTTGGCATGTGTGAGGAATGATAGTATGAACTCTGGAAACACAGGGAGGCAGTTTTGGTTTCTGATAGGTCGAATAGATGGGTACTAAATACTTGCTACTTAAAAGTGTTTGCATGTGTCTTGTCAGCTTGGCATAAGTAAATAAAATGATGTTTGGCAGATCTCATGTTGATGTGGGTACAGTTTGACAAGCTGGTCATCAGTTGTCATCTTAAAATCTTTACTTCTTAGCAAGAATCAAAGTTTTGTCAATCTTCTCCCTACCCCTAAGAAAACTAAGGTAAACCTCTGTATAAAGCTTTTATTTTCATGAATTTTGTACTAGGAAACTTACAGATTATAATTTAGACTTTCACAGTGGTAGTGTTTAGTTGTAAGTAGTTGGATCTGATGCATGTCTACAGTGCTCAAAATAAATCTTAGAAACCTTCCAGAAAATAACTCTAACTTTTTTTTTTTATAATAAAGGCACGTGTTAGTGTATAATTTAACAGAGGTGTTCTGCTACGTATAGCAGTTACGTAACAACAAGGTCTCTGAGGGAAGCTATTATATGGATAACTTCTTGTTCCCAGTTCATAAGGGTTTTTAACTGGGAGTTAATCAGCAGTTCTGATGCTTAATTTCCATCTAATTTGTACCGTAGTTCATTAGGTTTTGCAAATGGTGAATTATTACATACAAAAGTACAAGAGATGTCATCTTGTCCAAATCTTGCTTTGTTATCTGAAAACAAGTGAAATGCTCAATAAACTTATTTGATCAGCCTCATATATCTGTTCATTACTAGAGTGCCTATGTGCTCACAGCATTTTTCCCATATCAATATGATTCTAGTTTATTTCTGTTTGACTCATTATATAGATGGTGTTTTAGCTGAATTATATCCTTTTGCAAACCAATCAAATAAATAGAATCGCAGGGCTGTGGACTAATGAACATTACTTACAGGAGGAGAAGGAAATGTGATCTCTGTTCTATAGACCTGTTAATTTGATCTGACCTGTCGGCATTCTCTGTTACTGTTTTTGAAGGTGGATTTTTTCTTAGAAAACCCATTAGGAAAAGAAGCCTTAGAAGAAACGAAGTCAGCTTTGCAGCAGAATGTTTAGTGTAGTGTCACGCAAAAAAAAACTTGTGTGCATGCATATAACACTAAAAAGAGGACAGCAGTAAATGCAATTTACTTTTCTCATATGTTTACTATCAGCCTGTGTTAAGAAAGCCAAGTATACTTAATGAAATCTGTCAGTACCGTGGTGGAGGTATTGGTGATGCAGAGGGCTACCGTATAAAGGGGTGTAAAGGCCCTAAGTTAATAAAAGTCGCATTTGAATGGTTAAACTTGGAAGGCTGGAAGAAGGTCCCTCACTATATTGGCTAAAAGGATGTGGATTGGCCGTTGATAGAATGGCTGTCTTGTCCATTGACCTATAATTTGAGGGGTTTCTCTAATGGAAAGCATTAATAGAAGGTGCTAGTGGTAGCTTTCATAGAAGATATGTTACCATTTTCATCCTTGTCCAGAAAATACAAATCCAAAGCAGAACCTACAAAAGGCTTTGGGGCAGACTGGAGGCAGAAAGCCTCCTCACAGAATGCTGGGCTAGTTTACCATGGTAGAATTAAGTTACCTGCTCTCTCACCTTCAAAATAAAGGTTTTAAATGCCAAAAAGAAGGAAGAACTGCTTTAAGCAAGACTTGTGGTTTAGGAGACTCTTAAACATTAGACCAGTTAAGTTTTTGGTTGCTTTTCCTTCAGCTGTCATCTCCCTCCCCTCTGCCTTGGTCTTATTAGGAGACTCTTCCAAGACTTAGTGCCCCTAAAGATAAAGTCTGACAAGGGTATGTTTAAGCGTTGCTGCATGTAGGAGTGCGGAACTGGAACTGATGACTCAAAAGGTTTTTCCCAGTCCTGTGTTATTATTAATGTGCTAGTGTGTGCTTGGTATTAAGTGGTTAGACAAGTCCTCCATACCTGTTTGCTGCTGAATATACATGTGTTCTGAAAATGAAGACCGCATGCAAGTCTTTTGCCAAGCCTTTTGCTGTCTGTGAGCACTTTTTGGCATTACAATTCAAGAAGTTTGTCAAGAGATGAGTATAGCAACAGGAATTCAGTAAAAATGCAAATAATAGTAATTATTGGTATTTCCCAGAACTTCCCAATTTGTTCTTGACTGTGTATCTTCTAATTGCACATATATTTTATCTTCAATTTCTTCTCATCAGATTGCTATAATTATACTGAAATTTAAAAAATCATAACCATAACTTCTCATAAGTAATTAAAATACTCTTAGCTTATGGATAGCTTTACATTTAGTCAGTAATAAGATTTTTGCCTTTCCTTGTAAGCACAAATTGCAATACATCAGATGATACGGTATTTAGTGTACTCGGTACCAGGAGGTGTATAATCTAGTACAGAAAGTAAAGAAGTTCATATTTACCATGCGTGCAAAGTCCCAGCCATGGCTGCAAAAGGAAGGTGAAGTATTCTATTAATAGTAGAAGTAGGGAGTAGTTCACAGACGGCTAAAGTTGTAAGAGAAAGAGCTCACAATTGTGCCAAAAACGCAAATGACTGTGTGAGCTGAATAAGCATTTCTGAGGTCAGTTTGTTCTCTAGCTGCTGCAGAGAAACCAAGGGTGTTAACTGTTAATGTTAGCCAGTGAAATTAAAGAATTTCGTAGCCTTCTTAAAGGGCACAGGGGGGAGTTGAGTCTTCCTATTCTTCCTCTGCCCACATGACCATCTTCCTCTGTCCACACACACGCACATGAAAATTAAAAAAAAATACACAGTGATAAACCAGAACTTCTGAGAATAAATCTTGATGACCACTGAAGACTCCGGCATCAGTGTCATTCTTGTTTGGCACTCTGTCCAAAGAGCTTTATGCGCACTGTAAATCCCGTAATCACTCAGTTGACCTTGAAGGAAGGCAGTGCTGCCTAAGATCACTGAACCACACTGCACGCTGTTAAGAAATGTACCTTGGCTGGGTTGTGTTCTTGTTTTTGAAACCTGGTTTCAGCATTAGGTAACGTTTAGTCTGTGAGCTGAGAAATACATCTCTCTGCTGAAGCAGATGAGGTCTCAGGATTTTACCGAGCGGTGCACAGGATTTTTTTCCTTCTAGGAGGGGGAGAAAATTGTTACTGTGTGAGCCTAGAAAGAAGGCTTAGCCTGGTGTAACAGGTAATGATATTGCCTCCACAGTGATCACTTGTTCAGGTCCAGGTTTAGTTTCTATTTCTAGTCCCTGCTTCACAATGGAAAGTATCATCAGCTTTCATCGTTGAGAGAGCATGAGTAGCATGTGCTCGGCTGGGACTGATGAGCACCCGACTGTCAGCTGTCAATTAAAATAAAAATCCTGAGTCAGAATTTAATTTGAGGACTTTGCTTCTGAGTGAGGAGGACAAACTGTTGCTTAATACCGATGACTGGTGTATTTGGGACCACTTATACAAGTTCCATAGTCTTCTGCTAGCTTTGAGATGTCAGTATGGAATTGCCCTACAAGAAGATACCGTGCAGTTGATTCTCCCTCCAACTTTCATGAGCAAGTGCTCTAGCTATAGTGTAAAACTGAGCAACATGACATAGTCTCTTCCTCTTTTGATTTACATCGTGGAAATGTCCCCGTTCACTGTGGCAGTCCTAGCCTCAGCATGGGATGTGTGTGGACATCCAGTTGATGAATACTGGGCAGAACAGAGCTGCTCAGCTCTGTCAGGAGACCAGCAGAGAACCAGAGCAGATATGTCTGAAAACGTAGGGATTGAAGAAATCTCAAGCTTGTACTGGGTTGCTGGTATCTAGCCCAGCTAGGCCAGCAGAGGATTTCACAGTCTGTACTGCAGCCACTTGAGAGTTCTTTGTGGGAGCTCAAGTTATTCTTTAACATCTTGCTGAATACACTTTAATCGTGAAAGCTTAGCTGGCTTAACTTTTTGCCTTTGTAGAGAGAAGTGGTTATACAGTGTTCCCGATCCACAAAGTATGTGGTATAAATTGGCAGATGGGTTTGCATAATTAATGTATAGTAATCTCAGTATCTGGGAAAACAGCTTTCCCCTTTAAAACTGATGCAGCCTTGCAGGCAGAGTTTCCAAAGTTACTTTTTCTGCCCCGTCTGTGAATCACTAGGACCTAGGTTTGACATCACATTTGGTAGTGAAGGGCCTGTGAAGTTTCATCTCAGAACCCCATACGCATTTTTAGGAGTCAGGCAGGGGTATTTCACCAATCTTTCCAACTTTTCCTGTATTACCTATAATGTTGCAAGAGCAACCTGTTTGAGATTAGCTGACATTCCAGGACTTGCAGTGGCCTACCTTTATCTGGGAGCAAACAGTACCTGTTGCATACTGTTTAAAGTACCTGGTTGGGAAGTATAAGCACTGCAGCGAGCTGGGCTTGTATCAGGCTGTCAGGCTATCGTAGGCGATCACATCTTATAACCCTGCTCATAAATTTCGTGAATGCCATGTGATGTGTTCCGCCGAAGTCCACGAGATAAAGTGAAAGAACCTGATTACAGAGCAGGTAAAACAGAGGGGCGAGGTATCAAATCAATAAATCCTCTTTGACAAATGGATTCATAACTAAAATGACGAACAAGCGCACATCATTGCCTGGGCTGGTGTGATGTGTTGCACTGCTGTTTCTCCTTAAGCGAATGCAGTTCGTGTTCTTCCTGCACTTTGGCTTCTCTAAGAATGTGGCTGGCCTTGCTGGGTCAGGCGGAAAACCCCTCCAGCCTAACACTGTGCCTCTGTTGTTGGCCAAAAGCTGATGCCTGGGGAAGAGTGTTTGAAAGATATGCACCATTGCTTTCCTCTGACCTGCTGAGGTATTGGAGGCTTAAAGGTCGGATATAATGAGTTACTAAATGGATTTCTGTGAACTTGTCCAGTCTCCCTTTGGAAACGTGAACTCCAGCATCCATGAGGCTGTCCTAGATAACCTTCACGATGTTTGGAAAGTTATCTACAAAACGCCTAGCTATAGCGCCGTTTGAAGAACTGACTTCTCTTGTTCAGAACTGACTAGCTTTGGTGCGCCCTGTTTTTTCTGTTGTTACAGGCAGTGAATGCTTGGTCCTTGTCCACTCTGTCCATGTCTGTCGTGACTGTGTGCTTTTATGTCCTGCCTGTCTTAACTTCCTTCCAAACTGAGAAGTCCTAATGCACTTAGTTGATCCTTGCATAGGAGTTAGTTATTCTCTAAGCTTTTTTTGCACCAGACATGAACTGGAAATACTGTTTTGCCTCTTTTTGATGTCTTCATCTGGGAAGAGTGCTTCTGTTGAAAACTTTTTTTTACAACAGTCGGTTCTTGGTCTTCTCAGACTCTCAGAGCATAATCTTGAGAAAATAAGTCGCAGCCTCTCCTTGTGTTCACGCAGCCCGTTCTGCTGCAGTCTGATGTGCTCTTCTTCCACTGCAGAACAATTGTGTCTCGTGCTAGTACTGCTCATACAGGGTCTGCTGAAGGGTGTTGAGTGCTGGCAGGTTTTGTAGTTGCACAGTCTCGAGGTGAGTATCTGTCAGATTTTTGACTCTAACAATTACTGTTCTCCTTTTTTATGTATACTGCTCTCCAGAATCTACACCTCTGCATAAGCATTGGAATAAAAGGTGCCAATATTAGTGCTTGTATTCATGGAAAGCTCTGAGGCTCTTGCAGCTTTTGTTTAGGTAGTTCATGCCTTCAGCCCCTGCTCCTGTTTGTTGCTAGTTGGTCCTGTGGAATTCAGCTGCTGTGTAAATCAGTGCCTGCCTGCTCAGCATTGTCATTTGGAAACGGCGTAGATATGAAGTGGTGTTTTTGTTCTGGATCAAGACTATGAGATACTCAAATATTTTGCTTTTCTCTTGTGGGGATTGCAGAAGGATCATGTTACGTAGCTAACTGACATAAGCATTAGAGATGTTAAGTTACTTCAAAAGACTGTGAAACTAGAATAAGAGTTTAGAGCGTAAACATCAATATCTGCACTTGGCCTCATGCTAGTATTTCTGATGGAAGACCACAGAAACGCTCTGGTTCCTACTGATTCTGACTCTGAGATGAGGCTTATTTGAGGATTGGTTCTGGGGTTTTCTTTAAACTTTGTGTGTAAAGCCTTAGCTCGCAACTTCATTATGTTTAATTGGATGTGATAGTTGTCATGACAAAACAGTCTGTGTATGGAGGAGTTTGATCCAGCGGCCTCCAGCTTCCCTCTGTATTTATCCTCTAGGTACAAAGGAGCTGTTGTTGCTGCAGTCTGTGTTCTTCAATCTGTCCTAACACTCACTGGGGGCAGATGGCTCGTCCAAGCAGCAGTGCCATGACGAGTCTGCTGTCACTGCCTGTGTGCTTGTTCTTTAAAGAGAGATCTGTTGTTTGTATTCAGATACTCCTATTACGTAGCATCAGAGAGACTTCAAGTGTTATTTTTTTCAACAAAACACCTTAAGCCCTCAAACTAGTTCCTGACTTGGTCTGTGTTGAGAGTAAACCATCCCTGCTGCCCTCAGAGAAAGTAAGATCAAGTGTTTTTTGTGGAAAGCATCTGATCTTCCTAACTGAAAGGGTTTTTTTAAGGGTAGTATCTAGGGGCATTTCAGGGTTAAATTATGTTGCTTTATGTCTTGTTAGGGCATATGGATGCCCCTAGGTAATCTTAGTTTTAAAAATAAATAAATTTAAAAGCTACCGTGTCTCAATTTTAAAATTTCTTTGTAACTGGAGACAGAATGCAGTTTGCATGTTAGGATAGAGTTAGGGAAACTTAGGTTAGTGAAGAAAGATTATTTTTTTTCTTCCTGGAAAGAGCACTTGTTTGGCTTGGCAGTTCCACTGCGGAGCAAATGTTACCTGAACAGGGGTGGCAGTGTTGGATGCCTGCAGCTGGGATGGACTCCTCTGGGAGCAAGGGCACTAGAGGTGAGATAGAGGGTTATGCACAGTTCCCACTCCTGCATGAAATGTTTGTGATCTTTTGGCATACAGAGTGTTACTGCTTGACCTTAGATAAAGAACTGAAGTGCAGCCGTGGCTGCTGCTCGGTTTTATTGTATGCTGATACAAGATATATCAGACTTTGATTAAGGAAACTGAAATAGGCATGTAATTTAGTATGATATCTGGTCTTACGCATATCTAAACGAAATAAGTATGAAATCATGTTCTAGGAATTTTTTCATGTTTGATTGCATGAAAGGTTTCACACCATCTCACAAAGAAGAGCCAAGTGACCTGACAGCAAAATCAAACTCAATAAATTGGCTTTCTTCTAATGTGTGTGCTGGGGGGGTAGATTTTTGTCCTGAAAATTCAGCCTGCTCTGCTAAAACTGGAGTTTCTAGATGACTCCCCAGATCTGGGTATTCAAGGTTTTCCTGCCCATGTGTACAACCCTCAGCCTTCATCCACGAGAGTCTTTAGCTTTCCAATTTCACGTCAAAATTATTCTTGGCTTCCCATCAAAGTACTTTTTCTGTCTTCACAAGAATCCCATGTAAGCTGCTATAAGGCTTTTTCACCTTACTTACAAGCAGCAAGTACCTGGACTCCCATTGCCCCAAGTAAACCTAAGAAACTTAATTTAAGCGTAGCTGGTATAGTTATTGCTCCATAAATACTGAAGATCACTACAAAAAAGTTACGGTGGTACAAGCTGTTGCCTTAGAGTTGACTAGTAGATACAGCTAACAACCATGCTGAACAATCTGAAACTGCCAGCTTTCTAGACTATTATATACCCCTGTATTTACCCTCAGTGGTATTTTACCCTCTCACGGGCAGGAGAGCAGGTTTTTAAAGAACAAAGACCAGCCTGTTCAACTCTAATCTTACCTGCCGCATATGCAGCGGTATCTAACTCTGCTTCATAAACTCGGAGGAATTCCTGGGGAACGTGACTTAATGTTCCCATTTATTTGCCATGAGGAAGCAGCGTTTAACACAATGAGACTTGAAATGGAGCACGGCCTTTGGTTCAGCCAGGTCTCTTTGATTTAGTGCAGTATGCTGCGAAACTGGGCCGGCTGAATCGGCGCAGTGAGCTTACCTCGTCCGGCAAGTGGGTGCTGCTGAGGCCGTTCCCTGCTCACGTTTTGTTAGCTGATGAGGCTGTTTCTTCTCTTGTCACCAAACTGCTCAGCAGCGGAGAAGGGAATGCTCAGGACTGTTTTGGTGTGCAGCTGCTGCCCTCCAAAATACCAGGTGTTGGGAGGGTTCTGGCTTGAGATGAAGGGAAGAGCGTGTCAGCCCTACTGAAGGGCCTTTTTCAGTGTTATGCCATATATCTCTGCCCTCTCCTTAGGGATCAGATCCTCTCTCCTTGCCACAGAGGAGAAATCGCAGGTCTGTAGTTTGCCTTCTAGTTTCAGCTTCTTGAAGATCTTGCTCTGGAGATCCTCCAAATAGCAAAAGTGTATGCCTGGGGGACAGAACTCAATCTGTTGTCTGGAGGTTCCATGGAAGTGGTTATACAGACTCCCAGTGTCTTACCACACCAGTCCTTGTTTCTTTTTCTGTAAACTGCCTTCAAAATAAGAGTGTTTGGGGTGGGAGGGGGTCTTCCTGTTGTTCTGCTTTTAGGTTTAAAAATTGCTGTCCTCTACAAATGCTTCATGTTTCAGAAGGCTTCCCTTTAAAAAGAGATCAGTGACATGCTAGCAATCCAAATCCAGTTTTCATAGGTTAGGGGGAAAAAAACTGACCTATGGTTTAGTGCAGACTTTCCTTGATGAACTTGTTTCCTTCCTAAAGAAGCATTCAAATGTGGATGACAGCCTTCCAGCTGGCAAGTCACCAGGCAAGCAGAACTGAGTAGTCATCTTCAGTAATGCTTCCGGTGACAAATACACTCAAGAATGCAGTTTTTCTTTCTATGCAATAGCATCACACCAGGAAATGTGCTGTTCTTGGGGGGGATTAATAATAGACCACATCCTTGTCTACAGTCCTGCTGGTTTGGGGCAAACAGCCCATTGTTTGAAAGTCTGTAATTTGTTCATCTCCTTGGCTATTTCTTGTCCATTCTTACCTTCCCACATGTAACATTTGCAACTATTTCTCAGACTTCGCAAAATCTTTGAATTCTAGCCCTGGCCTCCTAAACAGTTTTAGTTTTCCACTGGATGCTTTGTGCAGACCTGTGAGTGTGCTCCATCTTCATGGACTGTGAGAGTACTTAACCACATTTTCTTACTCACTGCACTCCATCCCACACATGTCCCACTTTCAAGACGTTGGCCAGCCATGACAAGGTCAGGGTGCATGTCCCTAATCCGTGTTCCAGCAAGATGAAGGTGCTGAGTCCAGTCAGGCTGGAAGTCATGCTTTGGCAACCTTGCAGCAGAGAGAACTGATTCCTGGCTTGATAGAACATGGTCTCCTGCCGTGACAGAAACAATGGAGTATTTAGGTGCACAACTTGTCAGTTGTAATAATCATATTGCTCAGATTTGTTCTTTACCTAGTCTGTGTCACATCGGACCACATCATATATGTTACTAGACGAAGCTCCATCCATTAGACACGTTATTCTGTCAGAGAAGAAGTAGAACTGGCTCTGAGTGATGTGTTCTTGACATGTTGGTGTTTACAGGCACTAAAGAATAACATAATAAATTGAACAGATCTCTGGTTTCTCAGGCTATTCAAGCCACTTATACTCCAACAGTTTTCCTCACCCTTCCACAGTCCCTGAACCACTAGCTGTTGACTTCAGTGACTTGTGGAGGACAGAGAAGTGGAGACACTGAGGTGTTAGCAGGTGGGGTCTGAGCTCTGGAGCATCTATTTTTATTTTTATTATTTTTACCTAATCAGAGCTGATTTCTTTCCAAATTACGTTTGAGCTGCAGGAACTGTAGTTACTCTATCAGTTAGCAGCACAGTAGCTGTCATCAGACAGAGCTGGCAATGTTCTCCCATTACGGGTGGGCCTGGAATCAATAAACGCTGCTAATACACAGAAGGCAGAGGCACAGGGAGCAGTTTCAGTGCCCTTCCCGATGCTGCTATGTGAAATTGCTTCTCCTGTTACCAGATGCCTAATCGGTATAAACATCTACAAACAGGTCTGGTTGCTAAGGTTCAAATGTAATTACTCCATCCATGCAGGCACATTATAACTCAGCGCAAAAAGGCTGTCTGTTCTTTATTACAAATACAATAGTAGTTGTGTGTGTGATGGAGGAGCAGAAATAGCGTATGAACCTGCAGAAGTGAGGATGCAAGCCAGGCTGACTTGGTCTGATTCTTAACTACTGTTTTCAATTATTTCTTAAGACAGCTGTATTTCTTCAGCACAAGCATGCCCATGTGCTATACAGACACTTTGGGTGAATTAAGGAAGCCTGAATAGGCCCGCATACACATTTTTCACAGTAAGTGCTGTACAGGTGCAGCGCTTCAACCACCCCTTATCCCCTCTGTGCTAGGTGGTTGGTTTGCCTATGGGTACCAGCTGCTTACCTGGAATTTCCAGTGACTGAAGAAAGAAGGCCTCCTATCTAGGGTTCTCCATTACGGTGCTAGTTGCCACCACTTGGAAAGATACTTCACTAGCATTTGTACCTGCAAACCTGCTATTTAAGAGACTCTGGTCTTTACCTCTTCTTGAAAAGAGGAAGAAAGCATTCCTGAGCATTATCAGAGGCGTTTAGAGCTGCGTAATGACAATATGGAGCACACAAAGTACTGGTTTCTCTATGTATATGTGTGAAGGTTGGTATTTACTGCCCTTTATCTTATGGAAATAAATTGTATAGTATTTTAAATAACTTGCAAAACTTCACTTGTATAATAAAATACTTCAGTGAACTATGAACTTGCGCAATTGGGTTTCCTTCAAGCATCAGTATGTAAAATATCCACAGTGGCTTGCTGTGTATGTGGTGTCCTCCCCACCCACCCACACCCTCATTCCACCCTCCTTTTCCCCTTCAGCGTGGGATGTTTTACGATAGAGCAGTTCAATATCAGGAGGTAGATGGTCAACTCCAAAGATACCTTGTTGGCTGCAACCAGAGATGGATTCTGGACCAACAAGCTGTAGCTTCAGTCAGAAAGTTACCTGTACATATCTAGCACCCAGCACACCTGGGAATCGCGCGTTTATGTGAGAGTGGGGTTGAGGCAATGCCATCTTGGGTTGTTATCTAGGTCTTAGGTCTTGCGCAGAGATACTGCAACTTGGTTGGCAACACATTGCCTCCTTAAAGAGAAAGTTTTCTGAATCCTTTTTTTGGATGGCTAATTTTCTAAGTTAAATACTATATGGTGCACCATAATCTCCAAAGGCTGCAGTGTCCACAGAGTGATCTTCTGATTTAGTGTTGAGATGTCTCAAGGGGCAGAAAACAAAAAAAAAAGTAAGACCTGAGGGCACTACTGAAGAAAGGGAGATCCCATTCTAACTACTGCAACTTCTAGTACAGGAACTCTCAATTGTTTTAAGATTATCTAAAGTTTATTTTAAAGTTTTCTCCAGTCCATCTATAATTTTACTTCCACTTTCCTGTCCCAGTTGGAAATGTAGATAACAGTCTGTCCTGAACATCCTGAATTCATGGAATTAGCGTTCAGTAATTCAGTGGAATAAACTCTTCAGTTTCTGTTGTCTTTATGACTCATGGAGCTTATTTTCCTTTTAATGCAAATGGCATTGTGTTTTCAACTGCATGATTGTTTATTTTTCCCCCCTCTAGATCAAATTTCTTAGTAATTTTATGCATCCTAAGACAAAGGAAGATGAAAGCCTTGTGTTCTGTAATGTTTCAGAACGCACAAGTCCTCTAAGGCCCTATTTTTGATTTAAGTGTGTTAGTCTTGGGCATAGAAGTGTAATCAAAGTTTTATGGCATGAGGCTGTGGATTGGGAAGCTACATCTTTCTGTCTAGGGTTTTTAGCCTCTTATGTGCATTTAAAAACTTACTTCATGTGTAAGTCATGCACTCTTCTTTGCCATCTCTCCCCTCTCACTGTTATGAAACAAATAAAAACTGCTTGCTTAATTTTTTTGTCCTGGGATACTGCTGGGACTTGGTAGGGATCTTAAAAATGGCCTGCCTTGCCTACATGGGATAAGCACAGTTTCACTTGTCAAAGCTTTCTTAACTGTGTCTTGCTCTTTTTGTTGCTGATAGGAATTAGCCTGAGTTGCTTCCTCTCCAGCAATATCTTGAATTGTTTTTCACGTTGGGCTTTGATTTAATCACCTTGGTGCCACGGGGAGTTTCTTACTGTCTGAGTGGTATGCCACATTGATCTCCTCTTTGCCTGACAGACATAGAAGTTTTTTTTTTTTTTTTTTTAGAGTGCCCAAAGCAGGGTCTCAAGTGAATTAAGCTCAGGTTGCCTGCTTCATTACTAGCTTCTCTGTGCTAAAAGCTTATATGGAGTGTTTGTAGGACATAAGTTTAGAAATACTGCTAAAACCATTATGTTCTTCTTGAAATCCAGACTCAGGCTTGGAGATGAGAAGCAAAAGGATGTAATACAGCAAGAAGGAGGCTCAAAGAGTTTTTCCAGGCAGCCATCTCCTCCTGGAAATGACAACTGCTAGAGGTCCTGTCTCTTCTTGGTCTGCCTCTCGTGCGGCTCAGGGCTTGTCTGATGGCACACCAGGGAATTCCTCTTTATCCTGCTGGTCATTCAGCCCTTTGGCGAACACAGAAGTCAACCTTTACCACGTGCCCCAAATGTCTTTGGGAGCTCTTTGACCAAGCAGTCATGTTCTCCATGCTTATGACTACACAATTGAAGTGTAAAGAGGATGTCTTCCATTTTTGGTCTTAATGCTAAAAACATTTTTGAAAGATACAGCAGATGGATGGCCTAAGCACTAACTAGCTCACTGTGTAGCTGATCTTTTAAGAAGGGGACTGTATCCAGAAGGATCTTTCAGAGCTGAAGTAATATAGGGCATTCCTTTAGAACAGGGAATGTGTTTTGTTTTGAACTAATAAATAACCATTAGGGAGATAAAGTAAAAAATGAGCATCCTGGTACTGATTGGAGTTCAGTGCTCAGCCAACAGCCCAAACCTTTTCTGATACGGTTTGAGAAGCGCTTCCTTTCAATTCCTTTATTTTGTAAGGTAATACTTACTTTACACCTATTGTGGTGTTGTAGCCAGAAGTACAAATAACTTGCACCACACAAAACAGCGGATTATGAGCATATGTTTTCTTGAGGGGGGTAGGAAGGGATTAGAATATGATTAGGGATTTATTGCTGAGAGGGATTAAGCAACAGGAGCTTTTTAAGGTCACATCTTCAAATTGCAGTCTTACCGTTCTTGAGAATATGGTATCTGAACTTCCCTTCCCTTGCTACACTGGTTACACTGTTTGGGGAAACCTTTGGTTCCCGTGGTACAGAGAGAAAAGCATACTGCTGTGAGTCCTTAGAGATCCCAAGTGCTGCAGCTTTTAGGTGCTTTTAGGGCAATCGGGAAAGATTTTACTTTTATTGTGTTTAAAGCAATTTATTTAAATTAGGATTTTATTTTTTAAGGACGCTGCTTAAGGATGCAGCTTGAAAATGACAGGACACCTAAGCAGTCACCTTCTCTGGTTCAGTTCTGGGGTTCCGTGACCTGGAAACTACTTTGAGTCATCTTTCTCTAGGAGAGTCCTCTGTCATTTGGGAAAGCACGAGAAAAACATCTCTACGAAGGGTATAAGATGGTTGATGCCTTCCTGGCTCCCTGAAAAAGAGCAGAAAATTTCTCATTGCATTTGACTCAAACAAGCAGAGGCAACTTGTTTTATTCACACTTCTCTGTTAACTGTAACATGTTAGTTCACCTGACATTTACCCTAGAGTTTAAATATACATAATGAAGTGACTGGAATCTGCTGCCGTGTCAAGGTGTTGTAGTGAGTGATTCAGTCCCTATTCTACCACATCCTCTTCTTTCTTCAGAGATGTGCCCCTGCCCTGGATGCCAGTGCTGCAGCTGGGGCAGGCTTGCTGAGTCTGCCAGCTTTTGCTGTCTTTAACGGGACATTTTATAAACGTTTGGAAAATGTTATGAAATCTTATCAGTGTCTAGTTTACCTGTTGCCTGCCCTTTACAAGTACTTTTTTTTTTTAATTACCAGGCTACAAATACGCTTATTAGAAGTATACTACATGATCGTCTGGGTTTGGTCTCTTAATTTGTTTGGGGATGTTATTTATGTATTTATTGAGATACAGTATAGTATTGCAAGTGGTATAGTTTTCTGTAGTTGGGAGAGTTAGAGAGAATCCTCTCTTGGTTTGTCATTATGCTGTTTCCTGCAAGTTTGGTTGTTTCTTTTGTCTCCTGATTAGCTGCTAATGGACTTTTTCTACTGATAAGTTAAACACTCTTGTCTTCTGCATACAATGCTAACCTCTGTCTCGCACTCGTGTTATTGCAACAAGTCTGGCCAAGGTGCTTCTTCACTAACAGCATTAGCTGTAAGTGAATTCATGCCCTATAGTATCAGTCAGTGCCCATAACTGCTGTTACTTTGAGTAGATTTTTATGACAGGAATGTTTTTCAGGTTAATGCTGATTGCTTCATAAGAGTAATCTGTAGCCTTTTGCCTTTAAAGCCCCAGATTAATTCCAGCTCTAATATAATGACAGTTAAATTATAAGTCTCAAATTTAATTTAGTCATTAGGGCCTTCTGTAATCCAAGGGATGGCCTGCAGGCAACTATGTTGTGTGCTTGCAGAACCCCTTAGTCCAAGGGATTTTAGGCCTGGAGACAGCCAACTCTTAAGATGGGTCCTCATTTAGCCTGAAGCCAAATCCAATTCTGCACTGAATAGGAAAACCTTCAGAGCAATTTGGATAAGACAGCTAAGTCAGTGCACCAGTTAAGTTTGACGTGATAACAAAAATCTAATGGAGGTTTGTGTGGTAACAAAAATCTAAAGTGTGTATATTAGAAGGGTTATGGTACCTCAAAGCATGGAGACTGTCTTGTACACAAAGTACTGTGTTAACATTGAGAAATAGCTTTCAATGTACCTAAAACAATGCTTTTTGTTTTTCTCCCTAGATCAATGTTCGAGTTGTTACTGTGGATGCAGAGCTGGAGTTTGCCATCCAGCCGAACACTACAGGCAAACAGCTGTTTGACCAGGTCAGTACAGTGTTGGTATGGGCTCTTTTTGCTTAAATTCAGAATATATTGGAAACTATATAATGTTTTCTTAACACTGAATTCCGAACCTACCTTTCTATACCTCCTAATCAAAGGGACCTGTTCCTAAGTTCTCTAAATTTAATCACAGTGAAAGAAATAAGTGAAGATTCTTGCAGATATGTTCCAATGAAACCTGTCTTCTAGCAGTGTTGGGTGATGAAGTGTCATAAGGCATCTAGACAAGGTGTCTAGATCTGGACAGCATAGGTGGTATGTAAAAATGCACTTCTTGTTTTGAAATACAGCTCAACTTTTATTAATTACTTAAATTTTCAAGTTCAAGTGTTGTCCCTGTACATAAAACTCTTAAGAATCAGGTATTTGGGTGGTTGGTGAAGGGTGCAGCTGGATTCACTAAAAAGCTGAATTGGACGTTGCCACTTGCCACACATTTGAGTTTGCCACGCTATTAGAAAAGCAGAAGACTTTGATCACCATACAGAAGCTATAGCATCATGCCTTCTAAGAAGCCCGTATGCAGCAGGACAGAGTGGAGGCTTGTCCAGTCTGCCTTCCAATGATTAAGGAAGTGGAGGATATGAATCCTCCAGGGGACTCCCTGTTCTTACTGTTACTTGTCCTGTGACTGCATTAACAATATACAGGTCTGTTTAGAGATGCACCTACCAAAGGTCAGATAAAGACAACTAAACTAAACAAAGAGTGCTTTGTGGAACTTTGTTAGTCCTATGTACCTTGCCCTTATAAAACTGATTGAAGGTCTAGATTTCAGTGGAAAAAATCAA
This sequence comes from Heteronetta atricapilla, assembly GCA_011075105.1. NCBI lineage: Eukaryota > Metazoa > Chordata > Aves > Anseriformes > Anatidae > Heteronetta > Heteronetta atricapilla. The sequence goes on along the minus strand of CM021733.1, from coordinate 54,983,159 downwards.
CTACATCTGGAATTCAAAAAAGAAAACAAAAAAATAAAGAGCTTGCTTCTAAATATTGCTGCTGAAACTGAAAACTAAGTTGATCTATGCAGACTTGTCAATACTTAGACCTATTGTTCATGAAGCACTGCAGCAATTAGTTTGCACTTCTCCCCTTGTCCCCTGCTAGCCTTGATAGCAAAGGGTGGTTGAGCTTTAACTCAAGTAGGTGAAGCTGGCTAAACAAAATTCATTCCTTCCAAGTTTTTCTTGGTAGTTTCTCATTTCAGTGAGTTAGCTAGAACTTGTTAAGTATTATGGCAATTGTACAGATTGCGGTAAGAAGTACTCCTCTCCACCCACCCACCCTCACACCTCCCCCCCCCCAAAAAGTTATTTCTTTATTTCTTGGAGTGAAAGGAGGAAACTAAATTATAATCAGTGAGAAACTTTGTGGTATGCAATAGAGTACTACAAGTTCTTTGTTTAGCGCTAGTTTTAAGTAAGTTCTTTTCATTATCACTGATGTGGGATAAACATTGAGTATTCACTGAAAATTTGGTGAAGTGCATCTGAAACATGTGTTTTTATGAAACCAGCATTTAGTGTTTGACCTTCTATAGCCTGCTGTCTACCATTGCATTTGGGTAACTTCCTTCCCCCACCCCTGTTTTGGGTTAGCATGACTCATCTCTGAGGGTACAACAATCTAAGTGTCTAAAAGCTAGGTGTTTAAAAGCAATGCCTAGACCAGAGTATAAATATGTCCTATACTCCTGATGACAAAGATTCAACAACATGAGGTTTTTTGCCCGCATATTTGTTATGTTTCTACCTGTAAAGTGTCAGGGTCTTTTTCTCTGGCAGAAGAGAAGCTAGAGAAGCACAAACTCCACGGAAGATGGATACAGGCAGGATTCTTTAGATCCAAGATACTTCTGGTCTGCTGTCTAGTTAGTTCTGAACTTGTGAAGATTGTGCTTGTTGTAGTACTTGGTATGCTCTGGGATGGAAAATCACCTCATGAAGACTTGGTCCTGTTGTCCCATAGCTGGGATTTTAAAAATGTGTGATTGGAAAGTTAGCAGTGACCTTTACCTTGTTGGGTTGTACTTCTGCACATCAAGAGGAGACAGACTGGTATAACAGCAGCACAGACTTTGAGCAGCTAAAGACTGTTTAACTGTTCTTAACGCCCCTCTTCCCTTCTGCTGTGCACGTCTTTTACTGGGCCCTGATCTTGGAGATGGAATTTGCACCCAGTTAAAGCCTGTGGAGGCAACAGGTTTTCCATGGAAAGGGGAGTGGCCCAACTTGAAATGCAGAACCACTGGGGGGGGGAGAGGGTATTGAAGAAGAAGGGCTGTCTTTAAAAACCACAAGATTATTTCTTGGTCTGGCTGTCAACTAACAGAATTACTCAGGCAGTGCCCTTGTGCTTTATTGGCTTTGCTATCTTAAGTGTATGCTTCGTGTAAGGCAGATCATAACTCCCTTTTAACAGAAGGGGAAAATAGTGAAGCCTCTGAATGTTGACTTCATTCTATTCAAGCCACAGCTACATCTGAGGTGTTCTGAGAACCCATGTAGTGGTCTCTGGAGCTGGCTCGAGTACAGCCCCTTGGCTGGTCCTGGCAGTCCTGCACCTTTCTGGCAACAAGGGGAAGAAAATGCAGTGGAGGGGAGAGTGCCACCGGCAGTTTGAGACGTGTACTGAGGTAGCCAGGGCCTTATGTGCCAGCACAAGTATGCCAAGTTCTATGGCCCATCAGCTAATTTAGTTTCTTAAAGCAATTGCACTATTCCTTTTGAGCAGATAATCTGATCAAGAGCATCAAATGACTGAGAATTGAAAGGCCTCATTAAATGAGAACTCGCCCATCTCTGAGTAAACGTGCCTTAAGCTCCAGCCACGGTTCTGAGATTTTCTTTGTCAGTTTGGGTAGAATGGGGAGGTTCAAGATTTGCTCGTGTGTGCATTTTTGTGGATAACCTCCTCTCCTCCCCCCAGTTATCTTGAATCTAAGAAACACTTTGGTTCTTAATTTCTTTGTTTGTTTAGCTACAGAGGAAGCTTTACAAACCTGTTTCCCAGAATACAGGCTAAAACAGTCTCATCTTTGTTCTTGGTATTTGACCCCAAGTGGTGAAATTGAAGTTAAGTGTAATGCTTTTTGTTTCCTTGCCTTTATGATTTGGGAAGAACTTGAGGGGTCATAACTTCTGTAAGCTTTCCAGCTGTCTTGGTTTATAGAGGAGTATTTCTTTCTTTGTAAGAGATACCAGAGATAATGACCTGGTAACTGCTTGATTTGTGCAACTCTTCATTTTAACATGTTGCGACACTATTTTTGTGCAATGGGGTGCATCGCACTCAACATACCCTTGCATTTCTGATAGGTTGAGTAAGGCCTGGTTCTGACCCTTCTAAAAGAAAATGCATGTTGCCTTCAGAAAACTTGGTACTTCTATGGTGAAACAAGCCAGTTTGGGAAAGGAGAGGAAAGGAATCTCAGTCAAAAAAGTTGAATTTTTTTCAGAGCCCAACTCCTTTTTTTTTTTTTTTTTGATAGATTTGTGGGGTTTGGGAGGATCACTTTTGTTTGTTGTTTTTAACACAAACTCTCGTTCACTGTAGCTAGTTGCTTATAGAGAGAAAGTAGAATGTATAAATCATAGCCTGCTGAAAACAGCCCAGTGCTCAGCTAGGAAGGTACTCCATTTCCTCAGCTAGTAGGCACAGATCTTTGTAGCCTTGAAAGAGGTGTTTGCTTAATGATGTTTTTCATATTAATGTCTGTGGAATTTTCTTGGTCTGCTTATATCACTAAACCTTGTATGTTACCTGTTAATTAAAAAATGACATAAACAGCAATTTTCAGAGTGCTAGCCAGCATGGTGCATCTTTCCCTGCTTTCCCCATGTCGCTTACCAACCCCAGGAAGCCCTTGGGTACAAACTGCTGGCTTCTAGCTTAATGAAAACTAGAGCAAAAACTAAGTATCCCCAAATCATTGTCTTGAGCTGTGGAACAAAGTGCTTGCACTGCTCAAAGAGCGTGCAGTGAGCACAGAAAGTTTGTTCCAGTAAGTCTGCTCTCCGGCCGTAGTGTCTCCAGCAATACTACATGTGGGGAGGGTGAAACAGAGCCTTGTTTGAGATTTTAGTCTGTGTACCAACCTCCTTGGGTTTGTCTTGCTTCCCTAAGTTGCAAAGTATTTTTTTAAAAAAACAAACAAAAACCTCTTGCTTTCTACTCAGTTGAGCTTCCTGTGGTGATGCCCACATCACTGTGTGAGGGGCTACTTTGCAAATAACATCAGGGAAATAATCCAGATGTGTGTAGTGGATCTCCCCACAGCTCTGTCTAGGGCATGGCTTTGCAGTCAAGTGAGCTGGCAGTAAACTACTGAGGAATAATAACAAGTGAGAATAGGAGGAGGTTGGGGACTTCTAAACTATCTTTACTGAGGAAAAGGAACTTGTCTAAACAGGGCTATTTTCACTAGTAAATGTACAATCCAGTCAACAAGGGTGTTTCTGGATCGTTTATCTGGTTGGTATTTACAATATATGAATATAGCTGATGACGTTGCTATCTTCTAAGGCAATTGTGTATTTCTGTTGACAAGATGAAATGAAGAGATGCAAGATGAGTATGTTTAGGCTGTTGCCTGCAGCTTCAGTGGTTGTGGGACTTCAGAGGATGCCTGGGCAAGAAGTACAGGTAAACTGATCCCTGCAATAACTTCTTTTACTTTTCTGTTATAGGTGGTTAAAACAATAGGTTTGCGGGAAGTGTGGTACTTTGGTCTTCAATATGTGGACAACAAGGGATTCCAGACTTGGCTGAAGCTAGATAAAAAGGTAATTGCTGAATAAAGGTAAAAGCTTACATGATTCCTGATGTGTTATTGGCTGTGACTTCATAAGCCCTGTACTTGTTTATTGTTCTTTAATATGCATAATTTAAGGATTATTTCTGGAGAGAACTTACGTGACATCTGTGGGAACTGTTTGTGTGAGGTGTGGCATGGTGGAGGCCTGCTCTTTTCTCTCTGTGCGAGTGGTGGAAAGCTTTATTCTTGTCATATGTGCAGCAGCAGCTTGATGCTGTCCCTTACTGTGCAGAAACAGCTAGCTTTCTGTGTCTGGAGGAACATGATGACTAGTAACAGCTTTAATCTATGTGCAGAATTGATTGCTTCGCTGATCCGAAAGATAGGTTGCTACAAGGCTGGGCAGTTGTAACATGGAGCTCAGATACCTCTAATGTGCTCTTGTTCATGAACTTCCAATTCTTAGGAGGATACAAACTGTTTTTCCTGATGGGCAGCCAGTGACTTACCTGTTCAGTGTAAGGGGGCTGTTCTGTCAAATGCATACAATACTAGATGCATTTGCCATCTGATGCAACTTGGCAAATCCTGCATTTTTCAGTGACTAAGGTTTGCTGTACAAGCAAAATTTTTCTGACTTAGTTGGAAAACACAATGCATCTTCCCTGGGTTCTTATACAAGTGAGCAGCTGGAATTAAGGAATGATAGCAATTAGCTGTCAGACACTTGGTTGATGTAAAGCTGTGGGAGGCCTGTGGGCTGTAGCCTTGGAATCTTTTCCCTAGCATGCGAAGGCCATTGCACCTTCTTTATCTCATGCCAACCAGCACAGCTAGCAGGAGGTATGCTGAGCAGAGTGTAGCTGTTTCACTCTGAAGTGATGCCTCTTTGTCTCAGTGAGAGAAAAGATAAGGTAGGGAGTATGTCTGTACCTCTCTTTTTAGAGACTGACTTCTTAAATAATTAATGTAGTGCTGGAGTGTGATTAGCCCAGACTCTGCAGGGAGCTTTGTGCCTCTAGATGAATGAAGGTGAAAGTGCTCCTGTGAGCTCTCACTGTAGAGTTCTCACTGTAGAGTGTAGGCCCAGATTACTGCAGAAACACATTTTTGAAAGCTGATGCCTTTTAAGGCAAATGCCCTAAATCCCTTTTTCTGTGTAGAAGCAGTTTATTCTGTTGTTTACAACCTTGCTTATCTGTGGTGTCACCTCTGTCCTCAGGTGTCTGCTCAAGAAATCAGAAAGGAGAATCCCCTCCAGTTCAAGTTCCGTGCCAAGTTCTTCCCAGAAGATGTGTCTGAAGAGCTGATACAGGACATCACGCAGAAGCTCTTCTTTCTGCAGGTGAAGGAAGGGATCCTCAGTGATGAGATCTACTGTCCTCCTGAAACAGCAGTTCTTCTTGGCTCTTATGCTGTGCAGGCCAAGTTTGGAGATTACAACAAAGAAGTGCACAAGCCTGGATACCTCAATTCAGAGCGTCTGATCCCCCAAAGGTAAAAGGAGTTGGTTGACTCAGTGTCCCTTTAATAATAAAAAAGTCAAGGGTTTGCATTCTAGTTATACAGGGTTTCACTGAAAGCTTTTTTTTATTGAGCTGTATGCACGTGGTATTTATCCTCCTTTATTTCTATCTGTTATGTTAAGAATACATGTTTGTGCTGTCTCTTCAGCATTGGTTAGGAAGAGGTAGTTGGGTGAGCTCAGGAGAGGAAATACACTTCAGAGTTCATCTTTTCTTTCCTCAACAGTGCTGCTGTGCTGGTAACTGACTGTGTGTATGTCTCCTCTTTAAGAAGGAAGGAGCAGGCAGCAGTTATGAATGTTATGTCTGGAGAAGTTTGGTTTGCATGTTCTTAATCAAAATGTACAGTCAAAAAAAAATCCAATATATGAAAAGTGTGTTATGAGGCTAAATGGATAGTCCATCCCCACCCAGGAGAAATGTATGTTAAAAGACAAGTGTCGTAACCTCATGATGGCACTCGGTGTTATTCCCGGAATTAGACACCACAATTGCTTCAGCTTTGCTGTAACCCTCTGGTGTCTGCAGCATGTCATTCTTCTTGCAATGTTCTGCTTTACCCCTCTCGTGTCTCTGGGCAGTGACCAGAAAGGCTTCACAGAGAATGAAGCTGGTTTCTGTGCATTCTGAATGGCTCTGCTTCACAGAGTACATCTTTGGGTAGGCTCTTTCTCTTAGTTTCAGTAAGACTTCATGGGTGGGCCTATAGCAAAGATAGGCATCGATGGATATAGCAGAACACAGTCTAATCTTGCTGATATCTCTTGCCATGTGTTAGGGTGATGGACCAGCATAAACTCTCCAGAGACCAGTGGGAAGAACGGATCCAGGTTTGGCATGCTGAACACAGTGGTATGCTCAAGTAAGTGTTTCATATTGGTCACTTTGCTGATCAGTTGTCTTAAGCTTGCAGTTCTACAACATGCTTTTGTAATAGACTCCAAGAATCACATGTGGGGAACTTCAGGTGTGTATTTTCTAGTCTACCATTGAAGCAAATGGTAAAATTCAGTAAGATTTCCACACTGGTGCTGAGAACAGTCTCTTAGATAGCTTTCTGAAAAACCTGGCACCTAAGTACAACACATCAGTGATGACTGGATAAAAGTAAAGGTGTGTCTCTAACCTTAAGTTCGTTGAAACATTTGCATTGGCAGATGGGGAAGGTTCAAGTACTGTACCTTTCCCACTGATGGTGTCTTGATACAAGGATAAATGCTCGAAGAGATGAAAGTTGCCAACTTCCTGTCTAGAAATACTAGGGCTTGGCAAATGGAAGTAGAGTGAATGTGTGTGAACAGAGGTGTAAAACAACTTCTGAAGTGAATCCCAAATGCTGAATGTTCAGTTTTAACTTCTGCATTTGTGTTGGTTTAGGAAAAGTTGCTGCTTTTTTTCCTGAAAGCTTTTTCTTTCCAAGAGAGCTTTTTATTTATCTGACTAACATCTGCTCTCCTTGCCTCAACTAGAGAGAATGCCATGCTGGAATACTTGAAGATTGCTCAAGACCTGGAGATGTATGGAATAAACTACTTTGAAATCAAGAATAAGAAAGGAACTGACCTCTGGCTGGGAGTTGATGCCTTGGGGCTCAACATCTATGAAAAGGATGACAAGTAAGGCTTTTGTTTTCACCTCTGATCTACTGGAGTGAGGGCTTGTGTGGGCACCAAAGAGCATTTCTCATTTTACATGACCAGGGCAAAGTTTAGAACTTGCTTGTTGTCCAGTAGGAGGTAGAACTGTGCTAGGAAACAAGCACTTAATTTCATTTATGCTTTCATGACTTTCCTGATCTTTGTAGCTTGATCTGCTAATAGAAGAACAGATGTCAGTTTTAAAATGTCATCTAGTAAAGCAAGTGCAGTTACAGACCTGAACACCAAGATAAAGAGTTGACCAAGCTTTTCCTTCAGTCAGGTTGCCAGGTATGCCAGCAGTGAGTACAATTTGAGAACCTAGATAGGCTAATGTACCTGCAAAGTGTTAGGATTAAGGCCATTCCTATACTGAAGTTAATGATATACGCATGTACAACTTTCTCTTCTTGAAAAAGTAAGATAATGGGGTGGACTTGAAATCAAAGCCAGGTAATACCCAGAATCCAGGGAGGAGTTGACCATAAACCCGAGAGTAAAATGAGGTCTTGCTGAAGTACACATAATTTTAGTCAACCCTTTTAAAGACAGAACCCTTCTGTTATTCCATTAGTAATTGGATAGTAGGTGGGAAATAATAGACTACTTCTATAAATAAACATAAAAGGAAGGTAAGTGCAGCTGTATCTAAGCCTACAAGTCACTTCGAATACTCCATGGCTTGAAGGGGACTGAAAATACTCTTTTTTATTTAAAGGAAGGGTTTTGGTCTGGATTTTGTGCTTTTTTTTTTTTAGTGTTCCAAGTCTCGGTATCATCTCATAAGTCTGTAACAGTCCGTCATTGTAATACAGAGGGGATTTCACCTGCTGTGTTTGCTTGCCTCCAAAAAGCTTTGAATGCAACGTAAATATTAATTGGAACTTTCTGGAGTTCTGTTAAGATGGCAAAGAGAAATGCAGACTTTTCTGCAATGCTAATATGTGCTGTCACCTGGAAAACAAGGAGTGTCACTTGAAAGAAAAGTAGTTTCGCTCATGTAATACTTCAGTCTTGAATGACTAGTTGTGCTAGGTAACCATGGTCTCTCAAACAGGTTTTTCGAGCCACGGCAGCAGACAGAATACAGCCCTCGACTGAAGAGCTATCAAGAGCGTTTGCAAAACAAATACAGTGCTGGAGTAAATGGCTTGTTTCTGCCATAACTCTTGCTGACTATGTAATTAAGTCTTTTGAGCAGATACAAGGACTAGAAAAATGATAGTGTGTACCCCACCTGCGGCTTGTACGTGCAAAATCTTGGGTCTGGGGCAAAGGTGGAAAAGCAAAGACTTCATTGTTGAAGTTCAACCTGAGGAAAATGATACTGTGCTACAGGTGTGCGAGCCTCTGTACTTTGTGTATGTCAGTCTTCTGCTACGAGGTAGTTTCAAGATCTTTCTCTGCAGTAAGGAGGAGAATCTGCAATAAAACTCAGACAACTAAAATAGTTCGGTTAATTTCATACTGTATTATCCAGGGCTGAAATTCTTAAGGTACCTTGAAGGAGTAATTGCTTAATCGTAGCCTAATCAAATCATTTGCAGTATGGTTCTTACTTCATGTTACACAGACACACTATTGCATAATCTTGCAGTTGAGTTAAAGGTTAGGGAATAGTAAAATCTGAAGAGAGTACACTTATTCTTGACTTCTGATTAAAACTAACCAGGTTATTTTACTCCCAATGAAATCATGATGCATAGCATCTTTCCATCTTTCTTAAGATGAGGCAAATTCATCCAAAATTACCAGCTTTTTTCCTTAACTGATGAGATCTATAGAAAGGATTTTTACAGAGCTTGAGTGATTCACCATGATGCTATATGCTGCTTTAAGTGCTAAACATTAAATAGTTATGCATTCAACCAATTTGCTAGAAATAAGTGTCAGTAGTTCAGTGTGCCAGAGACATACACTGGGGGGGGGGGTAGATAATAGTAGGAAGACTGGTATTTGTGTAAGACCCAATTCTTGATAATTATGTTCTCTAGAGATAGCAGTTATCCTCCCTTGATAAGGGAACAATAAAAGTACAATGTGACATTAAACATATACATGAAATATTTGGTTCGGGCAGGGGGAATTGAAGGAATTTATGTTGAAATACACAAGCCCTTGTAATATTTGAACTTGTTTTGGATCTGTGCAGGTATGTAGAGGTGAAGTGTAGAAGGGCTCAGAAGCACATGATCTCATAACTTGACGCTTTTAATATGCAAGAGTCTAGAGAAATTAAAAAATGTAAAATTGCATCTTTAAGCTTCACTAGTCATGGGAGATTTTAAGTACACCAACAGACCTGAGCTCATAAGAGGTGAGGAAAAGGTGGGACTCTGAAACTTGGCCTTTGCTTTGTTGCGGTGATTTCCAACAGAAGAGCCATGTGGCACAGGCTGTTGTAAGACCTATGTGTAAAAGTTCTGCTTTGTGACTAGTGGAATGGGCTTGAAAGAGCAGCTTGCATGGAAGGAAATAGCAGGGCTCTCGCTCCTACTAGCCTTATCTATAATCTGTGGCAGGGAACGTGAGACAGAAAATCTGCTTCTACCAATTGTGCTTATGCCTGTCCAGCACTTCAGCAGTGGGCATCATGGAGCTAGCCGTAACACAGCAATGATGAAACAGCCAGGTAGAATTATATGCAGGAGATGGAGGATGATAGTGTCTGAGTTACTTCGGCTTATGCCTCCCATCATGTAACAGAAGTCTTCTGGAAATGCAGCACATGCACCTCAACTCTGCATGCTGGGGGTTTTAGGGTCTGATTTCAAAGAAATGAACTTAAACCAAGTGTTTCAGAAAGCTGCATGTGTGGCTTCTGGCTGTTGAATCTGGACATCCCATGGACCCCATTCATCATGTGGCCTGTCAGAATAGATGCTAATTTCTGTGCTAAAATCATATTTTTTGAGTGTTATTTAACTCTGGAAGCCAGGAGGCTCAATGGTGGGTGCCAAAGTGCATTGCCTCTGTCACTTGTTTGCATTGCTGAGGCTCTAGGGATCTAGTAAAGGCAGGGCTTTAAAAAAGTGCTGTGTTGTTGCACTTGTGTGGAGGGTTTTTCCCTCTGCCCTTCCTGTGACGGATCTTTTGCTGAGTTGCTCCCTAATTACTTCAGGCAACGGGATTCTGTTTAGCATAGGTACTCTAAACTGGGCTCTACTAACCTGGATTTCGTTTGAGGGCCTGTGGGAGGATTGCAACATCTCTTTAAAATATTTCTCTTTTTTTCAGGCTGACTCCAAAGATTGGTTTCCCCTGGAGTGAAATCAGAAACATCTCCTTCAATGACAAGAAGTTTGTTATAAAGCCTATTGACAAGAAGGCACCTGTAAGTATACTGAGAATGGATTGGATATGCATATCAGCAGCTAATACTATTTTATTTCAAAACTAAGCTGTCTGTGGAGAGAAGAAAGCAGCAGATATTCTATATGCAAAATTGAGCATCAATATTGAAGATGTGTTTAGAGATGTCAGTTTTTCTGTGCAGTTTAGGTAAAGGGCTTGTGGCCATATGAAACATGGAGAAAGACAAGGATTTTACAGGTGTAGAGTCACCATTTTTTTCCCCTGACAAACTATGTTGACATGCTTAAATTTGCGATTCTTTGCTAGTTTTGAGTCTTTTGTATAGCTGGATTATACTCTGAGACTACTCCTCTCCTCATTTCCTTCCGTGCATAGAAGCTGATGGGTAACTTTTTTTTGTTGCTAATTTAAAATTATAAGTCATGCAAATGTTACTGCAAAGCCACGTGTATACATATGGCTTCACATTTAATGCTCACTTTGGCCCTACGGAAATATTAGAAGTCAGTTAAGGATCTTGATGTTCATTGACTTACTTGACTACTAGGATAAGTAGTAAGAATATGATGTCTGTGAAGAACTTAAATGTAGCTACTCATGAATGTTACTTTTCAGTGTTTTCCCACCTATTTTCAGTTACTTTAGTGAAGAATTGTTGACTTATTTTGAGCTGCTGAGAACCTGAAGTGGAATAACTGGTGTAGGTTGTTCTCATTCTGTCAGCCTTGTGAAACTATTGTAATAGTTGAGAAAGGTCTCTTCTCTTTCTCTTCCTCCACACCAGTTCCTGGCCTTGGTGGATAAATACAGCCCTGAGAAATAATAAGTAGTTTGCCTTTGGTAAAGGGTGGTGTCTTACGAATCTCTCTAACAGGAAGAGATCCTCCCAGCAATCTGAATGATGCTAACAGTGTGCTGCAGGGCTGCTGGTGAGGCATCCTTTCCTGCAGAAGATAACCTGGGGTTTGGGGGGAGAGGGGCTTTTCTTGATGCTACGAGTGAGAAACAGCAACGCTCCACAGGGGTAGAAAGGTGTCTTCCCCAGGAATGTGTTTCTCAGTAGAAGAGTCCCTTTGTGATTTTTGGACATGTTGTATAAAGTACAAAATATTAATCTCCTGTTTATGGATCACAGCTTTCCTTCCGCTCCCTAACAGTAAATCTAACTGTATTTGAACTGGAAGACTTGCAAGAGGCTGATACAGCAAGGTGTTAACATTGTAAACATCAATTACGATTCCATTCTCTGTCTCAGTTGTCCTTTTCCCTCTGGGTGGTGTTATGTTTAAAACTACGTAGGAAAGAAGAATTTATATGGACACTAATTCTGAACAGACAGGAAGCTGTCTAGATCCTTTCATCTGCTTGCATCTGTTTTCGAAAAGTAAAGTATTTATAAATCAAAAATGCTCAGTCTACCCTAGGTGTGAGTTGGAAGCTCCCCTTTAACTCGGAAAATTCTCCGTGTCAGTGTTAAAATGGATGCTAATTCAACGGGTAGCATTCCATGGCACCTTGCCCAGAGTCAGCATTTTAATTTTTAGGCCTATCTGCCCACATACCCCAGCATCTTTAGCACACTTTCAATATATCAAGCTGCAGTGCTCCCAATTGTGATAGACCAGGGGGATGATGAGGAAGGGAGGGACATTCTTCTATGTTTTTATGTGAATACCATTAAATGATGAATGCAGCCACCGTCTGTGCCCTCAATATTTGCTTTCACTGGAAGCGAACCTAGCTTCAAGATAGGATCTGTTCCTCACAATGTACACAAACCATTTGTTTTTTAAATTACTTGTTAGGAATAGGAGGTCAGACGAGTAGCTTACAGTCTCAGCAGTATTAGACGTGTGCAGCTCAGAATGCCTCTGACAGGATTTGGGCACCGCACACCTTGCTGATGGAATTTTTGCAGTCAGTGTGTGAATAAGAAAAATGCTTTGAAGAACATGACTCTTTGTCAGCAAATTCATGCTCATCTTAACAGGACTTGGAACATTTTTCATTGCTTCTGCTGTGACTTCTAGTTTTTCCAGACAAATTGTTTCTGAACTCGGGCAGTTAAAAACATGATTGCTTCTGCCATGCAAATGCACACAGCTTCTGACTGCTCCTCCTCAGTACCACTTGTTGCTAACAGTGAGGCAGCCAATACAAGAGTAATTTTAAGGAGTGGGTACCTGGCTTCGGTGGTAGTCTGGTACCTTGCCTATTGTTTATATCACCATCCACATAGCATGCAAAGAGAGGCAGAAAAATGCATTGGTTTTTTATTGTTTAAGTTCAGACAGTATCGTAAGCATGTACAAAATATTGTGGACCCATATTTTTAGGCAGCTAATGAAGTTGGTCCTCCATATCCTTTTCTTGTCATATTTATGTTTCAAAGATCTAGCCTGCTGCATAGTGCCTGTAATAGCCTTGATAATACAGATGATAAGAAACTTGGAGCCCTTCTCTTGGCAGAACAAGAAATTGCAGAATGGGTTTTGCCTACTGTCTGTAACGCAATATTCAAAGTAGTCCGTGTTTGGTGGTTCAAAAATAACTTTCACAGTTGTAATGGCCTCAGTCAACTTAACTAAGTGGTGCCATGCTGAGGAAAGAATGCTTTTGGAGGTTATTCTTGCATGGTGGCATTTCTTTTTCTCTGAAAAACACCATAGATAGTGCCTTGAATATTGATACAAATTGATCAGGAAATTCTATGATGTTACTTTAAGAGTCTGCAATGCATTTTTTGTTACATGCTTTACCTTTCAGTCACAAAACCATACAAATATAAATACTAATTGCTTTACGGTAGAGGTCTGTGAGTCACCCAGATGTTTACCTGCTACCCCAGAGTCTTCTGCAATGGGTCCAGCTCAGCAGTGTCTTCTACATGCAGGCATTTGAGACTTGATTTTCTCTAACAGTATCTTTTTCTAGAAGAGTAATTTATCAATTCTATATAGACTTGAGATGGGTCGTATAAATAACAAACTGCTTCGGCTTCAGATAATCTTGGCGGTCCTTGCTGAGATATTTAAATAGCGTGTGTGTGTGCCTCGATTGCAGCGACATTAGTGGCAGGATGATCTGTCTGCAGTCAGCTGGGAGAAGAGTGCACCTGAAAAATTGACTGTGTGGTGTCTCTTCTAGGACTTTGTGTTTTATGCCCCTCGTCTGAGAATTAACAAGAGGATCCTGCAGCTCTGCATGGGCAACCATGAACTGTATATGCGGCGCAGGAAGCCTGACACCATCGAGGTGCAACAGATGAAAGCCCAGGCCCGGGAGGAGAAGCACCAGAAGCAGCTGGAAAGGTGAGCTCGAACACAGACAGTGGGGATGGGGAGGCAGAGTTAAATGTACAAAACTGTCAGGGTTCCTTAGGGAGCTTTAGGCAAAGATACGAGCCGTCCCACTTTGAGTAAGGGGTGTGTGTGTTTGTGTGGCCCCAGAGCTCTGCCTCACAGCATTGCAGGATATCCCAAGTCACAGCGGGAGTGTAAGAATTGCTCTTCTGTCTCAGACCTGTGATCGGTGTGGTCGGCTCTCCGGTTTGCAGCCTTGAGAGCTGCACCTTCAGTGAGGCGTGCCAGCAAAGTCACTGGGCTCTTGTGGACAGCCATACGCCTACAGAGGGGTTCTCCTGACTCTTGTCTGTTAGGGCCTGATCTGTGCATTGGAGGGACCAAACTCCACAGGGAGCACGTGTGTATGTTGTGAGTAGGCAAGAGGGGAGTAGGACACCTCTTAGAGGCAAGGGAAAAGGATTCATAGTTCTACTGGTCTTCTGTGACTGGCTGCTGGTTGCTTGTGATTCAAGAAACCATACTCTTTTTCCTCCTGTATTGGTGACTTGTTAGTCCTCATTTCCCAGTGCTCTTGTTTCTACGTGTCCTTGATTTTTCCTTAGGACAGAACAAAAGAAATCTGTGTAGTACAGAGTACTGCTTTTGTTTTTTTTCTCTGCATCTACTGTTTTTTGTTTTTTTGGTATTCTAAGATTCTGGGGCAGGCAACAGAAAATATAAATATTTTAATGAAATGTAGGTATCCAAAAACTGAGCACTAATCCTGAAGTGATTAAGTAACAAATGCTGGGATTTAACCCAGGCAGGCAGTTAAATACCACACAGCTGCTTGCTCAGTCTCTTCAGGTGGGATGGGGAGAGAATCAGAGAGGTAAAAGTGTGAGAACTCATGGGTTGAGATAAAAACAGTTCACTAGGTGAAGCAAAAGCTGTGTATGCAAGCAAGGCAAAACAAGGAATTCATTTGCTTCTTCCCATCTGCAGGCAGATGCTCAGCCACTTTTAGGAAAGCAGGGCTCATCACGTCTGCAGTTCCTGGGAAGACAAACGCTATTGCTCTGGATGTCCCCCCTTTACTCCTCCTTTACCCCCGCTGTTACTGCTGAGCACGATACCACGCGGTGTGGGATATCTCCCTGGTCAGCTTGGGCCAGCTGTCCTGGCTGCCCGCTCTCCAGCTCCTGGGGCACCCCCAGCCTCCTCGCTGGCCGGGCAGCGTGAGGAGCAGCAAAGGCCTTGGCTCTGTGTGAGCACTGCTCTGCAGCAACTAAAACATCTGTGTGTTATCACCATTACCACCACTATTTTCATCAAAAATACAAAACACAGAATTGTTTGAGTCTCTATGAAGGAAATTAACTCTGTCCCAGGCAAACCCAAGGCAACAGGCTATAAGCACTTCTGTCTTCTGCCTCTTGTCTGGTGGCAGTCACCCGGTCACTTCCTGTTGAACCATCTGGAGACGTGTCCAGCCAACTTTCTTACCTTGCTGTAGCTCGTGTCTGTAAGTGAGCTTCAAGCATGACATCTGTTTCTAACAGGCAACAACTAGAAAATGAAAAGAAGAGGAGAGAGACGATTGAGAGAGAGAAAGAGCAAATGTTGAGGGAGAAGGAAGAGCTGCTGGTGAGGCTACAAGAGTATGAAGTGAAGACTCAGAAGGCAGAGAAAGGTAAAGTACTTGTACTGTCTGACCAGATCATGTGCGTTGGGTTGCACAGCCTAAATCTGGTGACACTGGATCTCTTGGCAAAGCACACTAGTATCTACCTCCATGGATAAATGCGCACACATGCATGCACTGCTGAGATCATCCAAGGCATAAAAGTCACAAGATTTGTTAATTTAACTGGGAATTGAAGGTCACACCAACTCTTTTCCTCTGTTGCTGAGAGGGTTTTAGTTGCATAACCTCTTGCAGCGGAGAGAAACAGAGCTCAGCTCTTGAGTGCTTTTAACTAATAGAAAAAGTACTTTGGGAACAAGTCTGTCCAGTGAAATGGAAGCTGCTGTTTCAATGCACAGATGAGCAGACTGGAGACAACAACATCTGCCCCTTACAAAAAACTGTCAACTAAGGACAGCAGAATCACATCAGTGTTACAGGCTCTGGTAAAAATACCATGTAGAAGATCTAATTATCACGTGTAGCTGACTGCCTCTGAAATCAGTTATTTGATGTATTGTGTGATAACTACTTACAGGTGTAATGAAGAGATTGTAGGCTGCAGCCATGTGCTTGTCATGACTTCTGCAGTTACCTAAGAGCCTGTCTTCGCTTTGGCCAGGCCTGTGGACTAACAGCAATGATCTGTCTTTTCCCAGAGCTCTCAGATCAGATCCAAAGAGCTATTCAGCTGGAGGAGGAAAGGAGAAGAGCCCAGGAGGAAGCAGAACGTTTGGAAGCTGATCGCTTGGCTGTCCTGCAAGCCAAGGAAGAGCTGGAGAGACAGAATATTGACCAGATAAAGAGCCAGGAACAGCTGGTAAGACCTGGTCACTTGTGAATAAGATACAAAGGCATGTTACTGTGCCCTTTGAGTAAGGCAAGCCTCAGGCTCTGGGGGGAATAAAGTAAGAATGTAGTGCAGTGAAGTACTAGGCCATCTGATAGAAAGAAGCTAATGCCACAGTGATTCTATCACAAGCAACCTACTTCTTGTTCTTAATTTCCTGCTCATTCTTTATTAGAGTGGAGTATAGTACTTGGATCTTTTCTCAGTCAAACATGTTTCTTTGTGTGTTTTTGTGGTTTTTTTTGAGTCCTTGTAATTCCAGTTCTATTATTTAACAGGCTGCAGAGCTCGCGGAGTATACAGCCAAGATTGCACTTCTGGAAGAGGCAAGGAAGCGTAAAGAGAGCGAGGTTGAAGAATGGCAAATCAGAGTGAGTATCTCTGTCAAAGTTGCTCTGAAGTTCTGCTGTTGAGCAGAGCATACCATGGTGCTTAGCCTGGTGTAACTTCTGTCATATGTGGGGAGACACATTCATGCACCAGCAGAAAAGGCCAGCCTTGTGGTTAATGTGCAGTATGCCTCCAAAATGTTCCTTTCAACAAGTCAAATATAAAATGGGAGTCTGTATAAAACCTAAAAATGTGATCATAATGCAGTGGGCACCAACCTTGAGGCTGCTGTTGGTGGCTGCCTGATACTTGGGTCTGGAGAACTGCATAACTAGACACAGTAAAACCAAGAATAAACCATGCAAGGCTGAGAATGTCTGGTGCTCCCAGTGCCACGTAACTATCGCTGCAGACTGATTGGGAGGGTAGAACCACTGAAGAAACAAGAAAGCTGTCTTCCTACTGCATAACCTTCTTACACGTGCCAACTTGGGAACCAAGGTTCTTGCTCTCTGGAACCCATATTTACAACCTATGCTTCTTCAAATGGAGAACAGGTTAAAAATAACGAATTTTCTACAAAACAGTTTTTCCTAAACTGTTTTATTGGAGGAATATTCTTAGTTTAGCTACCCTGCATATTATGCTGTGGATAATGATACTGTCACTAGCAAAAAAATAAATAAAATCTGCTTAAGAAAGCAACGAAGTACTGTCAGCTGGAGACTTAATTCCTTATTTCTTGCTTTACATTGTAGAATGACAAAACTGGGAAGATAAGTACAGAAGTGTTCATAAAGCTTGTTTAAATCAATAAATGTATTAAAATATTCTTCCCTTTTTTTCCCTAGGCAAGGGAAGCTCAGGAGGATCTGGTAAAGACAAAGGAGGAACTGCACTTGGTAATGACTGCTCCACCTCCGCCCCCACCTGTCTATGAGACCGTGAACTACCACGTCCATGATAACCTGCACGATGAAGGCTCCGAGTACTCTGCATACAGCGCAGAGTTGTCCAGTGAGGGGATCAGGAATGACCGCAACGAGGAGAAGCGCATTACTGAGGCTGAGAAGAATGAGCGTGTACAGAGGCAATTGAGGGTAAGAAAACGTTGGGAGAGGGAAAGTAATGAAAGAAATTATTCCTGGAAAATTAATAATTTACCCACTTTGTTAAATACACAAAGCACAATAACTTTACTTAGGAGAAGTTCATGAGAAGCATGCATTGCGTCCATATCACTGATCTGTCCAGTCATTTAAGGACTGTTAAGTCTCACCAAAAAATCACTGCTGTCATGAGCTGAAAGATTCTTGTGTATAATCTGTTTTTAATGTTCTTTATTTTGCAGGCACTGACAGATGAGCTGGCGCAGGCTAGAGATGAAGATAAGAGGACCCAAAATGATATTATCCACTCCGAGAATGTGCGACAGGGACGTGACAAGTACAAGACACTGCGACAAATCCGACAAGGCAACACCAAGCAGAGAATTGATGAGTTTGAGGCGATGTAATGATGCTTATAACAAGAAAGCAAGACTGT
Organism: Heteronetta atricapilla; assembly: GCA_011075105.1. Taxonomy (NCBI): domain Eukaryota; kingdom Metazoa; phylum Chordata; class Aves; order Anseriformes; family Anatidae; genus Heteronetta; species Heteronetta atricapilla. The sequence continues at coordinate 54,965,167 of CM021733.1, read as the reverse complement.
GGGAAAGGCAGATCTTAATGCTGTGTTTTTGTTTGTTGTTGTTTTCCCTGAGGAGGGGTTACTATGATATTTAACAAATGTCCTCTAAACCCAGAGGTGTTTGCATCTCCCCTTTTTATTCCATACTGTGTGTTAAATTTGGTGTAGTTAAAAATTCATCATACCACTGATCCTGGTAACTTGCTCATGCCTTTGCTAAGTGCCAAAAGGCCTTATGCTTACGTCACATCTCTCTTTAAGCAACACAAATTTGCATCTAGTTATAGGTGCGGGTCCTGTGCAGGTGCTGGATTCAGCTTGGTCTAAAAATAAGCAACTGTGGATGAATTCTTGTGCCATATGTCTTTGTGTTACAGTCACAGTGTAAAGTCCAACAGTTGAGAAGACAACTCAGGAACTGCAAACACCTGTGTGTGCTTGTGCATGCACCCTGTTTTTTTCCTTCGTCTTCATGCCCACCTTCCCCTGATACACAAACAAGAGAACTGACAACACCTCAGAACTACTTTGCATGGGAATAAGGCTTTTTCTGGTTACTGTGCTCAATTGGAGGTATTCTGCAGTGACACCTCATGAGTGTGGCGTAGGAACACTGACACCCTCCTTACGTAACAAGTAGGCAGATAACTCTGTTGGAATAATACACTACTGTGTTTGCATTCCAGCTTCATCACTGATCAGTCATAGTGTAGTATTTATATATATATAAAATATGCAATATGTGGATTGCTGTACTAGTTTAAAAGGGAAATAGTTTTGCTCTGTATATTTTGTTACTTTTCAGATTTAATGAGACTTGCATCTGTAAAGAAGTCTAAACACTGTAGTCTGCAGTGCAACTGATTATTTACTATAAAGCATTATTTGTAAAGATCACTTTTTTTACTTAATGATGAAAATTGATATGTACACATGATCCAATATATACAATTTTACTGCACCTATTTTTCTAACAAATTTTCTAATTTTTTAAATGTTTGATTTAAAGTTTCAGACTCCAAACATGAAGGGACTGCTTGTTTATATCACAGTTGTATTCTCTCTATTTGAGAGCATTTCTGTGACTATTCCTTCCCCACTAATCTCCCCCTTTCCTTGAAAATCTGTTAGAAAGTGAGATACAGTATGTTGTCAGCTTTTCTCTTCCATTTACAACATCTATGCTGCTTTATACTCCAGTTGAGTTTTGTTGTGTGGTGGTTTTTTATTTGCAGCAGCAAACATCTAAATAAAAGATCTGCAGAGTAACAAAGGATTGGGAGTCGAGTTTCTTGTGTAAGGTAGATGTTGTCTAAGGTGTGCTGGTTCCTAAGATTCTGAGGCTAGCATATGAATCCCCATCTTTCACTATGTCCTTAAACACCATGCTGTCCTGGAGAGGAAGAAAGGATAACACGTGCTGGAATCTTCACTTCAGTCACAGGGAAGAAAGAGGTACGTAACAGCAGCACCAGTTAGGGTTGTAAACACAAAGCTGCTGCTGCCTGTAACCCTGCTTGCACTTCCAATAGTTCTCATGAATAAGTGATAAGCTTAGCTGGGCCATACACCATATGGATCAGTCAGGCTTGTTAATACTCGTTCACACCAGCAGCTGAGAAAAACAAGGAACTTTGTAATCACATTTATTTTACTAGCTGATGTCCCATACTCACCCTGCTGAAGGAAAATTTATACATTTAACTGGTTGTAAGCACCTTAATGCAGCACACATTTGAAGGAGAGGTGGGCCACTCAAACAAAAGCTTTTTAGGGTTTTATTAAGTAGTATGGGCACTAGAAGTAATGCTGAAGCACAGGTGCTAGCATCAAATTTACAGCAAACAATTACAAATGAACTAGTTACAGTTTCCATTTTTCTCTGGTTAAACATGGAGCATCAAAACCAGACTGAAGTCATGTAATTTTAAGGAAAGGAATTTCTCCCTATGACATATTCCAATGAGTGTTCAAGTAACTACAGCTCTATACCCAGAAACAGGAAGCTGCATACCATCTGTCTGCTAGTGCCGTGTCAGCATAATCCATTTCAAAGTTCGTTACTCCTGAAGAAACAATACTAACCTTGTATCCCATCTAGAGGTACAGATAAGCCTTAGTTTTTGGAGAAAGACAACCTTCAGTGTCATACCCTTTCAAATATTTAACTATTCCCCAGATGCTGGGGGAGGTACTACTGTAGGGCACCTTTTCCCCACACCTGGCATGTGCCACTCGAATTTAAAACATCACACGGGGAAGGAAAAGTTGTGCAGTACTTTCTCATGATTTAAAGTTTTCCATATTTGAATGCAGTACAAGTGTGAAGTCCATCCACGTGTTTGGCCTGCTGAGCACGTCCTGCCAGTGAAGCGCTGGCTGAGAAACAGGGTCTGCAAATCCAAATGATTCCTCTGCAAGAAAGCAAAATGGAAGGTCACAGGTTTATTTTTCATTTGGCCTTACCCAAAGGCTTGTCTAGGTCCAGCTCTGTACCACTTCAGGCCCAAATGACTGGATGACAAGCTGCTGCTCTCAATTCTAGAGCACTTTCAGCTATTCTATAGCACTCAAGTCACTAATTGCAATAACGTGTAGTTATAATTGTAGAGCATTATTTACATCCTCTTAAAGTAAGATCACAGAAGAGCTCAGTCTGCAAAGAAAAATTTCTCGGTTGTATGACTAAAAGCAGAGGAGCAAGTGTGTATAGCAAAAACAGTAGATGAATTCGGTCATCTACAGTGACTTTAATACCTTACTAGGCTTAGGGCTTGGATAGTTTTTGTCACTCAGAAGCGTGCAGGCCCTGCTTTAACAGAATGGAAAATGCCATAGAACAATCAACAGAATCTCATGAGGAAACCTGCACACTGTAGTGCTAGTGATAACGCTCTTCTGAAGTGCATGTAGATAGCACAGCTGGGTGACGTGAGTCTCAGTCTTAAGCCTTTTGTCTCAAATACTGAAACCAAAGCATTTACTATCTGGGAAGACAGGGTGAGAGATGCCACTGGGCAGCCTTCAAGTGACAATAGCTCTCTAGTCAACTGCTCGTTAAGTCCTGCCCAGCCAGCGAGCAGAGGATTTCTCAGGCGGTCCCAAGCTTTTGAGAAAGAAGGCTCTTTTTGGTGTTAGACCAGGGCCTAAAGCTCAGACGTGCACTTAGTCTCTTTAGGGCTTCTGAGCAAGTTTCACTTTCTGTATCTCTCATTGGAAGGATTGGCGGATACAAAACAATAAGCACAGATATCTGCAAGGTTGGAATTCACGGGCTTACTTCTGAAGTGACTGTTAGTATTTTAAAAATAGCCAAGTCATAGGAAACTGCTCAAGGAACAGTATGTAGTACGTATGGAATACAAGGAAGTACGATGTATTGAAAAATACATAGGGAGCTCCAGATGTGCTGATGGCACCCACCTGTTCTGTTCCTGTCTTGTGTGGCCAGGCTCTGTCCCTGAGTGTTACCATGCTAACAAATGTCTTTGCTTGACAATTCCCACTGACAGCCCAGAGCTTCTGCGTAGGCCTGAACTAAAACACCTGCACTGGTTCTTGCAAGATCAAAGCCTGAGACTGCAAGTCATTTAGGTCAGGGACTGGGGGCTGTATGTGCAGACACATGACAAATAATAGCACAGTGTAAATATTACTTTTAGAATGTAAAATAAATGTTTTTTTTTTTTAAAAAAAAAATACCTTCAATGTTTAGTGATGAAGAACTTACTTGCACCAAGCTTGGCTCCCCCCAGGAACTGATCTTGTGAGCCAAAAGTTGACTGGTCCCAGACAGTCAAGTGCAGACATGACTGCTGTAGCTGTGCTGGGGTAACATCAAAGACAAACAAATGTTTCCACTGAGGACAGTCTTCTTTCTTCAGGACAGGCGACTTTTGCTTTAACTCTGCTTGGTCTGGAAGGATAAGGCAGCTTCCCCCCAAAAAACAAAAACAAAGCACAATGAGAGTTCAGCAAGTTTGCTGAGCCAAGCAGTGTTTTACTCAATCAGAGAACAGAACGTGTGCACTAATCAACCTGGACCCTTCACCTTGCCTTAAAAAGCAAGAAGTTCAGCTAAGTGCAAGGTAGAACATGAGGCTAGTTTGTTTCTTTGGGGGACTTTGGCTCCTTCTGTCTGCCTTCAGTGTGGGTCTTCTATCTGTTTTTCCTCTGTTGTCACTGGCTGATGAGGGAGCCCTCATTCCCAGTTCTGTTACCCAACAAGTGGCTGTCTGAAACCTGCCTGATCAGTAGATAAAACACCCACTTCACTGAAGACAGGTACCACAGCAGATGGTATTAGGAAATATTTTAACACTGTAATGCCTGACAATCAGAAGGTAAAATGACCCCACATACTAAGTACACAGCACACTGAAGAAAAATTCAGTCCTTTCTCTTTTAAAATGCGTAGACCAAAGTTTTCTTCTCACTATCCAAAGCTGTATTAAATTGTGCAAGAGCACAGCTGACACCAGGAATGAAAATACAGTATCTTCACCTGCCTCTTGAGTCACACATTTTTTTCCTCCCAATACCTGAAAGCAGATGCTTAACATAGCAAACTCGAAATTTCAATGACAACAGTAAATTGTGATGTTCCATTCAGGCCCCTTCACTGCCCTGCCGAGTGCTCCTTTTACGCAGACACTCAGATGTAAACTGTCACAACTGCAAGCATGTCTGACTAAGAGTGTGGACAGTGCCACTTTCACACAGCACTCTCCTGATGAAAGCAAGTTAATTCCTACCTTTGCCCAGGATGTTTGTGACACTTTCCATTTGAAGTGTTGGGTCTCATACATACCCTTTAACGAATGAGTTCAGCATTCCAGCAGGTCTCAGCACAGGCAAGTTCTTGGCCCCAAATATCATAACCTGGAGCTGGCAGCTGGGGACTCCTTGGTCTTTTTTTCCTGAAACAGGAGAATTTATCACATCAAATAACCAGTTAGTTCAGATGATAACATAAGATGCCCCTGTAATTAAGCAGGAAAATTATTAAGTAAGCGCTACAACTGAAATAAGGACTCAGTGCTGCATTAAGATCATTTGAAAGATTTGAACCTGCTTATACAGTGCATGATTCACATAAAGAAAGCAAGCAGTGAATAGCAGAGTGCTCTGCGATTCCTATTCCAAAGACAGAGCTTTCAGTTTTATTTCCAAAAAGTACCCACAGGGCAGTACCCACAGGAGCGTTTCCCTGAAACAAAGCCAGAAGCAGGAGAAACAGCCCAACTGTGGTGTGATAGTGCTCCTCTGTTACAGCTCTGTTTGTGGAGCAGAGGCACAGCAGGCATGAGGAGGGAAGAAAAATGGAAGAAAGCACACTGGTGACTTCGGGATTGTTTGTGGGGGAAAAAGGGAACAAAATTAACCTAACAGCTAATTAAGATCTTTCTACTGGTCTCTACCTGTTCTGTGCTCCCAAACCCAGCATTACTAGAGCCCTGGACCTCTACACACCTTACTATGAACTAGGAAGGATAAGGAAGATGAGGTTTTTCCTCAACGTGTTTATATTTCTCCATCAGCAGATGCTTGCTCTGACACATTATTTCAATGTTTAATGTACTGTACAAGTCTTCCATTATCAAAATCTGAATCCTGTCCGTTTTGAGGTACTGTCATCTTCCAAGTGAAACAATCTCCCTCAAGTGCGACCACTGGAGGAAGCCAAGGTGCCGGTCCAGTACCCTTGCAGCCATTTCCCTTCCACCTTTTACCTAAATTGCTAGTCTCTACCTTGAGCAGAGAAACTACTGCATCACCTCCAAAATAAGGTCTGCTGGCAGCACCATAACAGGTACAAGCTTGCCAAACATCTGGATGTGTCATACTGCAATTGTTAAAATGATCAACTTTTGCTGGCATTAAAAAGAACAAAAAGGTGAAGTAGGCACATTGTCCTTCACTGATCCTAATTCTTTTCTAGCCCAGAGATTCATGCATTTTGGAACATTTTATACCTTCTCTCATCCACTTTTCAAACTGGAAGTTTTTATATTGGGCTGGTACCGACAGTCTTGCAGACACCAGGAGTTCTCCACTGTACTGGATAAGATTACATTCAGGCTTTTCAAGCTGAAAAAAAGAGACATACAGAGCTTGCCATTACATTCTACTCCACATCATTCTCGCAGCTCATTTATATTTGTAACAGGTGTTATTCGTGGGCTGGATTGACAGCATTCTTCCCTCAGTGACCTCAGAAGGGTGATCTCTTTCATAACTTCCACAACATCGTGTTCTTAAGCTACAAGCACAAGAATCAACAGTCACCTTGGGTTTTAGCTGGTACCAGTTGAATGATTCCATCGAGTTATCTTCAAAATTCCACGTGGCCAATGGAATCACCACTTCCCCCAAAAACACCCTGGACTTTAGAGCTCCTGCGTGCCACACAGAGATCTGAAGCTGCCGACTTGCCAGCTGGGAGTGTTCAATCTTGTACTGGAAAGACAAACAGCATTTATAAAGCAACACACAGGGTGAATGCAGAGCCATGCTCACAGCCTGCTCAAAGGCAGCCTGACCACAGGCTGAAGGTATCGGGATGCAGACACAACTATGCTGCCTGAACGTGCCTTGCAATTTCCATGTTCCCTCAGTCCTTAAATGCTAAAATAATGCCCATGCAAACATGAAACGACATTCCAGGAATACCTTGGCCTCCATTGCTAAAGATTTTAATTCATCCAGAATTTTAAATAATTCTTGACCATTGTTTTTTATAGATTACTTTTCTGTTTTATACTCCCAGTCCAATCTGGCTGCTCTGGTTGGAGGTCAACATTAAGACACATGACAAAGGTGCTAAAGCTTCCATCCTGGTCAATGGAAATTTACTCAGCGCAGGAATAACTCATTAATCAGGAGACCAGTCCTTAAAGCCCTGATCTACTCCCTAAACATAGTCAGAGCTCTTAGAGACATCGCTGAGATACCTACAGGAGCCTGGTAACCTGCACCACCTGGACTGAAAACGAGGCAATGGCACAGCTACAGGCATCCCGACCGACATTTGGGCTGCTGAATCACAGGCTGGGTGTAGGCTCTGGGAAGGATGACCCTGATTCACTCTACCTAGCCTCCAGCACCTCCTAAGGAGGTGCTCCTCACAAATGCACGCACCCAAGTGCAGGCGCCTTCATTCGCAGACAGATCCCACTGAGTTGGCCCTCAGTGCTGTGGTGCAGTGTACCTGCACTAGCACTATGCTCGTTTGACCATTTCTGCTTGTTTAAACCAATTTAAATTATTTCTAATTAATCTACCCTTAGTGTTCACACAGCCAGCTCAGGCATGGCTCTCACTCTACCAGTCCTGCATTGATCTGGCATTGAAAAGTGACTACAGAAGAGGAGCCAATTATTTCAACCTTAGGTGCTTTTTTTCTCCCAACTTCAACACTACCTAGAGACTTTGAGATATACGAGAGTGACATAGATTGTATACATCTGTTTGCTGCTGTTATCAATTTTTAACAACGTTCTTTTCAAACATTTTGCCTGTTTCACTTGCTGCAAATTGGTGATGCTCATACACACTGAAGCTTTCATGTAGCTCAAGGAGAAATAACGTAAGTTTGTCCACTAATTTTGTTTCTCATCTCTCCCAAGACTACACTTTACAGAAAATTGGGTGTTGCTGCAGCTCACTGACGCATAAACACACAAAAAGAGGTTTTGCAGTGGCCTGGGCACAGAACTGGAAACAACCAAACTAACCCAGGGGCGCCCCATCCTAACTGCAGGCTCCCAGTGACACGGAAAATAAAGGGCATCATTTGAAAGGGACACCTGTGTAAAATACTCACTCTGCTCTGCAATGCACTCCTGAACACACCAAAAGCATGTCTATAACAGACACTTTGCTTTTGCCACAAGGTAACTCGGAACAACACCTTTAAGAGTGTTTCACGCACAAAGGAAGACTCTTTTGAGGGTGCACAGTTCACCAGTGTAACTTCAAAAGCATTTTCAGTCCAAAAGTTACTTGGACTGAAACCAACCATTTCTTAATGACTCTTGTCACTGACTGCTGCAATTGCCCCATCAGGACAACTCTGAACTTGCAGGACTGCACATTATAAAAGGAGACGTTACCATGGAAGAGTGCTTTTAGCGACACACAATTGCAAGCAGTACCTTCAAAGTCTCATCAAATTCTGGATCCACTGTGTTCTTCTTGACAGCTGTCTTCCGCTTACTCCGAGGAGATTTATCAGGAAGTAAATAAATCTTGACATAGCTTGTAAATAGAGAGGATATATGGAATATGACCAGAAGGGGAGAAAAAAAAAATCAAATTCAGAAGAAAAATGATTTTAAAAGAGAACAATGAATTATTTAATTCAAACACTTATTGAGTTTGTAATTTTCTAAGCAATAAAATAGGAAATTGTGATTTGTATCTATTCTCATTAAAATAAACAGACAATAAAGGTCTCTGTATATCACTCAGATAACATGTTTCAATCCTATTCTAATTGGGAAAGAATTAGGCTCTGAATGCAAATCTGCTGTTTACATACTCTTGGCCTCTGATAAAACAGCCACCAAGAACGTCACCTTGGCAGTTGTAGTGACAGTTGTATGAGGAAAGCAGAGAGCGTATTATGTGCTCGAAGAAAAAAAAAAAATAATCAACTCAATCACCTTTAGGTTCATTGCTGCTTGTGCTGGTTGTTCACATCATTAAGTAACAAGTAGCAAATAAAAGGTATAATCACACCTATGATACATAACAATTCATAACTCTTGCAAATGCCAATTGTTGTAATAACCACTAGAATGACAGTAGGAGAGCATGTAAAATATTTAAAATTGTCTTAGTGCTGATTCAAGGAAAAACAATTAAAAAATAATCATCTTCTGGAAGCCGAGTTGAACTAGTATCAAGCACCAATGACAGCTACCCAAAGTTTCTCATGTATAGATCATGTCAAAATTAATACTTAAACATTCCCCTTAATGCAAGTTCAGTGGACTGTATTTATATTACAGCTTCAAAACCAAAGAGCATTAGCAGTAGGGAGTGCTGGCTCTCAGCTTGGCAAGAGTATTTTTGGTATAAATTTCAGATAATATGATTTAAACCAATTTCAAACCAGCCTCTTGATTAACTTCCTGGCTAACTTAAGGTCAGCTGTATTTCATATAATCACTGCAGAACTTACACATCTTCCCTATTTTTTCCAAACCTATCCATGGGGAAAACTGGTTTTAAAAATATTCGGGTAGTAGAATTTTTAGCCTCTTAAATTGATCTGGGGTGACAGAGTAACAAGTAGACAGTCAGACCTCAAACCAGTCAGCCTGCTAAACAATTCAACACATTTTAAACATCACTTAAAAGGTTGTTTTCTGTCAAGGGCTCTGAGTGCACTGACTGTACTTTTGTTCTGTGGGTTTGGGAACCAACAGAAATACATAAATATATGCCACCAGAGAGCTGTGTTCAGTACACAGCTCTTCCCACAGCACCTTCCAGACTTCCTGCAACTGTTTGTCCAAATTTATTACCAGGCAACTTAAAGAACCTTGACCCACCCCAAAACACTCCCAAACTGTTCCGCTTCGTAAGCTGCTGTTCCAGCGAGGCTTTTTTTCAACACTAAGCTCATCTTTATGACCTTACTCTGCAAGACATTCAAAGCCACATTCCTTGCGGGGGAAGGTGACTGCAGCTCTGCAGTTTCGGTGTGGTCACTCAACTGCTCAAACACCCATGACAGCAGGGGCAAGAATATATTGTTAGGCATTCTGCTCGGTGATTTTCTGCAAATGGTTGCTGCAGGGTCTGAGAGGATCGATGAGTAATAAACAAACAAACAAACCAAGGCTTAACTGTCCAACCAATCATTTCTGTGACCTATTTTATCCACAGAAGTAGGTACTTCTTCCTCTTGTGATATGTAATTATTAACCAACTTTAGATTTTAAAACACGTTGCAGTATCTGAAATTTCCTTTCTTACTGCAGATGAGGAAGATGGAAGCACAGAAGCAGTATGGCAATCACCCAGTAACCCACAATGAGTCAGTGGATGAATTAGCAACATGAATCACATTTCAATTTTCCATCTCATGTTTTAGCCACGCGTATATTAATTTTGCAGGCACAACTTAAGAGCTAGAATCTAAACAGTTGCTCTCAAGATCCAAAGTTGCTCATCAGCAACACAGAGAACCAACTGCCTGCTCACAGGCAGGGGAACGGACAATTAATAGCAGGAAGTGTTCAGAACAGAAATCAAGAAGTGCTGGTATGAAACCTCTTTGCCTTGCAGTGTGTAGCTGTAAAAAGGGCAGATATATACACTGGATGTTCTGAAAGTGCTAGTATGGCATACCATCATATATCAATCCATTTCAATATTTATGTATCTTCAAACCAAAATATTTTGCTTATTACTTCTTTCTCCGTCTCTACAAAATACTTACGGATGACATTTTTTCTTCTTCTCTTCTCCGTAAGCCAGATTCTTGCATCCCTTGATGCAAATTTCTAAGATGCGAGCCTTGAAGATGTATCTTACGGCAAACTCTATTTCTCCTGTGATGTCAGCTTTGCCAAAGTTGCCAGATTCAGTGCAAGTGCTATTAAGACTATACAAACTCCCCTAAGAAAAGACAAACGTTTGAGAATAATAGCTTCAGATCTAACAGGACAAAACATTTATTTCCCTCAAATGCCAGTTTCTTTAGTGCCATGACTGCAGAGCTGTTGGAAATCATGAAGTTTTTAGGTTAACTGTATAGAATCATCCTGTTGCTTCCATAACAGCTCTGAAAATTATAACTAATTGCATTTCTACTGCTTCACCTTTTCAGCAAACTCTCTGAGCTAATGAAGTGCTTTCTTAGGTAACTTCTAGATCTAAAAATTGTCTCCCAATCAAATTGCTTTGTGGCTTCCCATGAGAAAAAATGGGAAAAGTGTCTGAAAGGAAGAGTACTGGCTCCTAATGATGGTTTCAGAAAAAGCTCTGAAATCTAGGAACATATGAAATACGGAACTAGACTGCTGGTAATAGTGATGTTCATAGCACTTCTGCTGAGATGCCAGGTTCTATTAGGTGTTAATGGTAACAGAAGCACCACTGCACATCCAGCAAATGCGCTACAAGATCACCCAATTCCATATAAAATGACCTACTAAATAAATTAACATACAAAGATATCCAGCTGTCATAAGTTAGTGCATTAAGATGATGTTTCCTGGCTCACCTCTGCCACTTTCTCTTTTCATCTACTTACTTTCACCTACAGGGCAAAGGTTTAGATGCTCTCCATCCGGTTACATATAAACAGTATTTGTTTTTAGCATTTACAGAAGCCATGAAACTGAAATGAATGAAGAGACTATAGTCTTTCTGTGGTCCAGCACAGGCACGTAACTTGCTAGTGCTATCCAGCCATCTTCACTGTAACAAATCATCAACTCCATCAAAGTAACTCAGTCTACGTTCATTTATAATGGTACTCTTCAAGGTAAACTCTAGGATCTTTTTACATATCATATGTCATGAAGACACTGTTGCTGTTGGGATTAATCTCACAGCAATATCATCCTAGATTGTTAAGATACCTGCGCTAGATCACTCCTCTGTCTGGAAAAAACACCAGCCCACACAGCACTGGTTAACCATGGAGTTCTGCTTGCACAACCCAGCAGCCAGAAGTGCAGAGTAGTGTTTATAAAATCATATCTATCTTCCATGCAGATGCTCTTGCCGATGCTGCAGATGTGCAGCTTGCCAAATACTCACATTAAAATTCACACTAACAGCATACTCAAATTAAAGAAGCTATCTAGGGTATCTTATAAGCTCTAAGCAACGTAGAAACATGATGAAAGAAGGGTCAGAGTGCTTATTAAGGAAGTCACAAGCAATGTTAGGGCTGTTTTGACCTGCTGCTTGTTGCGTGTAATCTTGCTCCCTCTACAAGATGTGTATCAGTGTAATCTATCTCCCCTGCAGGGAGATCTCCCTTTGTTCAGTTCTGCTCTTTCACTCCCTGACAAAGAATATTTTTATTCATCTGACAAAAAAAAAAAAAGTTTATTTTCCTCAAAAATCCTTCATGACAAAGGACTGCAAATAGACTTTTTTCTTAGCTCATATGTCTTAACAGAAGTTCTGCAAAAGCGCTCCAAAATTTTTTGCACAGAACCTCTTATTTATTCATAGAAACGGGAGAATTATTCTGATTAACGATGTTAGGACTGAAAACAATACACACATCTCCCACCTGATCTGAAATAAAATATGTTCAATGTAGAAATCACTCCTGCTTCAGTGAACAATGACTTCAGTGAGCAATGACTTAATGTATTGTACTCCTGCTGGCATGACTGGAGGCAATGGCATCTGATCTTTTGGAAGACATATTTTCATGAAGTGGTCATCGACATCAAACACCCATAAAGAGAAGTTTAATGGAACTTGACCTTCCCCCCTCTATAAGACAGTAGAAAATATTTCACTTTAAGACTGGATTGTCTACAGTAAAGTTCAAATTGTTGCCAGTAGAATCACAAATGTCATCCAGAATGATTATTCATTTGTCTGTGCAACATCTCAGACTCCACAGCACAGTAGAGCACCAAAAGCCTTGTTTGTGTTTTCACTCCTCTGCTAAGTGAGCAGTCTGGTTCATTTTGATTCCCTAAAAGCGATTTTATTTCCTTCCTTTACAATATCAGTCGTGGATTCCTTGGCCACTTCACCCTGCTTAACCTCATCACTAATACATAGAAATTATCTTCCACAGTTAATCATAGAGACTTTAAAGCATGTACTGAATTCATTTACAGCTGGCTTCCTTCTCTGTCATTTGCGGTATTCAAAATGTCATCCATCAGGGGAGATTTCAGTGACACCCTCTGAGCCTATGAACTGCTCCCCTGACTTCTGTAACTCTTTGCTTCCTCTTCATTCACTGACATGCTGACATTTGAATTTCCACTGACATTTGCATTACCACAGCCCTTGCAGAACAACAAAATCCCTCTGGTTAAATGATGTTTTAAGAAAAAAAGCCAGCTACTAATCTAGAAATAAACATGTTCAGGATCCCAATGCTAATACAAAATTGAAAGAATGTTAGTTGAATTCGCAAAATTCAGAGAAACCTGACACGTCAATTATTCATTATTAATGGATACATCCATCTATCAATTATCCATTATTAATTTGATTTGGCTTATGCTGTAAAAAGTTCACAGTGCTTCCACAAGGATTATGCCAAAGGCAGTCAGCCTTTTATCAGAGAGAAACTCAAGTAAAAACCCTATTTCAGGCTGTAATACAATCAGAAATCTTAGCTTTTATATTTGTCCTCATTTGGTACCTATTCTGTTGTGCTTCACTCCTCAACTTACATGCTTCCTGCCATCACAGAAAACTGCATCACTTGTGGGACTGGTTGTTATGTCGTCTTCTTGCTTGCAGCTCCTTTTGGTAAGAATTTCATTATCATTTTGGGCTCCAGTGATGAGCTGTTGAAGACTGGGTGTACTTTTTATCTGTAAGAGATTCAGCAATTAATTTTAAGAAAAAAGCTCCGATTCCTTCAGCAATGCAATCACAAGACAATTCAGTAAGTAACTACAATTTACTCTGATCAATGCCACGCAGGTGGCACACTTCCAAAGAAAATGTAGTAACTTAAACATTGATTCACAACATTCTCATGCCAGCTATAATGTTCATTATATTTATAACTTTCTAAAATCAACACTCGACCGCCTAAGCTATGAATCACTACTACCACAGTAATTGCTAACAACAGCCTACTAACAACACACCAAATGTAGCAATACAACAATAAAATGTCTTATTAGTCTTTAACAGTAATTTTGCAAATAAATAAACAAAAACTTCTGATGTTTTCTTGACTTTGATTTGACTTTAAGTTCATTCACTTTCCCAATCTTCCCACAAAATCCTTGATAACTTGTCGAAAATTCTATAGTAGCAGAACTTGAGATTTACCTTCAGCCACCTGTGTTATCGTTCTATTAACCCTGTTGTTATTGAAGTGCCAAAAGACTGGCATACATGGCTGGAGATATGTTGAAAATTGGTTTGGGGTCATTCTGATACACCATTACCCCTGTATGATACAATCTATGAAAAATATGTTCACAGTTCAGTGGGTAGGAAGAAAGGTGAGGTGAGAAGTTTTACAGAGTGAGGGCCTAAGAGAATAATTGTGTAACAAGGATTACCCAAAAGACTAGAAAGACTACAGTGTGACTGAAATAACAAAGGGAACAGAACTTATATTTGCATCAGAAACAGATAACAAACATTTAACAGACCTAGGAACCTCTTCTGCACCATCAGCAGAAAGCACTAAAGAATGAGGACAGCAGAAGAGATAATACATTGAGATTACTTCTAAAAAAAAAAAAAAAAAACACAACCACAGGATGTGGAAAATCGAAAGCAGGGTGCTGTTATTAGAGTACACAGAAGTTGTTATATGTAATAACTGCTCTACCTTAAAAATAGATGTAAGAATTCATTAAGTTCCCTTTTGAAAATGAAATAGACAGAAATATATATATATATATATATATATATATATATGTTCAGGATATAGACTTAAAAAGAAAACCCCAAAACATAATATTTCTCAGTAGAGAAATTTTCTTCTCACTTTAAAAAATCAGAAACACCACAATTTTCACTTCCTAACCAAAACAAAGTGCTACACACTGAATTTTAGCTTCTACACTTGGTTCAGAAAGACTTCTCAATTTTGTTAAACAGAAAATAAGTCACTGACAAGGTGACATGAATACCAGCACTAAAGTTAGCACCAGGTCATAAGCAAGACTCCCACCAAGCCCAGTTCATTAGAATTACCTGCAACAGTATGAATCTGCTCTCACAGGAGCAGTAACCCACAGGCACTGACACACCACAAAGAGTTTCCAAAGCTTGCACATTTCTGCTTGTTCCCCCAGCGAGGTAGGTATAATTGCACCTACTTAAGTCCCTCTAATGAACTTAAAGAGTCTGATAGTGAGAGACCCTAGAAAACACTACTTAATTAACTGCCTAAATTCAGACTTTACAGGGTTTCGTAGTTCTTGCTGTTGAATTGTGTTGTTTTGTTTTTCTCACTATTACTGAATTTAAACATGATCTCTTTCAACTTTAACCTAAAGGAATCAAGCTCAGAGTTTCCATATGACAAATATGGAAAACTTACTTGAGAAATAGATCTTGTTCTTGAGACGGCAGCAGTGCCCACTCCTATATCCTGCACATTCAAAATGGCAGTTACAGCTATTGTTTCCCAGTCATTTCTAGGAGAAACATGCATACTCTCTAGGGGAAAGAATATTGTTTCAATTCTTTCTCTGGAAATGAAAGTACGTACTATCTGTGGTGTAAATCTCAACCAATAAGATTTCTACATTATATTTCGTTCTAAATTTGAGTAATTAATTTTCAAAGGTGTTTTACAAGTATAATTTAAAACATTTTTTTTTTCTAGTTTTAGTTATGGTTCTAGCAATGATGTAAATATCTACCCTTGTTAAATGAAAAGAGCAATTGGAAAAAAAAGATGGAAGAATAATGCAACATTGCTGTCGACAGGGCTCAATAATTTTTAAAGTCGCAGCAAAGATACAGAAAGCTATCATTTAAGTGCAGGGACAGGCAAGTAAAATTTCCTTCAATATGAAAACACCTAAATGGCAAAGACGATATTCACAAGAAAAAAAGACCAACAGTAACTCTAGCAAAACTGAAATTCTAGTTTACATATAGTCTAACTGGTTTGAATGAAACAAAAGGTCCCCAAATCATAGAAATAGAGCTCTGACAACACAAAGAACATTGAAATCTAGCTTTCAAAATCTATATGCAAAGGGTGGACATAAATTGAGCCCTAAACCTTTAAATAGGCAATTAAAAGCTGACACAAAAAGTTTATCATTTCCTACATACATTTGCCAACCCAAAGAATCCATCTATCTTTTAAACATGACAGGCTGCCTTTGATCATCATGCAATGAAAAGTCCATATTATCTACATATAATGTTTTATAATCTGATGTTTTTCAATACATTAAGATAGCAGTACTCTGCCAGTGGAATAGTAGATAAAGTAACAGTAATGTGCATAGTTTGCCACAATGAAAGCACCATTTGGGTAGTTCATGTTGCTAATTTTATGTGTAATTGCATGCATAAATACCAGAATTAACTTCCAAGAGTTTGCAGACATTGCTGGGCCAAAATCCAAATCACTAGCTCATGCTATCTGACATCCTGTCTCTTCCATTTATCAATACACAACATTTCAGAGGAAAATAAAAAGTGTGCACTAATGTAGCTGTGAGTAATGTCTGCCATGAGGTCTGGCCCCAAGCAAAAGCCTTTCTTAAATTCAGCCACTTGGCAGACTGCATTTACCTCATAAAATTGAGCAAGGCAACTCAGTAAGTATGCAGTATGTAGAAAACTGAGTATTGAGAAAGTTCAGTCATTTGAGAGGTGAAAGCATTCAAAACAAGTTTTTCAGTGTAGCTTTAAAGCAGGTATGTAACATCATACCCATCCTTGCCTACCTTGTGGAAAGATTGGATTTTTCACAAACTTCTCAAGCAACTTTTCACAGTATCTTTCTGGACAAGATGTCCAGCACACAGCTACACAAGTACATACATGCAATGGGTGAACAGATGGCTGATGGTTGGCTGGGCTTGAAGGCTTATAGTAAATGGGGTTACATCAGGCTGGTGGCCAGTCATCAGTGGAGTTCCCTGCAGCTCCATTTTGGGGCCAGTTCTCTTCAATGCTTTTATAAATGATCTGGACTCAGGATTTGAACGCGTACTAAGTAAGTTTGCAGATGATACTAAATTAGGAGGAGCTATTGACTCCTTTGAGGGCAGAGAGGCCTTGCAAAGCGATCCTGACAAACGAGAGGGTAGGGCATTCACCAACCACATGAAGTTTAACAAGGGCAAGTGCTGGATTCTGCACAGGGGATGACACAACCCTGGATATATGTACAGACGAGGGGACAAGAGGCTGGAGAGCATACCCACAGAAAGAGAGCTGGGAGTTCTGGTTGACAGCAATATGAACCAGTGGTGTGCCATAGCAGCCAAAAGGGTCAACCATGTCCTGGGTGGCAGCTAGCATGGCATTGCTAGCTGGTCAAGGGAAGGGACTGTCCTGCTCTGCTCTGTACTGGTGCAGCCTCACCTCAAGTACTGTGTGCAGGTTTGGGCACCACAATATAAGGACATCAAACTATTAGAGCACATCTGAAGAAGGGCTACCAAGGTATATGAGAAGCAGCTAAAGTCACTTGGATCGTTTGGCCTAGAGAAAAAGAGACTGAGGGGAGGCCTCATGATGGCCTACAGCTTCCTCATGATCGCTTCTCTCTGGAGACAGCAACAGGACCCCAGGGAACAGTGTGGAGCTGCAACAGGGGCATGTTCATGCTGGGTGTTAGGTAAAGATTCTTCACCGAGAGGGTGGTCAGGCACTGGGACAGGCTCCCCAGGGCAGTGGTCAGGGCACTAAGCCTAATGGAGTTTGAGAAGCATTTGGACAATTCTGAGACTCAGGGTCTGATTTTTGGGTGGTCCTGTGTGCAGCCAGAGGTTGGACTCAATGATCCTTGTGAGTCCCTTCCAACTCTGGATATTCTATGATGCTGTGAAAACACTGAAAGCTAGAGACTGTAACCAGAGAGAAAGGAAAATGGAAGTTGCCCCAAAACAAGCAGCAGTCATTGTTTAATCCTTGAGTGAGTGTCAGGATGGGTTTTGGATTGCCATAGCTTAGTTCTATTCAGCAGCAAGAAGGGCAGGAGAAACAAGAAAGAGAGAACCTCCTCATAGCCTAATGATCACATAGAGCAGATGTCAACCAGCACCAACACACAGTCTGTGGGCACCTGAGAGCAAAGCAATCCATCCCTTCCCTCCCCACATCAGGGTCTTTGTAAAATCTCGGTCTAACTTTTCAGCTCTAGGCTGAGACCAAGTGTGGAGACTCAGTCAAAAACCATGTCGAGAAGCAGAGTTCTCGACAGTGAACATCAGCTAAGCCCAGCTCATAAATAAAAGTAAAATCCCACTGTGCAAATCATGATTCTTATAAATATATTCCATTCCTGAAACAGCCCTTTAGATATTGTGTATAACGATGTGGATACCCTGCTTGTAATGTTGATGGCAGTGTCAGACTGGCTCCTCCTTTGCCTCCTTCTTTCCGCGTTCTGCCCATAATCTGTTGTTAGGAGACTTCTGTCAGCCATATCATTCTGGGACTTAGAGATTTCTGAAGTGAATACAAAGAGAGAAGCAGCTATAACAAACATTGCAAGCAAATCTGTAGATTTATAGGCAAATAATGCATCTTTCAAACTTTCATCCTACAGTTTCAGTATTCATCTCCTAAGTGTAAGAATGAGGGGAAGGCAAGTACTTGTCCCATATTGTACAATTATATTTTGCTCACCTAAATCTTTTTTGCTGTTCTAACTGGAAATTATAGTCTTTGCTTCTTTTCTTTATAGGGGCTGCAAGGGATTATTTTATGCTATCAAATACAGTTTTTCACAGAAATAGCTTCTACAGTCTTTATATATAGTTTGATTTGTAAAGCAGTTTGGTTCCGGATAAAAGCAAGATCGTTATAATAACATATAGTGACAAGACAGTGGAAATTAGAAAGAGTATATTGGAAAATATTTAGAAATTAATCCAAAACATGGATGAAAGTAAAGGTATTACATACTCTGGTCCCAAAGCACACATAATTTTAAGAACAGAAGTAGCCCTCATTGACTTCAATTAACATTATTCATATAGATAGGCTTATGTCCACACTTAAGTATGTAATTGAATTAGCACTTTGCTAATATCCAGTATATTGTCAAATAAATCTATAGGAAAATTGGGCATTTAGTGCACCACTTTTTGTTTCTTATTCCTTAGGGTACAGTCAGAACTTCATTTAAATGGAAGGGCAGCATTCATTTATGATTTCTGGGGTTGAAATCCAGTAAGCTTATCAGTAGACACTTTGTTGTAAATCCTACAGTCTCTCATGAAGAATTAATAACTTTTAAGTGGTACATAAAAGAACTATCACATGTTTAATTCATTCAGAAGAAATAAATACTTCTCCCATAACATAAATCTCTGTGGAAGAGCCTCAGACAGTAGACAATACGTCATTATTTGGTACTTAAAAACAATGGCACTCAAAGTGTGCCACAAGTGTGATTTTTAAAGCCACTTTGGGTTAGTTTTGTTCTCAGCAGCAATCAGTTGTCAGATGTTTACTGTACTCTGTGTGCACCATTAAGGCATCACATGACATATTCATAGGCAAGCTCAATTAAGTCATCTCTCACTGTAAATGAAACCAGATTTTTAAAATACACTGTGAAATCAGAGACCATAAAAGAGACTGGAGTGAGATATCTAATGGAGCAAAGATAATTTGAGTAGTTTTAAAAAAAAAGCTTCCCTCATACTCTTAAAACAAACATGTTAGATTATAGTGAGGGAAAAAAAAAAAAAAAAAAGCATATTCTTTTTTCAGAACTATTCCTCCCTCCTTCAGCATCTCTGCCCAGGTAGTTAATATGATCGGCACTATCACAAGAGCAATTTTGCACTGCAAATAAAACTACAACCAGCAACTCATTTTACATCCCCCAAATAGCAACCATTGGTTTATAATCCCCTGTTGCTGCCAAACTCTGCCAGAACAGGAGGTAATACCATCAAAAACAGACTGTACAACGGAGGCATTGTGCTGCACATGCTAATCCTTTGTTCCTGCTGCTCTCAGACATGCACACACACTGGCTGCAGCAATAGAATCAGAGTTAGGTTCAGAACAAGGTTCTCCACATTTATTTACTGCAATACCCAAGAGCTGGGAGTATTAAATACCTCTGCAAACCTAGATAAGATATAGGGCACAAAGTTTAGACACTTGTGACTGAAAGCATTTATCATCACGGTACCAGGTTTTATTAAGAGACCACATTGTCTGAAAAAGCTATTTTCTTCGGTCAAGGAACCGAAGCCTTTCTCTCTAAAGGACTTTCTATACCTTTTAATTATTGACTTCGGTGATAGTAACAGCCTGTTATTTACTCACAAATTAAAAGGTTCTTATCCTAACTGAGGATGACAGCAATTGAGTGGGGTTTCACATACAGATGAGCTGACCTAACAACTTGCTGCCATACCCTTCTGCAACCACTGCTTTGTGCTCCCTGGCTCCTGGCCACATGGCCCAGCACCCACTATTGTGCAGGCTCCAACATATAAGCCCTACCTTCAGCCTATTTAACTCAATGAAGAAGCAGAAAACTACCCATTTGTTTGGTCTGCTCTTTTAATTAGCTAAATTAGCTTCCAGAGAGGTCTAGAAACACTAGTGCTAATTCAGGTTAAGCACCAGCAGCATGAGACCAGAAACAGGACAGAGGAAAGATGTGGGGGTAGTAGGACCTTCCTTTTACCATTAAAGTCACTTGCTGCAGTCCTGATGGGGTCTGGACTGCAGTCCAGTAACTGTAGGTTATGTCCAGGCTGCAAACTAACAGAAAGCAGAGTAATTTAATTTGCATCCAACTCTGTGCTGCTTCAGCTCTGCAATTCCAGTAACTAAGTATCCTATGGCACCCTGCACCACACTTCTGTTCAGGGGAGGCAGATATTTCATCTCTGCATATCTTTAATATTTGTTCACATATACACAACATTAAATCTGCGTAGTTAATAGGATTGATGGAAGAAGTCAGATGAAACTGTGATTAAGGGCTAAGACAAGAGTTAGAGGGAAACACTAAAGCCATATTTATTCAGGTCTAGTCTTATATTTGGGGTTGTCTAAGATGAAGCTAGTAAGAAAATGCTAAGGTTGGTTCAAATGCATGCAAATCTGCAAGCTCCTGTAATCTTCGTAAAGCTCAGAGGTAGTTTTCCTCTGGTCATTGATGCCTTCAATCTCTTCTTCACAAAGACAAGCTGTCCCCAGTGTAGTAAGCCTTAGAGGTACATACACAGCCTGCAGCCTAAAGAACAGCAGGCAGCAAAATGGGAGGAACCAGAAGTGTAAGTATGAACAAAGTGTTAGGACTGGCAGGTCCTTAAAAGTGCACACTGAAAAAAAGAAAAAAGAAAAAAAAAAAATACTACAAGACAGACAGAGGAAGAACACCTCTTGAAAAATGCTAGAGAAAGAAAATGTTAAACTCTACTTCCATTACATGATAGGTTCACTCACAGGATCAGTTGGGTTCAGTTAAATAGTTAACATGAAGATCACCACAGGAGAAGGTAGTTATTACTCTGTGGTAACTTGAGTTAAATACACTGCATCTGAACATCCAGTAAACTTTAAAATAACATTATGAAGTCTTTTTACATCTTTACAAGAAAGGCATTTTTGGTTGGTAACATCAGTTTATTAAATAAACAGCAGAATACTGAAGGAGAATTAGACTTACTGTATTATTTTTCTGCTCGGCTCGGTCTTGGCTTTAGTCATTTCAGCCATTAGTCAATACTCTTTGTTTATAACTATCTTATGGACTATCAATTTGGCCCAAAAAATGAAACATTTGACTATGTTATTTTAGGATGACAATGCAGTGAAATCTACTTACTTTTTATATGTGTTGTGAGAGACAAGAACAAGTTTTCCACAGATTTATTAAAACTTTTGGACTGTCTGAGGTCCTGCAAATGAGAGTCCAAGAGTAAGAAAACATAATATTTGCTGTTTTAAAGTTTCCATGGTCACAAAACAAGCAAATGTTAAGTCTGCCCTATTATCCTGTCCACTAGCAACTGTTATTCAAAAGCTGTAACATAAACCATCAAAATCACTTTTTTGTCTCTCAGCAATGAAAGTAACACATAATAATGATCGCTTTATCAATAACTGCTGAACATCATTGGATCACAACATCACCCAGGCTGGAGGGAAGCTCAGGAGGCCTAAATCCAACCTCCTGGTTGCAGCAGGCTCAGCTGTGAGCTCAGACCAGGTTGCTCGGTGCTCTATCCCGTTGGGCCTTGAAAGTCTCCAGGCAGAGATTATAGAGACCATACAGCATCTCTGGGCAACCTGATCTGCTGCCTAACCATCCTCAGTGCCAGAAAGGGGTTCCTGGATTATGGTCTGAACCTCTTATTTCAATGTTTGCCTGTTGTGTCCCCTCCTCCTGCCATGCACTGTTGGGAACAGCCCAGCTCTATCATCTTACTGACCCCCTCATAAATGCTAGAGTGCTCAGATCTGCTAAAGCCATCTCTGCCCCATGTTGAAGGAGCCCTGGTCCACCAGTTTTTCCTTAAAGAAGTGCTTGAGCCCCACCCTTCTTGGTGCCTCTCCACTAAACATGCTCCCAATTCATCAGTCAGTATCTTTCCTATTCTATATGAGGAATCCAAAACCAGAGGCAGTACTCTAGATGCAGGTGCCAAGTAGAAAAGGTTAATCACTTCTCTCAGCAACTGAAAACTAATGGAAAATATTTCTCATGAGACTCCAACCTACTACCAATGCAGGATTTAAAAGCGACAGAAGCAGAAGACGGTGTTTATATTGCAATATGATGTCAGAGCAGCTGTTGCCATTTACTGCATTTCTGCAGACAGTTTTTTCATATGATGGACCTCTAAGAGGTGCGTGAATATGTACTTATATTTTGCACATATGTACATTTACCTTCGTGTTACTTCCTGCAGAGGATTCAGTGAAAGGAGGTGGAGTTGGAGGTACAACAGAAATTTTACTAGAAATGTAAGAGACAACAAACAGTGCAAAAATCAATATATTATGCTAATACATGGATGAATGAGCCAAATCCATGCACAGTATCTTTATTATCTGTCTCTCCTGAAATACAAAGATCTGGGTTAAGAACTTGTGTCTTTAAGAGCTGCAGCACAGGCTTATTGCCTTTGCTTGTAAGAATTAAGATTCCCTTTCTATCTTCTCTAGGCAGAATTATTAATTTACAACAGCGAGAAAGATCTAATTCAGGACAGACTTTGTTTGGCAGCATTACAGTTTGTGTCCCAAGTGCTGAAACACAACCCATGTGTAACGTGCTCCATTTCTGTTTCAGAGATGTTGTCAGAAAACAGCTATCTTTATTTACAGTACTGTAAGGACCCCTCCTTGCCTGGGCCCAGGGCTGTCAGAGCCCTTTTACAGCATTCCAGCCATTTCGTCTGTTGTAAATAGCCCTGGGCTGTTAAAGAAAAAAAAATAAAATCTGACTACAGTCTGTTATCACAGCACAATCACAGACCCTAAAGGCAGCCAGTAAAGTTTGATTTGCTTTTACTTTTACTGTATCTACGTAAAAGCAAGGCCTTATGCAGCCCAGTTTAGGATCTTATCTATCTGTCTACAAGTTTCTATCTTATGCAGCTATGCTTTGCCAGATAATTATCACAAAATTGTTGCCATCTATTTGTATCTTTTTATTTTTTAAAGGAATAGGTTTTCATTTATACAATACAGTTTAAGTAGACTGTTATTGCATTATGCATTATTATATATTTTAAGCATAGTTATGCTTAGGCCTCAAACCTTCAAAATATTTATTCAGTATAAAGTGGATTTTTTACTTGTATTAAATTTTGGTAAGCAGATGCATCTTCCTGCATACAGAGTTTCTTGTCTCATATTTACTCTGAAACTACTGAATCAACAAGATCCGTCATTGAGCAAATACAAATACTATTATGCATAATAATTGCTATACCTAATAATTATTATACCTGATAATTTTCACCTTTCATCATTTGAATGTAGTGTATAAATTTGAATGATACTGATGAAAATAGGTAAAGAGAAAATATGAGGACATATAACAAAAATATTGCACATTCCGTCATTTCAAGTAAATAAGAAACTATTACTCTAAAAATAGTACTCTCTTCCATGCTTAAGACCCTTTCTGTTGGTTGCCAAAAGATAACAATATGTCAATTTTTCTATGCTTTATCTGTACTCAAACGGTAATGAAATTTATTCTTTATAATCAAAAAATACAAACTCTTGGCTGGTTTATAACATACAACATATTGCCTATATGGAGTCTCAGAGTTCTAGGACCTTTTGTCCTTTTATCTTTTTATGAGTCTTACCTCAGTTTCTGATAAGATTTCAAGAGCTTTGCACCAGCTGTTTCATGTCTGCCTGTGAAGGAGGGGGAAAAAAAAAGAAAAAAAAAGGTCACTTTGCAACAACAGCAGTTACCAATGCCTGACTGCACAGCACTTCTTAAAATCAGTGCCTTTTCAGGAACTCCCCTGTATTTACAGAAGTTCATGCAAACCAGGAGTGAAATCAATCTCCATCTCACATATCAGCATATATGCCAGGCAACACACGTCTCTCCTGCAACACGAACTCTGTCATGGTTTCACCTTCCCCTTTTTCAGGTGACACGTTTCAGCGTAGCTCTTCACAAACCCTGAGGACAATCACGTAGGGATGCTAATACGCCTACTTCTTCAGGTTGCTAAGTGCCCTCGGCCTCCTGAGGGCTAGGAAGCAGGTAGTGCATGGGAATGCAATTAAACCATAAAATTCAAACACTATGGAAAGCTTGAAAATATGGTGCAAGAGTAGGCACGTGGTAATTTCTAGCTTCTTATGAAAAATTATTTCATTTTTTTCTACTGGAGAACAGAACAGCTGTGGTGATAGATGACTAGCTCACAAAGACAGGCAAAAACCCTTTGCTAAGGCTGTCCCTGTGGGGAAACAGCAACCATGTCACATTCCTCAGGTGAGCAGCCACATGATCTGAAGAACAGCAAGGAGCAAGCGCTCCATCGGGCACAAACAATGAAGGCTCATGAAAAAGTAGCTTGTTTCTGAGTAATCACAATCAGAAAGAAGGGCCAAATGCGTGCAACAAACAGCCAGCTGGAGTGGTTTTAATTACTAATCATTCCTAATAATAACAATACAGACAGCAGCACGAGACCCATGCTTTGCTGGAGACATCATTAATTATATACTACTTACATACAAGTAGCATATCCTGGTGGTGGTAGAAACAATAGTCATCTTACTGATGTTACAAATTTCAAACATAACTCCAGAATTAATGCTCTATGGTTATGAATATGTAATATTTGAGCTACTGTAGCACTAAATGATTTCTTAGAGTTTTAACTTACTAGTCAGTAAAGGCAATCTACCACTTTTATGAGAATATGGTTTTTAAATAGAAGCTACAGAAAATTAATAAAAAGCACACACACGTAACATTTTTTGACATGAGAAAACTTCACTGTAACATGTATTGTTTCAGTTTAACTTATTTTGCAGTGAATAAATCACTTGTGTTATATTACTAAACCAGAAGAGGGCACTGCCTCTCCAGGCTTGCAGGATACATAACTAAGATGACTGCTGTTCGAGTTTTCCATTTTTTAATTCCTTTAACTACATCAGTTGGTCTAATCCAATAAACCAAACAAAACATATTTCTCCCTACAGGCTTACCTTCCGTACATCCTTAGAACTTTGTGACTTCAACAACATTACTGTTAGACTAACTAAGCAAAATGCTTCAAAGTACCCACAAAGCTTTGATAATGCAAGGTAGGAAGTCATTTATTTCACTGGAAAGAGGGACATCCAGTGCCTTGCAATATCAGTGTCAATATCTGAGAACAACATTTCATTTTCTAGTAACTGTGAGAGATTGTTAAAATTACCAGTTTTAGTCTCTCTAAAAAGAGTATGAGAGAAAATTATTAACAATGGTTATAGAATACAGCTGCACTTTAAAAGATTGGTCAACTAATACGTTAAAATCAGAAATTGTCTTAGCTAGAAGGGAATTAAGTGATTTATTTATTTGTTTTTCATTCTAAATGAATCGTTTAGCAAAAACTGCATTTCAGTTTCTTAATATGTTAGCTGCTACCTTTGGTGAATAACTACTACTCAAAATTTGCCTGATTACATTTTTCCATTTATAAACTTCTCATTCAAGTTTCCCAAGATATATTTAAGGTCCAGTGCTTTCCTTTTTTACCAGCTGTTCTTAAATTTAGGTAAGATACAGATATTGCACGTGAAATTGTATCATTAAGGTACAGTCACGTACAAAGGGAAATAGCTGCCTATCTGAAGTGGAGCTTTAACAGAAAGATAAAGGAAATCCTCTCCACTTAATTAGTCACTGCAGGTGAAAAATAAAGACTAACACCTCCTTGATTTGTGAATCACATTCCCATACGGCAATCCATCCACATCCTCTATAATTTTTTCAGTGCTTTGTATTTTTAATTGCACAGAAAAGACTGAACAGAAGGCAAACGCACAGCTGGCTGAATGTAAAGAAACAGTAGGTGTTTAGCTTTCTGTTGATTTACAACTATGCATGTTTCTCTATTCCAGTCCATCATGTCTTTAAGCTTGGAATCTTTGAGTGAAAACAACCTAAGTTTTAACTTTGACAAACAACGAATGCTAGATCATTTCCATCCTTCACATATATTTTGACATTTCCATACTTACTTCACATGTCATTGAATTTTAGTAGCCTTACATGTTCATTTATCCAAATTAATGTGGCCAGTAATTTTCTTATTCTGATTACTCACATTTTATTTTGAGAAATTATACTTTCAAATGCTTTCTCCTAGCTTGCATTTACGTTTCATTTATTGTACAGGCGACAAGGCAAGATAACTTCTGAGAGATCTCCCACCAAACCTATGAAGCATTAAATATAGTAGTAGACTACATTCTGTGTTTCACTTAGATGAGGACTACAAAATGCACAAAAGTTTATGGCCTGTTCCAATGATTACCTTCATCTGGGTATTTCTTTGCTCTTTCCTCAAAAAACCATTCACCAGCCTTTACTTTCACATCCCTAAAAAACAAGCAAAAGATATTTGAATGAACATTTTCCAAAGCACATTTCTTTAAATGTTTAGTAGCCACTTAACCATCCAACAGTCTTTCTTAATCCTACCAGAAAACGAAGATTTCATGACTGCTAACAACATTGACTGATTTTGCTGAGGGTGTGCAAACAAAGTGCTCCCTCCTCTCTTTTTTTTATTATCATGTTTTCCCTTGCTCCTCTTTTTATTTTTTTTTTTTTTTTCTTTTTTTGTGGGACTGCTCACGTAAAGCAATAAATTCTGCTCTAGGCAGAGATCTGAAAGAAAATTCCTGGGCCTGCCATTCCATACACCACTTTATTCTGTTAAAACAGACACCATAAGATTCCTTTAGAAAATCCAACATACCAGCTCCATTCACATTTACGCCTCTTCCAAGTGAAAGCACAGGCACTGTCAGTGCATGAGGCTTTTTAAATTTTGTATTTTGTAAACACAACAAACACATACACAGGGACAGGTGAACGACAGCTTTCCTAAGAGTTATTGAACTACACCTGAAGCCTCTGGCAGGATGAGTTCTGGCACCAGGAGGCCTCTCCAAAGGCCTCTTCCCTCTGGCATGGGCTTGCAGGCCAGTGCTGCCCAGCCTGACCTTCCCGGGTCACTGCACTATAACAAGGCCGTTTAGTACTAGCTACTCTCTAGAGAGGATTTCCAAGTGATCTGAAATTATCTTAAAAGAATGGCCAGTGGAGGGAGCAATCTAGGCAGAAAGAAAGTTTACTTTTTAACCTTTCTCTTTAGTGCTTATAGCATGAAGCAAAGATCGTATAATTTTTGATGTATAAATAAACAGATGTATAAAGTTTGATACACACATCAAAATTTAGCAACTGCTTTGTACTAAATATAGGTGGAGCTAATTTGCCTATTTTATGTGTAAGCTGCAAAATAAACCGAGGATTCAGAGAGCATCTTTTAAGTGATGGCTTACAGTCTCTTCTAAAGCATAGAAAATTACTTCAATTTACCAGTAGCAATTCATTTAGCTTAAAACTGGTACTTTACCTTAAGTTTCCCAGGCATTATCTAAATGTCATTTTGGCATCTTAAGAGGGAATAAAGTGGTGCATTACTCTTGTGTTGGCATAAAGTAAGTTTCCACCCAAAGTCTCCCCCTTTATACCATGATTTACATCATCCTGCACAACCATTGACTCATTTTCAAGACTTGCTGTCTTTGCATACAGAATAATAAATATTTTTAATCAAAGGTGGAAAGATAACATCACCATCTGGTTTAGCAAGATTCTGATTAACAGAAGAAAATATGATGGAGTGTTTTGATATGAAAATTGTACAAATACAGTAAAAGAAAGATTGCTTCCTGTTTCCAGGAAAACAAAACTAAGGTGACATAGTAAAGGGAAAAAAAAATCATTGTAAACAAACTTGGATGTTCTGACCATATTTAAACAGTTGCTGATAATAAAAACTTATTATTTTTTTTTTTTTTTTACAAATACATACAAGACATGACTTCACACTTTTCATTAATCCAGGTTTCTCACCTCTGCAGTATGAAGCAAATATTAATAATGACTAGGAAATTGTCAAGCAAGGCTATGCTATGTAGAAAAAAGCACCTTCAACAACTAGTTTTGATGCATCAGTTAGATATTGACTCAGGAGCACGAGTGCCATCTAGAGTTCAGTTATTAAGACTTAGGTGTTTTGCAATTAACATCTTTGTAAAAGACGTGACGCCACCTCTGGCCTACCCTGAAGTTCCATTTTGCTGACTACAGGAAGGAAAATCCTGACTACATGAAGAGTAAGGCCAAATTCCTACCAATTCCTTTGCTGCCATGACCTCATCCAACATTTTAATTCTACCAGAGGCTTTGGTTCATTAACTGTTTAAAGCAACAGATACACACAAAAACCGTATCCGGCATTTAAACCAATGTAAACAAAATCAGCATAAACAAGAACTTACCAAAACTATTAACATTTCTTACCCATGAGCATAACAAACGGTGCATTTCCAGATGCAGGGGTTCAGACAGACACGGCATTCAGAGCACACTCGATGACTACACCCGTTGCATACTGCACCTCTGTTCATCAACAACCCAAGGGATTTCTGACAGCGGGCACAGGATCTCTCCTGGTACTCATGGCTTCTATTTCTTGCCCCTTTCCATCGAAGCTGCTGCAGCTGCATTTTCAGTTTCCTAATCACCCAGGTAAAAAATAAATAAAATAAAACAAAACAGAACAAAGCAAAACCCATGTAAGTCACAAGCTAATACCCTGTTTGCGCAATGTCAGTACCAGTTGGAACTATACCTTCAGGTTTGACCTTATTGTGGGCACTGTCTGAAGGCGTCTGCACACGGCATTTTTTGCACTATGGCCATATATGCAACCACAACTGCGCACACAGAGCAATAGGCTAACATAAGTGGGGTCCTGTTCCCATCAGTTATGTACCCTCAGGACAGGGCACCAAAATTAGGTATGCGAGCGTTTGTTTGTACAATTCACATACAAAAATTGAGTATAAATTGTGCTCACTTTTGATGATGTTTAGATGACGTTTGTTATCATATTTATCAAAATTATTTGATTAGAAGAATCAAATTTTGTATTGAATAAAATAATTGTAACAAACACATTACCTGAAAGTTAAATTAAAAACACGACTAAAATATCTGAAGCTCTTCCTTTCATTAACCATTACAAGTACCAAGAGTCGAGATCTATATTGTTGTTACCTGCATCACCAACAGATGTCAGTGACTTTCTAATTCAGATTTTGTCTATAACCCCTTACTTACTTTTCACAATCATTTAATAAGTCCAGTTATGTATACACAAACATTTGCTGTAAACAATATTTAAGTTTGCACATTTAAGCACGACTAAAAACTTCTAACTTAGCAATACAAATACCTTGCTTTATATGGGGATGTAATGTGAGAAAACCAGGTACAAACTGCAAGGAAACCCTTATACAAGAGGTAATACAAAGCAGATAAAATGCTGAAGTATTATCCTTTATCCTTCACTATGGAGATACCTGTATAGTGTGAACTAGTTAAACAGAATACTTTTCCTAGCCAATGTCACCTATTGACATCCTCTGAGAAAGCACAGTGCTCTTGCTCTCTGTCACATAGGAGAAGGAACAGAGATGGATTCAGCACAATGAGGAGGTATCCAACAATTCTTACCTTCAGTCTTGGCACAACATAAGTTAAAAGTGTTCTGCATTATTAGGACTGTACAGGCATATGTAGGAGCATGATGAGGATGTCATAAAGCCCTCACTGAGGAAGAAATACAGGTGGCAACTGAACTTTCTACAAATCCTAGAACTAAAATTCATTAAGTAGATTATTCACTGAGCAGTATTTGACCATCTTCAATGCAGAGTAGTCAGCAGCATGGTAAATCCAAGAGGCTCTGGATAACACCTCATTTTCCCAAAGAATAAAAATTTACTATTAACAACAAATTATTAACAATTTAGTATTAACAACAAATAGAAGAAGGAATACATCCAGAAGCACAGCAAAGAGAAAGAAAAGTACTCCTGAGGAAAAAAAAAAAAAAAAAAAAAAAGGATCAGAAATGCATGAAAAGGGAAGTGTCAGATACCTTACTCTTTCTTCCTCTGTTTTTCTCACCATCTGGTCACGGTACAGGACTTCTAGAACAGCCTCTCGCTCCAGTTCCTTAAGGAAGTTTAGATTAAATTCACAGGCCATTTTTGCCGAACTTATTTTGTAGACTTCTGACTCACTACTCTCCTATATTCAAAATGACAGATGCTACTTTAGAGAATATAATGTGGCTCTCAAGATCTGAGTGTTTATCAAGAGTGTGTCTTCTTCCTTGATTGGTGATACGTTTCACTGTGCCATACCCTTGAGGAAAAAAATAACTACGTCTGTCTTCACACAAGCGATCATTTAAGCATCTCAGCTACTCAGGCATTATGAACAGGGTCACAGCACTTGACTTTTTCATATCAAAGAATTTCTTGTCCTTCCTTTTTTTTTTTTTTTTCTCCTTTTGCTGAGAGTGGTTCCAAAAGGGATGAGAGCATGCAGCAAGGTCCCAGGTACGGCTTCAGCTGTCACCAGAAAGCAGCATAAAGGATTTGGGGAAGTGGTTTGCCTTACTTGGTCTTGTAGATTTGGAATTTCAGGATCTAGGGAAAAAAAATAACACATCATTGTCCCTTCTCCTCACTTCTTCAAGACATTCCAAGTAGCATTTGAGTAATACTTTCTGTAGAAAGTATTTTGCTACACTCAGTACTTTCATACCGGAATTCAGACACAGGAGAGGTTTTAAAACAGTGCTGTTCTTTAGAGTCTCACTGTAGCATCCATTAACACTCAGCCACGTATCTCCATATTTTTCAGGTAGTCAACATGAAACAACCAACAAAGATTATCTTAGTTTCAAGCACAGGCCTCAAGGCACGATGACAGGAAAAGCCATGCTGGTTGAGACAGAAATGCCCCTTTCTAATCTCATCTTACTGAAAAGACAGAATACCACAAGCCTAAGAGAAAGAAGAGAAATACCCTTTAGAGTCGTTTCTAATAATAACCTGATTTCTGTTAAGACTAGATAAAGCATTTATCACACAATAATGCCGTTATCTTTGTTAATGCACACCAACACTAAGCAGTTCAGATAGATAATATTTCTAGCTCAACGCACTAACAACTTTTATATCAAACTGATGATATTAATGTACAAATACAGAAATATAAAAATCAAAACAGATTCACAACCATGCTTTGGATATATTCTGTGACCTTCACTTTTGTAAAACTCTTAGTAAAACACAAAATAATTTTTGTTGCAGTGAAGTAGAGAAAGAACATTATTGTTGAGTCCAATTCAGTTAAAACACCATATCCAGTTTTATTACTATTGTCTAGTGTTTAGTATGTGCTACAGGAAGTGTACGAGTGTTCCAGTTATGCTATACCAAATATTAAAGATAAATATATGAAAACAGGTTAAGTGCTTCAAAGTTAATATGAACTAAATACATAGTGTTGGACTTTCCACTAAAACAGAAGGATAAAAGTTTACTGAAGCAGTTACAGATATTTCACTGACATACCTCAGATGAAAATCTGACCAAATGGATCATTATTTTAAAATATTAATGAGAGTTTTAAGGTTAAAACCAAACAAACAAAACAGGAGGCAATAATTGATATTGATATAAACAGCATGCATTCCATTCTTTTATATTTTATTCATGAAACTCTTCAACAGACACCAAAGGGACAAAGCATTTCACAGAAGTGTTAAGAAAAAAAAAAAAAAAGATTGGTTTCCTGTGGAAACAAAAGACACAGAGATACGCATAATCACATTTTATTTCCTTAACAACTGCAATTTCACAGGATATTACTCAGTTAAAACCTAAAAAGCCCTAGCAATTTTTAACACAATGTGTGTTGTTTTCAAAGACCCCTGCCACCTCCAGCTGCTTTAATCTTTTATCTCAAGGATATCTCCAAGAATTAATTAACATGTTTCAGCCTTCAGTTCCATTTAAGTCAATACAGCCCCTACACCATACAGGATACCAAAACAGCTATTGCAGTATTTGAACGTTAGGCTTTCTGTAAACTCCCAAGTTTCCAAGGGCTGGTATATGCATAATGTTATCAGAAAATCCTGCTGAAGCATCAGGATGAGCTAGCAAATTCATGATAGTCATTATCGGAGGGATCAAAGCAAACTGCTCTAGTGATTTTAAAGAAAATATATGGATATCTTATAAAGCTACCGTCCCTGTACAACAGTTACAAAAAGCAACATCTGCTTTTAAGAAAGTACAGAAATAGTTGCTGTTTGATATCTCCTCCAAATTCTTTAAAAAAGGACTACCTTCCTTCTTCACAGGGAAACCCCAAAATGTCCATATTTCAAGCCTATTTGGGGAAATGGATTTCAGATGACATCTCAGAGTACGAAAAAATATTGGGGGCATAAAGTATCTTATTTAGAGATGCACATACATATATTTCTTTGAATTATGTTTTCAGCTGTTCAAACCTGTACAAATTTAAATGGTTTGAGGGAAAGAACAGTTTGGAGCCTTCCCTTGTTTCCATTTTGTCTTCCTCACAGCTACGCTCTCTTACTGCCAAAAGGCTTTTAACCTCAGCCCATCAGAGATGCTGCAAACACCACCATTCAAAACAGCTGGTCTATCACAATACCTCATGTTCCATTCACAGTGACAATTCATATAAGCACTGCATCTAATGCCAGCAGGAGACTGCCAAAAGGGTCTAGGATGGCAAGACTAGGATCATCTTCTGACACCAAACAGCAGAAGAAGCCGGGGCCCTGTGTCCAACAGCATCTGCACTATGCAGAGAGACAAAAAGGCTCCATGAGTCTCACTGCATCACGCGCTGCACAGAACAAAGCATAAAATCCATCACAGAGCCAGCAGCTGTATGGCAACTGCACCTGCACAAACCTTCAGTTTTTTGTTTTGTTTTCATTTTTATGAAGATTTAAGCACAAACAACCGTTGTGTTCTGTCAGTTTTTCTTGTACATTCGAGGATAACTCAAAATTTAGCTTAATGATTAGGCAGCTTCTAGAACAAATAAAATACTCCTTTCCCCAAAATAGGATAATCCTTGGGCTTCACAACAGATTTGATTTCTTAGTCATTTCAAGGAAGAATTCAAGGTGAACTGAAAAGCTCACTATGGCTGGAAAAAAAAATCAAATAAAATATACATATTTTTTTTCTAACACTGAAGCTGACTGCATTAAATTAGGTTTTGATAGTATTAAAGAAGTGGTGTTTCCAGTAATGACTGGGAACTAAGGAATAAACAATCTTAAAGATCTCTACAGTCTCTAGAGATGTTCTCCCTTCATATTTAGCCATCAAATCTAGCAATCTAGCTAGCTAGCTACCTTACACAGTCTGCTAACCTCATAAAGCCAAGCACCTACTTTGTAAAACCAAAAGTAACAGCAAACCAATTAGTAAATACCACGATACTTCTTCCTCTTCATCACAAAGCTCACATAAAGTATTTTTTTCACACATTATTTTAAATCATGTCTTTGAAATAACCCTACTGTCAGACAGATGGATGCATAGCTTTCTTAGAACATCACGTCAAGCTGTTGTAAAGGAGATGAGAGAACCAACATGGTCACTTCTTATGAGAGGGAGGCATGCACACATACAACATAATCTAAGAAGACTATGCTCTTTTCTTTTAAATCAAACTAAGATTTAAAGATGTAATTATGTAACTTGGGGTTAATCAGAAGGCCTAAGACAAGTTAAAGCGCAAAAAGCAGCATATTTTGTAAGTTTTTAAGCCTACAAATGCTTGACTTAGCAAGCTTCTTTCTCTCAAAGCAACTTTGCATGTAATGTGATATTGAACTTCTTTCTCCCTCCTTTCAGATCCTTAAGCATTAGCAAATTAATGACCAATAAATAAGTACAAATAAACCAATCTTCTAAAAATTCACAGAGCCTTTGCTGACCTGAGGTAATTAGGTTACTCTATCCATTAACCCAAAAGACGGATGTAATACATCAGTAGCTAGGACACAGATTCAGGAGGTTCAGAATAAAAATGTTCGCAAATGCTACTGGAACATATGGCTATTTTACATTTTGTAGAGGACAATCTAAATTTAATCTCAGTTAAGAAAAGTATAAGCATTAAAAATACTGTTTTAAGTAGCAGTTGTGGTCTTTTCATGAAATATTTGCAGCCTAACCAATGCCATTTCAGTAAATAAAAATGCACTCCCCTACGTAATGTCATATAGAGCAGTTTAAAAACATCCTTACCTTTTCAGCAGCCATCAAAGAACGATGCGTGGAAGTAAACTGCTTTTAAGAGATGAGTTGCTCTCTTACTATTTGTTTATCTTTCCTTAAAGAAAACTGTCAGCAGTTCTCCACCCCCTTTCCTTCCTTTGACACCAAAATTAGACTGAAGTATGCACTGAAGAGCATCCCCAAAAGAGATAAAAGCAAATGCAATCAAAGAGCAGCTCTGGTGTTACAACAGCTTCTGCAAAGTCTCTGGTTTTGTTCCCAGCAGCAGCAACTAACAATCAATGGGAAGTTCTTCGTTTTTCTACCAAAAAGAGTCTCAGCACAACAGCATATGAAAGTTGACTGATATCAGCGAAATATACTCAGTCTTCAAGCCACACACAGGAAGAGAAGTGGCTTTGAGTTCTACATAATTTCTTTTTCTGATACTATAGATGTGAAAATACTACTAACCTCAATGTCCCAGAACTCGCACAGAGAACGCCACCCGTATCACACGTGGTTCTTTCTTGAAAACAAATTTCGCAACTCTGAATAAAAAAGCAATTAACATACACAAATAGAGGAAGGCAGACAGTTCAGAAAAAAATCGTTTTTATGCACTAGTGAAAAGCAGAAAATTAGTCTACCTAACAGTAGTAAACCTGATGTCATATAAAAAGTTGAAATTTCATTTGGATGGGATATCCTAGTCCAGTCTATTACAGAACTAAGCACCAGTAATGAATTTCAAAGTTTTATCCATTTATTTCAAAGTCTGGAAATTTATCTGGGAGGTCCTTTCCTAGAGACTAGCTCTACCAGATAAACTGCATATAGACTACAGAAACCCTTAGTAGTGTTTTAAGTGTTACAAGATATACTGCTTTTAGTATAAAATAAAGCACTGCAATTTTACTCACACAGCAAATAGATCAGCCTTCAATCTTACAAACTCATTACCTTCCATAGATTCAAATACTTTCACCTGTGCTCATCAAACTTAATCACGTTCTTAACTGTATTACTAAAGAGAGAGCAACTGCTAGTGGGGCATAGAACTAAGGCCAACAAAAATCAGATGGATGATTTGGGCCTTCATTTCAGGCTAAACTTTAACTAAATGAAAGACCACAAATAAACCAGGGAGTGTAATCACCTTCGGTGACAGGCTTGTAAAGCTGGCCTGGGGGAAGAATGTCACAGTTGTCCTGTCCATCTTTATACCTGGAGCCGTTACATCTACCAGAGTAGGTTAGAAATAATTATCTAAACTACTCTTGGAGACTTCCATTGAGGAGGACTTCACATGCAGTGTTATCCACGCTGCTAGCTCTCTGCCAGCGGGAGCAGCTCTGAGGAGAGAGGCAAGGGGGAGCTGAGCGGGAGCACAGCAACCGGGGGCCATCCCAAGGGATCTGAGCAGGGTGGGAGCTGCCAGCAGGATCCATCGACAGTCACAGTGTGAGGTGATCAGGCAGGATCTGTCCCAGGACACCGGTCAGGAGCAGCAGGAGATGAGGCTGGACACAGGGTGGGGATACAGGGCCAAGGTGCACCGCAGAGACGGAGCAGGGGCTGCAGAGGGGTGACTGGTGCGGCAGGGGCCCGTCTGTGTGCTCTCAGGGCCTTGAGACTGTAACTCACAATGGTATTAGGTAGAAAATTAGTTTGAAAATTAGGAGACATTTCTTCTCAGAAAAAGTAGTCAGGCATTGGAATGGAGTTGCCCAGGGAGGTGGTGGAGTCACCGTCCCTGGGGGCTGTTTAAGAAAAGGTTGGACGTGGTGCTTAGGGACATGGTTTAGTGGGTGACATTGGTGGTAGGGGGATGGTTGGACCAGATGATCTTGGAGGTCTTCTCCAACCCCAGTGATTCTTGAAATACAAGGTCAAAAATCAAACACAGTATTCCCTGTGATGCCTTAGTGCACGTAGTACAACAGGAACAGCGCTTCCCCCATCCTGTGAGCTATACTTCCCAGCACGGCACCTCCTTTTTTAACAGCAGCTTCATAGGTCAGACCAAGGTAAATCCTATCTGATATGCCCCTCTACACCCTGCTCCATGGCAGGGCCGCCGAGTCAGCTGGTCCCCACCCTGCCTCATTCACAGGGCTGATTATTCCTGCCTCGGCATAGGTCTTTGCGCATGCACCCATTAAGTTATTTTCCGCTTTCTTCAGCGCATTTCTCCACTTCATCTGGCCCATTCTGAACCTCAACAGCACCATGTACACAGCCTCCCAGAAATTTGTATCATTGGTAATTTGGGTTATGTGTAAAAATTGCACATACGCAAATCCATAAACCATAAAAAGTTTAATTCCATTGTCCAAATTCTGATTCGGGATGTTAAAAAAGAAAAAAAAAAAAAAAAAAGAGAGAGAGAGAGAGAAAGAAAGAGAGAGAGAGACTTGGAACTGAAAGAACACACAGACTCTTTATGTCTTTCCCTGATTTTTTATTCCAGCTTGTGAACGCACATGATGACCTCGTCCCTTCCTTTCAAGGTTCGTTTTCAGAACCACGGAGGACCTCTCTCCCCCACCTCCCCAGCAGCGCCCAGGACACAACCGGTAAACCAGCTGCATGAAAACCAGGGCGGCGCTGGGCGCCTCGGCCCGCCGGGCAGCACCACGGTGCCGCCCCAGGCCGCCGCCGCCACCGGGCTGTCGCTATGGGGACGGCGCCATCTTGGGCGCGGCCCGGGAGGCGGGGAGCGCAGCGCGCAGGCGTCTCGGCGGCCGGGCGACGGCGGCGGCGGGGCGATGGACGACTTCCAGGCGGGGGACGAGGTAACGGCCCCGGGCGGGCCGGTGGGGCTCCGGACGGGCCCTCCCCTGCCCCGGTGTGCGGCCCGAGCAGGGTGCCGGTGCGGAAGGAGGGGTCTGAAGCGCCTGGGCTGCCGCTGAATGCGCCAGCCCTGCCGGTAGAGGTGGCACAGGCTGAGACAAAGCGGGGTCCTTCTCGTGCCGGTGGCTGCCCGGGGGGGTTTGCTCCCGCAGGGGGCCCTTTTCCGTGCTGCGCTGTTCCTCAGCTGTGGCTGCGGTGGGCCTTGGAGCCTTGGAGATGGAGGTGCAGCCTTGGAGATGGAGGTGTGTCAGGTCAGGCTGTGCTAAAAGCCTTGTCTTGACTGATGGGCCTGGCCTGTGTCATGCAGAAGCATTAATAACTGATAATTAGCAATTTAAACATCATTCTTATAGCTCTCTTTAGAGACGTCTTCGGGATTACTGAAAAAAATCGCTTTGCAGTTCATGTTTGTTGCCTGGGAACACCCTTTTCAAACAAGGTGTTGGAAACGTTGAGTCTGCTTTCCTTGTACTGGAGGGGTGGCTCAGAAACCACAAAGCTTTGTGCTTTTCCCTTTATTTTTTAATGATTTTTTTTTTTGTATTATTAAAAGGTGGAATGCTTGTATTATTTGGCAACTTAATTAAGACATGCAAATCATAATGCTTTGTATCAGGACTCAATGTTCAGTGTGTCATATGTTTAAATCCATGTATGTTTTCATCCTAAACAAGGGGGAGGTTTTGAGCAGTAACAGAACCCCCTGAACCAAATTCTGAAATTTATCTGTGACTCTTCCTTTCCCACTTGTTTTTGTCAAAACAAAACAAAAAACAGAACTAAATACTTTTGAGAATGTGGTCTGAATTTAATTCAGTTTAGTTTGGTGAATTTCGTTTGTGCTTACCCAGGCATTTCTGAGCAAAGTTCTAGACTTTGTGGAGATAAAACACACACAGTTTGTCATCTGGCCTGGCAGCATGCTGCACGTCTGCCGGCATGTCTGGCATACATGTTCTCAGTTTCTGCTCTGTGGGAAACAATACCGTGATAATTCTGGCTCTTATGTGGGTAAATAGTGGTGCACCTTAACATGTAAGCACCTGTGAAATTAAGTAGTGTGAAAATGAATGCGAGTTATTAAATCGAAGTCAAGAAGCTGAAAATAAATGCAAGGTTGCCACATAGCACATGAAAGCCTTTAGAAATGTTGAGGAGTGCTAGCAGGTTAATGCCTCTGAACAGTTATTAAAAAGGCGTTGCCTGTGCTTCTCCCTTGGCATGCCTTTGTCATGGAGAACACTCGGCTGCTTGCATCTTTCTGAAGTTGCACATCTTTGAAGCTGGCTGGACAGTTCACCATCTGACCACAGTCTGAGAAGGCATAGGTGTGTCACAGCCTAACAGCCTAACTGTGCTTTTATTCATGATTGTCAGCTAGAGAAGCTGCGAGACCTCCGAGTGAGAGCTTGGTCAAAAAAGAGAAGTCAAAAGTAAAAGCCTGGGCATGCGTGAGCGCCCGGGGGGACTTTGTGGCAGAGACTTTGTGACACTGCCATGCCCAGTGTCACTGCTCCCTGTGCTGTTGTGACCGGAGCAGGAGGCTGGCCACCTGGTTGTGCTGCTGCCAAGCACACAAGAGCCAACATGGGGCATGGTAGCAGCTGAGGGACTAGAACAGAAAGGTATTTCCTAACCATGCAGGAAAACGGGTAGCAGTTCTAAGGTCAGTAAAATGCTGGGGCCTTCCCTGCCCAACTTCCCCTTGGTTCATCTCTACTGCCTAAGCCTGAGAGAATGCTGAAGGTGGTAGGGAACGCAGAGGCTAGATTTCCCCCTTTTCAAGAAGCAATTTTCTTTATATCCCAGCTGAAATTGTAGTAACAGCTTTTCCTTGAGCTGTGAATTGATGCTTTGTCCACATCAGTGCCCTGAAGATGTGGAATTCATTTAACTGTGAGCCGTGTCTGTGCACTGAGGTTATCTCTGCAGCCTGTTCGGTGAACCGTGGACATTGATGCTTATTGTAAGATGGATTTATATGTATATAGAAGTGCTATAAGTATTATTTTAAAATACTCTCCAGTTAAAATTTGAAAACTTTTGACTTCGAAGTCCAGCCAATGTTACTTCTTCCGTTACTTTCCATTATTTTGGTTAAGAATGTTCACTTGAGTGGATCCAGGTAAGTATGGTTAAGTTAGGAGCATAAAAAGGATGACTAGGCATCGTCTGACTTGCAATAAACCTATCAAGCATAAATTAAGCTTCTAGTGTATTGTCTTTACAATGCTTGAACTGTGTAAATGGAAGAATGTGTTCACTGATGATTTACAATTTTGCTTCTTTGTAGACTTCTTTTGTCGTTGATGAAGTCAGCAACATCATTAAAGAGGTAAACTCAGCATTTTCTCTTTGGTGTGAAAGTATGCTGTGTTGTGTGCTGCGTGCTAAAAAGAAGTCAACAAAATCTGGTGACTAGTATGAGACTAGTTATAGGGAGGTTATTATGGAAGTGTAGGTAACCATTGATTAATTTAACCACTGGGCATGCTTTAAGTGGAAATGATTGCTAGCTGTAGTTGTGATACATATTACAAACCCAAAAGATTAAAATAATTTCCTATGCTCCTCTGTAGATGTTGTATGCTAAAACCTGTACAGATTTCGTGTTACCAAAGCATAAACTCTGTGTTCTCTACGAACTGTCTGCATATGCATGTCACCGTGGCCTTCTGAGATGCTTTTTCGCCAAAATGAGTTGTTTGTTTGAAACAACTCTTCTTGTTGCTAAGAAACCTGAATTTCCTGTCTACAAATTTTCCAGAGAGGTTTGGGTTTTGCATCTAGAGTCCCTCTCGTAGAGCAGACAAGCACCTTTTACGTGTTGCAAAACAACCGATTTGGTCAGACTTCCTGTAAAGTGGCTAGGCGTGCTCTAGTACCTGTTCCTGTCCCTTCTGAATCTGAAATAATTTTGTGATTATTTTTTAAACAATTTATGGCAGAAAAAAATTATCAGTGAAAAACCTGCAACTTTCATGTACTTCCGTGCCTTAAAGGGGAACTCTCCTCGTTAGTAAAACGGACTGTTTGGCTAAAGGCTTCTGTTCTGTTAGTAGCCAGCAATTACATGGGTCTTTTGTTTTGATTTGGTTTTGTTTTCCAAAAATGACATTGCTGAAAAATCTGAAATTAATTTCCGAAGAAGAATGTGTGTAGATGGGCCATCATAAGTCTGGCTCCAGGACATTGGAATAGGAATTAGAAAGGAAAAATCAAGATATAACAAGGTGAACAGAGGAAGAAATGTATTATTGTACCTTCTGTGCCTGGCTCAAACCCTGAATTGCAAGTTCTGTAACATTTGAAAACAGTTCCAGCAATCAGTATGGACAAACAGGATTTAGGATATTTTCTATGAGTACAGCGTCTCATCCTCAGTTCTCCATGTCCAGAAGGATAAATGGGATCCTTGCAGAGTGACAACAACGGGGCTTATTTTGTGTGTTTGTCACCAACAGGCCATAGAAAGTGCGATCGGTGGCAATGCCTACCAGCACAGCAAAGTGAACCAGTGGACAACAAGTGTGGTGGAACAAACCCTAAGCCAACTCACGAAGCTGGGGAAACCCTTCAAGTATATCGGTGAGCTCAACTTTGTTTGCTGTTTGAGCAGGTAAAGTAGACTGATGAGAACTTAACATCAGCTGAGCCAGAACCATGGCTATTAACTACTCGTAAGCACGTATGTTTGTGTATGTATGTACCGTGCTAAGCATAAGTGTAGCTAAACGGTAATTGATGAGAGCAGTGTACTAATAACAGCTTCTCTACTGACAAACAGTGACCTGTGTGATTATGCAAAAGAATGGTGCTGGGCTACATACAGCGAGCTCTTGCTTCTGGGACAACTCCAGTGACGGTAAGGAGTGAAACTGCTGGATGCTTCAACTTGCAGCGTTAATGCCAGTCCCCTTGAGACTAGGCCGTGTCAGTTTTCTGAGTGCTATTGTTCTGGAGTAGTAGCATACAGTTTGGCATGTTTTCCACGTGGCTGTGATGCTAACTCTTCTAATACATGAAATGCTTAGCGGTTGTGCAAGCCACATTCTTGAGATTCTTAAAGTAAACAAATATGCATCTGAGAGCATGCATTTTCATATTAATCACTCTTTCTCCCGTCTCTGAAACTTTTTTTTTTTGTCTTTGTAGGAACTTGCACTGTGAGATGGGAGAATAAGACCATGTACTGTATTGTCAGTGCCTTTGGACTTGCAATATAATTGCCTTGGAATCGGTCATCCTTCAACTCTTTTCTACTCCAGCACTTGATTCCATCTCAGCTCAAACTGTGAATGCACTGAACAACTGAACAACTTCTGGTTTTAATACACTTTTTACATAACTTTTTTCAAATGTGAAAACATGCTGTTACATGGTTTATGTTTGTACTTGGTGTTGTACCAGTGTCGCCACGCTGTCTTAACACTTCAAGAACTTCTCTTTAAGGTGCTAAATCTGAAATCTGCTGCAGTGTAAACACTTTCTCTAGATTTCTTTTTTAAGACCAATATAAATAAGACACTGACTTTCACACTTTGTACTCTTGGTTAGCATTAAATTATTGAAATTCATAACCATTGGTGTGACTTGTTTAAACTTAACCCTTTGGGAATTTTTAAGTGTTCTAGTTCCCCTTCGTAAGCTGGCTAGCATATTTCTCAGGAATAGTAGTAAGCAGGCCTTCCATCTTCAAGCCCAGGCAATAAAAAACAAACACTCCTCCCTGCCCCAATTCTCTGGTGACTCTGTGCTGACACAGCCTCCTACATTCAATCCTTATATATGTTCAAACTTGGTTACCAAGTAAAAATGCGTGTAAGTGGTAGGCATTTACGAGAAGGGAAATAAAACCAAGATACAATATAAAGATATAAAATTTTATTCTGAGTATTTAACAATGCTTATGCACATGAAGTCTTCCAAGAAACTTGGTACTCAACTTTTGCTTGAAATACTAGTTTTGCTTCATATTCCATACTAAGGTGAAGTTTTCCAACATAATGGACAATTTGCTATCATTAACACAATTTCTAGACAGAATATTTAACACGTCCCCATGCACACTTTTTTCAAAGCAGCATTTAATTTACAGCTTCTCATTAAACAGAGCATTTATCTTACACATTTTATACCATTTTGGTACACAAATATTCCATATTTTATCTTAATTTTACATATTTACAAACCTCTAAAATTTTACAGTAATGCAAAGGTTATTACTGGCATAAGCAAAAAAAAAAGTGGGCAAAAACTAGGTGGTTATGAGTTCAAGGTTGTGTTTTGGCTCAGAGATAACCGATCAAAACCTTTTCTAGCTGGAAACACCTTTCCATTTTTCCCCCACGTTAGTTCCACAGGTCTGGTGGACTAGCTCTTCCTTACTGCATTGAGCCCTATGCTTCCTTCCTATTCTTTGCCAGCCCTAGGAATTCCAACTGTATTTTTAAAGCAAATACTACAGAAAACTGTTGCCATTAATGGGTTCGTACTCAATTATAATTGCTTTCTTAAAAGTCCATCTTGAGCACAATGTACATGGAAGTCTGGCAGTTATTTAATAGGAAGCAGCTCCTGTAGAGCAGGAACTCTATATACTGTGAGGCCTTTTTTATACTTTTCTCATTTTACACAGCTCCAGGAGGGCCGGAGATACTGAATGCCTTTAACTGTAGCTAAAGGAAAGCCAGATTACTTTCTTATCCGGATCTCCTGTTTTACCCCTTAGGTTACAACGCATTACTCAGCAGTGAATTTGTGCCACCTATTCAGAAGCTGTTGGCAATCCACTCTGTAATATTCCTCAAATACTGTCTCTGCTTTCCAATTGTTCACAGATAAGGGGTGTGAAATCAAAATTCCTTGCTAGCCGAACTACCTGTTTCACTG
Source organism: Heteronetta atricapilla (assembly GCA_011075105.1). Classification (NCBI taxonomy): domain Eukaryota; kingdom Metazoa; phylum Chordata; class Aves; order Anseriformes; family Anatidae; genus Heteronetta; species Heteronetta atricapilla. The sequence continues at coordinate 54,921,655 of CM021733.1, read as the reverse complement.
CTTTTGGTTTTTTACTATGCACTGGATTTGATACGACAGTTCTTCAACCAACCTTACCATTACACTCTAGCACATCTGAAATACACAACTATTTTGTATGGCAAACATTGCTCAAATATAATCTCTAAAAAAAAAAACAGCAAGGAAATTATTTTTGGTGAGATACTTCTTTGAAGTGCACATTTCCCTATCTCAGCTCTCCTATTTTCATTTTGAATGCAGTCAGGTAGAAAAGTGAAGGTAGACAAAATGGCAAGTAAAATGGGCTGAAAACAGCTTTGGAAATCATTATTTCACAGTTAGATTAGAAATGTTTTTAGTTAATGAATTCACAAAGCATGACACTATTTCAGGGTCAACTGTAACAACCAACTCCAACTGTCATAAGAAGCAGTATACTTTGCACATTTGTCAAATCAAGTATTTTATCTATTCAAAACAGCACAGAAGAGAATTAAACACTGCAAGAGAGATTTGAATATGTAAGGATCACGTAAATCTCAATTTTTGAAGACCTAATTCCTGTACTCACTTCAATGGAAGTCAAAGGGGCTTGGGCTATACAAAGTGTCTAGTTGGCTTCAGAGTCTGACTCTGCAAATGCAAACAGCCATACACACCAAGAAAACCATCTAGGGAATAATAAAATGACAACGGTCTCACCTCTTGTAGAATAAAAGGTCATCCCCTGCACTTGTTAAAAAGAAAATCTGAAAATAAATGCTGAAGGTACAGCTTAGTACAGTTCACTGACAAAACCCCCACAAACTTGTATACCTGTTTTCCTACAGTTCTCCTATATGTTCTAAACTGATGCCAATTAATTAAGACATTTACTCCCACCCCAGCATTTTCTTTGTTTTAGCATTATTGTATAAGGGTGCTTCGGCTTCTAACAAATAAATCATCTCTCTTACAGTAAGTCTGAAATTCCAAACATCCTCAAAGAACTCAGAGGTCTGCATTACCTAGATACACACATACACAATCTTACCACTTGTCTTTAACAGATCACTGATTTAATCTGAACTATTTTTACGACAGCAAGGATGCAACCACATGAAGCAGTTCCTTTGGTCTCCTGTAAGCAAATTGCTCCCTGTGAGGTCTCCCTTTAATGCTCTCGAACAGCTACAAGGAGGTTAGTGCAGCTGCCATGGCCTAAAACCGTTGCACAAAAGCAGAACAAATCTACTTTCCCCCCAATGTAATTCAGCAAGTCTAGCAGGACTTCATTGCACCGTTCTGCTTAAACTAGTTCAATCATAAGCTTGATTTACTAGAGTAAGCCAGCATCATTTTTTTGCCTAACATATTAACAGTACTTTTTACTGTCTTCTACAGCAGCAGGGCAGAGAGATTCTGCAAGAGTTAAGTTGAAGTTATGAATCCCTTCAAAAAAGGAAAAATAAAAGACTTTCAGACGGGTGAAGTACTTGAGAACATAGAAGTAGTTAGAAACAAATAGCATCCACTTAAATACAGAGCCCATCAGTAGTGTGGGAGGATGAAAACAGCTTTTAAACTGAGAAGCAGCAGCATTGTACTAGGAATAATGAATTCCCATGTAATTGTTCCAGCACAGACTGGAATACAGATCATCATAAAATGTACTCGTACAAATTTCAAGCAGTAGGGGTGCCAACTGTGGTATGCGAGAGGTTTAGGCACAGAACATGCTCAGAAGCTGTTACACAAGTTCAACACATGAGCAGCCAAGCAGATTACTGCCTATTAGTACAACTTCATGAACAATTCTTATGTAGAAAAAGCCTCTAAAAATGAAATGTTTGGAAATATGAAACTGTACTTCTCTATGAAATTCTGTATCATATTCGTGTTAAGTGTAACAATCTCCTCCAGCACACAATCACACAATAAAAAAAAAAAAGGTACTGGCTTCCTTCTGAGATTTGTTGCTGCCCAAGTATTTTTCATTTGAAAGGGCTGTATAAAAACAAGAGAACTAACAAAACAGTTTTGCTGTGGTGATAAAACATGTTATGAATCCTATGTTATACAAATAATTTTGGACCACAGACTCTTTTGGCTCACCAGAACTTGACCACTTGCACGTATCTCACGCTTAGAACACACCTAGTAAATCCAGTTAAATGAGTTAGAGAATGGTTTTAAGTCTACACCACCTCTTAGAAGGAATGGAAAGCTTGTGTTTTCCTGCATTTCTTAAAAAAAAAATTAAAAAATGGCGGGGGAACAGAGAGAAACCTAAAGCACATCGTTCCCTGCCTCCAGTTCAACTGACGATGACTAAGGTACAAAATTGAAAGGGAAAAGAGGCACTTCATACAGCAGAGGACAATATACAAAGGAGCTAGCAAAATGCAAGAGATTAAAGACATTATGTTCTACATAATCCCAACGGGGGGAAAAAAAACAACCCACCAAGCAGCAAAGAAGCAATTTTAAAATCAGTATATAATCAATGACACCTTGAAATAGAATTAGACTCAAAGATTTTAGTCCATAGACATCCCACCGTCAGACATTTCATAAGATGTGTATGAATTTTGGTTTCCTAAGTTTCCACCACAACCTGTTCAAGCATTCTTTTTTTTTTTTTTTTTTTTTTTCAGTTTTAACTTTGTAAACAGAAACAAGATGTCCTTCCTGGGATTTGGTGTTCAGATAACAGTGGACTGTAGGAAAGCCAAGGAAGTGGTCCTTCTAGGAAAACTCCGTAATTGCTTTAATTCCAGCTGAACAAGTCTGTCTACATCAAAAATCAATCACTGTCTGATTCCTCTTTATATTTGGCTCTAATAGCTTGGCCATTCTGAAGTGGCATTTCTTCATAGTCACTCCTGTGAAACAGATTTTTTTTTTTGATCACCATGTTCTGAAGTTTTATTAAATCTAAACAAAGAAGTTCTAAAATACACTGAAGCATCAAATTGTTAACAAGCTTGTATTTGTTTTGCTTCCTTGTTGGGTATATGAAAAATGTAACTTCTCTCCAGAGACCTGTATATAATAAAATTTATTCCAGCAGCTACAAGCCACTACTGACGAGGATTAGAGTGCAGAAGCAGGCTGGTACTACCATCATCTAACTAAACAAAGGCAAGCCATCTCAGACAATGCTAGCTACTCTAGCACAAGCTTGTTCAAGTTAGAATCACAGAATGGTTTGGGTTGGAAGGGACCTTAAGGACCACCTAGCTCCAAGCCCTTGCCATTGGTAGGGACACGCCCCACTAGACCTGGCTGCTCAAAGCCCCATCCAGCCTGGCCTGAAACCATTCCAGGGAAGGGGCACCCACAGCTTCGCTGGGCAACCTGTGCCAGGGCCTCACCACCCTCTGAGTAATTAATTTCTTCCTTATATCTACTCAAAATCTAGCCCTTTCTCATTTTACTCCTTGTCCTACCGCTACAGTCCCTGACAGGGTATCTCTCCAGCTTTCTGCAGTATTAACCCATCTTCACTGTTGAGCCACTTCAGTGTCCTTGGTAAAAGGTGAAAACACCAAGGGCAGCTAATGAGTGTGTTTAGTGTCTAGCAAAGGCAGACACGACCTGGATGGGTTTTTAAGTGAAAATAAAATTTTTGTATCACACGAACTCACACAAGTCCAGGAAGTTTTGCTAGACTTAGTTATTTTTATTTCAGAGAGTGATGGACAGTTAAGAAGAGCAAGCCTTTATCCTTCTCTGCGGCATTTCTGTATGAGCTGACCCTTTGCTAACTCCACCTGACTCCTGTAATCTTTCCCAACTTGAAAGGAATTCCTTCCCCTTCACGTCTCTTGCTGCCTTCACTCTGTGACCTACCAGCATCCTAATACTTACCTATTTGCATCAGTGCCATGGCAATCCCTTTGAGAAACCAAAAAAGAAAAAACAAAATAACATACATTCTCATTGCATTTCTGTTCCAGGATAAGGCTGTTTCTCTCCTCTAGGCAGCTTATTTTCACTAACAACCTACGAAGCCTTCAATTATTTAATGAACATGGAAAAGAACATTACAAAAATAACACACACACAAAAAATCCTCTCTATAGGTATTCCATAATCTTACCCATAAATCACATCGTCATCTGAATCATTCAGCATAGAAAAAGCAGGATTGTCTTTCAACTGTGATTCTGGAAAACAGAAAAAAGGGTTAGTTTCACACATTAAATGTAGAAACATGACTGCACTTCTAATCTAACACTGAAGCAACAAACTCAGCAGCTTCAAAGGCAGTCATGACTACAATGCAACAAAACTATCACTGAATTTTTTCCTGTAAATTCTTTACCATTCAGCCCACAACATCATGATGTTCTTAAGATTTAAGGAAATGACATAACTCTCGCTTTGTATTTTTAGATAGATAATTCTCCATGTTGCATAAGCAGATTTCCTCTGTTGTGTCGTTTCATGTCGTATTATTTCAACTTGCATATAATTAAGTCATACTTCATTATTCTGATTATTCAACAGATCATCCTTATTTAAAAATCACAGTCTTCATGAACTTGTTCATTCAACATCATAAAGACAGTAGACCAAAGTTGTAATCCTCTGTATGTAAGTCAATGACTAGCCAGTTATTTTTCATCCTTGCAACAGATGAAGGAAGGACTTATTGTGAGATAAAAGGAAGCACATACTTTCCATTAGCTATTTATGACAAATCCCCCTGCACTGTTTCAAGACCACAGTTTCTTGTATAATCTGTTCCTCCTTAGCTGCTGTTTGTAATTATATGCAAGTAAATTTAAATCCATCAATTTGTCAAAAACATCTTTTTCCTGGAAGGTTTTTACTTCCTAACTTCTGTAGGCTAATGCTTCTTGCAACCCTTTATCCTCACCCAACCATTTGCCATGTCTTTTTTTAACAGAAAAAGAGCATCTTTATGTAACAGTTCAATCCATCTCAAGTCTAAAAAGTTTACAGAAAAAGCACCAGCTCCACAGTGCCACCCCTCATCATACTTTACTGTTAGAACGAAGCGTGAGCGAAGTATTCTTGCTCTTTAAGCGTAGTCTGCAATCAGTTACAAGTTAGAGTGTTATATGCAAACATACTGACTATAAACCTCATCAGAGAGGAGCACGAGAATTCAAGTCTAGCTTATTAGTCGTATACATTTTAGTATTCCTTCTTATTTCCAATACTAAATTGCCCAGGAGCAGCGCGGCCTCTGCTTATGTCAACCCAAAGCAAATTGAAACCGTTAAGAAGCAAGAAAAATGTAAGGATATCACACGGTATGAACTAATATGTCAGATCTTGTCATGTAAGCTTAACGAACAGTTGCTGACACTCACCATATAGTGCATTCTTTGAGGGGGAATACACGAAAGCTAATGTGTAGAGATAGAAGTTCAATAAACCATAAAATGATAAGAATTCTGCTGGTAGTAAGTGTCAAGGATTCTGCTCGATGTAACTCCATATGCATTAACTTTGGAAACAAGATCCAAAACATAGGTAAGTCGCTTCAATGGAAAGGATGTTTATCATACTAAAGTTTGAGAGTATGAATGACTAAACACAACTGCATTTTATTTTCATTTAATGACAACTAGCGTACTCAAGCTATTTCTAGGTATAGCTCTAACTGAATAGAAATCTTTCATTTTAACACAAGTGAAGTTTGCAGAGACAAGGTCTACTCTTTAGTGGAATGCATGGTATAATTGAATAGTTCTGCTTTCGCTGCTAAAAGAAAGCTGAGTTTGGGGAGTGATTGGGTGTGAGGTTCTTTTTTATTATTTTTATTTTGGAAATTGAGTTCCTGTGGGCATATCAGTTGAGAAGGAAGGAGAAGGACTACGTGCAGATAGAACTCAAGATGGGTTCTTGCCTTCACTTTGGGAATATACTAGGGGCTTTGCTAACTGATCTCTACACATTTCTATCTCCAACACATACGATTTCCAACATGTATCTAAAGCTTATCAGTAACAGGATCAGTTGCAGTGACACAGACACTTTCAGAAAGTACAATGATCTTATGGTTAGGATCCAGAAATATACTTCGTAATTCTATTGACAATAAATATCAGAAATAGTCTCTCTCAGGACACTTAAATTCTCTGATATGACCTCTTCCACATGTAGATTGCACCAATACACAAACACATTTTTTGTGACTCAGGTATTTTGGTATACACCGTACCAACTGATCAGTTGATTTCAAGCAGAAAATAAGTCAATTTTTTCACAATAAATTGTTAAAATGACTTGAATGCATGCATGTATGGGCCTTCACTCCTTTTGAAGGGTACCAAACGCAGTTGTGGTTTATTTGATGGAAACAAATTAAACTGACACTCAGCTAATAATCTTTACAAATAGGCATTAGAAAATGATGACAAGAAACCTTGATCAAAATTGATTGAGTATCAAAAGCCCATCTAGAAGTCAAAGGACTCAGTCCTTAGGAACATCATCTTTAAATATCTTCTAAATAAAACCAGATTAGCATTCCTAGTTGAGCAGTATCACAACAAAAGGATATAATTCTGATAATGAGTTGATAGCTCAGCAACAAAGTTGTCCTGTAGAACTTGTGCTCCAAAGCGCAGATATAGTATAACAATGCTGTGTGGGGAAAAAAAAGTGACATCATATATACTGTGCCTTTAAACTTCAAAATTGAAATGGTAGCTTGATAGAACAGTGTATCATGCAGTCACAGAACAGTCTGGGTAGGATGGGACCTTAAAGATCATGCAGTTCCAATCCCTCTGCCATGGGCAGGGATGCTTCCCACTAGCACAGGTTGCCCAGTGCCACATCCAACCTGGCCTTGAACACTTCCAGGTATGGGGCATCCACAGCTTCTCTGGGCAACCTGTTCCAGTGCCTCACCACCCTCTCATAGCAAAGAATTGCTTCCGATTATCTAATCTAAATTTACAATTTTTTAGTTTAAAGCCATTACTCCGTATCCTGCCACTGCACTCCCTAACTTTTTCATATGAGAAAATGATTTTTAAATGCCTATAACTTATTTTAAGGCATATTTTGATTCCATATATGTAAAATATACCTAACATGGTCTATTTTTCTCAGATTTCATCAGTAAAGAAAATTAAAGAGTTAACAGAATTTGAAATAACTGCTTGAAACATGAGAGGCAAATATTAACAATAATCTAAGAAACTAATTCTAAACCTCTGCTTTAATTAAGTGAAGCTTACAAAGCTCCAAAAGAGATCAACTGTGCACTGCAGACCACTCACCAGTACAGAACACACTCTGCTAAGTGAATCTCTTAAATCTTGTGGTGTATTATGCCAGTAGTGGAAATAATAAAAAGCTAGCTTTAAGAGCCTTAGGAAAGGGTTCAAAAATTAGGAAGTGCTAAACATAGCTATCATATCAAAAAGGCATTTCACAGTTTCACAGAAGATTTTTATTATCAAAACCAATATTATTTATAACCTTTTCAGGGCTTTGAAAGTTAGAGTATTGAGAAATGTACTCTGAAATGCCTTACCTAATGACAAGCACTATGAAGGTTAATGCAGTCAAGAATTTTAACCTGAGATCTGAAAAAGATTGAGTAAAGTTATTAGAGAATGTACACCTTTGTGTAGAAGACAACAGCCTGTTCAGCAAACAACCCCAAAAAACACTTACCAACATAAGGCATGTTACGAAGTTCTGAACATGCCCTCACTATCAGGAACAAAAGGTAAAGAATGTATGCGGTTGCCACCACAAGGAAGAAGATTTTCATTCCCTATAAAAAGAATATTACTTTTTATTATTTATCATGGTTTGGTCTATTTCTCCTTTCTTCTTTTATATCCTACAAATACAAATCATCTTCCAAAGCACAACATGGAACGGTGCATTTATTCAGGGAAAGTATGCTCATGAAATGATGGTATATATGAAGGTAGGTTCTTGAGGAACATAAAGAAAGGACGTTTAATAGAAGAGGTCACTGTTCACTGAATTCTCTGAGAGCTGAATTTCAAGGATCATCCACAGATTTCCTGAGAATGATACAAGAAACCACGTAACTTATATCTTCCCCTACAACAAGGAATTCTGAAATTTACTAGGACAGATGATTTTGGCAAGAGTCAAGATACACAAAACTGACTTAATAAGAGGCTTTAAAAAATTGTCTTTCAGTCTCAACAATCATGAGTCCATGACTAAACTTCCGGTGTTGAGTCTCCAGATGCCCAAGGTTATTGCAAGACAATTACTGTTCTCATATGGGATGGAGCTCACTATGGCCTGTGCATGATCTGAAGAAAAATGTAAAGTACACTAGTCAAAGTCAGACCACCTGACCACCATGTCGTATTTTCTAAATTGTGCTACAGATCTCAATGAAAGAGCAAACCCCTCTTCATTTTGTCTAACTACATTTGACAATTTAAAAGCAAGGAACCATTGCTGACTTACCTGGAAGTTACCTGTGTCAACCCTGTATTGGTATGTAGGATCATGTACTTCATTCACACTAGAAAAGATTCAAAATGAAAAAAAATGGTTGTTACCTCACTACAAAAAAACAAGGTGAAAAAAACACTAATGAAGAAAGGGTTTAAAGTTACTATAAAAAGCTTATAACTAAAGATCTTGGCTGTATAAATGGGTGCAATGCCACTGATTCTAATGACAATTTACATTATATGACATCCTCCTACTTTCTAAACCTCCGTTTGCAAAGAACATGGAGGATTTTGGTAGTCAGCATGTCTAGCATGTCTAGTCTCCCTATTCATATGCAAAGAGAAACTAAGCTGGTGAAGGGACTAGAAAACAAGAGTTACAAGGAGCAAGTGAGGGCGTTGGAGTAATTTAGTCTGGAGAAGAGGAGGCTGAGAGGAGACCTCATCACTCTCTACAACTACCTGAAAGGGGGCTGCAGTGAGGAGAGTGGTGGTCTCTTTTCTCAGTCGGCAAGTGATACGATGTGAGGCAATGGCCTCTGTACTGGGAGAGGTTTAGATTGGACATTAGGAAGAATTTCTTTACAGAGAAGGTACACAAGTAAAGCACTGGAATGGAATGGCAGTGGTGGAGTCCCCCTCCCTGGAGCTATTTAAGAGATGTGCAGCTGTGGCACTTAGGAACATAGGTTTAGTGATGGGACTCAGTAGGTCATCAGGCTGACGTATGGACTGGATGATCTTCAGAGTCTTTTCAAAGTAGATGATTCATTTTTTCTACCAATTTTTTAGAAAATGCATAATTTTATAAATTCCCATAATCCTTCAGGATTTAGTGTTTCAATTTTACCCTCGGTGGTAAGAACCATACCTAAGAAATAATTGCTGTTTAAGCCTTTAATTCATACAAATTCTGCTGACAGGACATTAGTACCAGCATTCCCTCCAATTCCACTGCTTTCATTGTACACAATGCATGGCATGGAGGAGACTTTATATATATTGAGGAATAAAATAATAGGCAAACACTTGAGAGTAAAATGGTTCCAAACCTGAGAAACTTTTCTGCATGGGGAATATTGACACCATCTTGTGAGAGAAACAGGGAAAGAGAACAGAAACACTGAATGTGGCAAAAGAGGTCAGTTTTGAGGAGGAGCTGGCTAAGCTCTGTCAATAGCAATTGTGCAAGTTGAATTGTTAAGGAAGCTTTGTCAAACTGCAATGGTTAACTGCAGAGAAACAGCTGCTTCAAACACTGAAAGCTAATTGGGAGGGTGTGTTGTAGGGAGCCATAACCTAATGTCAGAGAAGTGATCTCTGGCTCTCACTGTAATTTATAAAATCATGTACTTCTAGATTGTCCATGAAGAATTCTGTTTTCAAATCAGTCACATTTTGCACAATAGGAAATAAGAATTTGAACTCCACTTTTATACCACAAAGTATTAAGAAATAGATAACTTTGATTACAAACAATCTTCTCATTCCTAAATAATTTCAGTTCATTACTTTTGCACTAAATTCTGAATTACTTACGTTTGCCATATTCCTAATGTAACAGAGGCGAGCCACAATAGTCCAACAATTAAGAATTTGGGCAGATAGAAAGTTAAGCATTTCCTTTCCCCCTGTTAATAAAACAATAGTGTAGTCAAAGTGTGAACTCATATTTGAGATTTGATTCTTTCTTGACAGAATAAAATAACCATTTCCTTTGTTTCATTCAAGATTAGAACTAGATTAAGAAGTTCATGTTCAGTACTTTTAACCTGCATAGTTAATTGCAGAATACAAAACTGTATCATCACCTGTGCTAAAGGCAAAATACAGGAAATTTGGGACATCCTATTCGTAAGGTCCCACATATTTTACAGATATTGAAGCTACAGGAATATGCTCCAGAATTCCTATATCTCTTATGTAATATCTATCTAAAAGTCGTTTTTAAAAACAACAAAACCAACCACCATCAACAACAACAGTAACCTTCAAACAAGAACAAAGCATAATGATATCATAATTCCAAAGGCTGGCTTGCAATAGTTTGGAGTGGATTGTCCCAGCTATCTTATTTAGGTGCAACTGTCTCACAACAATCTATTTAACCTCAAATCGTTTTAATTCTGTTTGTCACGTGGTACTTTAAAATGACAATGCCACTTTTTTCCTTAAAATTGCTTTTACATTTGTCACCTTTTTAGAGAACTGAACAAACAAGTACTGTCTTCTCAGTAAGTACTAGATACTGTTGCACCCCTACCTGTACTCTTATACCATGGTAGACACAAAGCCAGAACAACAACAATGCGCACAGGAACAGTGACTGGAATAGATCATCCAGCATCCCAGGAAACCAACTGTTCACCAGAAAAGAAAGGGGAAAAAATGGATCTGTAATAAAGTAAGAGAAAAAAAAAGGTTAAACAGAAGTGAAAAAGCACACACTTTTTATTATGAAAAGTAGAATACATCTTCAGAGGAAAGAAAAAAAAAAAAACACAGATTTTTCAAATTACACCAGTAAATGAAGTTGAAGTCTTCCGTATCTTAAAGTAATTTGCAAAAGAAATGGTGTCTCCAGCAGCAATACTTTATACCGTAAAACTAGTCTAAAATAGTTGCCAACATTTCTAGAAGATTTCATGTTTTATAAGACCTTCTGCTAAACCACTGTTCTTGGCGATAAACTAAAAATTACCACAGAAAGGCTGAAAGGCAAATATTCTTTGGTACTGATAGAAGTCCTAGAATTTGATGTACTATACAAGACCAAAAGTGACTTCCACTTTTAAATAAAGCATGCGTATCTGAAAAATAAAGAAGTAAGGCTTATCAGGCAAATACAGAAACTGCACTTATATGTGAAAGGTTCATTATCATTGCAGCCTTCTGTTCCAATCAGTTTTACACAAATAGAGTTGACACTCACAGGAATGAAAATAATGAAACTTACCTATTGATTATGCCCTTAAATTTGATACACTTAACAAGGGTTGCTTTTTATAAATCAGCTTTCTGAAGCCTTATAAAACAGCTCCTTGCAAGTTCAAGGCCAAACAGCCTTGTCTCTCTTTCTTTTTATTTATTTATTTATTAAGGAGTTTTTATAAAAATTCCAGAACACCACTACCGTTGTAAAGGAGGAGGAGAGGAAGGAGGATGGACATCCATTTCTGTTCAATACCCCAGTCTCTCATGGAGAATTTTCGTAGAGAATGTGCAAACAGACACTATAAAACAAACAAAACCCCACAGTCTCACAAGGAAGGAAAACAGCCTTAATGGTTTTATCACAGTAAAGAGATACTATAGCACATTGCAAACACTACTTCACAAGGTCTGACACTGTTAACAGTCGCACAAGAGCCACATCTCCTAGCTTCTACTTCTGCATCAACTTCGCTGGCTTAACCCAATGCAAATTATTCTATAGGAAATTGAAAAGTAAACTGGCCAGTACTGAACAAATGAATGGGTGAAAAACATTGGTCACACACTACGAACAACTTCCACTTAATTACACTCACCCACTAAAAAAAAAATCAGATACACATTCACAGTTGCTCAGTGAGCAATGTCACGTGTGAAAGAAATGCTATGCAAGTATTAAGTGCTTTAGTACCCTTACTATGAGAATTCTGCATTTCAGTTAGCCTGACTGAGTTTAAGAAGAGATTGGACTGTGCACTTAGTCACATGGTCTGAATTTTTGGGTAGACCTGTGCGGTGTCAAGAGTTGGACTTGATGATCCTTAAGGGTCCCTTCCAACTCAGGATATTCTATGATTCTATGTTGTTTATTCTCCCCAAAACATACTTATTCCAGGGGCAAAACTAGGAGAAGATAGACAATCTAAATCACAGTGTAATTTAGGTTTGTAAGGGACCTCTGCAGGTCTCTGGTTCACCCTCCTACACAACTCTGAAGTTAGATGAAGGTTCATGGAGTTAAATCAAGCTGGTGACTGGTCACGAGTGGTGTTCCCCTGGGGTTGGTGTTGGGGCCCATCCTCTTTAATGTCTTTACTGATGACTTGGATGAGGGAATTGAGTGCATCTTGAGTAAGTTCACAGATGACACCAAGCTGGGGAGAACTGTTGATATGCCAGAGGGTAGGAAGGCCCTCCAGATGGTTTAGGAGGTCTTTTCAACCCTACTGATTCTATAAGATCACATTCAACTGAGTTTTGCCCATTTTCAAAGACAGTGAGACAACACACACTCTGGGCATCCTATTCTAATGTCTGAGCCCACCTGCACTGCCAAAAATATTTTTTTCTAGCACCTAATCAGAATTTCAGTTATTTGAACAAAATTCTGTCTCAAATTTTAAACCAGAGTTTTTAAAAAACAATTTATTCTATTTACTTCATGCCCCTTCAATGTCACTTACAAAACTATAGAAGCAGCAACTAAGTATTTTAGAAACATTTTTAACACCCCTTCAGAAGAATCTCAACTATACTGCCTGGGGCTAGGTTACTAAATACAGCACTACAGTGCAGCATTTACCAGCTGCCTACATAATATATTCCAAAATAACTGAAAAAAAATCTTACCGTGACCATAAAAGTAAGAACTACAAAAACAAATCGGAACCAGATTTCTACTTGTGAAAAAGTTGGATTGTAGGTCTTCCACTACAAGAAAACAGAAGAAAAAAAAAAGCTTAACATTTTAAGAGGCTTCATAAAACATCAATAATTAACACAGTTTGCAGTTTCTGAAAAGTCTTTTGGCTTTTCAAAATTTGAAGGTATAACCAAATTCCACCATGTCACTATGGAAAGATAAATTCATACCTGTTTTCTTCCAAGTTAAAGCTTTCTCTGAATAAGAAAAAAAAAAAAGGACTAACCAATGAAAAGATAACCAAGATAACCAAGGCAGCCTAGCATCTGTGCTTGTCTTTTACCCTGCCACTCTGTAACACACTCATTGTGCCGTCATATCTTAATGCGCTTCTCAGATCAGAAAGGATGTTCTTTATTGACTTCTGTTTCATATTCAAAGATTGAACTCCAATAATTGAATAAATCCAGTGTGTTCTTCTTTATTACCAAGGTCAAATGCATAAATTGATTGTGAAGATGAAGATAAGGTACAGTTGTACTTCCTGTAATGAGCCTGTGTTCTTAAAGCTTACTCAGTTTTCAGTGATGCTGAAGATTTAAGTAAGGGAAGATTAAATGAGCTAACCAGAAATAAAGAACTTTTTCACAGGTTAAACAGCAAAAGCTCCTTTAGTCCTCTAATTACTCTGAGATAGAGACATTAATTATAACAAGTCAGTTTGCATAAGCTCTATTCTGTTTACAGATTATGTTATACCCGGTATGCTTCTCTTTTGAAACCACTTCTGTAATGCACACGCTCTGCCCATCTGAGAAGAAGCTTTACCTTTCAATTGATTTAATCTGTCAGCCTCTGCCTTGTCTTTCTAAATTGCAAATGCAGAATGAAAATGTGATGCGGAGAACACTAATATACAAAAGGAAATAAATTATTTCAACTGGGATCAACATTAAACCACTATACCAATTAAATCAATTGATAATTTTTCTTGCTATGGGAAAGTAGAGCTTTTGAATAAGGTTTTTGGTTTTGTGTACAAGTCTACGTTAAAGGAAACCTGCAAAGCAAAATGATAAACCATATAACTCTAAATGCCCCAACACTTCATCCTGCTTGAATCTGGAGCAAAGCGAAGAGCTTGTGAGATTGCTTTCAACCCTCAGCTTATTTTTAATGATGCACTTTACAAATTGGAGCATTTCAAATATCAATATTCAATATATTCAATATAAATAGCTCATTCAGTATATAAAAAACAATGGTGCTTTACAGTAGCTTTTGCTTGCTGCCTGCCTACTCTGCCACACACAACGTTATCTACAGGTAGAACACAACACAATAACCTGCACAGTAAGTTCAGTTTAGTTTCATTTTCTCCTAATGCAAATGTTTCTAATTTTTTTGGAGTCATTCAACACACACTGGTGATTTTAACTGTGTCACAAGCAACCTTTACCACTATGAACTGAGCTAGATGTTCCACTAGGGATTGCCTGCTCATTTTAAGTAAATAAACATTTTTCTCTTCCTTTTAAGCAGAGACAAAAAAAACTTCTTTGAGTCTGTTAAATCTTTCTAGCCCTAGAAAAAGTCTGGAAAAATCTTGTTGATTCAGATACACCTACTGGAAAGACCGAAAAAGATATGTGCTGTAGAGAGGCAACATCTCCGTAAGGAACTGCAGAAAACTGGAATTTCTAGTCTAGCTTGCTTACTGTTAAATATTTCCCAGGAATTACACTAAAATTATCTGTCCCAGAAAACAGCACTAGAGTTCTGAAATAAAAATGTTTCTTTATAAAGAAAAATATTGGATTAGAACATTATTAACAGCAAATGATAAAATAGTTCTGAAATTAGTAGCGACAAAAAGCTTCATTACGATGAAATGAGGTAACTTTTTATTAAAGCATGCTTCCACACCATCAGTAATTAAAGTAAGAGATCTCCTTTGCTAGTATAAAACTTTATACTTACTGTGAAAGTAATATTCTTGGCATACGTTAATTTATTTAGATTTTCAAAGCTAACAAATATGTTGTACTGAGTGTAGTTCAGGTAGCCGAGGTGAGCAACAATGATTTCACTGCATTTCTGTGAACATATACAACAAAGAATAATATGTAAAAGCCTTCAGTTTGTCCTAAAATATTTACCGGTAGCATAGGTTGGAGAATTTGTTTTTGAATGGGCAAACATAAATGATATTTATAATGTGTCTTACTAAACTTGGTCAGAGTAAGATTCAAACAAGACCCCCAGATAAAAATTCCTTGAAAGATAACAGACATTAGTTTCTTCTTTCTTTATCAGAAGAAACTGATAAAGTGAGTCAGCAGGATCAAAAGTGGAACTGGTAAGCTTTTGACTAAAGCTGGTGAAAGAAACTGCCTGCAGCACCAAGAAGGATTTGGATAACTGTCAGTCAAGGTCTAGGTCACTGTGATATGTGGCAATAACTAACTTAGTTATAAAGGTTAGCAGGAAGAAAAAGAAAACCTAAACATACTGGTCTCTTGTCTGTGTGCAACTAAATCTGGGTTCTTTAATTTCTGTAGACTTCTGCCTGTGCACACACTCTCACACACAATTTTGATTTACACTTTACAATTATCACAGAAAAACTTCAGCTCTTCCCTTCCTAAAGGATTCAAATATGGCAAGTTTTTTCTGTTGTCTCTAAACTCAAAACTTAGAGTTAAAATTACAGCAGAAAATCAAAACCCTCAACATTTCTTATCAGGTGGAAAGAAAATTCCAGAACACAAATGCTAGCTGATTTAAAGCAGTCTCTGTGCTAGGCAATGGACACTAATTTCTCTCTCCTCTGGAGAGAAATACATATATATATATATATATATACACACACACCCAATCTTCTAAGCAAATATCCCTTTTTTATAGTATTGTTAATCTGTTGAAGTGTCCAAGCAGCACACACTGCTTCATTGGCAGAAGAGCTGCAGAAGAGCTGCACTAATAAGAAAGAGGGGTCTTTTAGAGGTAATAAACACAAACCACAGAAGGAAACAAACAGGAAAAAAAAAAGATGGATAGACAAATAGACAAATAAATGCTTGCTTAGCATTGCTAGCTAGGTTGTAACTGCAAATGAAACTCTACTCCAGAGTCTTTCCTGAGAGGTGCTTAAAGATACATTCTTCTCATTGACAACATAATGTAGCACGCACATAAACACATTTAAAACAAGAAGCACTGTATCAGAGTATCCTTCAAGCAGGCACATACTTGTGCACAGCTCAGTAACCTTGTCCGGTTGTGAACTTGATTATTAACATATGGCGTACTTCCATCCTTCACCACTCCCAGTACTTTCACTGTCATAGTAACATTTCTTTTGAGTGATACTGTAATTAAAAAATAAAAGGTTAAGCTATTGTTACATGCGGAAGTATGGAACTCAAAAAGAGTTGCAAATAAAGTTTAACATACATACAATATCCAAAGATTACTTGGTTATACTTTACAGGGGTAAGGTTCTATTACATTAATTAATAATAACAACAAAACACACCAACCTTTGCATTACGTATTTAGGCATAAATGCCCTGTACTGAATCTTAACAAATGAAAGAATTCCTGATTGCATTATTTCTCATGCATTTACAGGAAGGCTTTACTGTGCAATTCATATCATTAAATATATATACATATACGTAATCTCCCCCAAAAGGAAGAAACAGACACATTCTCAACTGTTTTCACAGAAATAACAATCAATCTATCCCATAAAACTGTTTCATCCAGTTCTCAAAATTAGTTCAGTCCATGCCTTTACTGAGGACAAGAGGTGAAGGGGGAAAGACTGTGTCAGGAAAAACCCAGTAACAGCCATGAAGCAACAGGATCACCTATGTGGCAGATGAAATTAAAGAAATTATAGTATACAAAATTAGGTTGTTATAACAGTTTCTCTAACATCAGGTAAGATTCTCACCATCATGCTGATCCAACTCAACTACACAGGTCAGCCACAGTTGCTGGTTGTAAGTAGACAGTGGTGGTGAACTTAAATTAAAAGGCTTCAGCTGTAATAAACAGAACAAAAAAACACCAGAAGGTTATCACCAGTCATCATTCTATTACAAGATACATCTGCAGAAATAATGATGAAAGGTATGTTAGTGGTGGTATTTTTGGGAATAGATTTAATATATGCTGTGTGGACAGTATGATAAGCACCCCAATAAAAGTATTCCAGAGAAGTAGCTAAAGCAGCATATGCATTTTGCACAGCAAAATAAAAACAAAGGTATGAGTACTTAAAGCACACAAAGGCATCAGCAATAAAAATAGTTTAGATATGAGTATCAAAATCCTGAAACTTAGCCTGCAAAAAAAAACATTTCTAGCACTTTACATGAAGTGAGATTTGTGACACCTCCCCCACCCTCAGCTGCAACAGAGTTGAAATAGTTTAAAGCTTAAGTATGAAAAACCAACAATTTTTCCATTAGGTCTTCTAGAAATTCCATAGTCAAAAGCATGGGAGATATGGTTAACGGATAAAATCTACACACAGAAAAGCCTTTTCTTATCATATATATATATATATATATATATATATATATACACATTTAAAATCCACCCATAGCACAGTACCAATTCAAACATATATAGGTGACTTATGGAATAAAAAAAACCCACAAGTTTACACAACTATACTTGTATTTACTGATTTATTAGTACCTTTACAAAAAATGAGCTAGAAAGAAATAAAGACAGAGAAACTGAGAATCAGAAAATGAAAGCTTAATATACACATTTTCAAGAGAATGAATGCGAAGGTTCACAGTAGGAAGCCAGATCGTACTGTCTCAGTCACTTGACAGTACACAATTAAAAAAGTAGAAACATTCCTTCCCAGCTGACAGAAAGGGTACATCACAGAATTATCCTTATTTGTCACTAAGAACACTGTTTTTCTGTTTCTGTTCTCAGTTTCTCCTTTTGGATCCTTACAAGAAGCTCCAATATGAGCTCACCAGGGAATCCTACCAAGACTTGAAGAAACATCATCCCATCATAACATTCTCTACTTTACCTGTTCACAAAAGTAGCAGGCTAGAAAATGTTGCTGGGCCACTAATGAAGTAACACAGTGTAATAAAAACACTCCACGATCAGTTTCAATCTGGAAAGCATCATGTGGCCAAGAAGCTTTCTAGTAAAAATCTAACCAGTAAAAATAACGAGGCTAAGGGGAAGGGGATTTTTAACATCACTCATACCAAGTAAAGCCATTCACGTAATCCAGCATTATTTATCTATTCTTACCTTTAGACTGTTATTTAAGTCAGTTCTTGCTACAGAAGTTTCAATTACGTTAGGACCTGCATAATATTTAAGAAGAAAGACAATAATATTAAAGTAACAATATAAATACAGGATTTCAGTACATTGTACTAAATACCTCCCTGTAAAGCAGGTAAATAGTATCCCACTTTGCAGATGTTTAAACTGAAGGGTAAATCACTTAGGCATCTCAATATCACTAATAAACGTGGCCTGAAAGTTTTCCACCACCAACTTCCTTTAAAGAAGCTCATTCCCAAGCACGATTTAATAATATGTAAATGATTAAAGAAGCTAGCTAAGTACCAGTGGCACTGTTGTTACAACTTGAAGCTCATCAAGGGCTGCAAAAAAGATTTGAAAAAACAGCTTAAGTGCATTTAACTCCCCAGTTTTTATGGCCAAACTGCTACCATTACGTGATTTACTTAAAGGATAATGGCCACATTGCATTGCACTCATGACTAGGGCACCTTGGCAAACACATCCTATTGTATTTGACATGATGACAATGCCTCTTTATGTATGCAGAGCATACTTAACTGTAGAACCAAATAACAGTGCTTTTTAAACTTGTGCTGGATGTTCATTTCATTGATCTGTTCAAGCAAAGTCACCCACAGGTCTGTTTAGAAACAGCACTCAGACCACACAGATTGGGACCCTCCATTTCTACAGAAACCTGGGGCTATAATGTATTGCATTTATTTGTGGTGATATACATAATTGCATATAAATGTAATTGCACCGAAGTTCTACAAAGAATTTCTCCTAAAACACACAAGCCATTCAAGCAATGAGTTTCGTGTCCAATTGCAGCAGATGTCCAGCTCACTCCCAGATTCCTGCTCCCAGGGCTACCACTCCTCCAGTCATTCCAGATACAGACAGACACACATAACATGTACTGATCAACTGCATCTCTCCACTGAAACCCTGCCCCTAGATCCGTATGCAGTAAATGGGGAAAACCCCAAAGTCTTACTTTATTTTTGAAGAAACCTCCAGGGGCTGCCTAGTCCTACCTTCCGCTCAGAACAAGTGTAATTAGATCACATTGCTCAGAGTCACATCTAGACGAGTCTTGAAAATCCCCAAGGACAGAGACTCCCAGAACCTCTCTGGGCAACCTGTTCCAGTATTCAAGCACTTTTACAGTAAAAATATTTTTTTCCTAATACCTAACTGGAATTTCACACGTTCCAGTTTCATCTGCTGCCTCTCTCCCTGTCACCATGGAGCTACAAGAAGAGCCTAGCCCCATCTTTTCTATCTCCTCTGATACGGTAAGTAAGTCTCCCCTTAGCCTTCTTAAATATGCAAGAATATATAGTGCTAGGGAGAAGAGGCAAAGAATCAGGGAGGCATATGGACCTACTACACAAGAGGACTAACACGGGAAAATCAAGGGGAATAGCAGGAAAAGGTCTGCATCTATATACTGGGGTGTGAACAACCACGGAGCAGATTATAGCAAGCAGGGACATACACAAGACTCTTACACATGTATTTGGGTCACCCTAAAGGCTTCCCAGTCACATATTTCTCTGTCAAAACCGTCTCTCCCCTTACCTACTTGGTCTGGGGATTTAATTAAGTTATTAATCCTTAATAACATGGTGTTTCAGTTATAAACTTTGTATTATAATATTTTGTAAGAAAAACTTTTTTTCCGACAAAGACCGTGGACTTCAAAGTTAGTACAGGGGAAGAACAGAAAAGAAGGGTTTATAAGTGACGTAGGCTCGTTTTGGGGCTAGTGTTATTTTAGGTTAGCTGTCATGACAGCTCTAAACGTTCAGCATTGTTTGAGCTTTTATAACCTCTAACTACAGTATTAGCCACCCTACCAGACTTTAAATGCAAAAAAGACATTTTCATCCTATCACATTCAAAGCTTCAAATTTCATCTTCAGCTCATCTTCACTAACAGCCACCTGCTACAACGTCAGTTCTGAGTTACTGAGCTTTTCAATCCTCGAGTACATACAAAGTGCCTGGACAGCTTTTCAGAAAGTATTTTTGTTTTGAAACACATAATTGTAGTTCAGTAAGTGCTTGAAGTTGATAAATCATCTTATTTCAGTAACTGTTAACAAAAACAATATAATTAACTTTTTTTTTTTAAAAAACCAAAAGATATGAAAAGATACTGGAGTAGAGAGATCGTAATCATGGTTTTCAAGAACAGCAACCCAAACAATAATGAGGTTCTGCTGCCATAACTGCTGCTCCTTTAGCAAGCAATATACTAAAGCTTTCTAAAGCAACTGACTAAGAAGATGCTGTGGTCTCACTAAAAAACAAAAACATACTAACACACACACACACAAAAAGATTAAACTATATTGTTATTGCTTTCCTTTTAGTCTTGCTAAGTTAACAGAATCCTATCTGAAAGCAGGCAATCACTCTGAGGTGGGAAACACGAAAACTGAATGAAAACAGAAAATGAGTTCTGTACTTATCTCACCCCAAAGACGACAAAGACACATTTTGAAAAGGGAAAGAGAACAAGTATAAATTGGGAATACAACTAATCTGCATCTGTCTTAGGTTACAAGAACTGAAGAGCAACAGCCACCTCAGATTAAGCTATCTTCTTCGCTCAGATGAGTAGAAAGACTTCTGCTACCCTTCCCAAATTGCAGATAGACATGTTGAGTATGGGGAATGGCATATACAGGCATCACAGAAAATATGAATGCATCACCTTTTCATTTACATAGTGGGTTTGGTGAGTTTTACTCACTCTGTGCCCTTTGAAGAGTGAATACTCTATTGTTCATGCCCCTCCCACTGCTCACAGCAAGCATGAAATTGTCAACAAAAGCCATTAAAAATCATTGCACTTTAAGCATTCAGTCAATGGTTCTCCTCCCAAGGTAAACACCTTTCTTCTAAAAATAATTAAATTATTATAATGAACTGCGTCCATGCTTTGTCGACAAAGCCATCCAGCAAGCCAACCTCACAGGGACAGGAATTCCTCAACCATGCCAACTCCTGAAGGGAATCGCAGGCAAGTCCTGGAACCCCAGCACCGTGCAGAGGATCGAGCCTTGCTTACAGCAGCCTAACCTCCCCAGTTTGGGGGACTTGATAAAATTCTTCAATGGCTGTTAAATGGGGTCAGGTTGCTTAAAGAGTGCAACCAGTCCCTCCCTTTCCCTCTCCCTGTCTGCTGCTTACCTTCTATGTTGAAGCTATCCCAACAGTAGAGCGTTAGGCTCCTTTTCCAAGTACATTTTAGACCCAGAAAAGTTCTCTGACACAAAATACGGAGGGTTCTCACGCTTTCCATATGCACCCTGTATCTCTGTAGACCAGTGTCTCTGATATCCAGGACAAGATCCAGCCACTAAGCACTCAGCCTCCTAGATCTTACCGTAACTCCCACAGAGGTCTTTGGAATTAGGGACCTGAGTTCATGTGTTCAACAAATGAAGTTTGTACTATTACATTACTAAAATGTAAACATTTTTAATTTCTGTTGCACTTATACCTCCAAAATTTAGAAGACTTTATAGTTATGAACTTCCCTCAAAGGAAATCCAGTATTAGCACTATTATTTTACACACTAAAATGTAAATAAGAAAATTAATGTAGTACTCAGCTGAAAAGTTACGTTACAAGGATTTTTTGTTTGTTTTTCTTTTTGACTCCCCCTGCAAAGCAGTTGCAAATACCTCACCTGTGTAGGTAGTAAGTACCCTAATGAAAAAAATGTGACATACAAAACACCTCTCCCTCCCCATAAAAAAGTAGTATTTCCTCAGGTACTTCAGGGGTAGTAAGCTCATGAGCATGTACACACCTCTGTAAATATCAACACATGTAGATAAAGCATGCAAAACCTTCACGTTTCAAAAAGACAACATCCTTACCTGCTATTCCTATGAAGACTGTCAAACCAAAACAGATAAAGAATACTACAAAGACTAGGACAAAATGCCTTTTGGATAGTGTATATAACCGCATCGGTGCCAACCTACAGGAAGCAAAAGGAAGCACAGAATTAGCCATCAGTGATATTTCAAAAAATAATAATAATAAATCCCATTCACTATCCATTCCTCCACAAAGAAAATTAGACCAATCTCTGTGGTAACATGTCACACTAAGACAACACATTAACGCTGCTAGGGATTGTTAGACACATGTATGGGCATGCGTGCGCGCATCCTGAAGCAGATTAATTTTGCACATTTTTTTAAAAAATACTATGATTTTCTATTGTCCTAAGGCCTGAGTAAGAAAGTATTTCTTAACTCGGAGAAAAATCACTTTTTTTTTAGTTCATAAGTTAATCATTTAAACATCCAAAGTACCACGTTTGCCACAATGCCAGCTTAACCTAAAGGGAACGACATCACCAACAACTCGCTTACCTGCGCAGGATCTTGTGATCCAACGTTTGGTTTTGAGTTGTGCCAGAACTGAGCTATGGCACGGTTAATTTTCTGCTGCTGTACCAGTGGGTATGATCATAGAAGGCTGCCCTGTTTACACAGGGAAGTTGTAGGATTTGGGAGCAGTGGAGGATTGTTGTTTTCTAATAAAGCTGTAGGAGCGATGCATGACTGCACCGTCATGGATAGAAGTGAAAGCATTAGGACTAAGCACAGTGATCAGCTTGGGATAAAATTTCTTTTCACCATCCGACAGCCGTGTTTGGCTGGTCAAGCAGATTAATGAAGAAATAAATGCATTAAAAGTGGCAGCATCCTTTCCAAAAGCCCATCCCAAATTCGGGGAGCAGGTACCCTTGGGCCAGCATGCCTGGGAACATGCAAAGCAAGCAGTTCACTTTTAACCAGTAAAAGCGTGTAAGCATAGAAACATTTAGGCTGGCAAAGACCTCTAAGATTACCAAGTCCAGCTGTTAACCTACCACTGCCAAGCCCACCACAAAACCATGCCCCTAAGCACCACATCACATCTTTTACACCTCCAGGTATATACCTCCTCCTTTATACCTCCCAGGGATGGAGGCTCAACCACTTCCCTAGGCAGCCTGTTCCAGTGCTTCACCATGAAGAATTTTTCATGAAGAATTTTTTCCTAATATCCAACATAAGCCTCCCCTGGCGCAACCTGAGGCCATTCCCTCTCATCCTGTCACCAGTTGCTTGGGAGAACAGACTGATACCAACCTCACCACAACCTCTTTTCCAGTAGTTGTAGAACATGATAAGCCTCCTCTTCTCCAGACCAAACACCCCCAGCTCCCTCAGCAGCTCCTCACAGGACTTGTGTTCCAGGCCCTGCCCCAGCTTCGTTGCCCTTCTCTGGACACGCTCCAGGGCCTCCATGTCCTTCTTGTAGTGAGGGGCCCAAAGCTGAACACAGTACTCAAGGTGCGGCCTCACCAGAGCCAAGTACAGGGGGACAATCACTTCCCTGGAACTGCTGGCCACACTGCTTCTTATACAAGCCAGGATGCTGTTGGCCTCCTTAGCCACCTGAGCACACTGCTGGCTCACATTCAGCCAGCTATCGACCCATACGCACAGGGCCCCTTCTGCTGGGCAGCTTTCCTGCTGAGAAATGATGGAAATCTGCCTGGCAAGCACTTTTGCCAGCTCCCTCAATACCCTTGGGTGGATCCCATCTGGCTCCACAGACCTGTGTACCTCTACACAGAGTGGTAGGTCACTAACCATTTCCCCGCAGATTACGAGGGCTTCATTCTGCTCCCACCCCTATCTACCACCTCAGGGGGCTCAGTACCCAGAGAACAACTGGTCTTGCTGCTAAAGACCAAGGCAAAGGAGGCATTAAGTTCCTCAGCCTTTTCCTCATCTTGTCACTATGTTTCCTCCCACATCCAATAAGGGATGGAGATTCTCCTTAGTCCTCCTTTTCGTGTTTATGTATTTATAGAAGCATGCTTTGTTGGCTTTAATGGCAGTAGCCAGATTAAGTGCCAGATGTGCTCTGGCCCTCCTAATTTGGTCCCTGCACAGCCTCACAACATCTTTGTAGTCCCCCTGAGTGGCCTGCCCCTTCCTCCAAGGGTTATAAACTCTCTTTCTCTTCCCAATCTCTAGCCACAGCTCTCTGTTTAGCCAGGCCAGCCTTCTTCCCTGCTGGCTCACCTTTTGGCACACGGGGTCAGCCTGCTCCTCTGCCTTAAGGATTTCCTTCTGGAAGAGCGTCCAGCCTTCCTGGGACTCCTTTGCCCTTCAGGACTGCCTCACAAGGGACTGGAATTATTAATAATAACCTAAATTTTATTTAAGAATCACAGCATTCTCTCCAAACGAAGTGCTACAGAACAAATGACATTTTTTCTGTATGGTAAAGCATGTAAGATCCAAAGCACAATTTAGCTCACCAAGGTGGTGGGGAAATGGAAGGGGAAAAAAAATAAAAATCTTCCATGGAAGAGCAACCACTGAGGACTATTCAATACATGAAACAAGGTCTGAAATTGGAACGACCCTGGGCTGAGAACGGCTGAAGACAGGAGTCTCATCACGTATACGTAGGGAAGTGTCACATAAGCTCATGCATATCTTAACAGCTTACATCTGGGAACATGCTTAACAGCCACAATCTGGTGCAGGATACTTTTGACTTGCTAGGCACATTTTTGGTTCTTTTCGTGAGCTTCCTATTTTCCAAGTTTTTACAGAGACGTGTGTGATGTGAACACGAAAAGCAGCTTCACCTCCACAGTCCTTATGGGAAAGCCGCCAGAGCTCGCTCAGCGAACACTCACAGCTATCAGCAGTTATCACCTTGGCTTACTCTTGTGCCAGAGCACAGATTTGCTCGCCATCTTTCAAAGAAGCACGTGCCAGACACTGGCTCATTCTTTATTCCAGCATCTCTGGACAGTGCAACACACCGCAGACAAGATGGGTACGAATACACGTGAAGAACAGGCGTGCTGACACTTTACAAGGAGAAACCACACAGAGTATGGACACGCTGTGCCTTTTCCCCTCTTCTTTCACACAGGTACTCTTAAAGTCTCATTTAACCAACTGAGCACACGTGCTGTTTCACAGGTCAATAAGGCTACACAGATCTGTCCAGAAGAATTTAAGTGGCAGAAGATCAGGGTAAGAGAAAAAGGAGAAAAACAAACAAACAAACAAACAACAACAACAAGAAATACTCCAGTCTGAGGGATCTTGTAACAGAAGACTTTCAGCTCTTTGAAAGAAATCCATTGATTTCTGGCCCTTAAAGTTTGAAAGTAAGAACTTCTGGAGGTGCAAGAGCCAAACACAAGGTATGTGAAACACAGAAGGCATGCTATTCGTATTTTATTTCCTCATTTCTCACAACTGAGTGCAGTGTTTGAGCTGGAAGTACCAACTACACATACAGAAATCAGACACACACACACTACTCTGAAAAGGTCATAACTGCCAGGAAGACAGAGTTCAGAAAGGACAGAAGGAAATCAAATATTAGAAACTGAGAGTCAAGGTTGGAAAGTAAAACCAACAAAAATAGAAAGGGGAATAAGAACAGTAAGTCAGACTGACAGAACATTGTTATGGGGTTTCAGTTAACTTAAAACTCACTGATAAATATTGGCCTATGTTGGAACTGATGGAAACCCTGCACCTGTGAACTAAAACCTTATGTGATCAGGTAGGTAACTGCAGAGCCTCGTACCCTAAACCAGCCTGTGAGTCCACAGCTGTGCAGCATACTGCTGGTTGGCAGAACCATACTTCACAGAAAGAATTTCCAGACGTAACTGGTTGTGTGACCACGTTGACAGTGGTCCTTCAGAAATGTCTACTGACAGAGCAGCAAAGTTCATGCTGGTGCATTCTCTAAACATTTAGATGTTTAAACTCATGTCTCACTCACCTCAGAAGGCATTTGCTATGAGGCTACATCTTAAACTAAGCAGTCAGGTGGTGGTTTAGGACAAAACATAGCTAAACATCATGACTTCTACTCACAAAAACAGCAACACTGGAACCCAGCAGCTCACACCCCAACATTTCCATCAGTGCTCAAGTGCTGTGCCAGAGAACTTTCAGAGGCACTTGGTAATAACACCTCACTGTTTTTAAATCATGGCAATCATGTAGCAATTTTTCTAAGAGCGAATGAAACAACTCGGCCAAATCTTAACTGCAGCTATCATGACAGCAAACAACAATATTTAGAGTTCCTATAGGGTGCTGTATTTTTCATTGTCCCTGCCTGCAATAACAGAACTTCCTTATCACGTTGAAGTATCTCCTTCCAACCTACCACCAGCTGACATAAAAACAATCCTCCTGTGTGTTTGTCGTTCAACACCTGCCTTTCGGAAAGAGATTATATAAAATTTATGAATACATGTAAACGTGAGGGGATGATTTCCCACCAACAGCTTCTCTTCTTTTGAGATCTGAAAGGCCTAAAGGAACAGCACATTTGAAAGGCATTGACGGGAAAAGCTACTAAAGAGAAGCCTCGTTTTGGAAGCAGTTGTTCAGACTACGGAAGATGCTTGCAGCCCAGCCGAGGCAGCCCACGACACGCTGCCCAGCTGCTCGCACGTTTGCCAGTCAGCTTTTACGCCCGGTGCCGAGCTCTAGAACACCTCAAGGCAGCAAGCCGGTATTTTAAAGCTACGCTGGATGCGCCTAACGCTGGCTGCTGAAGGGCAGCGCAGAGACGCGCTCCGCTCACACCCTCGGACACCCGCAGCCGCTCTGCTCCCCTGCGGGCCCCTTCCCACACGACCCCTTTGGTTCCCCGCCCACGCCCGCTGCCCGTGCCCGCAGCACCCCTCGCCCCGCGCCGTCCCCCCCCCCGCCGCCCCCACTCACGGCTCCATGCCGTTGCCGCATGCGCAGTGCGGGCGCCGCCCCCGCCCGCCGGCCGTGCCTCGCGGCGCCTTCCGCCTGCGTCACGCGGCCGCCACGCGGCGGGCCGCCACGTCACCACCGGCACCGCCGCCGCTGCTGCGGGGCGAAGGGCGACGCTGCGGGGGGGGGGGGGAGGCTACGGCGGGCCGGAGGGGACACGGGGCGGCGGGAGCGCGGCGGCCGCTCCGCGCTACGCAAATGGCGGCCGCTGGCCGCGGGGACCGGGGAGGGGGGTGGTGGGGCGGTGCTGAGGGCACGCTCCCGGCACCCGGGGATGGGTTTTAGTTTTATATTTTTCACGTAGTGCCGCTGAGCCACCGTTTGAAGGGATTGGGTCACCGGTGGCTGCGAGTTGCAGCAGTTGCAGCCCTCAGTGCGCTTCAGGTGTCTCCAGCAAGTTGTCCCTGGCCAGAAACTGACGGAAAAACATCTACATCCGCGTCTTAACCTCTACATCTGCGTCTAATGTTACATCTGCGGCCGTTTCTGCTGCTCTGAGAAGCCCAGCTGCAGAATTAAGCCATTTACGTACACACATCTGAGCCACTGCATGGCTGCTCCAATCCCTCTGGCCCTCAGTTCTCTCACACACGTACAGTTTTATTCTCCTCATACCCCACCAAAACAAGAATACATTCTTCTCACTGAACACATAGAAACCTGAGGGACAGAGAGACCGAGACTTGCCAAAAGTCGCTTGGGGAACGTGAGTGGCAGAGCTTGAAATCCAACTTCACTCTTTGCCATCTACCAGCTTCCAAAGAGTTACAGGTACATTTTAAATGCTTACGTTGCACCCTGTACATTCTGTGAAAATAATGTTACTGGTTTTACAAATTAAATGCTGAGAGGCAAGGTTCGGTTTCAGTGGAAGTGCCTGTGAAAACCCTCTCCATCTAAATACTCAGAGTCAGTCACAGTCTTGCTCTGCTTTGCTCCTCACAAGAACGTGCCTCACTCGGTGCCCTGTCTGCCCTGCGCTGGGGGGAGTTTGTGCAGGAAGTGTCTGCCTCCTTTGTTGTAAAAACTGGAAGTGAACAGTGAATGAGGCTTGAAAGGAAACAGGCTGAATGCTCTCTCAGCCTGGCCTCTGTTTTCACTAACCACCTGAATGCTTATGCCATCATTTCACGGCCAGTTTATACTCTTTACCTGCAGCTTAAGTGACAAAAGAAGAACTCCAGTCTCGCTGTAGCTCTTTGACTTTTGCCAGCACAAATGTTTGTGCAGCTGAGTGTTGACCCAGATCATAGAAACGATCCAAGTTGGAAGTCACACAGAACAAAAAGTGTTCAGCTGGATCAGTTGTTCAGTCACTCTGCAGCTACGTGAACATTGGTGGGGCAGGTGAGGAAGACAGCAGAAATGCATGGCTAGGGAAAGGAGAGCTACGGCTGTTTCTTTCAGTGGCAGAGCCACTTTACCATAGCTTAAACCCATTATATGAGGCTGTACTGTTAGTCTACTCTTCCTGCTGCTGTTTCAAGCCTTCCAGCCCTAGCTGTGTCCTTCACATTGGTGTCTTTCAGGTTCTTCCCCAAGTTGCCGAGACCCAGCAGTGAGCTCTGAAGAACAAGACATCGGTACCAGCTGTTGCTTGAAGCACCTCGAAAGTCCTAGGCTGGAAAGCAGCACAAACCTTCAGGGAATCTGACTGCAATTCTCCTGCAAGTTCCCGCTGACCTCCTGGCTTCTCACAAACTTACACTTTGAGCACGTAGGAAAGATTTTATGACAGTGGGAAGAATTGTATCCTTATCACAACAAAGTTATCTGGCATACTTCAAGTCTGTCCTCTTAAGCATGCAGGCACTGGAGTTTCTCTAAGGAAAAAAGGAACAGCTTCTCTTTATTGCTGAGTCAAATTATGGGCTGTTCTCCGGCCTTTCCCCAAAAGCAGCAGAACCACCATGCATGAACTCTTCCCAAATGTTTGGAAGGTTAGCTATATTTTAACAAACCAGAAACACTAACAGGAGATGTTGAGAAGTTAAGAATATCAGTATCATACATAATTACCTCTTCTGTTACTCATATAAGCAACATCAAGCATTAATTAAGGCTGCAAGTTAAATAATATGTTTCAATAATGTCATATATATAGTTTTCTGAGGTACAAAATGTGGTATTATTTGGCAGAAGTTCATAACGTATCCCTTACTTAAAACAGGGCCGGCTGTAGGTCATTCATCTTAATCTCTGGGTATTACTGTTAAACTCCACGTCAGTGTGGTGCTTCCCTGTATAAGCTGATTGGCCAGTGGGCTATGTTCATTAACCTAGAAATTGTTTTTTCATGACTGCCAAGTTGTTACTTACAGTCGAGCAACTCCGATGTCAGGCCAAAACTTGGCCACCCCGTGCTCTCTCCTGGGTATCAGGTAGGCACCTTAATTGCTTGCTTTCCTACCAAAATGTGCTCAGCACGCTGAACTCAACAACGTTAGCTAGGGGACAGAGCTATGAAACTGCCACTGAAATAATTGTCAGCTGAATTCAAGGCTGATTTCCAGTAAGCTTTGCATATAATCAAGAGAGGAAAGCATGGATGTTATACCATCATTGGTAGTAAGTTCAGTTTGTACTAATATTTTACTGAAAATTACTTAACGCCGTGAAGGGAATCATTAGCTGCCAGCCCTCCATCAGCTCTTCCTGCCCTGCCATCCAGCCCAACAAACATGCCAGAGGAGGAAGGAACATGCTGGAGTGGGAGGGAGGGACAGCAGGGGACAAATTGTTCACTGAAGTGGTTTGTTTGGAGCAATTTTTCATGAGTTAGAACAAATCCTGAAGCTGCTATAATAAAACAAGGGCTGACAGGCTTTGTGGCAGTCCCCCAGTCTGATAGGAGAATTTTCCCTTCTTCTGCCTTCTCTGAGCTTACCTACTGCACCAAGCATCTCCTGCTGTATCACAGACTAATCTTAGACATACTAAGTCCAGACGAACCTTGTATTTGGGTCACCAATTAGGTTATTTAGTATCACACCATTAATCTGTAAACATAATCTGCCACACCCCCTCATTCCCTACCACTTTATAGACTGGAGAACTCAGTTTCCTTAAAGGCAGTGGAAAGTGCCAGGTGATGCCAAATGTCTTGGTCACCCAGTGGGAGGGGTGTTAAGACAGCAGTTGATAGCCACACATTTGTGGACACGGTGTGTGAGAGGAAAAGCCATAAGGTTTTACTGTCTCTTCACCTTGTTGGTCTGATGCAAGATGTTATTTGTTCTTAGTAACCTAATTGCTTCAGACAACTCTAGTAACCTGATTACTCCAGACATCCATCCAGAATGCTAAGGGGAAACACTCACAAGAACAGCAGGTATGCAGTGACAGTATCAATGAATGTATTCCACGTTAGGTCAGTTGGGCAGAATCTCTTGATTTCAGCACCTTTCATCCTAAAGGCTCTCCAGCTGATACCTCTCGGGACACCCTCACTGAAAGAACAATCTAGCACTAACTCCATAAGCCCATTTGATTCAGTGGAGTCACATCGTCTCTGTCCAACACAGAAAGGCTCTGCTTACACACTTGTAGTCATCAAAATGAGTAAACGGGAATCTACGTCAGAGAGCTTGGCTGTATTCTGGCAACACAGCTGAGCACATGCATTTCCTAGGCCCTCTTGTTTGTTAATCCAAAGCTTATTTCTCCCTTCTTTCCTCATTCTAGTGCCAATATTCATTATTGTACACTCATCATGCTTTGTTACCTCCCATGACTTCACGTGCCATGATCAGGTACAAGGAGCCCCTGTTCTGACAGAGGGACGGTGGTCGTGTTAAACACCGCCAAGCTGCCAGGCAGCGTTTCCAACCTGCCTGACTCTCTGTAGCCTTTGCTACTGAGAAAAATGAGTCGGATTCAATATGACAGACCACATCCTTCACTGGGGAAAGCAGGCACAGCAGCTGAAGTCCAACAATGTAAGCAGGAGAACTAGAATGCTGTGCACAAGCACTCTGACACAAGTATTTATGCTCAGAGTCATGGTAAAATTGAGCTGGAAGGGACCTCACAGGGTACCTCATCTTTCCTTTTGTCTGAACAGAGTACCCACCACATCTACGTCTTTCTTGGTACGTGTTTGTTTGATGAGGCACTATAGTTCCCATCCCCTTTTATAGAGAAATGTTATATAACTGCCCACTCCCCAACCTCCATTTGTGTAGTTCTGGGCATTCCTCCCGCTTTACTCTCTACCTTCCGAGCCCCTTTCTCTGACCCACACTTCCATTTAATCTCAGCCCTCCGGCACGCCTGGCTTCGTGTCATCTCCGAACGCCAACACCATCCAGCCACCACCATTAGCGGACACGGGAGACGGAGCCGGGCAGGGGCGAAGCACGCACGCAGCCCGCCCGTTCACACCTCAGCCCCTACCGACGGACCCCCCTGCCCTTCCGATACCCCTTCCAGCACCGCTTCATGGCTTCTACCGCCACGGCTCCCGGTGCCCCCCTTGCCCGCCCGTACCGGTAGTAGCGGTCATCCCTGTAGGGCGTGAGGTCCTCCTTGATCTCCCTGTAGGCCTCCCGCAGCCGCTTGCAGAAGCGCTTGAGCTCGCCGCAGAGCGGGCTGCCGAAGGCGGCGAAATCCGCCTCCATGCCGCCTCAGGCGCCGCGCTCCGCCATGGCGCCGCCCCACCGCCCCTCACGGCGCTGCTCCGCGGCGGGGCCGGCCCCCGAGCGGCTTCAGCACCGCGGACAGGGCCGGGACGAGCCGGGGAGGCGGCGGGGGCCGCGGGGGGAGGCTGCCGGGGGACGGCCTCCGACGGGGGACGGCCTCCTCCGGCACCCGGCCCCCTCCGGCACCGCCTCCCGCTCCCCTGGGAGGTGGAGGGCCTGCACCCCTGCCAGGCGTACCCTGTACACATAGACACAAATGTACACAGAGATACTTAACCAAACCCTTCGTCTTCTCATTCCCCAAAAATACCAATTAAAAACATCGATTCCAGCCTTAATGTCCGCCACGAATTAAATTGCCGCCGGCTGTGGCACCCGCGCTGCAAATGAAAACATCCTGCTAGCAATCCGGCATTGCAGTTTCCAGAGTATAACTATAAACAGAGAAGCCTGCTTTAACGCCCCTCCTGTGGAAATACCATCCCCATTTGGGTTCAGCTGGATTGGTTTGGTTTTGGTTGGGTTTTGTTTGCTAGTTGGTTTTTGATAGTTTCAGCCTTGTTCTTGGTCTGTATTTTATCCCACGCTAACACTACGACTTGCACCTGTAAGTAGCAGCCTGCTTCCACGTCTCACAAATATGCAGGGTGCAAGGTGTTGCTTCGGGTGGTGTAGAGGAAGACGGACACAGGTGGGGTAGAGAAAAGAAAAACCACCCTTAAATGAGAAATTCTACTTCCTAACTCTGAACATTTCTGTGCCCCAAAGGAAATAGCAACAGCAAAAGCCACACTCACATTTAGGCTGGAAACTAGAGGGCTACTAACAGCCTTGGGACTGTTCTGGAACAAGCTCCAAAGAGGAGCAAAGAGCCTCGCCGCGCTTAGGGCAGAGGTTGATCAGCCCCCAAAACCACTCGGACAGCTGGGGAGAGGCCTCAGCAAGTCAGCGGGTCTCACTTCACACCACACTGTTTTTCTACATTTTACTATTTCTGAGCCCATTATGATGCACCTGGTTGATGTTGTCACGTAGGACTTCCCTGGAAGTGCTTATTTCAATGTAAATGTTTCAGTTGTGATTAAGACTAAATCATGTTTTCCCTCAAAGCAAGAACTTAAATTCTTTGTTGTATGTGATGAATATCCTGCTTGCAGGTCTCAGGCTCAGAGGTAGGAGCTATCAGTGGGATTTTTAAATATTTACCAAAAGGAAGAAATTAAACATTTAAGTTTTAATCTGAGGAAAAACACATTCACTGCTGGGAGTTATGCAATTAGTGTAGCAATAGCAAAGTAATAAAAAATATGTTCAAAGATTAAAAACTGATTACCATTTAATTACTTACAGCTAAGTGATCTTTACTGCATTTATTTCTCGGAAAAAAAAAAAAAAAAAGGGGGGGGGGGTTTACTTGAAGGCCCAGAGCTGCACCATTACAGAGATGCTATCTAGTCTCCGCCCTGTTGTGCTGAACATTACCCAGACTGGCTTCAAACACTGTCTTTCTCCTGCACCATCCTGAGTGCTCTCTGGTGCCAGAGGAGGATATCAGAGCCACTGCAGAAGAATGACAATCAAACTGGTAGGTTCCTTTCATGGAGAAAGCGTTAGCACTGACCATCTGTTATTAACCTACCAACTTCTGCTACCCAAATAAAAAAATAAATAAAATCTAGGCTTATGAATAGCGTAACTATGTGAAGACACAAGCTAAGTTCATAGTCTCACTGTGGTCCATATTAAAATTTGAAAGACTCTAAGAAGGAAAGGGATTCATTTAGAGTTTCTGAAGGTCAACAGTTTGATAAAACAAGTAATACATGAGGTTGTATGCATGTACTAGCGTGTAAATCGGATGTTTTCAGTGTATGGCCTCCTCTGCCTGGGGAATGACCAGACACTGAAAGCAGGCAGAGCGGCAGTGGCATGCCTTACGCAGTGAACAAAACAGTCACAGGCTAAGAGCATGAGTGGTTTGGGAAACTCAGCCACTTGAAAGTGATTTTGAGAAAATGATGCAGTAGTTACAAATCTGCTCTGCTGCTATTTTTCTTTTTTTCCATCCAAATACTTTATTCAAAGAAATTTCAGTCTTTTTTTTTTTTTTTTGAGAAAAATATTAAAACGTACTTAATATTAAACAGTCACTTCTATTAAAGCTGCCATTCTATTTTCTTTATCCAAAGCCTAATGAATGGAACACTTTAATTAGCTATTCACATACGCATAGCCCCTCCAATGCTAACAGATCACGTTGCTACCTTTATTGGTTGTCATTCTTTCCTGTCCAGTACATGGAACAGAAAAGCATTTGGTTCTGCAGGTAGCATGACTTCAGTAAATGCAAAGGGAGACACACAGACAGCTTTGACAACAACATGTAAGAGCAGCCAGCCAAGTACCTGCAGGGACTCTGAGCAGTACAACCTGCTGGATGCATTTCAAGGCACCCTAGCACATCTCACCAAGCACAGCAACTTCTGTGTCAACCTTGTTTGTGTTTTGCTGCTTTTTACAGCACATGATAAGAGAGAGGCAGCATCAAATTGCATTGAGGAACAAGCCAGTCTAAAGAGGTACCAAGAATCCTGTAAATCTCAGCTAGAAGCTAAATGCCCGGAACTCCATACATCCCCTGGGTGCTCCCAGACTCCAGTGAGGGGTGGGGGGAAGCCCCAGAAGTCTACAGCTAAGATTTGATTAAACTCAGCATCTGTTCAGTGAATGCAGCACATCATGTCATGTGGACAGAGTTTATTTTGGAGGTGGAGCTTAACAGAAGTTCCCGACATCATTTTTCTTTCTGATTCTCCCCCTGAGTATAATTAGCATTTTACAGCATCAGCCACTTCTGTTAGATTGTGACAGTATCTAAACACTGACAATCCAAGTAAATGCATCAGGATTATTACTCTGTGCTCTTTCAGAAGGAATGGCAGCTGGTGCCGAGAAGGTAAGGGAATAAATGCCGCCAACTGAGGTCCCTCTTTTTCTCAGCAGAGGAACAAAACCCACAAACAGACACAGCTGTTTAGCAAATACTTTTCCCTTCAAAATTGTTTTGAACTGGAGAGAGGCCATAGTGGTAGCTGCAGACTGCAACAACTGCTGTTTTCCTTCAGAGGGGAGATGAGGACTGACGTATCAGTTTGCACAGAAAGAGTGCACGTTCATGCTGACTCTCCCAAGGTAAAGGAGCATAAGCTGCTGCCATCAGGCTGCAAATATGCTTCTGAGTCTAGTTGCCCACAGCAGTTGTCAGTGAACATCCCTGAATTGGATGAGTAGAAATCATGCTGTGCCCCAGAGGAACCTCAGGACTGTGGTCTATCCTGCCATCTGCTTCGCTGCTGCCCTGATTCTGGAGGAAGATAACCCCTGCCTCACCCCAAACCACCATGGTTTGATCATTTCCTCCTGTCAGAAAACCATTTGGTCACAGCTGATGTGCCTGCAGCCATAGCCACGTAATCCTTCCTGCTCCTGCAGAGGTTCACAGGAGCATACTGGGGACAGAAATGTCAGGGAGAACACAGCAGGAGCAGCGCTCGCAGTGATGCAAGGCTTCTCGTTTATTTCAGGAGTGGCACAGAGACATCAGCTGGGACAGCCCCTGACAGATCATCCTTAACAAATCATCTCCATGCTGAGGGATGCTTTGGAGCCATGGCTGGGCTTGTCATTGCTGTTTAGGAATGAAGCTTTACACATCTGGCTGTAGCTGGCTGACCCTCAGCCATAGCAAGAAATGTTCATTTCTCTTTCTGACTTTGGAGATTAACCTTTCCTGAATCTAATCTGCTTTGAAGAGATGTGAGTACAAGAAAATAGAAGAAAATGTATAATCTCTTTTGATCAAAAGATAAGAAGAATCTCTTGAAAGGTGATTTCAAGGATGGAAAAAAAGGAAACTGTAATCACAGCTGATTCACACTCTTCTATATCTCTTAGTTTGGCTTGGCTGCTCTTTCCTTGACCGTCACTTGGAAAGCAAAGGGAAGACTAAAATGGCCTAATTGGGAGCATGAAGAAGCTTTCTGTCCTATACATAAATTTTAACATGGTGTTTCAGTATGATTACTGTCTTTCAAATGCCAATTATACTTGGAATAAAAATTTCCAATGGCATACATTACCTTAAATATCTCACTTGTATTAAAAGCAACCCTTGTAAGGGAAGATAAAAACTTAACAACTTGTGATATCCAGATAACAAACAGTGCACATGGAAGAGTACCCACCTATTTTTAATTACAGCTTAACTTTTGTATTTTGGTTACCTCAACCAGTGAAATAAATCACCATTTTTACTTTTTAGTTCTCATACAACATAATGCCGCAAGCATACTTTAGATAAACTTTGAAAAACAATGTTCAAATGGCATAGCTTTATTTTCTAAAAGGTTTAAAAATGTTTGAGAGAATACAGGTAATGTTAAATGCTGCCAGTTTAATTGTGTCTATTTTAAACAAAATACCTTTGTGTTGATTTTAAGATGACCATTGTCCTTCTTTCAAAAGTCAGGTCCCTTGTGAGATATAATCTCATCTCTCAATAATATGCAGGGTTAACCGAGTAACAATAACACAAATTATATCACATCAGACTAAAAATATGTGGTGGGTTGGCCCTGGCCGGGCAGCCAAACTCACACCCAGCTGCCTGCTCACACCCCAGCTGCCTTGCCACCAGCTGGGCAGGGGAGAAAAGGAGAACAGGAGCAGGAAATACCTGTGCTGAGATAAAGACAGGGACATCACTTAGCAGTTTCTGTCAGGTGCAAAACAGCCTTGATCAGAAAATCTACATTTATTGTCACTCCAGATCAATATTTGAGTCCTCTCCATGGGCAGCAGCCCCTTTGGTGGGGTACCTGTCCTGGAGCACCTCCTCCTCCTCTTCCTCTGGCCTTGGTGTTCCCCCGCCTCTCTCTGTCCGCCATTTTCTACCCTCCCATAAATACACTTCCCCCATGGCGCCGCCATTTTGGAGGTGGGGTAGCCAGGGCAGGCTCTGTCCAGCTCCGGGCAGCCCCGGCCTTGCCTCACAGAGGAGCCCTGCAGCCCCACCGCCAGCACCTTCCTTTTTAAACACTAACAATATCTTATTATTCCCATAGAATAGCTTACAATTCTTTTTCATTATTTATAATCCTAGTGTTTGTTTCTGAACTGTTTTATGTTTATCTCAAGGGAAGCAATTAAAATTAATGTGGAAACAGTGAAAAACGCCAAGCATTTTGGAAAGCTTCTCTTCCCCTTTTTATTGCCTACATACACAGTCACCCACGCATTAATGATAAGGACCTTTAGGTGCTGCTCGATCGAATCAGAAACACACAGTAACACAAAGGTCTTACTCTGTGCCTGGGAGTCTCCTCTCTGCAGCCAATTCTGAACCGCAAGGCTGAACACAGTTATATACAACACACGACATGCAGTAACATATTTTTTAAAAACTGTAATAGAAAAATGTAGATAAATACCAGTTTTGCAGAACATGTTGCAGAAGTACCAGCACAGTAGAGTGAACTACCTCTTGCCTGCACAAACCAACAGTCATGTTTCCTACTCAGCCGTTTATGACTACAGCTAATTTGCAGGGCTCAGGTGTATTTTTAGGCTCCTGGATCTTGGCATCTGTGTGGCAAAATTAGGAGCTTCCACAAGGCAGGACCTCCTCATTGTCAGGCCCTTGTTTCTGTCTCCCTTGAAGGAAGGAAAGTTGGGTGTACAGACAGTGAAGGAACCAGGAACATCCTCCAGCCACGTCAACACCTGGCTGATGGGGACACCAAGACCTTGGCAAATACTGACCTTTGCCTCTGGAGCTAGTTCTCCTTTCGCCATCATGTGTTTCCCACATTTAACCTATCTATCCAAAATGCATTTGAACAGAGCAGTCTTGATTGGAACACTTTACAGGATGGAGAACCCATCACTTTCTTGAGTTTGTTCCAGTGCTAATAATTTTCATCATTAAAGGTGTCTTACTTTTCTTTGTACTTGCCTTTAGCCCCCGGTCATTAGCACTTGATTTGCTTTTTCCTGATAAATTAAAGTGCCTTTTGATACCAATATTTTAGTTACGTTTATGAAGATACTGAGAATTATTTAATGATGCTCTTCTCTAAAATAAGCTAAATAAACAAAACTCTTGCTGCAAGGTCTTTTATTCAGTCTTTGAACTTCACATTTTTTTGACACTCGCCCTTCTTCTAAGATAGTTTAAAAGCCTGGATGCCAGAAGTAGACCCAGTATTTCATGACATGAAATCCATTTCCTACTTTCACTGCCCTACTCACCAACCTAAGGATTGTGCTATCTCTCTGCAAGAACGTCTCTTGGGATTGCTAACATACCACATTGAGACACTTGTCCATTCTGACCTGTTCCTCCGCATGAGACCTGCAGCTTTCTAAGCTAAATTACTGATTCTGAAGATAGGTCCACATTCCCTGCTCTTAAACACCTAACTTCACATT
This sequence comes from Heteronetta atricapilla, assembly GCA_011075105.1. Classification (NCBI taxonomy): domain Eukaryota; kingdom Metazoa; phylum Chordata; class Aves; order Anseriformes; family Anatidae; genus Heteronetta; species Heteronetta atricapilla. The sequence continues at coordinate 54,883,412 of CM021733.1, read as the reverse complement.
TGTCTATGTGGAGAATACATTTTGCCTGTAATGTGTCACTGCTCTGTCCTTAGTGCTGTTTGCCATTCTGGCAGTTTTGTGCCAGGTCCACATTTTATCAGCCACAGTTCTGTATTTGCATTTGAGTCCTGATTATGGTCAGATCTAGTACCCATCTCTGCAAAATCATATCAGAAACTCTCCAGATAGTGATGATGCCATCTTGCAGGCTACTTTATGTGATTTGCAATTAATCCATTTAAAGTACACCTTACTCACACTAATTATTGCTAATTTCTTCTTTGGCATCCCAGGCAATACTTCACCAAATGCCCTAGGAAAGAAATTATATCTGCGAATTGCACCTAAAATTAATTTCTTATCGTTTACATCATTATATTCCAGTTTTTAACTGACTTCTATATCATCCATTTTATTATTTTGCATAGTGCTTGGGGTCAGCCTGTCTGGTCTGCTACATACTTAATTTTTTCAGTTATTGTTAGCTAAGCATTTTCTCATGTTCCTGGAATTTCTCAAGTTATATATGTTAATAAAAATGAACATCTGTCATTGGAATTGTCTTCAGCCTGCTCTATGCCACACTTGACAAAAACAAAACAAAACAAAACAAAACAAACCACCAGACAAACCAACAAAAAAAAAAAAAAAAAAAAAAAAAAAACAGCCAATTCTTGTCCTTTTGAAAAAAGAGTGAAACAGGACAAACTGACATAGATCAATTTGGGGCATTAGTGCAACTCAGTAACTATACTGCCTCAGGAGTGAGCTTGGCAGGACATCTATTTTGTACTTAATTCTAAACCAAGTGTAAATCCATCTGTTTTAGCAGAAAAGGAAGGAAGGCATTAAGTGTTCAAGTCTAGCAGTATGTTCTCCAACAGTAGTATGTGATACCATCTTAGATTGCTGTGGGTGACAAAATATAGCTAGTAAATCCCCGCATATTTTTCACAAAGTTTTCTCATATGCTTTGTAGCTTGCCTCATGAGGGAGACTTTCTTATAAAGCTAAAACTGGCTCTGCAGCTTGGAGTCTCTTGACATGCTGCTCATTGCCTCCATGTACCTCTTGTGTGAGAAATGAATTCCTTGAGAAGCATTTTATTTTGGGGTTGTACAGTAAGTTTCAAGCTGTAGTAGTTTTCCATCCAGTCACTGCTGCTCACAAGAAATGGTTGAGAATTATTAAAATTATAACCCTCGCGATCAGTCATGAACTAAGTCCAGCTCTTGGTTACTGCTCATTTCATCTGCGCTACAAACAACTGGACACAATGCAGCTTGCTTTCTCGCATCTCTGCATTGCTCTTAGAGCTCAAATTCTTTGTTGATTCAAGCTGCCTCTCCTGGCTGCCTGTGGGCGTACTGTCTGGTCCCCAGGGAATTACAGTGAATATTCCTCCTGCTAGTTTGCTCAAATCCACTGCTTTGCAGTCCCAGGTGATTTCTGTTGCAGCAAAAATCTGTGTTTTGTGTTTACTTTACTTTTGTGATGGTAAGACACTGCTGCAGCCTGCATTTCCCTGACCTCCTCTGTCTTTCCAAAGGTGATGATCGGTCACTTACAGCTGCATTTTGCATGTTCTTCCACCACCTGCTCCATAGGAAGGCTTCCCCTCTGGGCAAATCCACACAGGCGTGATGAAATGGGGTAAGCTGTGCTGCATTCCTGTGCTTACCAGTACATGCCTTGAGAACTAGAGGTGGATCTCCCTACCCGCTTTCCATGCACAACCGTGAAGAGAGATGTTCTCCTCAGTCCTTACGTGTTGTTATGAAAGCACTGCGTCCTGCCACACAGCAAAAACAGTGCAGATCATGTCCCTTTGAGGCTCAGAGATATGCTGGGTGTATCACAATAGGAAGCCAGAGCATTGTGTTGAAGCTGTTTTTATTTTTATTTTTTTATGGCTTGATGAATATATCAAGGGACATAACATGGCAGATGAAGGGAAAGCTATTAGGATGCAACACTGAGGAGCTAAAATAATGGATTATTCAACCATGCTGAGTTAGGCAGAGATAAAAGTTGTTATAGGGCTTCTCTGTGTCCTTGTGTTAAAAAAAAAAGAGTCAGGAACCACATGGGAGGAAAATTCAGTTAATTTGGTGAGCTTGCTGCGTATAAAGATCCTGGAAGTAGCAATGAGCTCACAGGCTCAATGAACCAAGGTCAAAAAATTCAGCTACTGGTGTCATTTGAAGTTGCAAAGTTTAATAATGCTTTTTGAAGACATCAATGCTTCAGGGCTTTGTTCAGATTCTATAGCCTCTGCCAGCCTGCAAGTGATGATTAAGCTTTTAATAATGGTACCCTGCCTGTTGATGACAACTTTTCCATTAGAACATTTAAGCTTTACCTATTTACCCGTCAAAAATTGATTCTTAATACAGTAAGAATGATACGCGTTTGTTGTTTAAAAGCACCACAAGCACACAACTTAATGTTTTCCCTTGACATGTTAAAATACTATCAAACACCTGTAAGATTCTATTTCAAACAAAATAATTCACCCCCGTGTCTTACAAATCTGCAGTTGAATGATCTTACTCAGTATCTCTCTTTATCTTCAACCTCCTGGTAGGGAGAGAGTTGGAATTTGCACCTCTTTGTTCAAGCAACAGCGTAACTGATTCGGACACGTGCATTGACAGAGGAGGACACCCCCAACTTTAATAAACGTGAAAGGCAGCTGTGATGGTCCAAACACCCACTCAGTGTCCAGATTCTCTTTGCCGCCAGTTGTTCAGCCACAGCTTACAGGACTGAGCAAAACACGTTTGCACTGCAGCAGCTGTCTCCGAATTCCAGTGTAACCGTACACAGAGCAAACTGACAATCTTTGCACACCCAGCGACAGCCAGGACCTACTTCATTCATTTTTTGAGAAAGGCTAATAAAACAAACAAAAAATATATTGCCATCAAATATTGCCCATCATGGGATTTCACGTCACCTATGTTTTAAAGACACCCGACGAAAACTCCTGTGGTAGGAGCTATATCCGCAGGCGTTTTCTATCAGCACCTGTAAAAGCATTAACAGTGTTACATCCTCCTCAAACCCAAAGATTTGCTACTGCTCCACAGACATCAACCTCAGACCACTGGACTTCATGAATTCCTGTGAATATTGTCTAGGCCTGTGTTCCAACTATCTGATAATCCGGGCAAGACACAAAATTGCTGAATGCAAGGCTAAGCTCAAGAATGTCTTCAGTGGGAATTATGGCTGATATGTACCCATCACTTGCGGCACAAACTACACACAGAAAAGACCATCAGGCTTTCACGAGAGAATTCAGGAAGTCTGAGTCCTTGCAATGGTCACTGATTAGCTCAGGGGCTCATTATGACATGAAGAATTCATCCCTTAAACTGACTTTCTTCTGCTGATGAGTTGCTGTTGAGATTAAAAATCTTCCTCCATTCCCAGTTATGTGCTTGAAATGAAAACTTGTTTTGGATGTTCTGTTGCATCTCTCTGTGCCTTTTATTGTCATCTTTTGGAAACATCAAACATGACATAAATTTTGCAGCTTCTGTATCATCTGGTAATGCGAATGATCCTGTGATGTCAATGCCTCAATAACGCTCTTCATTCTTGTGATTAAATTAATTCTGTGGTAACAGAAACAATGATGATCTCAGTAGGGATCACACTTGTAACCTATCCGATGTTGCCAGTGCCCAGGGAATACACAGGGACTCCTTTGGTTCTCTGTGTTGCCAAACAATTACTTTTCCTAACAAATTCCTCCAACGTCCTTTCCTGAGCACTTCCCAACTCCATTCCTTCTGTTGCTACTTGGAAAATCTCTACGTAGACATCTAGTCATAATGTTTCTATGAAGATCAATCATTTCTATAACAATTCCTCTTGAAGTCGTTACATGTTCCTTCCCTTACTTGAACAGGTTACAACAACATCAGAGAGGAAATTGCCCAGCTAGCAGACTGACAGAATCTGCCTCATTAGCACTGCCTGCATTCATCGACCACTCTGTTCAAACTTTTCAAACAAGGCTTCAGCACCCACCCAGTAACTTAAGATCTTAGGTACTTACGGGTCTTCATGAGTTATTTTGAAAGTAATTAGTTAAATTGTGCCTCTCTGTTGTTTTGATTACTACCTCATTCATATAATTACTTCCTAACTTAACTATTTTGAGAGTAAATTTCATTGTACATCCTGTTCTCTGAGTCTCTTTAAATGATTATTTCTCAATTGCCTGCCACACTAAGAGTCTTCCAAAAGAATTTAGAGACACAATTTAAAGACAGTGGATGTCATCAGTTGTCTGTAAAACTGTATGTAAGACCATTTTAAACATCTGTTCTTTTGACTAAATTGTTTTTGACTTTGTCTCTTGCACTGAGTAAGCTACGCACAGTAGATTAATGAAGCAATTTGAGAACACGTTAAACGCTGGATTCCATGTTTTGGTCTTTCAGACCTAGCCTCCAGCTAGGACAGCTGCACTTCTTGGATCTTTTCTTCATTGGTTTGCCTGTAGCCTCACAGATGCAAGCAATCTTGCTACGAGGTTGTTTGTTGTTATTATCTTTGAAAAAAAAAATCCTAATAATGTTCACATAGCAACAATTTCTTGAAAAAAAAAAGGGCTTCCATAGCTGCTTTCTAGTGGTGATGGTGAGGATGACCATCATTGTAGCATTTTGCATTGCTCTGTCTGAATGCTAGTGATTTATACTTACATATCAGCTAATGTTTTTTTGTTCTCCCAAAAACCCGTTTGTTTTTCTGAAGTAAGGTAAGTTCTGTCTCTGCTGCTGATCCACCCCAGCCAGCCTCACAGACTTCCCAGAACTCTTTCATTTCTCAGTGGCTACTGCCTTACTCTTTGGACAGCTTTTTCGTCATGATACTGATGTATTTCCAATGATACCCAGGCTGTGGCATTTTACTCACCCTCATGTTATCCACCACAGTCTCCAGAGGTGGAATCAAATTGTGGGTTCTGGCAGCTGTCAGAAGGATACTCTCTGCATTTATGGCCCACAGGGCACTTCACTGGCATCTGAAGCTTCTGAAAACCAAGAAGTGTTTACTGCAGTTCAGATCTGACTTTTCTCCTTATCCACGGGGAAAGTGAGAAGTGAAGGAAGGTGTGGAACCATTAGAAAGGCTAAAAATATCAGGAGATGCACAAAGCCAAACATTCCCCCAGATGGACAGGTTTCCCTTTGATCAAACAAAAAAAGATATGAAAATGTGCCTCTCTTAAACAGAGCAGAAACGAGAATACGGAACGCACAGCCATAATGGACGAGGAGTCAGATGAAAGGGCTGAGCTGAATTTCAATTGCATGAAGTGCTCCATTTTTATTTTTCTGATCTTACGCAACTCCATCACAATTAGGTAATTGCTTACTTAGCTCCTGCACCTCTCCGGTTAAGACTGAAAATAGAAAGCTGGTCTGCTGCTGAAAAAAAAATGCTGTAAGAAAAGATTGCTATTTTATTATTGATAGTGATTTTGGTAGTAATGCCAATAGGAAATGGAATAGGTCATCAATCAAGAACACCACCACCAATAACCTGTCTTGGTGAAAAAGCTCACGGTCTAGCTAGTAGTTATTAAACCATATATACAAGCTTAAATATATGTACAGCTGCTGTACAATCAGCTTTTCTTTAAAGAGACACTGTTTAAATATTGTTTCCTCACTGCACACCTCCTTCTCACCTCTAAACCAGACAGCATAATTAGAGGGCTCAGGGCACAGACAGCCCTTGTACTTACCCAAATCATAAATGTAAGATAGCACTATTGTCAACCACCACAACCACGCTTAGTTACAAACAACTAGTGACCACGTGTTAACTTCAGCTAGTTCCACCCAGCAGAGAGGGGCCTTCCAAAAATGATCTCACAGAGCAATGAACCAAAGTTCAGTAGCTCAATTCCAAGAGCAAAGGCAACACAAATTGTTGCCCTGCTTGAATCAACTACCAGTACTGTACCTGGAGGAAAACCACAAATTCACACTAAAAATGGATGGGGAAGCAGGATATAACTACATTGGAAGCCAATATCCTGGGCAAAGAAGGAAAAACCTGAAAAGTGATGGATCCTCGATCTAAAAGGAAACTGCATGAATCAACTTTGTAGCTCATGGTAGCTCAACTTTGTAGCTCATCTGGGTAGTTATTTGCTCAAAGAAACACATAAACTAGGCAAAGATGAATAAATAAATAAGTAGTAATGATTATTAATAATAAAAAGGCACAAGGCCAAAACAGTGCCATGACCAGAAGCTGTATGGCTGCTCCACTTCTCTGTTTTAGGGACAGAGCAACTAATTTCATCATCTCTGCATTTTAGCAGGACTTCATTTTTTCCTGAAAACTCATCTGGAGCTAAGGGAGTTTTCAAAATTGTTGGCCCTGCCACTTGCTGCCTGAGCAGCACTGATGCTAGAAAAGGACTTTTCCTGTTTGCAGTGCAAGGCACTCAGGCCCCAGGGTAGGGGCTTTCCCCTTCTCCTCAGCCCCAGAGGAGCAGATTCTTTTCCTATGTGCTGCAAAACCCCACTGGGAGGCAGGTAACGCGGAGCATGAAGTAGGCAGAGGACACTGGCAAATCTCAGACAACCTAACTGCAACAGGGCGATAGGAAGATTCAGCTCTTCTCAAGACTTTTCTTCCATGTAGCTGCCAGAATGAAAATTCCTCTTCCTTCAGAGCTCAGCAAGTAATAAAGCTCAGCTGCGCTCTCCTTACTTTTACACGTACGTGACATCAATAGTCAAAAAGCAAAGCCAACAAAGGTGTGGCATTTTCCTCCCAGAAATGGATGACGACACAACTGAACTATGACATACAGTAAATCAAAGCTGGAAGACTTGCCCCCACTATACACTGCACTCCAGGATCATCTTGCTTTTGTGCAGGAAGAGACAACCCCTACCTGCCCTCCCACGGTGCTCCTCTTCTGGTGAATCCCTAGTCCTCCCTTTAAGACGTCTCTTCCCCTCTGAGGAGTCCCAGCCTCCGCAGCCACTCCTGACGAAAGATGACTTATGGCTTTAATTGTCCTCGTTGCCTTCCTGTGAATCTTCTCTAGATCTCATCCACCTTTTCTAAGACAAGGGGACCGGTACTGCACAGTACACCAAGTGTAGTGAACTACAGTTTTATACAGTGACCTTGTATGTTCTGTTTTGCTGTCAATTCACTTCCTAATCATTCTATTTTATTTTCTTCTTTTTACTCCGCTGAGCACCAACCTGACGTTTTCACAGAGCTACCTGTCAAACTTCAGATGTCCATACTGAGTGGTGGAGGTCATTTGAGAACCCATTACTGTAAACATGAAGCTAGGATTGCTTTTTCCTCATGTGCATCACTTTACAGTATATCTACACTGAGTTTCACCTGCCATTTTATTGCCAGGTTTGATAAGGACCTTCTAAGATTCTTCATGATTAGCCACTGCCTTCAACATTTTGAGTAACTTCATGTCATCGGTAACCTTTGTACCTCAGTGTTCATTCAGGCTCTTTCCAAGGACACCGAAGCATGGGGAGAACAGGGCAGAATGCAGCAGAGACCCCTGTGAAACTCCACAGAGAACCCAGGCCTGTTATGAGACCTCACTAGGAGAATCCACACCATGATTCTCTCATTTATGCCACAACTGGGACGTGCAATATGCCAGGTAAGCTACTTTACTGCCCTTTTATTTCCTCAGCCCCCAGAACGTTTATGTTAGTTAAAAACCAGAGAAGGAACGCTAACCATCACAGCATTTTATTCTGTTATTAAAGATCACAGGACAGAGGAATCCCTTGTGGTAACGTTAACGTTTCCAGCTTATCAATGACAATATGAGAAGTACCACAAAATCCAAAGGTAATCTCAAAAAGGAAAGCCAGCAGAGGAGAAATTGCACAAGAACTGGCTGAAATCCAGGCAGATAGGAACATTATTACCAAGACACCTTTGCCATCCATCCTCCCATATGAGTGACACAAAGTATGTTGGGCTGGTACACAGATCAGGTCCAGTGGAACTCGTGGACCTGTTATTGAAAACAGAAAGCAAAGGGGCATCTGGCTATTTATTATTCAGGTCGTTCCAGTGCAGGTTTGTCATCTGCTTTTAAAGCATTTAAGGTGTTTGACATGATGCAGAATGTAACAAAAGCAAGTCAGGAGTTTTCTAGTCTGCAAAATTTTATTAAGCAACAGCTGGACAACTCTTACAACTCCAAATCATCAAGGAAAAAATAGGGCAATCGGTCCATCTCTCAATCATGTAGACAGTAAAGAATTTGGACAAACCACATTTTTATAGGGAAACCAACAATGCTTTCTAGGCACCTCCTGCAAAATCTAGTACACAAGATACATAAAAGGAGAGGCAGACCAAAGTATGATTTAAGTACAAGGGAAAACAGGTATAGCATGGTATACTGAGGAGGGGAAAAGAAAAAGAAAACATGAGATTCCCAAAAATATGTTTAAAAATTGTATAGGTATGTAAAAGTACACAAATTGTGTACCAGATTTTTAAAAGCCTTAAGAAAAACATGCCGGGCTTGCTAGCTTAAAAACGCATGCACCTGCATGACTATGTATGCTCATTAAATAAAAAGAAATGGAAAAAAATCCAAAACGATGTTCAAAGTTGTAGTACCAAAATAATGCATTTATAAACAAATGCAACTCCGCTACTTTTTCAGGAAACACTACAGTGCCTTTTCAATCAGATGCATCTCCATGCTGTGCCACAACACCATATATTTTATCTACAACAAACAACGAGATCTTGAACAGACAAACCCTTTCCCAAATGCACAACACACAGAAAGAAAATGACAAAAGGAATGAGGGAACAGTGAAGTGAAGGGAAACCAAAGGCAAAACACGTATCAAGCAAATAAAATCAATGAAGGGAAAATTAGGAAAGTTCTGAACAAATAGCTTGAAACAACATAGAAAGAATTACAAATCAATTGCTATCTCAATGAAATACTTGAAACTTGGGTGTCTGCACACTGGTAGAAAATGTTTCTCTTTTAATATTAATCCGTATTACCAGAAACAACCATCTATTTGGACAGTAAGAAAAATATTCCACAAATAAACAACATTTGTCAGGATTCAGGATCATTGAATTAGACAACGTTTTTAAAATTGTAGTCATGTAAATGGGAGGGCAAAGATTAAGAGTAAACTGGCAGGGTTTATCATCATACCATCTATTTTTTTCATTGAACACTTTGGACAGGTAAGTATTTAGTGTATTCTTTTATTTAACTCGCACAAAATCACATTTTGATCCTGCAGTCAGCTAGCTCTGGGTCAGCAAACCTTTGCATTTGCATAGAGGCTTCATAACAATCAGTTTGCCTGGAAGCACAAATCTATCATTATAGATCCGTATGAAAAATTAAAAGTTAAAGGGTGAAGTTTAAAATTTTCATAGCAAGAATTGCTTTGCTGAATCCTATTTCATTCTCTTATTTGGTTAATTGCTCTTGTCTTAAAAATCTAACCTTGTAAATGTAGCAACAATCCAACTGCCCAAAGAAATGTTCTCCTAATACATCTTCAGAGGTACCAGGCAACATGCAAAGCTGAGTCTTTTAATCTTAAACTTTTCTGCAGGATTTTTTTAGACAAAAAATAAATAAACATGAAGATAAAATCATTCACGTAGCCCATCGTTCAGAAGTAGCAATTAATCTTACTCCTTCAAGAATGATGCATGTGAATTCCAAGCCTTCAAGAAAGACCTGTGGTGCCTACCTGCACACTACTCCCGAGGGCAGTAGGACTCCAGACTGGTATGTGCTGAGGGAAGATTGTGCTTGCCTTGAAGGTGAAGGGACTTGAAAGTGAAAAAATTCCTCTACCAGAATTGTTCCATTTTTGACAGCAGTGTGATATTATTTGCTCTCCCCTACTGGGAAAACCAGTACGCCAACCTCTAAATAAAACCAGCTTAATCTCCTGTGAGGGAGTCCTAGAAATGAGAATAAAAGACAAAATTCTGAAAGACTACCGTGGCTGCAATTTTACTTCTAGTGCTCGTTGGGGGGGCTTATACAGAACTGTCAACTCAGTTGTTGGTTAACACTTTTCTTAAGTGGGTATATGGGTCAAGTAGGTCATTCTTACCTATAATCATGCAGTGACAGTAAAGTACACTTGGGGTCAGATTCCACTGCTACGTATTTTGGTGTAACCACCCAGTGAGGCTAGAAGCTGGCCCTTTGTTAGCACACCAAGCAAATGGCTCCTCTGTTACTCACCTCCAACTCAGATTTGCTGGTTTGGGCTCTGCAGAAATGTGTGATTTCCAAACTGTTGCTCTGGCACACACATTCTTAAAAGCTAATAAAAACTTACTCTGTCTTCCCTCTTCTTTTCTCTTAATCAAGTCAGTTTTAGCATGTATTGCTCTCCCTTCACACAAGGTTTTAAACTCTTGCTGACAGGTAATAGGGCACTAAGATAACATAGGGTTACACAGATCAGGCTGAAAAAAAAAAAACACAAATGCACAGAAATTGACTGAGGCAGCAACCGGACAAGCTCCCAGATTTGTCTGGAATTTCTGAGAGGACACTAGAAAAACACACCAACCAAGGAAAGCCTGGGCCTGTGGAAAGTCAAGGCTCAAGGTTTCAGCAGATATCTTTGCCTGACACCAGTGCGCCTTCTTGCATCTTCATAGAAATAATGGAACAAAACTGGAGAGAGAAATGTGGAATTACTTTTCTGTGGCTGCATCACAGAAGGCTAACTAACTGGATGAACCTCTGTGCAGATTTACTGTCAGACCGTCAATATTCAGGCATTTTGTGGCACCTGTTACTGCTGCCCCTGGAACTCAGTGCAAAACTATTAACGCGCCAGTTCCTTTTTTGACTCTTTCATCATCTCCCTCCCTCCCCTACTTCCTCAGAGCATTGTAATAACATGATATTCCCAGTTTCAAGATAAAATTGGTTGCTCCATGTGTGGCACACTTCATGCAAGACTTTAAGTACCAATCTTCACATTCTGTTAGGTGCTTTATTTTGAGGATAACAGACTTTTTTTTTCTTTTCTTTTTAATAAATCAGTTTTTCCATTGCATCCCTTCCAACTCCAGCGGAGCAGACTTTTGACTCCAAATGTCCACCAGCTGACACAATGGAGCTTTCTCTGCCTAGAGCTAAACCTTGTGGCATGCTGCTCTTGGAGCCGAACTGGAAGAAAGAGTGCAGAAAGGCCTGCTCCTCCAGGTAGAGCACCTCAAAGAGGTCAAGCTGCTGTATGCAGTGTGAGGGCTCTGCTCAGCCAGCTCTGCGCAGCACTAGCTTGGCTATCAGCAGCACTGTGGCTGTGCTGGAATCAGCTGAGCCCAGCTGAAGGAGCGTGTTAGTCTGAGCAGAGGGGAACACGTACTGCTGTACTCTTTCTCGTGCCTCAGCCAGCTTATACCAAGCGAGTTTGTGTGCCTCTGCACAGCAATGAAGTATGCCATTGCTAAACCATACTAAGCTATGCAATGAACTCCTTACAAACCGAGCCTGTAGTATACCCTCTTTTATCATATAAGCCACCGTATTTTATATCTCAAGAAATAAAAACGTTGTACTAAAGAAGAAGGAAAGCTTTGTATTTTTAAAAGCACTCCCAACTGAAATATATAGTTTGAAACACAGGAGAATACACAATGCAGAAGGACAGGTTTCTGCAGGTCCCAAAGAAGTTGTCTGCACTCTTTGTAGTCTACACAGTCCTCCAGAGCAAACTCACTGTTTTCAGCTGCCAAAGAAATATTTTTGCCTGCCTGAATTACGAAATCTTGCATAATATCTCACCAAACCAGGTCTTCCTATCTGCATTTTGAACTTCTCCCAGCAAAACATACAGCTAGCAAACAATTACTTACAAAGATGCTCTTTAAATATAAATAAGAAAGTGTGTATAACTCACTGATACATAGTAATAAAATAATCCCTAAATCACTTATTACATTACACAAGATAAATAATTTGTCTTTTGGACGTTAACAGGAAATCTGCATTAAATTATTTTAAAAAATCCCTCAAAAAAAAAAGGCAAAATAAAACAAACAACAACAACATAAAAACCATAAAACCCCTAGGACTGTCACAATTATTGCACAACCAAGGAAAAAAAAAAAAAAAAAAAAGCTTTGGAAAAACATATTCAACCACTGGAAATTACCATGTGTATATGTGTAAAAGAACTACATATTTCTGAACACCTTGCTACATTCTTCCTAGAAGAACTTAGTTATCTACAGAAAACCTGGATTTTACTAACTAAATATCAAATGTAAAATCTATCTATTGGCTGAATGCAACAGCAATCTTCAGGATTTAAGTGATTATTTTGTGGGGAGCTTTTAAATTTGTTTCTCATATTAACATCTCAATGAAAAAATAAAAGAACTGTTGCTTTCACTTGTTCTTTGTATAATTTAGGTTCCAGTACCACTCTCAGAATTTACATAATTTCCACCTCTTTCATCACAATTCTACATATTTGAGGACAGTTTATATTTATTATAGTTTTATATCTCTAATACTGGGTATTCCCTACACTATTCAAATCCTCAATTAAAGGGACTCTATCAAAGTATTTTCAAAAAGACAAAAGATTATCTTATTCTATAATATCTTCTGACAAATATACAGGAAGATTGAAAATTGTATTTATTTTCCCGATTTATGATAGTTATTCCTTGTGCTTTTGGGGGGCAAAAGACAGTGTCTCTTTCTATGCCAAGGATCTTTGTAAGTGCTACCAGAATGATACAATCCCAACCTTGGGCAATGAAACCACATTACTAATGCTGTTACTTGATATACCTGGTTTCAGTTTCTGGTTTCACATTAGCATAAATCTGCTGATAATTGGAAAAAAATGATTATGAACCAAGTAAAGAGGTATACTATTCCCTGGAAGGTTAAAGAAACTGCACACAGAAGTCCTTCTATTTAAATTAGGTTTTGTTCAGAAAAAAAAAAAGTAAGAAAGAAAGAAAGAAAGAAAAAAAAAAACACAAGAAAAGATTAATGTCCTTTGCATGTGATAAAAATGTTGACTTAAAACTCCAGGCAATGTTCCTTTCAGCACGCCATGATATGTTTCTTGTCTTACAGCGTTCAGCAAACGCCTGTTACATTCTAATTAGGGTCTGACTGGTTAGCACAGACCTTTGGGCAGGAAAGGACACTACCCAGCCAGCTTTCCTTCTCGTGTACTGAAATCAATGGATGCGAGAATTCAACCAACTGTTTGGACAGCGTGTAACTCAATATAAACAAGGGGCTTAATAGTGCTTCCTCCACAAAAATCAAAGAGAACAATTTCCACAGATTTAAAAGGGAACAGGACCAAATCCATTTCGGTTCCTCTGTCCCACACACATTACACATATAGACAGGCAAACTGCTGAGTAAGTCATGCATGTGAGAAGGAATACAAATGGGCCCAGACAACGGATAGAAATTCAACAAAATTAATTAATTAAAGCAAACAGCAGTCTGTTAGATGCCAAGGGGAATGTTGTGCCTGACATGCAAGCAGAAGCTGCTGAGCTTTGGCATAATACAGGCATGGAGCCAACTATTCCCCCCTCCTTCTTTCCTACCTCTGCTTCCTCTCTCCAAGGAAACCACCTTGCAGAGGGTTCTTCCTGGACTCACCCTGCAGGACGTTACCTGTGGATGATCTGCCTCACCATCTCTCTTGGCAGCAACCTGAAACTCCTCTCTGACTGGTATCGTTCCCTCTGTGCTGCGCAGCTTTAGAAGCCTCAGCAGAGCAGAAGTTACTAGCTCACTGCATTTTGGTAACTTCTGCTACAGCAGGGTCCTCTCTTCAGTGATATGTTTGTCTAGAAGGAATCAAGTGCAACACAGATCTGTCCTACTGCTAGAATTTAAAAAAAGCAATGAGAGAATCACATCTATTCATCTTAAGTTATACAGTTTTTCAAGTAAGAAGTTAAACCGGATGAGAGACAAAGACAAAGCAGCCATCAACACCTCAACCAACCTATCTTCCTCTGTGTGCCTTTCATGTCAAAAGAGTAATTTCTGAAGGAAATCTGCAGTTACATTTTGTAATCTGGTGTCCAAACAATTACATGAATAATTATGTTTTTGTGTATTACTGGGGAAACTGCTTCCGTATCAGAACATATTCCATAGCAAAATGAAGGCAAGGAGGAAAGAGAGAAAGCAAATAAACATGTACACAAAAAAATGGACGACACAGAAACTCTTCTGTGCAAGCAACCCTTCTGAAATGCTCAGCAGGTCTGCATGTCCACCAGAAAAAAACTGCAGCCAGAAGGAGCTGTGCTACTGTTCATAAGCCTTCACCTGTAACACTCCATTTAAACTTTGGCTTGCCACTCTTACCTGGAGCATTATATTCTCAAACAACAGTCACAAGGACTACTCAAGAAGGAAGGTGATAAAAGGGATGACTCTGTCCAATTTTTCCTTCCACTTTTAACTCATTTGTTCTCCTGCCAGACATGATGTTGTTTCCTGTAATGAAATTGCTTTCCTGATCAAATTACTTCCTGTAATGACTTGCTATGCTTCTGCCTCTTTCCTAATTTTAGCACAGGTACAATGTTGTGGAACTCAATTCGTATTGATTGCTAGGAAGATGAATACACTGGGCCTTCTCATTCACTTGACCAACTTTGTTTATAAAGTGTAAACACATTTAAATGAGGAGCATGTATAGGAGTGGCCTTGGAGGTACATCTGGCCACACCATACCTCTCCCAGCTGCAGGCCAAATCGAAGAATACTACTGATCAATATGAGCAAAGAAGCTCATAATTATTTCTTTCCCTCTTTTCTGTCACCCAATGAAAGATGTTTATCCCCAATAACAAGACACAAAACAAGCAGACATCAATTTCTTTGATACACTGGGTTTTAAAACCACCCATTGGTAACAGTTTTGTTTCTCTTCTGAATAACACATCATTATTTATAAATTAAATATTGACCTACATAAGCCTCCTTGGAACTTGTGGTGCTCAGTTATTGTCAGAGATCAGAGAAGAAACACGTGTCTTCAAGTATTATAGCTTTTTTCTTTTTTTTTTTGCTGCTATCTTTGATGTAGTAGTAGTAGTACAAACTGGACCAGAAAAAAAGTTATGTTCCCTGTTTTAAAAAGAACAGCATGATATAAGGCAGTCTATCAAAAAGAGCAGTCTTTTTTAATCCCCCTATGAGCTTACATCAGCTATTGTAGCAATCACGGCAGAACCACCACAACAAGCCAAAAGCCACACTTCTCCACGTAACACTGAATGGCTCTCAACCCTTCGCTCTTTCTGAAACCCAGCACGATGCTTTAAAAAAAGAAAACACTTGAAAACAAACAAACAAACAAACAAAACAGAAAAAAGCCCCCCACCCTCCACCCCATGACTGATTAGAGTTAATGCCCTTATGTTGGGCACCAAGAGACTTTTCCAGTTTTACGGCCTTCTTCGCTCCCAGGCACCTCTGTGCACCTAAAGCAGGCTGCTCTGACATTTTCCGGTTTGGACTTTATGAGAAGGTTTTGTCAACATTTTCCTCTCTCTGGTCTCTGCTTGTTCATTTGAGGCGTTGAGTCACATTAGCCAGAGCAACAGCAAAGGCTTGCACTGCAGAAAATGGATACTGAAAGTCCAAAATATAAGCATTGCCATCAATCCGTCCAAACTGCATCACCTGGCAAGCAGGGGGAAGAGGAGGAGGGAAGGAAAAAGAGAACAAAGTCAAAAAAAAAAAAAGTGAATCACAGCAAAGAAAACAGAGAAGGAACAAATGTTTTTGCTCTTTTGTAAGAATACTTCTGTTAATCATCCTCAACTAATATGAGTGGGGCTATTCACAGAATGGGGTATGAAGCCAGAGAAGAGTATTATCAGACCACATAGAGTACTTGACTGTAGTATTTGACTCTATAAATTGAGCTTTTAAACATGCTAGACTCTATAAAGCATGGGTGTAGCAGATTGTTACCAATGACTTCAACATCTTTCTTCCAGCAAGAAAATGATTTTCTCTCTCTTGGAGAGATCCTGACATCACCCCATGAGGAAAAGAGATTTTGTTTTCAAAGGAAGAAGCTTTCAGGGAAGGGGAATAACCTCCTGACCATAGCACTTCATGCCCAATAAGCTATATTTCTTCTTTTGCATAAATTTCTCTAGCACATAATTACACTGAGGATGAATTAGCAAAGGGGCAGTGGGAACCTTTTGAAACGTGAAGCGAGGCGACTCAGGTTGTATTGCTGCAAGGAATATCTGAAGTTTGGCCTACTATTGCTGCTTTTTCATTAGCTTAATGAGAAGCCCAGATCATATTTTTCCTGCAGTGAAGTTCCTTGAGCTAGAATGGAGACTGTCTGCAAGTGGAGGCAGGCTTTGTCCCATCACCAGCAATGCCTATGGCCAGTGTGGTTTTTCACGGGCACGCTTCCATGGTCACTGCCTTTTCAATGAGTTGTTGCAGATGGACAAAACCAAGAGACTACCACTGGTCATTACATTGGATATTTAAGACACTGAACTCCCAAGTTAAATCTGAGGGAGCTGAGAGCTTTGTCATTTTTAATAAATCAGAAGAGATGTTCAGAGATGGTACAACTGAACTAGGAATTAGATCTGTATCTCCCGATATTCAGTTTGGTGTCCTGCTTATTTATATCAATTAATGGCCTGGTTTTGATGCAGTAACGTCCCATTCAGGCCAAGGTGAGAGAGCCAAAAACTAAATGCTTCGATTTTCTGAACTTTCCACAAACTCCTCCACCCACAGGCCATACATAGTAGGCCACAAGCCGCTCTTGCTACGGGAGGGTCAGAGCTCCCATTTGATCCTTTAGGATTAAGAACCAGCCCCAGAGGCCAGGTAACTCATGAGGGGAAATTTTGAACAAGGGAACCTAACTGTATGCATCTGTCTGTCTTAGCTATCTGTCGAATTGAGCTTACCTGTGTGACCCTCACAAGAACTGAGCAGTGTTCATTAAACTAACATCTGCAATAACTGACTTCAAATGCAGCTACAGCTGGGGAGATGTGTTGCATTTTTCCCTTGCACTTTATTGCAAAAAAATACTTCCCTTCAGAAGTAGAAGCTAGTCAGATTAAAGGAGGCCTTTGCTCCTATGTCTGACTGGAGTAATTCAAAACATACTTGGTAAATTTACTTTACAGCTGAACTTTGCCCTTAGTTCTGAATCTAGACATCTGATTGCTGGCTTTTATGGATTACTTTCTGTGCATAGCAAAGTTTTTTCAAAGAGCAGCTAACATGAGCTAGAGGCACTCTGCCGTGCGAGGGGCAGCCGGCATGCTGGCCCAGCTTTCCGCCCTGCCCGCCCACCCGCAGCGTTTGCTGCCACCCTCCTACCTGTCGTCCTTCCAGCTCAATCTGGAAGTTTTTTGCAGACTCCTGGGTCACCCGCCCTCCGAAGTCCAGCTGGTAGACTTGCGTTGCCTCGTTCCACAGCGGCTGCTTGTTGGCCATCACATACACAAAGCCCTGGCTCCCCAGCCTCCCGTCCTCCTTCTCGCTGGCCTTTCGGCACTTGAACTCGTCCAGCTCACTGGCTGTCCTCAAATTCCTTTTGGTTTTCCAACCCTTTTTGCTGCCCTGACTCTGGTTCATCAGTTCGTCCCCACTGATAAAAAGCTCTGGCTCGCTCTCTGAACTATCCTGAAATTCATTTGTCTTGTTCAGCTTCTTGGACTTCAGCTGGTCTTTCTGGCTCTTGACTTTCTTCTTCTCTCTCCCCAGCCTCGGGCTGGATATTAGCGAATTGAAGTCAGTCAGTGTCCTCGCCTCTTTTTTGACCTTGCCCTCAGTGATAGCCTGCACGTTTCCTTCCTCAGCGCGACTATCGAGTCGCTTCCGGCTCTTCTTGCCGAATTTGTCTGTCCTTTGAGGAACAGGGCTTTCAGTCAAGGAGAGCACCTCCTGGAAGGTGTCCGCCGTCTCCACCATTACCTCTGTGCCCACGTGGCCCTGAAGCTCCGCCGGCGGGGGAGACATGACCGGCTTCTCCACCACGAGGAGTGGCTTGGGGGGCAGAGTGCCCTGGGGGTTCTGCACGGGTGGGCATGTGCTGTAGGAGCTCCAGGGGTGCAAGGCTATCGGTGGCAGCTGTAAACTAGAGCAGGCGCTACTTCCCGGATACATGGGTGGCAGAGGGCAGTAGGAGAGGTTGGGCGGGTAACCTGGCTGAAGCACTACGGTCGGCTCCTGCTGTGCAAACTGCGTGGGCGCCAGAGCTTCTTTGGGGGAGCAAGGGGGCTGCATTCCCTGAAGGGGGGGGGCACTGTAGCTTCCTGGGTATGGTACGCCAACCCCGTAACTCGTCTGGAAAGTGGCAGTGGGACTGGTTGGAGACTTAGGGGAGACGAACGGCACTCGAGACATATCCAGATGCTGCGCTTGTCCGATGATGAGAGGAGCCGGTTTTAGAGGGTTGGGCACTGAGCTCTGAGACGTCCTTTCCTGAGGAACCCATATCTCTTCACTCACCATAGGGTCCCACTGGTAGGGCGGTGGCCGTTTTATACTGATGGCAGCCTCCGTCAAGGCCACGGGTACGTGCCGTATTGATTTTTCCACCGGACAGTGCTGAGAAAGGGCCTCATCCTCCGTGAAGGCAGAGTTGATATAATCCGCCCGGTCACGGGAATTGTCAGGTGGGCTCAGCAGGTTGTAGGAGGACTGGGAGGCCAGAGGCGAAGTGCTGACGGAGTGAGCGAGGACAGAGCTGTGCTGGGAGCCGCTCCCCGTGCCCAGATCAGGTCTCATGCCACCGATACTGGAAGTGCTGTTGCTAGCGTTGGCGTTAGCCATGCTGCCCATACCACCAGCGCTCACAGTGCTGCCGCTGCTGCTGCACTGGCTGCAGGTGTACAGGGCGGTGGGTACTCTCTGCTGGTACTGCGCCGTCACCACGCTGCTCTTGGCTTTGGGGGGAAGTTGCAAGGTGGCTCTCTGGCCATCCACCAGCTGGGCCATTTTCATCGCCGCCTCCCTGCTGTTCCTCCGCAGAGTGGCGTGAATGATAGTGCTGTCTAGCCTCTGCGCGATGCTCCTGCCCTGCGACAGCTGGCTGGCGATGTCGGGGTACGGCGGCGGGTCCCCGGTGGGGATGGAGTAACGGGGAACCGTCAGCCGGTTCAAGGTGGCACTGGTGCAGGGCTGCTGCATCTTCTTCTCGGCGGCGGTGATGCGCAGGGTGGCAGAGCTGCCGGGCCCCGGCAGGGTGTAGGTGCCCTGGGCGCAGAGCATCCGTGTGCGAGGCCGGCACACCTCCTCCACGTTCCCACTGCTGTCAAACGTTGTTATCCGCTCGTACCCCAGCGGCGGCTGGTAGTGCCCAGCTGGGTAGAGGGAGAACTCCCCCTTTTTCAGGCAGAGGTCAAGGGGCGGCGGCGGGGGGCCAGGTGGTGGTGGGGGGGGCCCGGCAGGAGGGACGGTGCCGGGATATGGTGGCGGGGGATTCATCTTGTTCAGCTGCAGCTCCTGGGCGGCCCCAAAGACAACTGCGTCACTTTCCACCAGCTGTGGCCCTGGACGTGGGGCCTTGGCCTTGGGAGGGGGCTCGTGATCACGGTCGCCGTGGTCCCGGAGGTCGGCGAGGGCCATGGCAGGGGGCGGCGGGGCGATGGCAGGGGGTGCAGGGATGGTGCGGCCCAGCTCCCCGCTGGCCGCCACCGCCACTGCTGCCATCGCCCCAGGGCCAGGGCCAGGGCCAGGGAAGCGCCCCGGGGCCCCCGGGAAGGGTCCCGTCCCCTCTCCCCCTGCCTCGGCTGGCGGGTTGGCCAGCACGTCCAGCTGCACGTTCTGGTTAGCCAGCAGCGACTGCACCAGGCCGATGCTCTGCGTGGGCGACATGGCCTGGGCCGAGCTGTGGATGGGCGCGATGGGGATGTTGACGGTGCAGGGCGGGCTGCTGGCGGGGGCTCCGGGCGCCCCGGGCACTGCAACAAACAACACATCCAGTCAACTGATGGCCTTCTCGCGTGCGGTGAGGCCACTCACATCCCGCTCACCCCAGCCCACCAGCTTTTGCTGAGTGCGGCGCTTAGGCAAGCACAAGGACAGCAGCCCTTGACCCAGGATTGTTCCAGACCCAGGATTGTTCCAGAAATGCCTCACGTGCCATTTGATTTTCTCCAGCACTCTGCGGAAGGCGTGTGGGAGGCTAAAAAATGCAGCACTGGAAAATTTCATGGCAGTGCTTACATGAAATTCAGGAACTGGGAAGAATTGTTTTTAAAGCTAGTGAGAAGAAAACCATGGCCTGTCTTTTGTACTTTGTCGTTCTGCTTTACCTTTGACTGCTTAAACAGCTTGCTTATCTTTCATACTTGCTTAAGCGCTCTGCTGTGTTTGGATGGGCTGCTATCAGCCTCTGAAATCAGACATGAGTTGGAGCAATTAAGCAAGCCTATCTTCACTGACTCCCATTGCACAACAGCTGTTGATCAGCTTTAAGTTAACTTCTACCAGTGTTTCAGGGCCTTCGTTCAGCCTGCACTGATTCCCGTGGACTTTTCCAGAGCAATGTGTGTACCTGATGGGTCCCAACCTACCACTCACTCATCATCCAGTTGTAACTAACCTACTCAAAGGAATAAAAGGTTTTCTCAATCATGACTCACATTACATTTCAGGCAAGTTTTTTGATAATAAATACATTAACACACAAGAGAAAAGAAAATCCACTCACAGACCCCTGGCTGCTGCCACTTTTTCTTTGGCCTTTGTACTAGGACCACCCAATGTGGCTCCCTGACTTTCTCTAGGGCTGCTGCTATGTGATGGTGGGGCACAAAACAGTCCCCACCTGCCCAGGCTGACACTCCAGAGCCAGTCAGGCTAGAGACCGCACTTTAAGCAGAGGATGCAGTGATGCTCCTCAAGCCTACTCTCCGATCTGATGGCAATTAGCAGCTTTGACTTAGGTGTTTGATGAATTTTGTCTTAAAAAAAAAAAAAAATGAAGGAAAAGAAGAAAGTGGAAAGCTTGCACTGAAGGCACTGTATAAATTGTTAGCATAATGTCCCCAAATTCAATGAGCTTAGGCAAACTGGAGAATACAGACACCAGCTGGCAAAAGGGAAGTATTATCCCTTGAGTACAGTGAATGACAAAGCAACACAATAAAAGAAGGAAGATGAAACAGAGGGAGGAATATGATGGAATGAAATACATAAAAAACACATAGAAGTTATTGAAAGCAAGCTGCAATGGAAAAGATGTGAGGAAATAGATGGGAATCCGGAAAGATTCAAGAAGTAGGTATTATAGTCAGGGCAATTTCAGCTTCAATATTTGGTTTGGTTCAATATTTCTGCAATCAGAAATGTGAAAAGAAGCAGATGACTATATGAAAAGTTTCCCATACATGGTGGTGAACAAGTGACAGCGTGGCAAGAAGCAGTACTGACAATTTTAAGCACAAAGCATGGAATTTGCTCCAATTGCTTCCAATTCCACCTGATATAAGGGGCCAGACTGATTCCAACAGGAGCTACCATTGAAAAGCTACCGAACAACAGGGAAATAAGAAAGTTGGAAGCAAGTACAGGTGCAGAAGTCAAAACATGAATTAACATAATAATGAGGGAAAAGAGAAAGTAATATATAAACAAAAATGAACCTAAGAATGTTGCAGAGTCCTTATTAGTTTTTATGTATTAAAAAAAAGGAAAATGATAAGTGAGTTTTATCCATGACCACATGTGTGTGGAAATTTTGTGAAGACTTCTGATCTACAAGATGCGATCAGGCAAGGAATCCATGAGCCAGAACTCCTCCAGCTACTGCCCAGTGCCTAACTAATTTCTCATTAAAATTCTAGTCACCTACCCATACTCTATAATTACATTTTCAATAGCATTAGGTTCTTATCAACATCAGTCACCCCAGCAAAAGACAGTAGGTGTACAGATGTTTGTGGCTATGCTGGGTAGCTTTTATGGTAGCTCTGCTCATTCCTTTAGAAGGCTGACAGCTAAACTTCACGGAGCCTACGGCAGTGTGATTCTGTGCCTGGCTGCCAGGCCATGCGCTCATCCTGATGCCTGCAGGTTAGCAATTTATCCTCCAGAGCTTGAAGTTTAATTGTTAGCTTGGCTTGAGCAATCGCAAACGTTGCTGTCATGGGTATTAAGTGTCTATCCAAATAACACCTCATTTGTGATGGTGTTGCGTAATATCCCAATGTGCTTAAATCCAATGTTTTTTCATTTCTCCAATGGTTTTTAATTGATTTGTTTGCATAATTTGCAAGTAAAATCAATTCACTGTTTGCCTTGCCAAGTCTTTACTGACTACATTAAAAAGCACCTGTCCCAAGAGTACTTCACTAATAAATTCCACTGCCCAAGAGCAGCTTTCTACTGTTTGTGTTCTTGTTGTGGTTTACTTGTTTTAAATCTGTTATGTAATCATCATCTACACTGCAATATATTTTTCCTGTTAGTATAAGGCACTTTCTTCCGTTATATACATGCTTTAAGAAAGGATAACTCCAAAAGGTTTTGAAATGTAAGTAGTAAAGTCAGAAATGAATGTTCAGAAGAAACTTCAAGGAAAAACGTGGCCAGAAGATGAAAATTCTTATAGAGGACTGGGTAACGTGACTCTTCTATCACCTTTCTCAAGGAGCTGGAACAAAACTCTATCAATTTTCCACTTATTTCTGTGGTGTTTACCAACTTTTGATTCACAATAGTGTTTTGGATCCTTTAAGAATATAAAAAGAAATTATATTGCAGATCCAATTTTCATGAAGGGACAAAAAATCTTTTTATTTTTTCCTATTCAAATTTTCTATTACGTTCTGTATGCTTGAATCAGGTTTCATACTAGAAAATGTTATTACTTTTTTCAGATCTTTCTGAAGAAACTATTTCTTCACATCCTACCGGTTCATATCAAGTAGACATAAATTAAACAAGCCAAGTCTCAAATCATGAGGGAATGGGCTTCCTTTTAAGCACATGAGTATTTCTTTAAAAATTCAGAGAACTATTCTGATGCTTGGGTTGGTCACAAGCTTGGGTGCTTTCAGCAGTCAAAATGATGGTCCAAAATAATGTGATAATTTCTATTGATTTCATTAGATGCTATCTCAAGCTTTTAACTGCTTTGCTGTGCTCACACTTCTTCCCCCTTTTACTCTTAAATACTCTTTAAAAGTACTGGTTGTCCATGAAGGCCACTCCTATAGTTCCAAAAAAATGTGACATGAGAAACATTGATGTGAGAATTCTGAAACTGTATTAATTTAACTTTTTGGCAATTATGTATTCATCTTATTTGCATGATTTTATTTTTTTGGTTGGAGAAGGTCTTCAGTACTTTTAGTCCACACTCTTATCACCCCACACATATCTGTCACACCCATTATCACCTACAACCAAGCCTTGCCTGCACTGCTTGAATGTTCAGCTACCTTACACCTCAGAGAAATTAGAAATTCCTTCCTGACCCCCCTTGTTTATACAATATACTATTTCAGCCTCTCTGTAAGACTTGCTACTGATAAAAATCCAAATGGGCTTTTAACACATCTCAAAATGTGGCTGAGTAAGTCAGGAACCTCCCCAGGCTCCTGTCAGCAGATTGTGCTTTGATGCCATCAGGTCACAAGAACAACCCTTCTGGGCTTCTGACACAACATAATTTTGGTCTACAAAGATGAGGAATGCAAGGCTTCAATCTACGGAGAATTCTTAGTGAACTAAACAGAAGATGATTAATGTGTCAATGAACTTGAAACTTTGAAACACTATGTGGATTATACTTGCCATGTATTTTTATAAAAACAATGTCCGTAACACCTATTAGCCTTGTTCTAATTCTACTCTACAGGACTCCATCAGAGTAAGAGATTTTGATTTGTGTATTTACCAAAGGGAGCTAGTGACACAAATGATCTGTCCTCCAGCTACCTTAACCCATAATTTGAAAGACCTCCAGTTCTTCCTTACCCGGTAAATCATCTTCATCTTCACTGAAAACATTTGGATTAAAGACAGGCAGGTTAATGTAGTCCATTGAAATCTTCCTCACTTCTGGGAGATATATTGTCATCTGCCTGGGCTGAAGATGCAGCAAACTGGTTTTATATATTACTGGAGACAGAGTATAACAAGAAAAAAAAAATCTGTCACACAAAGAGCATCTGAAGCTAAGAGACAGAAATAATTTAAAGCAGATAGAAGGGTTATGACTATTTTTATACAATTTATTTATGAACAAATGCATGTATGGGCCATTCTTAACCAAATCACTATGTAATGTTATTTTTGTATAAACAGGATAAAAAGGATTGTTTCTTTCAGCTATTTCTCCTTAAACAGAAGCAGCCTCTCTTTAGTTAAATAAGCTGAGGAAATAACAAAGTACTTCATCCTGTATTTGCATCTGTATTTAGGAAAGGAAAATATTTCTTCCATTCTACTTTTGGAACTCTTGACCACAGGATTATACACACTTATATGAACTCAGGGGAAAATGGGAGAAGTCTCAGAAAGGAAATCTGCTGAGGGTTACCCCAAATGATAGAATCATAGAACGGCTCAGGTTGGAAGGGACCTTGAAGACCATGTAGTTCCAACCCAGCCCTGCTGTAGGCTGGGTTGCCACCCACTAAATCAGGTTGCTCAGGGCCCCATCCAACCTGGTCCTGAAAACCTCCAGGGATGGGGCATCCACAGCTTCTCTGGGCAACCTGTGCCAGTGCCTCACCACTCTCTAAGTGAATAATTTCCTCCTGTTATCACATACAAAGGAACCGCTCATGGCTCAGGAAGTCCCTGGGACCTAAGCCTTGGAGACTGGGAGAGTATCTGGAGGAAATACCTCTACACACTTACTCTACCCACATTTACTTACTCGGCACTCCTTCCATACGTATTTATCACTGCTACCGAGATAAAATTAAATTAGAAAGACATTTGGTCTGGCACAGTAGGGTCACTCTTACACTATCTTTTGACAATCATTGGAAATGTGGATGTCAAAAAGTGATAGATGACTTGAAAAACAGAGTGGCTGGAATTAACCTGAGAGTTTGTGTAACACTTTAGTAAATAGCGAGTGCCATTGCCCTATAGTAGTAACACTGGTTGACCCCAGGGTGACAACATCCTGAGGACAACCTTTGCTTGGAGTCTGGGTCAGAGAGGGTTGTGTTGCCAGGAGCTGAGACTCCATCTCTTGTCTGACGGTAGTCAGTACAGACACAGAAGATATCTATTCAACTAATTCTGCATCCAGGGAACCATTATGTAGTCCTGACCTAAGTACATAATTCAATTCAGGAACAAATACATTTTCCAAAGAGCTCTTAAAACTCCTATAATGACATTAGTATTTCAATTCAGAGCTCAGTTGTGCTACTAATTCTAGGTGGTACCCTGTTCTTTGCTTAGCCTTTTTCCTTTCAACAGGATTATCAAGGGAGAAAAGGCCGACTCAGGAAAAAGTCAAGAGACCAGACCAATTGTTACTTTTAATGAAGGCTATCAGTTTACTGATGATCCACCAGGAGAACTATGTGAATACACTGTGCATTGGTTTGAAGAATCTTGTAAGAGTTTTTACATTATTTTGGTATAGTTAGCAGCTAAATGACTACAAAAAAATATTTTTAAAAATGCTTCTATTACAGTAACTAAAACGCTGTGATTTTTACAGTCCTGCAAAAAATTTATTCTTTTTTGTTGTTGTTGTTGTTCAAATAGACTGTAAAAATTAAGGTCTGGACTTTACTATTAATTAATCTGTTCTTTATAGCTGAGACTTTTAACGTCTTCAACTTGTTATTGTATTTATAGATTTGAATCTCTTTTAGCTACAGTGAAAATTTGTAAAATCTAATTCCTACTGTCACAGAAAATAACTGCTTTGTTACAGAAGATCTCTGATCACCTAAAAAGAATCATAGAGCGTAAATTCATTATGTGTTAGAAACACTGATATGCAAAAAAATCAAAAGAATTTACTTTTACCTGCACCAAGGTTCGTTGGTAGGAAAGCAGCCAAACCCACAATTTTAAATTTGGTTCCCCAGATGTTAGATGTGACCTGAGCAAGGTAGTTGTGCTGCAAAGAAAAAACAAGATCTTTTTCACCTGATAAAATCTGCAGGAAGTTCTAATGAAAGCCTGCAGAGCAGTAAAGCTATTGCAAGTGATAATACAATTGCAGCTTCTTTTATTTTATTGAAACAGCCTGAAGTGTCTTTGTAGCAACTATTATACCCAGTCATTAAGAAGCCTCATTTTGATATCTGAACACCATCAGAAATTATGTCAACAATCATATAGGCTACTTAAAGCTGTTGGAGTACAGAAGAACATCATAGCTGCTTAGTGAGAGTAAGACTGTTTTCAGATGCTTGCTTCTCCCACATAATAAGAGTCCAGCTATTTTGTATTTCAGAAGGAATTACTGCCTGCCCTTTGGTTCTATGCTTAAAGAACACTTTACAGCACAATAAATAAGATACGAATGAATTCATAATGAGCTTCCAAAGCAGTTTCCCAAACCACTGCTTCCATGGTAATCAAATTACGGCTACAAAAGATTAAGAAATTTTAAAGTCCAAGAGTTATGCCATCAGCATCAGCAGAGGATCTAAGCTTTTGCTCTCCTGTGCTATTCGAAGGACTTTTGGTTTTATCTGCCACTTCTGTATAACTGAATGAGAACGTTTTAGCATGAAGGAAAAAGTGAAATGACAGAATGAAAAAAGCAACTGAAACAACAGAAAATAAAATGAAAAGAATTCAGATTGGTATTAATGAAATGAGTAACCCAGACAGTTTTACAGGCTGCTAAGTTTCATTTACCCACAGAATGTGAACAACACAAAGAACACAAAATGCTAATTTCTTCCCTTCCTTCCAATCAAGGCTGTTCCAAGCAATTATGAAACAGAGAACATTTGGCCCTGTAGAGCACTCATTTCCCTGTCTCTGCAGAATCCTAGCAAAGCAGAGAACTATGGTGGTATTAGGACAACTCTGCAAAAACTGAGTAAGAAACGCTTTCACATATACTTTCAAACAGCCATCAACGTCAACTAGAATAAAATCTCTCACATGGATTCACACTGGCAAAAGTAATTGGGGAAAGGCTTATCAAACAATGCTTGATACTCCAATGATGCTTTAGACCATCAATGAACATTTAGAACGTGTGATTCTACAGGTGTTCCATCTAGTAGCTGTAATTAAATGAGACAATTATTGGTGATCCCTGATCTGTATCACAGCTTGCTACCTCTGGAAAGCATGCATTTGGGCTCAGGTCTGGTAACAATGCACACAATACCTGAGTGATATCTTCTAAAGGAAACTCTCTTCGGGTTAGGCTTGGTGAACCAATAGAAGGTTTCCTTATTGGTAACCTTGGTGATCTTGATATCTCCTGTGCGGCTCGTGACATCTTTGGAGATTTGCGAGCTTCTATATTGATTCTGCATATAAAGCAATAATTAGAATCATCAACTGATATGCAAAAATGGAAAAAAATCCATGTATTGGAATATAAAAATGGAATGAAGACAACCGGTATGGTGTTCTCTAGGTGATGAATGAAGACTGCATAGTCTACAGGATGGAGAGTTATGGTTCAAATTTTGAAGACATAAAAAGCCCAACACATTTGCAGTAACTCAGATCGGATGCTTTCAGATTCATTTAATGAAGCTTACAGCAGTTTTACCAGATGCAATATATCCTCCACTAATCCATAAAAAGGTGTACAGCTGAATTACTTCAGCTCTGCAAACTCTGAGCAAAGTCTCAAGAAATGGAAGCATGACACTTGAGCTGGCAGATCTCTGCAACAGCACAGCAAACCAAGGCTCCACAAACTTCATCAGTGCTCTCACTCTAAGCCAAAAGTTACTCCTAGCTCATGATATACAAAGGGAGCCACAAATAAGGGGATCATGCAACCTAAAAAGCTTACTGGTGGCAAAAATAAAGAACAAAAGTTATATATGAAAAGTACACTCTTAGAAAACCAAGACAACAAGATTCTTCCTTTCCCTGAACTATTTCTGTTTTAGGCTCAGGAACTGGTGGGTCTTCTGTCAAGGACTACTGAAATAAAACTTTGGTATTTTACATATTACATTCACGTATAAAGGGATGCATTTCCTTTGCCTCATTCTGAGACAGCCTCATGCTATAAAGTCTTTGGAAAAGCTGCAGCTAGAAGGCATCAGTGCCACAATCCTGCAACACGAAGCTGGCAGACAGACATCAGTGCCTGTGAGAACCATCACGGACATCAGTGAGGCTGTGCAGGTGGGGATTCTGTCTACACACATAATAAATATGAAGAGCTAGCAGGAAAGCAACCAGACCAAAAAATAGCTTAGAAACTTGTTTTGCATATCGTTACAGAGCCTTGTCAACCCCGTGTTTAGGAGGAAGTTTGCTGAGTCTTCCTTGCAAGCTTGCCACACCAGCAGTGCCACCTAGGCCAGGATCAATTGTGTGGATTTTTGAACTTGAAAATACCCCTAAGGAAGTACAGGCTCTAACTGGGCTGGGGATTCTAAGCATAGAGTGCATTAAAAAATGGACTATCTAAAGGAGGAAATATTCCACGGTGGCAAGAGTTCATACACAGCAAAGGCAGTGGTTGGAGAGTTCATAAAGCTTTTCCTTGAGACTGCTGGGGAAGAACGGTGCCTATTGTTTCCCATTATTTTCTGCCCCAGAACGTTCCCCAAAGTGCACCTCAACACCAGTCTCTGAAATCACTGCAGACCTGCACACTGCAGAGGACCCAACTGCTCCTACCTGCCCAAAGGAGTTCGCTTTTAACTTTCTGAGGTGTTAAGACACTGTTTAAAGAAAGAAAAAAGAAAAAAAGAAGAAAAAAAGAAAAAAAAAAAGGAAAGGAAGAAAACATGGCAAAAAAAAAAAGATGATGAAATATCCAAGCAATGATTACCTGGGGAGTTTGGGTGATTTGCTAGCTCGACTGATTTTGGGAGACTTTTTTGCTGCCCAGTCATCACTCAGTTCAATATCGCTGGAGTCAGAGCAGTTGCAGCTGTCAATCACAGTGGAAATCAAGCTGTTTCCATAGATTTCATCTATCAAGACAGGCCCCAGAAAATGTAAGTGCTGCTTCAGAAAACTGATATCAATTACAACTATCAGTCATCAGAAGCATAAGTCCAATCCACAGGCAGTAGACAAGATAAAACTATACAGACATAATTAACTGTTTTTCACCTTGCCTCATATAAAGTCCAAGTTTCCAATGAACTCAAGTCTGAACTCAAGTACACATGATTCAGACGGGTGAATTGTATTCAAATGACTTCAAAATTAAGACTAAAGAATATTTTCTGCTAATGAGCAATCTATTCTTCTCTATTCAAAAATCAGGAAGTTCCCTTTTGTAAAACAGAAGACAGTACAGTATAATTTGAGAGGCTTGAGCTTGAATTTTTTCCCATAAAAAAAAAAATCAGATGCTAGCTTCCACATTGCATTTACAGGTTTTCTTTAACTCTTGAGGTTTTAATATCTGAAGTCTGTCTCTCTAAAAAAATTTTATACAGAGCTACAATTCACTTCTACCTGCTTTTCCATCTGTTTTAGGATCCATGATGACAAACTCTGGCCGCAACTTGCTGATACGACGTCCTTTGAGGATGGGCACCAGTCCCCCAAGATATTCCAAGTACAGAGTGTAACATGGACCACCGACCTCTGGGTCATCTTCTGTCCGCTTCATCGTGCAGTGAAGCCGTTCATTGCCAGCTGTTGGGTAGCTGACAAAATCTCTCATATTGTTTGGGTCTGGGATAGGAGGCTTAATTAAATGAAGGAAGGAAAGAGAAAGTTTCCTATAGGTTATTGTTTTTTTTTGTCTGTGGCAACTTAATCCTGACATAACTAACTGAATTTGAATCCACTTCTAACTTGACAGCTCAAGATTAGTACAGGTTACTGTGTGAGATATGCAAGACCCACATGCAAGACAGAAGTGTTGTATACTATTTAGTTAGGTTAAAAGCAGCTCAGAACTACAAAACTAAAACTAATTACATCAAAGAGAAAGGTAGGACTTGTGCTTGGAGAATTGAATTAGACAACAAACCTGTATTGAAGTCCCAGCTCTATCACAAACTTCTGTTTTAACTTGGGTAATGTGGTCAACAGGTCAAAGTCAGAGTATCTCGCCTCTTGCTGTCCCCCCACGTGAACTTAGCAACTCTTGTTCCCATTCCTAGTTAGTACTGGTGCATACTGTGCCACTACGCTACGACACTGTCAGCTCTGGAAAAAACTTGTACCTCTTCTATCATCCCATTCTTTTCCAAGTACATGACCCATCTGTGATGAGGGCCTTTCAGCATGCTGTGTTGAGAAATATGAGCCCAAAGCTCAAGGTGGGTTACTTTGCCCTGCTTGCCAGCAGGCTCTATTGATCCATGAAGAGCTCAGTCCTAAAGCAACTAAACTGCTTTTGTCTAAGACAATACAGCCTCCACGACACAAATACTGGTAATGTGTGTTTCTTTACCACTATTCTACTTAATGCTCTGTATCTTTGGAGATCAAGGAGTCACGGTTACAGCAAGGTATTTATTCTTCTTTGACAAGTGGAATGTTTCACAGTTGCATAAATTGTCTTGATTAGCAGTACACAAATGGAACTGTGTTGAATCATTATATTATAGGCATAATTTGGTCTCATTTAAGCTTGGCCAACTCCACAGATTTCAAATTAGTTATTCTACATCTATATTGTTTTAACAAGGACCTGAAACTCAAAGAAAATGCTGTAATACATGCACAAAAAATACATAACACAAAATACATATTTGAATGTAGGCCATTTACTAGCTAATTCTCTGGTTTACAGGCTGTGATAAAGAGTTCTGAAATCCTGAGATGTGCCTGAGGGCAAAAATATGAAAAAATGGGGTTGAGCAGATGGCTCTGCAAGCAGCTCTGCTAATGTACAGCAAAAGGCATAATATCTGCTTCATTTTCCCATAGCACTGCTGGAACAGTAAGGTTAGCAGAACTCATTGTCAGTAGAGATACTTGGGCAGCCACAGGTCTTAAGGACTCATGTAACATGCAGGGAGGCAACAGTTTTGTGACTGTGAATTGCTCCTAAACAGTGACACAGTACTATCATTAGCATGAGCTTCTTTGGTAGTCTGCATGAGTCAACAGCATATTGTACCCTTGGGACACAGCATACTGTGTCCTCGGAAAGGCCATCCACAAGGTTTAGGACAGATCAGGGTGTGAGCCCTCTTTTCGGATTTTAGTAGGCAACACACTGATCAGTGATCCATGATGTCATTGAAGAGGAGAGGAATTAACCTTATTCAAGCTTTATCATAATTATGTGGAGCCAGGATTTTATCCTTTGTCACTTAGGAGCAGCATGGGGGAAGAAAATCAAGCAACCCATTCCTCTTCCACACATACATATGCTTCTTTCCTTTCACCTTGATTGTTGGTATGAAGGCAGTGGTGAGGTATGAGCAGAGCCGAGGAGGCAGGGTCAGCTTGCTGATATCTTTGTCATCCCGCAGGCAGCTAGCGATGGTCTGCTGGCACAGGAGCTGCAGGCTGGAGACCCTGTGCTCTACTCTGACAACGTATAATGCCGGTCCAGAAGCCATCAGCAGGCGTGAATCCCTGTGACCCCAACAGATTGAGATGATGGGACGCTGCATGAAGAGGAAGAGGGCATAACTTGAAAAGATCATATACTTTCACCCAAACAACTGTACAGCAAGCATTCATACAAGTTCAGCACCAACTGTGATCCCTTTCATCTTCCAGAAAACGTGAACATCTGAAATTATTGATAACAGTGGTTGACATTTATATCATGCTTTTTACTCACAAGACTTAAAGTGCTTCACACAAGGAATTGTCTATCGATTTCATCACTCAGATGGGGAAAATGAGGCACTACGAGGACATGTGACTTAAAAGTCACACAGTGTTAAAAAGCAGGATCCTTTGAGGCCCCATCCAGATTGTTTTTTCAGTCATCTACTCAATCTTCATCCACTGGTAATGGCTCATAGTTTACAACTGAAATTCAAACCACATGCCCAGAGACAATTAGTAGACTAGTGAACAAAATCCAATTGGTTTGCTTGTGTTGCACAGAGTCTTCTGCCACACAATGTCTTTTTTGAACCATTCCCAGAGGAAGTGAACTGTGAAACAGCACCATGGGCAAAATGAAGAACGGCCTTTTTGTCTCTTGTTTGTCTGCATGGAAAAAATCTAAGTTTGTGGCTTTAAACACAGAAATAGAGTCAGAGGTGATTGGTACAAAGTGTCAGAACTCAGAGCCATATACCAAAAATCAATTCAAACCTTCCTTTGCACATCATTCCCTGCTGAATGAATATGAAGAGTTCACATGATAATAGTGAGTTGTGTGCATATTTAGAACCACTAAAGAGGTCTCACTAACAGCCTGACTAAAAACTGAACAGACTGGATAATCTAATGAACACCAGCTCTTAAGAGCTATGGGAACCTGCTTTTAGCAGGGGGGTTGGGCTCAATGATCTCCAGAGGTCCCTTCCAACCCCTACAATTGTATGATTCTGTGTGATTCTGTAACATGAGTAAACTTGTGCTTTGGGGTGCAAGACGATCCTCGTGAGTAAAGGTGTCCCACAAACATCTCTGAACTCTTTCCCAGAAAGCTACTTGTGCTCACAATAAGTTTTCTAAGCTATCATGCTAAAACCCATCTTCCTCATGCACAGCACTGGTGTGTTGTGACCTCTTATAGCACTACCACTATTATTTTTGCCCTTCAAGAGGGCAAAATGTTAGCTGCAGCCACACGTCATCTCCTGCCTTCTGTGTTGCAAAACTCTCTACTTGCATATATACACATGCTCTATAGAATCTCAATCCCATGGCTGCTATCTCTATACTATATATATATAGTATACTATATATATAGTGAGAGGGAGGAATTCCATGAAGAATACTGTCCAGCGGGCTGTAACTGGTGAGCTGCAAAAGGTTTACTCCTTCCTGTGAAGGGCTCCCTTCTTTTCACAATCCTTGGCATTCAAAAGTTTAAGTGAACATGTTCTTTAGCTAATTATGAACTGTATTTACTGAAAGGTCAGGGTCTCTTCAGACTATCATAATGCAGCAAACAAGAATTAACTACAAAGATAAAAGTCAAGGCACCATCAGTAGTAACCTTTACCCATTTCTCTCCAGTAATATGGTGCCCAGATATATGGTTTGCATCAACCCAGAAATTACTAATCTAGTTTGGAGTTAGAAGTTACTAATCTAGTTAGAAGTTACTAATCTAGCTTACAAATTCAAAATGCTTAAAGATGAGAAACAAGCACAAGATTTTTTTTCTGTGAATGATATAAAGCAAACTGCAGTTGCACAGAATGACATTGATGTCTATCATCAAGATAAAGGACTGGATGACAGAACTTTTTCAGAAAAAAAAAAAGATCTTCCTGGCTACGTCATCTTATCCTAGATTTAAATTTCAAAGAAAATAT
Source organism: Heteronetta atricapilla (assembly GCA_011075105.1). Taxonomy (NCBI): domain Eukaryota; kingdom Metazoa; phylum Chordata; class Aves; order Anseriformes; family Anatidae; genus Heteronetta; species Heteronetta atricapilla. The sequence continues at coordinate 54,849,773 of CM021733.1, read as the reverse complement.
TGGTTTTAAAGTGGGAGGAATAAAAAGCTTCAGAGACAACACTACAAACAGTTCTATGGGGGCAGAAACCTTCAGGCTGACTGATATTCAAATGAAAAGCAACAACATGTGAACATTGTGATTTTCACAGTAATTGCTGAAGGCATTTTGTAGTGGAGAACTTCAAAAGAATTGAGAAATCCTTCATGTACCATCAATAATTATTACATAGCTTGTCATAACCATAATTTGTGGGACAGAGTCTCGGATTCGATGAGTGAACACATAAAATGTCCCTACCGATGGGTATTTTCATTATGTGAGAGTCTGCTCAACCCTCCTACTGCCTGGCAGTAATGAGACAGTTCATGCTGCTTGCAAAACAAATATGACTGCAAAGGCACTGACAAAAGTTAGGTACCTGCCACTTAGAGTGTACAACAGCCTGAGGAAGTCACCAGAAGTGACCCTGATTTCCTCAAGGACTGTCTTCCAGCATGGGCAGAACTATCTGCCTGATAGTTACTGTGGGAACCAAACCACATCCCTCTGGTCACAATGGATCAAGCAAAGCTTACCTATAAATAAGGTGAGGGAATAAACAAATGTGTGACTTAGCATAAAAACTTTTATTGCTTACATAAAGTTTAATGCCAGAAGAGATTATGAAGTCTAATATCCCAGCTATCATAATTAAATACACCACACCCAGACAGCCCTACCATGAAGTCTAGCATTTCAGCTATTACAACATAATATAATACACCAAGATAGCCCTCTTCTCATCCAGTTATCTGAATCAAATGAAACCACATCTCTCAGGTTAATGCAGCATGCAGGGAAGAGCAGAGATACAGAGAGTATCAGTGCAAAAACCTGTACAATCTTAAACATATTCCCAAGGAGAATTTTTTTCAGTAGCTTTGAAATGCTGCGTGGGACCTTTGGCAATAAAGCACTGTGGAGATGAGGAACAGTTAGAAAGCCATAAGCCAAAAGACATTGTCTCACTGCATGATTTCATCTCAGTTTCCCAATAGGCAACCATAACTCATCCACCTTCTAACTTCTGAATGCATGACCACATTTTTTAGGTATTTTTTATGCATGTGCATGATTTTATATGTAAACAATATATGCATGAGTGGGTGCATGTTTAAATACACACACATGCAGAATCTTAGAATGGCCTGGATTTGAAGCAACCTTAAAGATCAAGTAGTTTCAACCCCCCCTGCCATGGGCAGGGACACTTCCCACCACACCAGGTTGCCCAAGGCCCCATCCAGCCTGGCCCTGAACACCTCCAGGGATGGGGCATCCACAGCTTCTCTGGGCAGCCTGTGTCAGGGCCTCACTACCCTCTGAGTAAAGAGGGTGGTGACATCTACTCTAAATCTTCTCTCTTTTAGTTTTAAACTGTTCCCCCCTCTCCTGTAATTAACTGTCTGTGCAAAAAGTCCCTCCACATCTATTTTATAAGCCCCCTTTAAGTACTGAAAGGCGGCAATGATGTCTCCCCAGAGCCTCCTCTTGTACAGGCTGAACAGCCCCTGCTCTCTCTGCTGTTCTGCACAGCAGAGGTTCTTCAGCCCTCTGATCATCTCCGTAGCCCTCCTCTGGACATGTTCTAACAGCTCCACACCCTTCTTGTGCTGGGAGCCCCAGACCTGGATGCAGCACTCCAAGTGGGGCCTCACAAGGGCAGCGCAAAGGGGCACTATCACCTCCCTTGACCTGCTGGCCACCCCTCTGTTGATGCAGTCCAGGATGCAGTTGGCCTTCTGGGCTGCAAGCACACACTGCTGGCTCATATCGAGCTTTTTGTCCACCAGAGCCCCCAGGTCCTTCCCAGCAGGGCTGCTCTCTCTGAATTCTTCTCCCAGTCTGACCTTACATTTGGGATTGCCCAGACCCAGGTGCAGCACCTCGCACTTGGACTTGTTGAACCTCATTATGTTCATGTGGGCCCACTTATTTAGCTTGCCCAGGTCCCTTTGGATGGCATCCCTTCCTTCTGTTATATTGACTGCACCCTGCAGCTTGGTATGCTCTGCAAACTTGCTGAGGGTGCACTCAATCCCACTGTACATGTCATAGATAAAGATATTAAACAGATAAAGATATAATACGTACAAGGGAAGAACTGTTTGTAAATCATGACATTTCCCCTCTTCCATTTGTATATTTAGTCTGCCCACATACCTCACATACCTTTATATACTCAGTCTCATCAAGTGGAGCTTGTAAAATACTGGTTTGCCTTTGCGTACTGATTCCCCAGGCAGGCCTTGCCTTCTTTTTCTACAGAATGGTCAGTCCCTCAGTACTCCTCAAGTTCAATATCCAGCAACACTTCATTTTCAGGGAAGGTCTAGGACTTATGGTGAGGTTCAGAGAAAATTAGCTCATGATTAAAGGCCTGGGGAAATAAAAGATCACCCAAATGCCAGATCTGACCTGACCTTTAAATGTACTGCTCCAATAATATTTCTCAATAACTAGGTTTCCCACTCTTTCCCTTGAAGGACATGGATATGAATCAATTACTACTGCAAGTCAGTTATTAGCTGGCTTCAGCTAATAACTCTAAACTATGCAGAGGAAAAGCAATTGATTTGCCATGTCCAAAGCAAAAGTATTGTTCCTTATAAAGCATACATTACCATTATTTCGAGTGTGTTTAAAAGTCAGATACATCTACTCAATACCGTTCATCTGTCTCTCTTACAGTAGGAAATACAGTATATCTAGTTGTCATCACTTGTATACAATTCAGTCAAAGACAACACTGTTCAAGCTGTTCCTTCAGCTCAGAAATCCTGAGCTATGTGGCTTGTCTGATGCTTGCACTAGTTCCTTGACTACTACAACTGGAAGTCCCACTGGTAATGAGATAAACAAAAACAGTATTCCAAGGCAGAAAGTCCAGCAAAGACTGGGATTTTTCTCAGGAGAAAAAATCCAACTGCAAAATGGTATCTACTGAATGGTATGTACAAGTAAATCCCTAACATGCACTGTCTGCTTTCTCTCACTGTACCTTGCTGTTGTGGAGATGCATATTTTGCCTTTCTCCCTGCTTTTTTTCAGAGAATCCAGAAAGTGCAAAGGCTACAGTGCCCACCTGGCTCTTCTGAATTTTGTGTGCGCATCTCTGTACTGCTGTAGAGTTCAAGGATAATTGTTGGAAAGTAATTTAACATCTTCATTCTTCTGTTACCCTTACTTACAGTGGGAATAATATTAACTAGTAAGAGAAATGATGGTGATAAAAGCAATAAAGACTATGGCATGGTCAGGAATGCTGTGGCCTTACATGATTTTTTTCATGCAGCAAAATCTTGTTTGATTAGCATGGTGCTCCTTATATCCTCTGTTTCTACAGTGGCTTTTGTTGTTGTTGTTGTTTAGATTTCAATGTAACTATGAGATTCCATCCTAGCGGAATGAAGCTGTACCTAACCAAGTATAGAAAGACAGGCTGTATTTTGCAGTCCTGATCATGACCCATTTGTGTAGCAGTCAGAAATGACCTTATGGCCTATACAGAAAACATGAAGGCCCTTATTGATATCCCAAAGAATCATCACATCAGCTAGTTCTAAGCTATTGCTCTTGGTTTTCATCCTGTAACTCTTTTATTTCTGTAAATAAACTCTTGGAACTTTGGTGTCATCCAATGACAACTAAATAGATTAACTTCAGGCAATAGAAAATGAAAGAATGTTAATTCAGAAGCAACAACCCTGAACACTGTATGTGAAATAGATGAAGACAAAGTAAGCAAGGTCAGCTCAACTGGGTAACATAAAAGGCAGCCTCTTCTCTCAAAGTTCTTTTGATCTGAATTTAACCTAAAATTGCACCTTCCTTCTCAGAACTTAGTAAAACGGATTCACACAATTATCAGATTTCTGCAGAAGCACACTGTCTTAAATCTAGCTTTCAGATGCTAGGACATTTCTAGCACACGAGCAGTCCATGAAATGTCACGAGGGCTTCTGCTGACAGCAGCATAGTTAGCGCAAGTGGGTCTTCTCAAAGACTACCCAGGCCTTCTCCCATAAAAATGTAGCCTTTGGTAGAAAACTTTGGATCAGGTCTTAAAAGTATTACATTGAGAAGAATGTGACTACAGCTTTTCTGAATCGTATCTTGTTGTCTGTACAACATCTGATTCTGGAACATGCTGAGCTCACCTCACTCATATCTTTCTTCTTCTTTGCACTTTAGGTCTAATCTGTTCATGCAGTAGTTACACAGCAGTATAAAATCATAAGCTAATGTAAATTTACTCTAGGATTATAAATGTATAGATGAGATCAGTATCAGGGTTTCTAAATCCACGATCTTCTTCCCCTGGTCCTCTTTGGGACGTGCAAGAAAGAAAATCATTAAAAAAAAACTGAAATATAAGCAAAAAATGTGAATCATCAAACAGAATAACTTCACACGTTTGGTGAAGTCAGTAGATAGTCAATTTTTAAGTGGTCCTGCAGGAGACTCCTGAGTTTGAAGTCCAAATAGGAAGACATGAAGTAGTTGTATCCCCTCAGAAGTGAATTTTATGACAGTGGGTATGGTTCGTTGATACAATAAATAAACCTGTTTGCACATCAGTCAGATGAGAAATTCTGAAGTGACAGAACTCAATTGCAGCATTTCCAAGAAACCATCTTAGCAAGACTGTGATACAGTGTTGAATGAGGCCTATTACTATTATTCCCATCCCTGCTTATTACCAGGAAAAAGTTATGAGGATTTAACAAATAGCATAATAAATAAACATTCTCCCCCTCCCCCCCCCCCGAAAAAAAACACATTTACAACAAGCAGGGCAGCCTGCAATTTTAATAACAGTTTTAAATGCTGGGAAAGCAGGACCATGAAAAATGTTCATCATTTTTAGTTCATCAGGTTGATGTTTGTATGCACAAGGGCGAGAACAGTAAGTACTAAGATTTACAGAAATTGCTAGTGTACTTTTGAATAGTTATCAGCTGATCAGCAACTTTTAAGATATGCTCTTTGTATAAAATAAATAATCAGTATTGACTTTTGGGAGTCATGGTATGGACCTGCTTTGGATATAATTGCTTCCGATACAAGTTTGGTGTGATTTTCTGAAGGGACTTTTTCATCATTCTTTCACAGTTCAAAGCAGTTTGACTCCATGTAGTTGAAGTTCTTCATTTGCCTAAATTATAGCAACGCTTTTTCAGTTCATTGCACTGTATTTTGCAAATATATATATATATATATATATATATTTCAGAATGTCAGGGTGGCAGGCTGAAGCCCCAGTACAGAGAACTAAAGACAGTTACAATATGCAAACTCTATCATTCTATTTATGAATATTATTTTTCAGTGTCCATTTGCATACTTCTAAACAAGTACAATTTCCCTACTTAGGGTTTTATAGTCAGCAAACTGGGTTTATGAACTGTAAAATCCTACACTGAAGGTGCTTAAGAGAGTTAATCAAATGATATGGAGGATGTCAAAAACATTATTAAAGCTGGAGGAGATGGTGGCATATAAAAAACCATTAAGGGAACCGTGACAACAGTCATCATCGGGATCAGTAAACTGCAGTACCCTAATCTATTCTACATTGGGTTTGCAGTGACTTTATGCTACGTAACACACCAGCCAAGGGGCATATAAATCCCACATCAGCTTTAGATTGACTTTGGCTATAAACAATTCAATAAAATTTCTTGTTTCCTGAATGTCCTACCAAGATACACAGGACGGACGAACAGCAGAAACAGAGATAGCTGAGTATATCTTACTGATAAAAATTTCAGACATCTGCTTTATCAAAGGATTAGGACAGAGCACCACATAGTTTTGCACCAGTAATCCCCTGTTTTCTACATTTGTTGTTGCTTTACTTTCTTCGACCTTTATATTTGGAACAATGCTCATTTGGAATACATGTGATTTTCCAGTCACACATTTGCTTGCTTCAGAAGAAACAGTTTTAATAGAATAGTTTGAGATGTGGAAATTCTTTTCCATTTGCTTTCAATAACCAGTGATGAATTTTATGAAATCCCATTACAAGGCTGACTGCCATATTATAGAAAAATAATTAATTTACTTTGACGACTTTGTCATCAGAAAAATCACTGGGACCACTGACTCAATGTCATCTTTGCACATACATCTTTGGAACAGATGTACAGAACAATGGAAGTTACTAGCAATATTTTTGCAACAGCAGTCTTTATCTGGTTCTGTTAGTAGCCTGAACACTTTGCAATGTTTTAGCATACCTATTATTTAGGTGATAATATTGTTAGACCACCATTTCAAATACATAGCAGCATAAAGTCCACACAAGCAGATACAGGGGTCTTTCTGAAAGACCCTCTCACTTCCTCCTGCAGCTCAGTAAATATGAATTTAAGTGCACTAAATAAAGAGAATAAACATTGACTAATGACAGGAGAGGGGTGGCTTTAATTTTAGGCAGGTTTATGCACATAGTTTTAAAATTAACATAAATACGTTGGTTTGATTGCTATTTTTAGCCTGGTTTCCTAAGGAAATGAGACTCTGTGATTGTGATATTAATTGGTGGTTTCCATCTCCCTATCTTTCACTTCCATCCTTGCTTAGTAACCTCTGAAGCTGTAGGCTGTCACCAGAAGTCGAAAAAGAGAGGGAAATCTCCATGATAATAAAATACTGCTAAAATTTCAGTGAAAATTGGCAGCTGGAAAAGCAGAGGAGCTCTGGTTAATTATTTTCACTATGAGACATACTGCATTATGGCGCAATTACCTGTTCTGTATGACCTGTCAGTTTGTCCTATGAGTACTCATTTAATGGCAGAATAATTACCTCTCACACCAGCCACAATATGTGCTTATAAATAGAATGGAAAGGAGAAGAGCTGAAAAATATGAAATGAAGGGATGTTGGAAGAACTAGCGGAAATGAAAGCACTGAAGCAAAAGAGAATTTGAGGTTATTGCAAACACATTGAGGGAGAGAACAGTAAGAGATGAGCCTGTAAAGATGTAAATCTTAAGGCAACCTGTCCTGATCCGTTCCACTGCTCAAACTACAACTTGATTTCACAGCTCAACACTGAAGTGTTATACCAGTTCAACAGCTACCATGGACATACTGTATCCTAGAACTAAAGTAACAGAATACAGTTTGTTTTTATTGGTCTGTAAATGAGCTGCACTGGTATAAATATGTTTTCTCCAGAAGTGATCCACCAAGGATAAGGCTGTGCTACTTTGCTTAAAGGGCTACATTTACGACAATAAAACTGTGTGTATGGATAAGTCTTCTAGATACCTAAACCAGCATTAGATATCTCTGCACATTTTTAGGTTAGCTTTAGACAACATCATTTTATACATTATAGAACAAAAGAATTCTATCTAAATTAGAGCACTAATACTAATAAGCACAGATTAATGCTAAATGCAAGTAAACACAAAAGCTCAGCAGCTGGTTTACTGTGTCATCATTTTGTATCCATCGCAGATCACGGTACTGAAAAGGAAACAGTAATAGATAGTAACATCATTAATCATAATTAAGTAAAAATATCTAACATTTTTTGCCACTTCTGGATTTCAAAGTTATTATAAATTAAGTTTCACTAGTAACAGTCAGAAATCAGGATGGAGTTGTCTCTATTCTGAAAAAAAAAAAAAAAGAAATAAACTGTAGAATGATGTTCAGCTGTGTTTTGAAGTATCAGCGAAGACTTATGAAGCATGTTGTGCTCCTGAGTAACACACATGTTGACATTTGCTTGTCAAGTAACATGACCAAGGTTCCAGTGAAAATCTGTACAGTCAGTGGGAATAGAAACAAGACTTCACCCTTCTCCATCTGATGTCATGACAGGCAAAATATTGCATCAGATCAACTGACTATACATTAGAAAATTATAGCACTAACAAAGAGAGAATAACCTTGTGGCACTGATACTGGACTTGGAATATTTTAGTCCACTTCTTGGCACTGCTACAGCTTCAAGCTAGTTATCTAGACTTTTGTCCTCACTCATTTATCTGTGAAATAACCAAATTTCCCTTTTCTATCTTGTCCACTCATTGCCCAACAGTTTTAGGAAACAGAGTGTTTCTTATTTCATATCATACAAACCTAGCTTTAGAATTAGGTGTACTCTTGGATATCTACTGGAAAGCAAATAATTATTTACAGTGCTTTTATATATGGTGTTTTGCAATGCACTAAGGACATTTTGCAATCCTTTTCATATTGCAGGTCTACACCTAAAAGCCAATGTGGAAAAAGCATGTCAGCAAAGCATTAAGAACTGACTAAAAATACCTCCTACCTGCACAGGTGTCTCCAGAGTGTAGATATGTTCCCCACGCACGTTGTAGAACTTGACAAGAGCGCTTTTCAACAGGGAGCCATTGCTAAGTTCAACAAGCTGACATTGCTTCTCCATCCCTGCTACCGCAAGTAGGTCTCCTTGCGTACACCACTGGACCACCACATCTGAAAGAGCAAAGATAGTTTGCAGTAACCAATTATTAAAATCAATAGGAACAGTGTTTTCAGATGCACAAAGGTGATTTGAGAATCTAAATTATACTCTCCGAGATTACTCGAGTACTTAAAAGCCTAAATCTTTTTAATCAAAATAGTAGCAAATATGCTGTATATGCACTTCCAAGAATGCCTCTTCCTTTTTATTTTGTGGATTGCAAAAAAATGTGTAAAAACCCACTAATTTCTCTGTCTCTATAGTGAGTATAGAATGTAAATCAGTTGTTGTTCCTAAATACATTAAGTACAAGAATTTATTTGTGACCTTAGAACTGCTGTGGAAGATACAATGTGTATAACTTTGGGCTAAATAAGTGAAATCAATTTAATGCCCAGATAAATAATTTCAATGACTAAGGGAGCAGCAAAATACTATTTGTCTGGAGAAGCCTACAGTGCAAAAAAGCAGCATATTTAGCAACACTTCATATTCTCACTCCGTGAATTTAACTTACAATATAACCCAAGTTTTGTAACATCAAACTTGAAAGACTTGGATAAGTCTTGGATAAATTCATATGGCGTCCAAGTCATAGCTTTTCATTTGACACGACTTCTGAAAATCTACTCCTTTGTCTAGCAGAAGTTTGCCAAGAAGCACCCAGGGATTGCTTAGTCTCTCATACACATGGATATGAATATACATATCAGTTACTTCTCCTACAGGCACCTCATAATGAGGAACGCCCACAGCTTAATATGGGGATGCTAATTTCAAACCGTTATATCCTCCAGCTCTTTGTCACACTTCAACAAGAGCACCAAAACAGTATTTTGTGTTTCTGCTTGTGTTTCAAAGGCAGATTTGCATGTGCAAGGAATACTGAGCTAGTCTTTAAACCTTTTTACTCTTAAACTGGAGGTGAAAGGCAGCTATTTTGTGCTGAGACAAAGTGACGGTAAAGACAAAACTTTTGTGCTCTGGGATGCTCAATCTGCCAAGAACCTTTTGAAGACACTTGTGGGCGAGAAGCTGTCTTCAAATGAAGAAGCAGGAGAGAAATAAGAGTTGGCAGGAAGGATCTCAAAATTGTTTCAAGTTGTCAACTTGTCATTTTCGGGAACTTTTATGTGCAATTTAAAATGGTTTTGTATTATTTCAACTTTCTGATATTTCTCATGGGAATTATGCTTCTGTATATATCAGAAGCTAGACATGTTTCTCAAGATAATTTTTTCAAAGCTAGGCAATGTATGCCTCTTTTCCTCTTGGTCCTTGGCCCTCTAAGTAATCTATGATGGGATTTAATCCATCTTTCTCACAGTTTGATGATAGTTATTTTAGAAATCAGTAGGGCAAGCAGATCAACTCTACTTGTGATAATTAGCTTAACTACACAACTACAAAAGTGAAACAAGAATCTAACTTGGCCAACTGTCTTCAAGTAAAACTTTCCATTGATTCCCATACCAAGAGAAAGAGGAGTGATTATTGTGTCCACCAATTCTCTCTCTCTCTCTCTCCAAACTCCTAGAGTAAGGCTGCTGCAAAGGCACAGAAGAACCAGATGTGGTCCACAGCATTCCCTTGGGACGGAATGACTCCACAGCATGTTGCACCACCAATGGGGTCTTAGACTACTTAACCTTGAGATAAAATAGCTCAACTCATAACCAGGTCTCAGTGCAAGCGTTGAGATTAGTAATCAGGTGGAGGTTTCATCTAGGGTACTGATCTGCAAATGAATCAGTGGATCATAGTCATCGCTCAAAGCTACTTGCCAGCCATCACAGGTATGAATATTAACAAACCTTTAACAGAGAGCACTCCAAATGTGCAATAGCTCTGCAGGTAGCAGTTGCTGCTAACTAGTACACCTGGCAGACATATTTCAGGAGGTAGCACTGAGGATCACTGAGTTAAAAAGTATGAAAAGAGAAAGCATACAGCTGAACAGTTCAAGACCTCTGCTAGACTAGACAAAAATTCCAGTTGTGTTTAAACTGGATGAAGAGAAGAACTTGTATTTGGGCAATCAAATTCTCACCCAACAGCAAAAGCTTTCATACATCAATTTAATGTGAATATTGCCAGTAAAATGACAGCTATGCAAAGCTAGTAGAAGAGCAAAATTATATTGGTATTGCATGAAAGAGTTTTATAGTTGCCTGCTTTAAAAATACATTTAGTAGCCTACAGCAGCCCATAAAGACAAGGGCATCTGCTACAGAGACCACAGTGCAGTACTTACAGATTACAGACAGAAACACATGAATTGACTCACATACAACACTGAAGATCATTCACTCTTAGCTGAGCTCCAAGTGGCTGGAAAGGACGGAGGCCCTGTTCTGGGTGGGTTGCACATTCTTACATGTGATACTAACCAGCAAAATGACAGTTGCTTGCTTGACAACAATTCTGATAAGAAGGTACAGAAAATCTGTATATCCATATAATAACTATATGTAAAATACTTTTCATCATGCAATGGTTAGTTTCAAAACAAGACAGTGATAACCCAATCACTTTTCTCTGTCTCACACGTGCTGCCAATCCAGGAAGATGTTGCACACTCTTCCTCTACTGATGTCGATGATGCAGTCAAGTTTACAGTCCATAAAAATATTTCTACTGTAGCTTGCACACTAATATTTTGCTAGTGGAAGGTGATGTAATTAAGGGATCTTTTTCCATTAGTGAAACAAGACAGACATCCTCAGCAAGTAGGAGCTCCACAACTCTAAACAATGAACAAGTTTCTCCTACTGCTTCCAGCCAGAAGCACAGACTAGATGCCAGTTCAAGTCTACTTACCCAATTTACTATATTTCTATAGTGATGCTGGGCATACAGGTGGATATCACAAGAGCTTCTCTAAATCACTTCTGATTTTCCCAGACTTTAAGCAGCCTTTCTGGCTAAAGAAGTTTTCCGGACCATAGGGTTGCCTCACGAAGCTACTTTTTGCCAGGCACATGCTTCTTGTGTTGGGACAGATGGAAGCAGGAGTGGGACAGAATTCCCAACGGTGATTTTTTACCTCTTAAGACTCCCCTGCCTAGCTGATCACCCAAAAACTACTGTGCTGGAATTAGCATAACTTTTTACCAATACCATACAATTACAGAAAAGCTAAGGGTTTGCTCTGACAATTTAATTTCCTTTTTTTTTGCATCTAATATAAAACTGATTTACTTGTAGTGATCAAAAAGAATAAATGCAGCCCATATTTATGCATTCAATTATGTTCCTTAGTCAATTAAAACTTCTCTGCAGGCAAAACACTATGAATTTTACTGCGGGTGCTGGCAAGGTAAGGGACTTTTTGATAGGTAAGAACAGTAAAGATTTCAATGTCAATTAAAGATTTTACATGGAATGCTGATCTTACAAACATTCACACATATCACTTAGCAAGATGATATAGTAATAATCAGTGGAATTTTCCTTCTTTCAGTATAACTTGCCTCTTTATAATCAATAATTTTAGAAAGTTTCCAAATTTGTAAGAGATTCAAAAATGTGTTGCGATTCATACCTGGATACTAAAAGCATGGGAAGAGACAATGTGAATTAAAAATATAAACAAAAGTATTATATAAAAGGGCCATTCATACAAGCAAGAGTAAACTTATTAGCACATTCAGCTGAAAAAAGACAAACAGATCAATTTGCTCTAGAAAGCTCCCATAAAAACACGATCTCAAAAAGTTAAACATTTTTCCAAATACAAAAAAAAAAATCTATTAACCAAACGCTGCTCTTACACCAGCAGGTGTCAGTGCTGATAACGGCAACACCAACAGCAGAGCTCTGGGTGATGAGAGCTCCTGGGTTAAGAGAGATGAACAGGAAAACATAACCTATACACACGTAATTAAAAGTACAAGTAAAACAGAGCATAGGAAAGGGGTGAGATGTCTTCCTTTTGTACCTTTCAACCCTGAGCGGATGATAGTAGGGGAGAGGTCATCGTAATTGTTCATTAAACTGATGTCTCCTGACGTGAAGCTGACAGTCAGTAGTGGTTTGGTATTCTGCACTGGGACTGGATATGCGGCTGGTCCATCTGCAAAAACAAGGCTCTGGAGTGAGCGAAAAGTGAACAACCAAAGTAATTACATCCAGGTTGAGAGACACTGTAATTAAGCTTGTCCTCATCAGGAATGGTTCCAAGCCTCAAACTTCACCTGCTTATTTCTGTAATGTCTGTAAGCAAAGCAAAGCAGGTGTAGCTAGTCCATTTGCCTGTTTTTGTGAAATCCCAGTATGTTTTTTTTTTTTTTTTTTGCATTTTCACTCCAGCAAATCCAAAGGGAATTATGGATCTTCTGTAATGCTGCATAAAGGTGGTTTTCTATATTTTTTCACTGTGAGCTTCCCATATTGAAAGCTGGTGCTTTGGAAGGTTTCCTTGGACCCACAGTTGAAAGACAACATAATAAACAGTATAATCACTCTAAAAGCTACTTGTTACATAAATTTTCTGCTTGGGCAAGTGCTGGGGACTCCTGAAATCACTACAGACTTTGTAAGAGCTTCTAAGAGAACATACTGACCTTTCACAAATTACTGTATTTTAAATGTTAAGAGCTAGGCAGCAGCATAAAAAATTGCATGCCATCCTTCACAACAGGATCCAATGCACTCAAAGGTGGAGATGAGCTCAAATGGAAAACTTCACTTTCCAAACTATTTCTAGGAAGTCTCTGCCCCTCTGAGCTTACTTTATAGCATTCACCAAAATTCGTTTGTTCAAATACTTAATGACCAGTATCACCATCTGCAGCATTCACTATTTAACTCTTTTTTTTTTTTTTTTTTTTTACAGGAGATGCTGCTGGCCCCTGATAAAGTGCTCACAAGGCCTGACCAGCACCTTTTCAGTCATCAGAAATAGCACAGACACTTAAAAGTAATACTGCTTCCTGAATTTGCAAAGGAGATGATCAAAAAGCACTTCAGAGAATTATATCTTGTAATTAGCAGCTCCATGTGTGCATATAGTTTGGTAAGAAAAAAAACCACATCAAACTTGCAGTCCTTCCTACACTTCTGTGTGAGTCAAAGGCTTGTCACCTTTGAGAGGTTTATGCTGCATCTGCTCTAAAGAAAACACATCATGTTTGGGTAATCATTAAAAGTAGACTTGTAGGCTTCTAACGAGTACACCCACCCCCTGACTGACTCAGAAAAAGCTAGCACATTTGGATCATTTAAGTTCTCATCTGTGTACTCTGCAACATCACCATCCCCCAACTGGATTTTAAAAACACAATAAAAGGACTATTTAATGTTGTTCCTGGTCTTGCATTAGAAGCTTGCTAGGAAACCTGGAAGTTTGTTTCTTTTCTTCTAAGGTAACAAATCTTCCCAAAAGTGAGACATGAAAGCCAAAACAAACCTCAGGCCAAAAGATGCTAACTAACATTTTTTTTCAGATGATCACATTATCTTCTATCAGTATTTATTAAATACATATGTTTATTATATTGACATATATACAGGTGATTCTTGAAAAGATACATTTTTGGATTGAATCCAAATTAGAGCTAAAACTGCAAAAACTGAGTTCTCAGTTCAGTGGTTCAGATGTGAGACGCACATTCAGAATCATTTATAGCAATTATGTATTCAAATTTTCCATGATTCAGTACAATCACTGATATAATAGCCCTTAATTTTGTTCAGACATCATATACTGGAGCACAGACAGCTTACCTACATCTTACAGAATAATCAACATTTACAAAAAGCATTATTATCATTGCTTGGACTGAGAAGGACGGGGATGAAAGGAGCAATGACATATCCTATCCCAGACCTGCTAGGTCTTTGCTATTTATGATTTTCAAATAGTTTAAAATCAAAACCTGCCATACATTGAGTTTTATACTTAGGGGTCAGGAAGGATTTCTTCCTGACTACCAAACTGGCAATGTGCTCTAAGGCATGGGAATTAGTAACTCCAGACAGTTCAAGTTATCCTCTTTCTACCACATGTAGTTGCAGGAAATATTTTTATTTCCATTCTTCCTTGAAATTTATATTATTTGAAATTTATTTCTTTATGTCAGGACTATCAAGGGTGGGACTATAATTATAAGCATTAACTCCGCTTCATAGTATTTCTTTAAAGATGTAGCACCTTCTTCCATGTCTAGTACAGGTGTCTGTGCACACAAATCGATATAATAATGCATTCACCTTTGTGACTGTCCTCTGACTACCTCCATACATACGAACCACTGAAATATATCATGTCTGCTGATCAGTGACACCTGATGTGCCCTTATCTAGTGTTTTTCAATTGCCCTCACTAAAAAGAGTTTTGTGCTGTTACCTCATTTGCACAATTGGAGGCAAAGCAGCACAGATGAGGTATGACTCAGAGCAAGTCATACAGCAGGGCTACTGGCAGAGCTGGGGATGAACCCACTCTCTTATACCACTATTCTGCTCCATCCCTGACTGTACCTCAACAGGAATGCACTGTCTTTCCCCTTCCACCAGCTTAGAACCACGGCCATCCTGCTGTTACAGTACAACATGACCACTCCCTGGTGTTCAAGATGTCTGTATGACCGTCAGCAAAGCCAAAGCAGAAGGACCTGCAAACAATCCTACCTTGCGGTGGGGAATAGTCATCGGAGTCTGTGTCGCTCTCGCTGCTGTCCTCCACCAGGAAGCTGGGGTAGTTCCAGGACATGCTGAGGATGCCATCTGACTCGTGAAGGAGCACATGGGCCAGCATTCGGCCATGGCAGTCCATGACGATAACCTGACCATCAGCAGTGCCAAACAGTACCTGAAAATAACAGAACAGCCCCCAGCCCCATCAGAGGTCAGTGACCGGACCCTCCTTTGAATGCATCTTGCAATTAACCTGCTATTCTGGAAATAAATTAAAACCAAAGCAGTCAGGGGTTTGAACTGGTGCCATAATAGGTCACTGCAACCCATCAAAGATGTATATGATGAATGAAGACTAAGCAGCAAAATCTAATTTGCTTGGATTTGGAAAAGCCAGAAGTCAATGGACTTCGCGTCTCTTGCGCGTAGGCATTAAAAGCAGCTTCCGCTGACTCAGAGACAGCTGACATGGGAGAAAATTTGTGTCCAGTTAGTACTTGTGCAGAGTAGTGAGCAATGAGAATCTACAAACTGCCATAGTTGTTTATTTTATTATGTATCTCAAAAGAAAACATGCAGGCCTATTTGATGTTTCTTGCAAGAGAAGTTGACAGAGGAACAAAAAGTGACAGGGTCTAAGAGGTAAACTCCTAAAATCTGTGAGCAAGTAATGTCTCACAGTGGGATTGATTTTGTTTACTTTAATATGAGCCATTACACTTTATTTGAACTTGGCCATTACTGCCAGTAAAGCAAACTGGTAGAAGGGCTATCGCAGACTCTAAAGTATTCTTGGATTATACAGCAATTTCTAAAATCAGTGGCAGAAATTATGGTATGCTTCAGTTCTAACAAAATCAAAAGACACATCCGACAAAAGCGAAATCCTAGCAGAGATTTCAAACAGCTCGTGAGAAATAGAAAGCTGAATAGAGGAGGACAGGTTATTCGATTGATGAGCAGAAAGAAGGTGGAAGAATGTCTTCCAAAAACAGAGGCAAAAACAGTATTATCACTCAAGTGGAAGTAGATTATTACAGCTGAGGAGGAAGGCAATATGTTACGTGTTCAGGAAGAGTGAAGGAGAGCTTCCACCCACCATTTCAAATACAAAATGGATAAGGCAAGGGTTTTTTTCATGTCCTTAAACTGCTCTGTAGGCAACGTGTGCTGATTGAAGTCAGACTGACGGGAACCTACAATTTCTCTTTTATGAACATTTTCTGTCTTGAGGTTTTGAACAAGTTAAGATCCTGTATATTTGATGAATTTTAGAAAAACATCCGGAAATAAGGATTAATAAATCCACCAAATGATAAATGCATTAGCCAAGGCTGTTGCTGCTACCACATAATTCCAATGAAAACAAGTTTTAAAGCAAAATTAAAGGCACTCACCAATTTGAAAACTAGCCAGCATTTAAAAGGAAGCTAAAAGGAAGGTCAAATCTTACACCTGCCCTTCAGTCTACTACATATTTTGGTTTTACAATCACCCTTTCACATAACTTGATTTCTCTGTTGCCATGTTAAAGAAGTGTACAAACTGAAGGGCAAATTGCCTATACATTGGAAAGAAAATGTCTGAAGCACAGGTTTTATCATTTCTCTGTGAAAGGGCTTGTAGATTTAAGATTCTAACAATTGCATGCCCAGATCAAAAATTCATCTAGCCTTATATCTTATCTCTAGTGGTGATCAAGCATTTGGAAAAGAATAAAAGTACAGGATGTACTGAACAGGCACCTCCAATGCATACTCATGTAGCTTCAGGTAAAAAAAAATGTAACCTCATCTTTGTTTAAAGCTTGCTAATTGGTAATTTCACTGGGTAACCTTTACCTCTTAATGCTATGAGAAATACAGGATAATTGTCCCCTATCTATAAAATAGTACTTACATAGAAAGCAACTGTCATTGTTGCTCTTTTGGAAATTTCAGAAAAGAAGTCTGGCTTCAAAGGTCTTAGACAAGAATAAGAAATATTACAAATTTTTCTACAGGTGGTGATGAAGAAACACAGAAAGTTGCAAACCTGAGGAGGGATTCAATAAGATGAACTCCTGTGAATGTATTAACATCTTAAGGAAATCAGTGGAGTCATTTCACATGAACACACACAACCAAAAAGCAGAACGTGGCTTCCTTAACTGTAATCACTACATGATATGAATATCCTTATGTTAAATAACTGCTGGGTTAAAACAGCAGGTGAAGCTTGTTATGAGCCTCAGACTTCTATTCTTAGCTATAAAAGTAAATTAGAATTATAATTAGAATAATTTACTTGGAAGGAACCTATGAAGACCATGATGTCCAACTACCTGACCACTTCAGGGCTAACCAGAATTTAAAGCATATTATTGAGGGCATCATCCAAATGCCTCTTGAGCACTGACAGGCATAGGGCATCAACCACCTTGCTAGGTAGCCTGTTCCAGTGTTTGACAACCCTCACTGTAAAGAAATTTTCCCTTATATCTGGTCTGAACCTCCTCTGGCTCACCTTTGCACTATCCCCTTGTTTTCCATCATTGCATACCATTGAGAAGAGACTGGCACCCCCTCTCCACTTCACCTCTTCACGAAGTTGCAATGAGCAACGGGGTCATCTCTCAGCCTCTTTTTCTCCAGACTGGACAAGCCAAGAGTCCTTATCCTCTCCTCATAGGACATGCCTTCCAGCCCTTTTTCCACCTTCATTGCCCTCCTTTGCATATTCAAGGTGAGGCCACACCAATGCTAAATATAGCTGGAGAATCACCTCTTCTGACCGGCTGGCTATGCTGTTATTTAATGCACCCTAAAATGCAGTTTACCCTCTCGGCTGCCAGGGCACGCTGCTGGCTCACGTTGAGCCTGCTGTTGACCAGTACCCCCAGAGCCCTTCCTGCTGAGATGCTCTCCAGCCGCTCTTCTCCCTGGCTGTACCTGTGCCCAGCATTTCTCCATCCCAGGTGCAGAACTCAGCATTTGCCCTAGCTGAATTTCATGCCTTTGATAACTGCCCAGTGCTCCAGTGTATCTAGATCCTTCTGCAAGGCCTCTTGCTCCGTGTACCACAAGCAACCAGTCACCAGCCAGATGTAGCCCCTTTCACTACCTTTTGAGCTCTATCAGCAAGCCAGTTCATCATCCAGCATAACATGAACCCGTTTATCTCACAGATGAACCATTTGTCCAGAAGGATGCTGTGAGGGACAGTATCAAAGGCCTTACTAAAACCCAGGAAGATTACATTCACTGCTTTTCCTTCATCCACCAAGTGGGTGACCTTATTGCAGAAGGATATCGAATTAGTAAGTAGGAGTTTCCCTTCATGAGCCCATGTCAACTCTGCCCATGTAAGATGGAACATACGTAAGAACTCAAGCTTTCATTGCACACTCCCTTCCTTTTCGTCCTTTATTCTACTCTTCTTCCACTTATATACCATCTATTTTCATGCTGTTCAACTGCTTTTTCATCCATAATCAGTGTATAACAACTTTCACTGTCTAGATTGAGAACTCTCTACAAAATAAACTCTACAAAGCCCAAATCCTACAGGTTGTCATTGCTAGATTCTCACACCACTTTTAACCAAGCCAACCAAACCTATAGACTAGCTTTTTAGCAGTCTCCTATGAGTTTTTACATGTGCAAAATAGCTACATAGAAGAGGCAAGATTTTCTGTTGTTTCCAAAAATATCAGTATATGAGTTCTGTCTCCTAAAATTCTGTAGAAACACTTTCTAATTTGGTAGGAATATAATGTTGGGACTCACTATCCAAAGTTTAGTCTAATCTCAGTCTAAAGCTAATTCTTTTGAGTAGCACTGCCCCCAGTTCATTTAAAATTATGAACTCCTACATTAATTTCTAACTCAGATTAGAACAGTTGCATGCAGGCATCTTAGTAATTGCACTGGGACCTAAGATAGCTCTTTAGCAACTTAGAAATGTCAGAAGGTACTCCTTATCTCTTTAGCTAGGCTATAGGTTTCAAGGAGCAGCTTTAAGTTTTCAGGTTATTGTAGCAATACAACCTTTTTGATGAAAGCATTTATCAGGCTGATAGCCCTGCTGGCTGAACTCCTGCTGAAGCTGTATAAATGTCTAATGGTGTTATCATCCATAACATTACCCAGGCTATAAATGCCATACTCAAGCTATGTATGTCAGATGAATAAAGCTCTCTTGACCTTCAGAAGAAAAGGTCAAGCCACAGGGTATACTTGAAAGACCCAATGGAAAAATTAAATGGCTGTATTTTAGCTGCCTACATTCATATTTTTCAGGTATTTGCAGATCTATGAAGTCTGAGGGAATGATGGAAAAAGGTAACGAACAAGTCATACTGCTTTGTTAACTCTCAAATACACAAACTAAACAATAATAATAGTAATTAAAAGAATCCAACTACTTATTATGAAATGGTTATTTGGCCCTTTGTTCTGTTCTTCCATTTGTCTCATCTCCCCTCCTTTCATACTGTTCATTATTTCAACTGTTATTACATGTATTACCACTTGCAGAATTGCATTTGATGAATAACACAAAATCTGATAATAAAACACCTTAAATCACATATACATTTAAAGTGTGACTCAGTTACACAACATAAATACAGTTTTTCCCTGCAAAACGTATCAGACATAATGAGTCCTGTACTGTAGTGAAGCTGTAGCTGATTAAAGGTCATGTGAATGCAGGAAACAAAAGAGGTACCATTTCTAGAGCAGTCTCCAACGGTGCCCTGACGCTGTATGCTTTGAAGGGAAAACTGACAGACAGCACTGGGATAATTCATATGACATTTTCTAAGCATACCGAGATCTGAAAGTTGGGTTAAGTCCAGAGACACAGGTGTCTGAGTTCCTCATGAAACCCATGCCTGTGTTGATTTCTATTTATTATAAAAAATCTGAATATCTGAAAAACACCCTTCTCTGAAATCTGCTGACCTCTTAGCTCTGAGGTAACTTGTGATGAGTTTCACAAGCTCGTCTTGGTAAATAAAGAGGGGTTTCATCAGTTTTGAAACTATTATCCACGGAATTAACATCCAAGATTGCAATCCCCTTATACGCCCAATAATTCAAAAAGTCTTTAATTTGCAGCCTAAAATGCACCAATTCCTAAAAGGCATGGTAACCGAAAAATGGGTTATTCCACTCTGAAGTTATTTTTTTATGAAGAGATGAATATTAGAACAGCCAAGAAGCTTAATAATTCAGTCCAAGAGGCACAACTCAAACCTGTTTGGTGACTTTGCTATGCATGTATCTGTTGTGCTGAACTGCTGCTATTCCCATAAGATCTGTTGTGATGCTGTAATGCATCTGGATCAGATACAGTGTTGTAGTAAATGGTTTGGCAGCACTGAAATTTATGGAGCTATAACACAGTAGCCAAAGATTTGGTGCATGAAGGTCCAGCTCAGGAGGCCCACTACTTCATAATACAACTAGAATTTACTAAAGATGATGTTACTATGGCACAAAAAATATTTTGTTGTCATTTAATTTGGTTTAACGTACATAAAATGAACTAATCAACAGTAAGAATGCCCAAGCTTTATGTTAATTTTAATAAACCACTACAGTAGGAATCGGGGAGATCCCACCATTTTGCTACATCTGATTATACATAGTAGCTGAGAAAAGTCTCTAAATCATAATATTTGAATTAAGTAAATGAAGCCGTGTTGAGTTCTATCTGCAGAAAATCTAGCCACTGTTCATTCCTACATCATAGCCTGTCCTCATTGTCAAAGAAGCTTTCCAGAACTACAGTCACTTTGACTTTCATAGTAACTGGGGATAATCCAATCCCAGCAATAACGTATTTGATGACTTGATATAAAGAGTTAAAAGACAGAATTACTTCCAATCTAATATTTGGGTTGTACAACTGAACAGTCAACAGTGCTGCAGAAGGATATTGACAGAATAAGATGTTGCCTTCGTGACATACAGTACTAACACTGAAGATTTCAAATGTTGCTAGTCAAACAAAACTCCCAGGAAATCCAGTCAATACATTTTTGGAACACGTGCCTTCCTTTAGTATCAGGGCAATGACCGAGTCTTTGTTTAAAGTTCATGCTGAAGTCAGGATAGCTCTTTCTGAAACAGAGTCCAGTACTGTGATGCTACAGGACCAGAAAAGGAACATCTGCTCTACTTAATGATAGACCAAGATTTTTAGAAGAACCCCTTTAACTTTTTAAGAATGTACATTTGACAACTGAGGGAAGCAAAACAACTTCACAGACTCAGCTAATTAAAACAACATTGAAAATTAATATATCTTAGTATTATTTGGTTATTTTAAAACCAGAATTTTTACAGAGACACAGGACTTTCTTGTTGGTCTATAGCTGAGGGCACTAGTCAAGTGACCTGGTTTGGAAAGGAGTAAACAAAAGATTGCAGTTCTCAATTCCTGACTCTTCTAGTTCTTTTTTCAGTTTTCTCCATTTTCCTTTTAGGAGACAGTGACTTACCCTGCACAGAATATTTCAAGCAAGACCACAGCGTTGACTAATGCAACAGTACTGCAACAGTTTTGTACTCCTTATCCATTCCGATATGCTCTTACATTCTCTGACTGCAGGTACTAATTCAAGTGGGATCCCACTAAGACTAAGAGAGAGGGAGGTCCCAATTATACTTAAAATTGAATTTAGAATCCAGTGCAAGCTGCATTGACAACTTGCATTTGCATGTAGCAGTTAGATTGAGGGACTTGATTAATTTCAAAATAACCTGTCCCAGGACCCCTTTTTAATTTCCTCTGACTGTTAGGAGTTTCTTAACAGTGAAACAGTAGTCCAGGGCACAAATCTCATCAGCATCCTGTGACAAAGGAAATTGTGAATGATCTCACAGTGCTACTGTTTTTAACAATATTATGTCTAAATTTGCATTTTAAGAACATTTTCTACACGATTTTTTCCACAAACTCCAGTTGGAGGCCTCCAATTCCTCTCATGTTTTTTTACCTGCTCTGACTTACTGGTTTCAAACATTCTCCACTGTTGCTTTTCCAAAGTTTGAAGGATTCCTCTTTTACCCACACATTTTGCAAACCTTGCTTTTTCAGCATTTTGTTTTACTTTTTGCCTTTCTGGTTACTTTTCTATCTGGCCCCACATCTGCTGGAACCTTGTTACCATTGTACCAGGTAGCACCAATGCTGCCACTAACTGTTTATCCTGTGTACCTCTGAATTTGCAGCCAACTTGCCTGATGTTTGCCTCGCTGCCATTCCTCTTCAAAGTTTAGACCTGTCTTTATGCATTTTCTTTAACCTCCTTCCCCTGCATCCTCAAAAGGAGAAAGTCAGCACTGAACTTCAGAAATTAGATTCTGCAAAAATGCCAGTAAAGTCAACTGCGTGAGTTTGCAATGCCAGAAGATGCTGAGCAGTTCAAGAAAGCTGAATTAGTTCTGTTTCCCTTAATTTAGCCATCTGGCCAAACATTCGTATTCATGCTAGGAACAAGCCTTACAGTCATCACCACAATGTCATCATACTAATAGAGTTAAATCTATCTTGCCGATCCAAGATTAACTGAATTACAAACTGATTAATATATAAAATGATGGATCAAACTTCTATTTATGCAGATAGTCTTAGCAGCATGGTAAATATGTGGAAAATGATTGCCTTTAATATTTTCGTTCCCTAGTACTAGCCAAACAAAAAAGCTTGCCAGTCTTGCAAAGGTTGAGTTAAGACATTTTGCAGTCCGTTTAGTCGCAGTATTAGCATTTTGCATTCTTTGTACTCTTCTTGTTTATTTTTTCTCCACCAGAAAGCATGAGACAATGCATCAGCAGCCTCTTAGGATACATAAAAAAGTGAAAAACATTTTTTTTTTCTTAGTGCGGTATCTTTGCCTTTACTTCTTTTTACCTCACAATGCAGAGAGAGTGAGAACCAAACAGAGGGAGACAGCTGCTTTTCTGCTGAATACTTTTTATTTCCATTAAAAATTCAACTGCTGTAAAATGATTTCTTGAACTGACACTGAAAGAGACATCACCACAATTCACACAAAAAACTCAGGGGGCAAAAAGCACTAGCATTTTTTTTTTTTTTTTTTTTTTTTTTTTTTTTTTTTACTGACTTTACGTCCAAAAAACTGACAAGAGTTTTCTGTTTCCTTTCCTGCCAGCCTGCTCATGGACAATACACCATGAGATCATCCAGCTAACTGCATATATACAGAGCACTGAAATTCCCATTTGAGACTGTTAAAACTTTCAGAAACAGTGCTGGTTTAGTTACCTACTTTCAGGCTTGTTCTTTCTCTCCCTTACAAATTCCATAGGGTTTAGATAACTATTACAGAGCCCTCAAATGAGAAGACAAAGTAAATACACTGGAGATTCTGGTGACGAATCTGTTTAATACAGATTGAAACTCTAAAACCTGGGGATTCAAACCACACTGGCTTTATTTCTCTCTAAAATAGTATAACATAGTTGAACAACTGTAAATGAGATACAGCTTCACGCTTTGTTTCAGAAGTCACAAACACCAGTAGTTTCTCAAAAGCAGGATCTCAAATTATACAACTGCTCCGGACATGTGAGGATGGAAGCAATTGTGCAGGTGAAGATAATGTTATTTGAGGAAATCTGGCAAATTACAGAAATGATTATTATATGTCTCTGTAATTACACCCACACTAATTCTGACTTGTATAGTTACTGGCACGCGCATTTCTATATTCTTTCTTGACTCGAGACATTTTTTAGAAAGTATCCTGTAACAGTTAGATTTTTCAGTGAAAAGAGCAAACCTTCTATATAATGTTTACTAAATTTATAGATTTACAATTTACAAAATATCAGTTTACTCTAGACAAGGAATAGAGTTGCCGTTTTATTTGTTTAACCTGTGTTAGGTTTCAAATTGCATTTAAAGCAGCATGCAAAATGAACTAAAACCAGCAGCTGGAACGTCTTCATCAGAACATCTTCTGCAGCTTTTAGCAAGGACAGAACTCCAGGCCTGGACCCACACCAGAAGTATGTTGGAACGCTCTTCAAGCAACGTGGTTTTCTGTATTGTCACTAAACTCTGCCAGGAAAATGCACACATGCCTATGAAGAATGTATTCTTCACATATATCAAATTATACGTAGCAACAAAA
The DNA here is from genome assembly GCA_011075105.1 of Heteronetta atricapilla. Lineage (NCBI taxonomy): Eukaryota > Metazoa > Chordata > Aves > Anseriformes > Anatidae > Heteronetta > Heteronetta atricapilla. The sequence goes on along the minus strand of CM021733.1, from coordinate 54,825,504 downwards.
AGAACTATTTGGTACTGGTAGGTGGGAAAATGTAATTAGTTTTACCAACAACCACTCAATCAGGCAAATGAGTCAACTGATACCCAGAGTGCTCACATACACTTGGCAGTCTCCTGTACTGTTCCCAAGCCAGGGTTTAGCTATTTCCTGAAAGATATGTTGTCTGCTGAAGTTAAAATCACCTTCTGAGTTTTAGAAGTCAGAGTTTTTGCTGGGATTTTTTTTTTCCTAATTGAAAACGGTATTACTTAGCAACAAGGATTGCACTCTAGACCAGTGAAAATGCAACACGAAGAATTTTAGAAACAATGTCCTTGCTGTTTTGACTTTCATAATACATAATCAAGAAGCTCCAGGGTCAAGCTGTATGCTAATGGCAGCAAGTGCCCCAGCTTCTGCATTCTTTCTAGGTCTTGTGTGTTGGCAGAGAGGGGTAACACAGCATGGGCAGGAAAGACATAGAAAGGGTGAGGTCAAGTATAAGGGAGTCAACAGGGAAGTACATTGAGTAATAAACTGTTACCAAAATGAGGCAGTGAAGAAGAATGACTTTCCTCCCAAAAGCATGGAAAGCAGGGAAGGATTAACCCCTTTCCAGCTGATGCAGCTGTCTACAATCCCTGAACATCAGAACACCAACAAGAAACTGGCTCCTGGACAAAAAGCAGAGAACACAAGTTGAATCCACGCAGGATGACACCCTGATGGGAAAGGGTTTGGGGAATAAAGAGATGCTGTTTACACTTTCCATTGATGCACTACCTCTTGTTGACAAATCAAAAGAAAGATCATGTGGTATTGGTTACCAAAAATATCACCTTTCAACTGCCATTTACTACATGAATTGGCCTTGCTTTCCCAGACAAGACCTACTGCAGAAATCCACAAATGTCCTCTTCCATATTCAATCACTATAAGCTTTCTCCCCATGCAAATGATTCACACTATGCACAGCCACAAACATCTTACCCAAATTCAGGACCAATGTTGGCTCCCTGTCTTGTTACTAACTTCCCCAAAAATTCACAGATCAAGTCGCATTGCTAACAAAATTTAAATTAACCATGCCAGCAGCTGCATTTCTTTTGAATCATGAAGATCACAAAGCTCTGGATGAACCAAATGAGTCCTGGGGCCAAAGCATTCTCAGTCAAATAGTTTTGGAAATGGAATAACACAGAATGTTTCTGATAAATGCTCTAAATATTCACAGTTTAGAACATTTTTCCTGTGTAAGAAAGAAAAACTTCTACTCACATGCCGCTTCCTGACCAACTCAAAATGTGACCAAACAAATTAAGGGAAAATAAAATTCTGACTTCATATATGACTTCTCAGGAAGAAAGGTGATTTCCGCATCAAGTGCCATTTTTGCCTGATCTACCTAAAAACTAGCATAAGCATTTGCTGCCACTTTGCACAGGTAGACTACAAATCCTTGTTCTTACGGTTTGCCCCAGAGCTGAAGCATAACACAATGCTGCTCAGAACCACAGTTACAAGTGAGTGTTCCTTGTCCCAGAGAACTGAAGACTTCAGGCTCTATGAGAAAATCCTTCTATACAGGTACTAGCAAGGTGAGCAGAGAAGCAAACTATTCCTGTCTTCCTGACACTTCCCACAGAAAGACTGGGTGTGTGTCTATTTGCACTCACCTTTATTTTGGTGATTCAAATACTGATGGTCCAAAAATGTGAAACAGTACTGGGTATAAAAATGCTAAGTGGACACAACAACTGAATGGCACAATGAGTCTTAATAAACCCTAGATTCTAGTCAGCTAAAATAAGAATATTGTGACCTATCCAAGTGCCATGTCAGATCAAGGCAAAGAGTTAGGAGAGTGTTGATGGTGATCTGAACATCCTTTGTAAATTGTACAGCCAAGAGGATGTAGAAATCCTTTCTGCCATTTGTTTTTTGCAGTAACAAACATTAAATCCCTTTACCCCGTCTACAGGAGACTGCAACGAGGAGCGAAACATTAAAACATTCGTATTCTTCTTTTCAGACAGAGTCATTAAGGGAAAAAAAATCTTTGCAAGACTCATCTGATACAATGTTGACATGAAACATTGCAGCAGCAATGAGAAAACATGAGCCAGGATGCTGTCAGCACGCAAACAGCCCCATCTTACAGCCCTCGTGACGAGAACAAATAGCTCCATCTCGCCAGCTCTCAGTGCCTTGCCACTATAGACAAGATGAGGAGCATCAAGGGAAAGATTAGGCAAGGCACAGATGAAGCTAGTGGGAAGAACAAAACACACTGAAGCATCACCTTGTTGCTCTGCTCCTTCAACTATCTGCTCAATAATTGTGCATTATTGGCCAGGGTTTCTGGCAGAAAAAAAAACCTTGTCTGGAATAAACCCACAGAGAGATGCTATGGCTCCTGGAGCCGCAGATGAACCCTAGAAGCTCCAGAGAGCATATTTACTCTCTGTCCTCCCCAAAACACAAGGCAAAGCCTATAAAGTCCTCAACTGAGTACTAAAATCTGCAGTAAAGCCACTCATTGCTAGTGAGAAAAGGAGAGCACAACTGAAAAGAGACACAGAGCACCAAGCTATTTTAACTCTTTTGCCTCCTTTGTTTTGTAAGCTGTATTCCCAGCAGAATGATGCACGAACAGCTTTGTGAGACAGAAAAGCAAAAAAAAAGACAATGCTAATGAAACTATATATAGACACCAGAAAAGAAATCTATTATTTCAGAAATAGCTGCATAATGAAGCTTTAAAACAATATAATAAAAAGAGATGGGAGAAAGAAAGGCTAAATAGCACTTAAAATTCACATTACTTTTTTTCACATAAAAACTGTCTGTCACTATTACGTGGCATCATAAAAATCAAGTCACCAAACAACGAACAAAAGCAGCGTTACTGGCTTGCAGCATGTATAAATATATAAATCAAGAATCACAGAATCATAGAATCACAGAATGGTTTGGGCTGGAAGAGACCTTAAAGTCCATCCAGTTCCAACCTCCCTGACATGGGCAGGGACACCACCTGCTAGACCAGGTTGCTCAAACCCCATCCAGCCTGGCCTTAAAGAACACTAAAGTCTATGAAAAAAAAAAAAAAAAAAAAAATTTTAACATTCTAACTGTAAAAAAAAAAAGTCTGTAAGGGTACAATGGATTAATTTTAATATCAAGTCTCCCACGAAAGCCTGAAATGCTTCTAAAAATAGTCCAAAATATCAAGACAGTTAAGTTGTGTTGGGTTTTGCTTATCTATATGTTTTATATAACAAACAGATTTATCTTAAAAGAATTCTCTTTTTTCTGTCCTCTTTTTGCATTTTAACAGTACTTCTCAATTACGGAGCATGCAACGTTAAAATCCTTATATGATTTAACCCTTGTCTGAAGTCCTTGTGGCTTGAACAAACTGCCTAGTTAATTAATAACATTTCTTCAATGCCATAAAATGCCTCTAGCCATTTTTTTCCCAATAATTTGTGTAATTCACCCATCAATAAGTCTCTCAGTTTTTCCTCAACAACTGTACCTTACTCTACAATTTTGAGCAGCTCTAATCATTGTAAATACACGTGTAGGGGCACTGCACCCAAAATTGATGAGGGAAAAGATATATTACTACGTGTTAAGAAACACAAATAGAGGTATTTCCTGGAATTTTAAAGGCTCCTTTATCTGAACCTACAAAGGTTCATTGGTAGGGCCAAGGAACATTCTTATAAAGACCAAACTTATTGCTTATACTTTCAAATTTTACCATCTGTATCTTTTTTTTCCTTTTGTCCTTCCAAAACTTCCAATACTCATAATGATTAAGGTAAATATTTCCCTTTCCTGTACCGCCCCAGTTGCCTGTTTGTAGCTCTCTTTCATCATTCTGTCAACTCCTTAGAAAGCTGTCTTCAAGATCTTGTTTCCACACAGCTAGATGTCTGAGCATAGTTATACTTGATCAGTGTGACTCCTGCAATAGCAGTGACTGCCTGAATCAGATGTGAGCTACAGCACCTGATTAAAATCAGAATGGTAGGGGGAATGGAAGCACAAATTCCTCATTCCAGAGTATCAGGCAAAAGAAAGCACAGGTGGGAGGATAGCAATAATGGCACAAATAGATGCAACATTTTCAAACACTTAAAAATTCCTTATTTTTAAGCCACGTTCTGGAAGCTAGATAAGGCTACTATTCCTACTTTCAGTGTGGGAGTGGTTTAGAGTAACTATTTCCCTGAAAAGGTTATAGCAACTGCAAGTCGTGGACCGTGGATAAAAATGGGGGGATCCAAAGGCAGACTGTACTCAAATGGCCATGGATTTATTAGTTATTCCTCCCAGGAACTAAAGCCACACCAAAACCATGGAACCAAATAGGCAAACTCATGAAAAGCCTGGTACTGCAGTAGCCATTTGACAGTGCTCCTTGTTAATTAGCTTGTACCTCCAGGCCTGAGATTTGCTAATGCTGTGATGACTTGGGGAAAATACTGACATGACTAAATGTCATATTATGAGCTTATGACTACGAAAATTGATGCCTCATGAAGGTCAGCAGCAATCTGCATTCACCTTAATGAGGCTGCCTCAGCCCAGCCCCTACCAGTCTGGATAGACCAGGCAAAGGTGAGTTCAGTTTTCGAGTCAAGGTGGGAATAACCTTGGGGAAACAGATCTGTTTCAGCTGGGGGGAGTCCTTGTGGTCTGCACTGCTGGACCCAGTGAAGGAGGGAAGCCTGGACTTCTCATGAGCTCCTCTCTGGGTGCAGGGCTCTACCCTGAAGCGCGGGGTGCTCATAGCAGAAGGAAGGTGCTGAAACCTGCCTCAGCTCTGTGCTTGTCAGGAAAAAAATGCTGAAGTTTCTGTGGTTGCCATGGGAGTAGGGACGGCGAGCGCCGGGAGCAGGAGTGACTAACAGCCTAGAAACTGCCTTCCTGCACAGCTACTGCAAGCTACAGAAGATTAAAACAAAAAATACAGACCTCCTGCATCCTGCATTTTCAGACAAAACAATTTTATCTGCAATTGGTCTCATAGTTTCTCTTCCAATTTCTCCTATTACCTTACAGTGTACACAGTATCTTTTCCAAATGCTGTGCCTGTTTTCCAACGAGATCAGTATTCTGTATGATTAGACACAGAATAGGTTCAAACCAGGGACCTTTATTCACACATTTTTAGGACTAATGTACTTTGTATTGCAGTGGGACCATATACAACAGTTAATATTGTGCCAGGCAGGATGCAGAACACATTAGTTAACTGCTTGTACATTTATTTTCAAAGCAAACAAAAGAAAGTTCACGTGTACTCATTGTCTGACATGTCTTGGTCAAAGAGAATCCTGGTAAGTCTCTGAATTTCCACTCCACATCACCCTGAGGAAGTAGGCTCTGTAGCCTCCTGTAGCCCTTGGCAAATCAATTCAAAAAAACAGAAAGGAAGGTCACATTCCTGAGTGATGCCATCCATCCAAATGTAACACAAGTGTCACTCTGCTCAAGATATGGAGGACCCAGTCCTACGAAGTTTTCATATTGTATTTGCTTATTATTCTCAAGAGTCCATTGGTATAATGGGGCTGTGTGCCTTGGCCAGAAGCGTGCTCTGCATATAAAGTATATAGGAATAGGAAACTGCTAAAGCCCTCTGCTCTGGCAGGACTGCAGAAATACAATGAAAATGACAGAATTAAATTTTAGTCCTCTTCAATTAACATGCAGAATTGCAATCAGAAGGCCTCTGTTTAGAATTAACTAAAGAATCTCACAGCACCGTATCCAGACTCAAGACTTAGGTGTGAACTACAGCAAAAATTTGCCAATGACCTTCATGAGATCATCTGTTGACACAGGCTGCCAAGAAAGAAAGCGTTGCAGTCAACCAGACTGTACCAGGTCTCCTCTGACTCATTGTAAGTTTGTCCCCAACACACAAGGAGAAAAGACTTTGGGACTCAGATAGACTTTGGAAAGTATAAACTATGGAGTTTCAACCACAGGTGGCATCAACCTCTACCTTGGAGGCCTCATGCACAAGCCTGTATCAGAGCACAGGAAGGACAAAAATCCAGAGGGCACATATACTCTACCATCATCACAGACATGGTTAAGAGTTTGACTCTCTATTTGACATATTTGACATGAAAGTATTGCTAACTCACCTTTATGTCAAAACAAGAAGATGGTTAGCAATACTATAGCTCCAACCATTCTTCTTCTCCACCAGAAAGATAGTTGTAGGAAATTCCCTTCTTGCAGAATTGCCAGAGAGCAGCTACAGCAGTCAGCGATAGACTACTGGTGTCAGACAGATGGGAGAAACGACAGAAAATGAGACTGGAAGCAAAGCGGAGGATGCACGCTACAGGTGACTGAGGGAGAAAGTTGAGAGAACTAAAGAGTAAGGTGCAAAACAGTCTATATTGAGTGCATTTTTAAGAAGACAATAGAAAAATAATACTGAACAGCACATTTCCCTTGGAAATTTAGCTCTCCAAGTTAATTGTGTCAGATGTCGAGGTGCTATGGGGTGTAGTTTTCCAGAAATACTTTCAGTAGCAATTTTCATGGTGCCAGAGGGGCGACAAAAATAATAATACAAATTTAAATGTTCACATTTACCTTTCCCTCTCTGTACAGAGAAATAGATTGTATTAGGCAATAGGGAAGATGCTGAAGCTACACTATACTAGAACATTCTTGTCTCATTTGCACAGACAAATCAGGAGAGAAATTAGATCAGGAGTTAACTAGTAAGTGTATCCATTTCTGTATGAGCTTATTTGTGTGTACTAAATGCAAAGTCTTTTTTCCCTGAAATTTCAATTTTCAGTATGAACAGAGCAAAGTCTCTCCCAAGAACCTCGGTGAATTATATTTCTTTGTGTCTCCGGAGTCAAGTACATCTAAATACATACTAGAAGATCTCTTCTCTTCACCAACTCTGGAGAACAGCACAAGGATTCATCATCAGTTAACATGCAAACCCCATAGTTTGGAGAACTGTAGAGATTAACATCAAACCTGTGGCTGGTTTTGGTTTCTATTTCAGTGAGTTTGTCAACAACAGAATCTCCTAAATCAAGCAAATGATTTTCGCACAGCTGGAATTGGCCATTATGTTCACATGAACATGAACAAGTGTTTGTTTTCTGGAATAAGCAGTTTAGAAAGTACAAACATATTGGCTAATTTTAATTAAAAGGCAGTCAGTCACCCCAAATTAAGCACTCAAGTGATGATATTTCCAAATACAGCAGTGAACTACAACCAAGAATCATACAAATGGGGTAGCTTCATATTTAAAACATAGGACTGAGAGCTATTAGATGTTAGTTTCTCTCCTACTTCTGCTGCTTGTCTTTTCCTCTTGATCTTGAGTCAATTATTTATTGCCAAGGCTTGAATCTCCCCAGATTCAAAAAGAGGCAGTTAGACTCCCTGGCTTTAAAGAGTAGTGTTGCAATAATTAATTCATTATTCTTTGCAGAGCACTCTAAAATTATTAGATGCAGCTGTAGAAATGCATATTATTAGTGCTACTGTACTCCACATTAATTCTCAAAATAACCGTGCATATATCTTGTATGGATTTGTAGTATTCTGAATTAAAGTCAGGGAGTGGTACCTTGAGATCTGAACTAGTATGTTATCTCAAAGGTGTAAAATGAAGAAAGGAAAATAAGCCAGTCTTGATCATAATGCAAATTCTCTTTGCACTATTCTACTTCCATAGTTTCTTTTTAGTACACACGTTAACCACAACAATAGCATGTATGTGGAAGGGAAGACCATTCCACAAAGGTCAACAGTTGAATGGCAAAGGGCCATCGCAAATTCTGCAAATGAAGCCAATGGCCTAGCTCAAGCCCCACTATAAATGGTGAAGTGACCAGTATGATATGCTTCATTAGAAAAGCAGTAAAGAAGATTTTTATTTAACTGGCTTTTTCAAAGCTCAGCAAGTTTTGGGCTCAACTGTTAAAAAATAGCCTTTTTAAAAATTATGTGTTTTGCATAAGGCTGTGAGGCCCCTCTGACACAATCAGTTTGATCCCTTTGCTCATGAGAAGGCAAACATCCCTGTATGTCAGTTGAACTGCTTTTGCTGCAAGTGCAAACTGGGCAGCTCTATATCGGAGCAGCTGCTCAGATGTTTACTAGTCTGTGCTGTATCTCTGCTCAAATGCATATTTTCACAATAGCTGCATCAATGAATTAGGAGTACAATTACAGATTCCCATCTCAAATGACTGACTTTGAATAAGACTGCATGTGAATCAGGGTGAAAACTGATGACAGGCAACTTGGTACATTAGTATATTTGACTAATGAGAACAATAGGATGGATTTAATTTTCATTATCTGTGGAAGCACCAGTTTTGACAGAAACTGTTCTTACAAGGTGAGTATTTTATTTAACGACTTTTAAAGAGGTGTATTCAACAGCATACCACTGTGATATAATTAACAGCCTCTAAAAGCCCCATTACCTGTTGGTCATCTGGAGTCCATATGCCGCACGTGATCTGACTCTCCAAGTTTATTTCTGAAGACCAGTGTCTTTGTCCGCTGACTGAACCAACCAGCACAAATCCATCTCTATAGGAGATAAGGGCTTGAGTCCCATCATGGCTCCATGTAAAGTCGCTTACCTTAATATATCAAAGATAAGAAGATAGATGGATTAGCCATGGAGTAATTTCTCATTGTTTTGATAAAAGGTAGCACTGCAGAGAGCTAGGCAGGACAACTCCTTAGCGCAGTAGCAGTTCTGATTTCATGGCTATCAGATAAAGCAACTGCCCTTGCAAAGTGTCTTTGACACTTCTTGCATACTCCTTTCATTAAAGAAATGTTTCATTTTCTCCTGCACATTTCAAAAGGTATAAAGTACTATTCTTTGTCCTCTTCATTTTCTCTCTCGGGACTTGATCATTCTGGACTGAAGAGAAAATATGCATACCAACCTGTGCCCCACGATCATTCACAAGCTCCACAGACCATCTGCCTTCATATTGTATCCAAACAAATATTCCTCCATCTGCATCACAGGTTGCTAATTTCTGAAATGGTTCGTTCCATCTAACCAGCACAACCTTAAAAGATTACAAACAAAAACAGCATTACCAAAACTGTGTAGAGTGCTAACAGCTATTTTACAAGAAGCAGTTAAACAATACTGCAAAATAAACAACATTGCATTTAAATTCCGAAGAAGATGTACAAAACAGTAATTTTCAGCACAGTAGTAGGCGTCTCTCAAGAACAGCTGGAATCATTTTGTCATGACTGTCAGCGAACACAGGCTCTCTCCCCAATCAGGCCTTTTTGGAAGGCATCACATGCTTTTAAGAAAAACACACACGATGCTGAAATGTAGCATTTCATTATAGAAACGGCAAACCGAAGGCCCCGTACCCAAACCACTTTCAAATTTTCCTCATCATGATTTCCCTCATCACAATCTCCAAGTCTCAACTCTGCAAATGAAGCTGCATGCACTGAGAGAAGATCAAATCTGAATACTCATGTCACCAGTGACGTTTCTAAAGTCCCAGCTTGTTAAAATACACAAATTTCATAAAGAAATTGCTTTGCAGAATTGCTGTGCAGAAGGAATACAAAGCAGTTTTAGGCTCTCTACTCTGTGCATTAGAGCTATCTGAGCTTTTCTGGAGAACCTAATCAAGTCCAAACCTGCCAAATTGCTCTCTCATTTATAATTAATATCAATTTAACAAATACGGTATCTCTCAAGGCCTCAGTATAGAACTGAAAAAAAAACCACGTCATCCTAGTGCCTGAAGCAGAAATTAGCTGTAAAACCATTTACCTTCTGTTAATGACTTTTTCTTGAAGCCTTTTTTTCTGAATTAGTTCTATTTCAAAAACATTCTGATATGGTTGGGATGCTCACATTCATACACAGCGAGCTTCTCCGCCAGTTACATTACAGAGATATAGCATATACAAACAAAGAAAACAAACACGAAATTCTCAATCAGTAGAGTGTTATTTCAACTACTTAATGGGCACCCAGATCTAATGATGCTTTTTCATAAATCTAAATAGATAATTAATCACTTAAAAGAGACAGAAAGAGAAGACTTTCCTGAAATATATTCTGATGTTTACTGGGAAGCAATGATGCTCCGAAATGTTCCAGTCCTAAAATGAACTCTGCGTACACAGATCCGCAAGACTTCACAATGAAAACAGCAGTTTTCAGAATTAGGATATAAATATGCATGCCTGAAACCAAAACTTGACAGCTGAAAAAAGAGATGCTCTTACACTTACTTAAGGAGCACTACACTTATTCGCCGAGTGCTACGGGTCACAACTGCAAAACATGCAAATCTGCCCTCCGGTCCTGGAGGATCAACCCTTGAACGATTAAAAGGCTAAAAGAAAACTGTTTCTTCATGCATGCATAGAGATTATAGGAAGAAGTGAATATGACAAACCACACCCTCTGTTGCTATGCAGCTAGGAAGAATCCCATTTGAGATCCTGCAGAAAAATGCTTTGCTTTGCTTGAACCAAGTAGAACCTAAAGCCAAGGATCTCGTCCTGTCTACAGTTGGGTAGATTATATTGTGACAATATATGGATTGTATTGTACTTGCCTTTTTTTTTGTCTTTTTGTTTGTTTTTGGAAGAGCAGTAAATAAAATATTCCAGCATAGTAACATAAGCAGCTGTATTTTGGTTGAGGATTCACTCTAGCTCTTCTGTCTCAACAAGAACAGCACAAATTTTCCATTTTTTTTTTCTATTTCTTCTAACTCATATGCACACAGCCATCATTTCATCCACCCTGAGACAAAACACAACAACTACATAATTGCACTTGCCAGTATTGCCTAACGGCATTAGAAAAGTGAAGAAAACCCCATACATGACATCTTGATAACTCTGAAAAACTTAGCTTTTGAAGATTGGCAGCAGCTAAGGCTAACAATGACAATATATAGAATTGAAGGCACTTATTGCCACTGAAAATCCGACCTTTATATGGTCCCCACACTGGACATTTCATAGATCAAACAAAATAAATTGCTAGAGGATTTAGGAACAAAAGATAAAACAAGTTCAAGTAACGTTATGCTTTCTGATATACACCATCAAATGTACTACTATCTGCCTCAAAATTGCCCTGCTTTCTCTGACAAGGATTTGAGACAAGCATATGATTTTATAGATTAGACAAACCAGCTGACTTAAAGATATGAATTATGGACAAAGTGACAGGAATTACCTTGATGTGATTTGCATCTTTTCTATTTTAAATAGGAATCTTTTTAAAGCTAGAAGATAAGTTTTAAATCAAACACTGTACTAACTGTATTTTCCCTCAATTTGATAAAACATTGAAGGACACATTTGAATGTAAATAATATTACCAGTGCTCTCCTCCCTCCTTCCCAATTAGTAACTTCCAAACCCTCTGTCTGGTGAGCTACAAAGGTCAAAACACCAATAAGCCCCTGGCTTTAAGAGTAATAATCTTACCACTTCATAATTACAAATGAAAATGAAATATTGATTTTATATGACTTCTGATAATATGCTCCTAAGGAAGTAATTTTGCAATTCAAAAATTCAACTTCTTAAAACACAGTGCAAATGCTACCATTTTATGAGGTCATTTTAAAGCTGTTTTCATCATTTAACACCTGACTCCAGGTGCTGACTCTACAGCTGCTTTGGGTATTTCCGATTTCATTTGAGGCACTTAACATACTGAAGCAGAGACTAAGACAGGAAGAAGCTCTGCCCTAAGTGTTATGACAACTTTTGGCTTTTATGTTGGTTAGAACATAAAACGTATGAAAACATGCTCCACTGCCAGTGCACGTAAACGTATAAGCTTGAACTAGCCCTCCAGAAAGAAGAATTTTACTGCTAGCCCATAACACAAAGATAACATTACTTTCACTAACAGCTTCAAGTCACAGGGGCCCCATCTTTACTTCTGCTACATTTATGGTTCTCTGCTTCCCATTCAGCATCTTCCCACAGGTACTCAAGGAATAAACTGTTTTATCTTGTAATGAAAGAAAAAAAATGTTGGCATGCCAAAGAAAGTTTGTCTGTGGACCGTGTGGTCTGCACAGCCTTTGCATACTGGCTATTTTTTTTTAATTACCTATAAAATTACCAATTGTGCTTGTTCTACTCTATAAAAATTTTGTATTACAGACACTAGTCAGTTTCTAAATCGGTATTTCATGCAGAGGATGGTCTCCCATAAATAAAATACCAAATAACTCCTAGCCCAATACACTCATTTAAGTACAGGCCAACATACCATACCAAATAGGATTCTTGCCATGAAGTTCAAGGAGCTTTTGAATCAAGATTTTACATTTTCTCTGAGTTCCTTTTTAGACAGTGCTTAGTGGTGAAAAGTTTATTTGAAAAGTGGAATATTTAGCATCATTTATAGCAGTTTTAATTGTCAACTTGAATTTCAGGAATTAAATTTAAATGTTAAAGATGCTACAAACTCTCCCCAACAACCGACTTCATATTATAAAGAAGAAGAACGGAGGCAGACACTTAAGTATCTGCATCAACCTCAGACATAAATTTGGTTGACTAGTTACAGTTCACTTTTTATGTTTTGCTGCTTTTACTTCTCTGAAGGTACACTGTTACTTACCAAAGAAAGGTATTTATTACATAGAAACTACCATTATTCAAAAGCATGTAGACAATTTGTAAGAAAGCAGGTGAAAACAGCAAGCACACACACAATTTCACAAATTGTTCCAGTTTCTGCTTTAAATATTTTTTTTTTCTAGAAGAGTCCAAGCTTGTTAATGGCAAGCAAAACCCCAGCAGAGACCAAAGACGCCAGGATACAAACGCGCTGGGCTATCACATTCCCCTCATGCTGACGGGGGACGTGGATTCCCATTTTGAGAGCGCTTCCCTGATAAAGCCACTCTGAAGGTATTTGTTCCTTTTCTCACATTGAAAGCCACCACGCTAATGTTCAGTACCACATCCTTAACATCTTTTATTCACACATGCATACAAGAAAAAAGGAAGCTCGGATACAACTATCCTTTCATCTCCATCCCTTCTGGTAATATTGAGATATTTGCAGTCTGATGGACATTCGTCCTCCTCCATCACTCAGCGTGGCACCACTTTCCACTGTGTATGGGACTAATTGCCGAGCTCTGCTAGCGTCCACCATCTCAGCAGTGAAACCATTCATCTCCAAAAAAAATCCTTCTGAATGAGCACGCCTTAGTATGAGATCACGGAAAGGTGGCAGCACAACTTCTTACCCACGGATATTCCTTTGCTGAGGCTGTTTCAGACAAAGTTATCAAAATTACATAAAATACAACTCTTAGCACTATTTTAGATCTGTTTAGTCATTTAAATTATTTTAATAAAGAAGAATCCTCTAGTAGAAAGGAAAGGAAATGGCTAAGTATAAAGCTGTACCTCGAAGTTTAGAGCATTTACAATGTGAAAAGAATGTGAACTTTAGGTTGGGAAAAGAAAAACTTGAATAAATGTGAAAGGTTTAACCTTGGAAAATTTTAGGTATAGTATTTTCCTGTTCTAAAATTTCTGCACGCAAATTGTTTCCTGCACTTTTTATACATGTATAGCAAATGTGAAAGAATTATTATGGCTTTTTAAAAAAAGTATGGAACTTGGAAAAATCACCAAAACCACATGCTTTTGAATTTTTCTTTCCAAATGACACATGTATGTGTATATTTATTTATTTAAAGCTTCTATTTTGGTTAATGCTCATTTTCAACCAAACACTTTTATTGTAAAAATTCTGACCACCTCTAGGGAAAACCCAGCCACCTGCTAGGAGCATTAGGGCATTGGCAGCCTTCCCACACTGCAGTCAGGACCTGCATACCATGCTCATTCCTATCCATGGTCAGTAAGACCACAGCTGGTGAAAACTTAGTCCTTGGAACTCATCTGGTAAACTGCAATAGATTAGAAGCACAACTTGATGGTACCTGGGTTTAGTAACTACCTTTGTGATTTTAGTCTAGCTTCCTTTCAGCCTTCTCCCAGTTAGATTCTCTCCAGTCATCTCAGCTGGCCCAAGATTTGTTCCTTACAACATTAAAAAAAACTTGTTTATGCATAAAATTAAAGTGGAAAACACTGGTAACTAATATGCATTCACTGCCACTCTAACGGAGTAATCAAAAATAACTGATAACACTTCTCGATCAAAAATGTGCAAACGTAAACAGTTTATGAGTAACAGTTACTTCTTGCCTTCACGGACACTCCATTTAGAAGTCCTTGTCATATGGCAAAGGAAACACCTGTATTATTCTGATTTAAACAGCAGCAGACCTTTAAAGATAACTTAATTATCCTTTAAAATTTCCATTTCTATTTTATTCTAAAGCTTTTTGGTCCATGACTTCAAATAACAAAAAGTCTGATCAGTCACTGGCCTGGAAGATCATCAAGTTTCTTAGGAAGACACCACCAGAGAAAGACCATCATCCAGCTAGTATTTATTAAAGTCTTAGCCCAAAACTCCTGAGTAATCTCAGTTTTGAGGTGGCAAACATATCATTTGTGGTAAATGTGGCTTCTTCCCAATAGAAGCCAGGTTTGATGATTTAAATTAATTACATAATATTGAGGGCTTTTCCCCCCATATTTTATAGTACAATACTAGACTTTGCTAAAATTTATGGTATGCTGAGAGCTTTTCTTATCCCTAATTTCACTAGAGTTTTTGGAGGTAGCTGAAAATATTACAGTAATTAATATTCCAAGAGCAGAAGCCCTTAATCTAGAATGCCATATAATATTCATTACTGAAATCTTACCTCTGCAGTTCTTAAAATATGCCATCTGTAATTGCTACAGAGGCAAGGGACAAACATCTAGAGAAAATAAATGAATAAATAGCTAAAGCAATTATCAAATTTAGGAAGATGTTATTACAGAAAAAAAGTGCAGGCTCTGTAGTAATTTTTTTCCACCTCTGATCCTCCATCCATTTTACTGGAGAGCAATATGCTGACAATACAAGTCTTCTTCAGCATTGCTCTTCCCTTAGCAACATAAGCTACAGAGATCTGCTGGTATATGGACTACTGCAGCAGTAAAGAGTGGAGAACACTTGATGGGAAATACCCGATTACAATGTGATTTGCCACAAGAGGAGAGCTGAGCTCCTTTATCCGGTGCTAGCATTTCTCAAACTAGCGGTGAACTAGGCATCTTTGCAGGGTGCACAGGATTTGGTGCACTATAACTCCATTAAGCACATACAGTATTACACAACCTGTGCAATTGCTGGCTTTTTTCCCCCTTTAAGTCATACTGCTTTTCTAGTGCTATTGAGAGTGCTGGCATTGAGTCCACCTTCCAGGCAGTGAAGGCTAAAGACCTGACTGTTCATAAGATAGAAACAAAAGATCTGCTGAAGGAGATTATACTTAATAATGCCTACGAGTACAAGGCTCAGTCTACCTGAAGGCTTCCTCCAGTCCTGTACTTTTAAGGAAACACTTCAATTTTTAAAGGAAAATACAAGGCCTGGAACAAAGCATTGGGAACGGGGACTGGAAAATCTATCTAGAATCTTCCGAGCATCATGATTTGCTATATTGACTAATCATAATATGCAATCCCCTAACAAGTAGGCTGATCTTCACTCGTATTTACAAACACACAGAAATGCATGCATATAGTGCACGCCCCACATTGGTTCATTAGTGACAACCAAGATGAAGAGATGGGTAGGTATCCAGCAAAGGCAAAAGATGAGTGTGCAGGGAGGAACAAAAATGAAACACAAAAGCAAAGGGATCAGAGGAACCAAAACCCACCTCTATTTGCTAATACAGCTCAATGTAGCTTTATACATTACATAGACACATATAGCGTATTATGTATTTTACTTACATATGAATGTGTGCATGAATGCATACCCCCTAATAAATCCTTGAGGAAACTACATCGATCTTGCACATTTTTTGACTTGTTAGCTAATCAGAGTGAATTTTTGTAATTAGAATGCAATTTAGAAGTGACAACAGGTGCCCAAAACAAGCAATAGCAGTTAACAAGCTGCTCCTTCTCTCTACGCATTTCCTATAAGCAATGCTGGGTTCTGAACAGATTCTCAAGGACACCTCGACTCCAGAGCCCCATTTCTGACTCCCAGCCCATCAGTGCAAACAAAACTGGCTCAAGCAAGGGTTTCAGGCTTGCTTCCCAAAAGAACCCGGAAAGTGACTCACTTCCCCACCCGGGAAATTCAGCAGGGAGACCTGGAGCACAGCAGCCTGGCTGCAAGCTCTGCCACCGCTTGCTTCAGCTGGGACAAGCTGTCAGCTCAGCCCTGCAGGTTTCTCACCACTGTAAGAGGCGATAAAAGGCAATCGCTGTAAAAATCACAGCTCCCATCTTGCAGCAAGACCCATCCGTGCAGATTTCATAGGAATTATCTATGCGTGCTCTGCAACAACCAGTGCTTTCCACGGGAAAATGTGAGTTTTCAGGTGTTCTAAAAGATGAAAGAAATTTTGTGGTTCCGGACAATCTGCAACTGAACGACAATTCCCTGTTAATTTTCAGGAAAATTGGTTCTGCATACGCTTATTTCAATAAAATGAAAAGTTCAACTACTTTTAAAATATCAGTATTCTTAAAATAAAAGCTATTTAAGTTTCTCCCTCCTAATTTCCCATGCTGTAAATAAGTTGCTTGCAATTTTTCTTCCTTTCATCTTCACTTAGGATCTTTACTTCTTGCCATGGTAATAGCGTCATGATAATTCTCTCCATTCAAATTACTTGAATTGTGCAGATGAAGAGCATTATGTAGGTATTCTTCCTACTAACAGCACTAGACAAAAAATCAGCAGATACAGTAGACAGACAGCCAAACCACCTCTCTTGGGGTGGCACACCCAAGTTCCTATCCTACTTTTCTTATATTGCCTTCCCTAATGATACCCTCAATGTCTCTCACACACACGCAGATCTTTGACTTTTTGTTTCCAGAGACATTACGCTCATGTAGAAGTGCTTCGCTTTACATATGTAGCTGTCAGTTTCCAAGGTACAATACGCATAAAGGAATTATTATTAAGAAGAAAACTACTATTATTAATAACAAACACCGTGCTGCAGATGAAGAACTGTAAATTTAGAACAGTCAGTGTCTAAATTTCTTGTTTTCTTTCCCCGTCTTTCATCATTTTTACTAAGCACATCAAAGTGAAGTCACTGCTCCCACTGAAGAGCACAGGAAAAGCTTTCTGAGAGCTGGCATTAATGAAGGCGATTGAGGAACATTCCGACAGATTGCTCCATTAAGAAAAAGAAATGGAGTTTTCTTCCTGTCGTTTGGAAAGTAGCTGTGCCATAGATGATTTTGCATATTTGGGGTTAAATTTGTCAGGGAGAAGAAAAGATGGGACCAAACTGTATCAACAGTCAAAGACTGAACCAGTAAAAAAGGTTTTTTAAAATCATAATCTTCTTCATGCCTTGGAGCACACACTGCTTGAAGGTGTCCGTGGCACACGTCTCATGTGTCTCAGCCCACCAAGACAAACAGCAAGAAAAATATCACAGATCCTTTCCTTGGCTTTACAAGAGTTTTCCTGAGCTCTCCAGAAGCAGTTATGCTGACTGTTGTAGGTTCCTGCAACAGCAATGACAGCTGGAGCAATTTGTGCTGACCCAGGCTTAGATCCTGATTTCTCACTTTGGAGCACAGGGAATGCCTGGGCAGGGGCTGAGTAAAACTGCCAGCTCACAGCAGCGGTTGCATGCAGACTGTGGTCAAATGGATGGTGAAGACGTTATCCAAGACAGATGTTTCATTACCAGAAAACACCATCCAAATTCACAGGATCACAGAATGGTTTGGGTTGGAAGGGACCCTAAAGCCCACCCAGTTCCAGCCCCCTGCCATGGGCAGGGACACCTCCCACCAGACCAGGTTGCCCAAAGCCCCATCCAGCCTGGCCTTGAACACCTCCAGGGATGGGGCATCCACAGCTTCTCTGGGCAACCTGTGCCAGTTCCTCACCTCCATCATACTGAAAAATTTCTTATAGCCAATCTAACTCACTTTCAGTTTACATCTGTTGCCCCTTTACAGGCCCTGTTAAAGTCTTTTTCCTTCTTCAGAGAAAGAAATTATCTGTCTTCTTTAGTCTAAAAAATAAGAAAATTAACTTTCTTCCTGGAAAGACTGAAGTAGCCTCCAGATATTTCAGAGATGGCCTTTAATAACCCCTACCTCTGCCACTAGCATTCAGAAAAGCTACTGTCACCATCTATGTGCACTGACGGCACTGCAGCTGCCCACAGCCCACGGGCACGCCTGCTGCAGTGGGCAGCAGCTTCCACTCCACATCCTACATTAAGGGTCTGATGCTTTATCACAGGATTCCACTTTTTGCTTGAAAAAAGTGTATTATTCTGCCAGCAGCTGTCAGCTTGCTTTTTCTGCTCTTCTAAAAGGAGCTTCAATTGCTATAAATTCTATTTAGACAAATAAAGCAAGATTCATGTGAGAGATTGTATAAAAGATACTAGCTCCAGTGTTTTAGAAATACAGAGAAATCCTCACAAGGTCCAAATGGCTAACTTTTCCTTCCCTTCCCTTTAACTGGAAATCTAATTTTGTGGTATAATGTTATCAGTAAGTCAAGTGTGGCATGTGTCCCAGCTGGGGACCTAACCTAAGTGTGATCAGAGGGAAGGCTGGACCAGCAATAAGGTGCTGACCCCTTTCCCCTTTTGTGTTTCCTTTCACAATGCTCAGAGCATGAATGAGGCTGGCAAAGACTCAGATCATCTGTTCAGCTCCAGAAAGAGAAGAGGCCAGGGAGAAGCAGACCAGTTTACCAGCGATAACTTTATCTGTAAGCCCACAGGAAGCAAACATTCTTGCCCGGGTAGCCAAGCAAGCCAATGGCTCCTGGCCTGCATCAGAAGTAGTGTGTGACCAGCAGGACTAGGGAAGCATCTGTTACTTCGTATGCAGCACTGGTGAGACCACACCTCAAGTACTGTGTCTAGTTTTGGGCCCCTTGCTACAAGGTTGGACATTGAGTTGCTGGAATGCCTTCAGAGAAGAGCAACAAAGCTGGTGAAGGGATGAGAAAACAAAGCATCTGAGGAGCACCTGAGGGAACTCGAGTTGTTTAGTCTGGAGAAGAGGAGGCTGAGGAGAGACCTCATTGCCCTACAACTACCTGAAAGGAGGATGCAGCGAGGTGGGTGTCTGTGTCTCTTTTCTCAGGATACATTGACAGGACACAAGGAAGCGGCCTCAAGTTCTGTCAGGGGAGGTTTAGATTTGGATGTTAGGAAAAAATTCTTGCAGAGGGTGGTAAGGCACTGGGACAGGCTGCCCAGAGAAGTGGTGGAGTCCCCATCCCTGAAGGTACCTAAGAGATGTGTGGATGTGGCGCCAAGGGACATGGTTTAGTAATGGGACTTGATGAGTCAGGCTGATGGTTGGACTCAATGATCTTGAAGGTCTTTTCCAATCAAGACACTTCTGTGATTCACCCACTCTCCATGTGAGCAGCTGGTACCCTTTGCAAGTAACAGTACAGTTGCTCATACATTGGGAAGAGTGTTGATGCTTCCCAGCAAGTTTTGTTTATTTGCTTTGCAGATGAATGCCACGTATGCCTATTTTTAAAAGGTATCTTGGGGTTGGCATCCCACCCGCCACATATGCCTATTTTTAAAAGGTATCATACGGCTGGCATCCAATCCCCAATGGAAGGCAGTCTGAAGGCAGTCTGACCTTTAAAGGCACCAGGGAATGATTTTGGCAACTCAGCAACTGCAAGAAAAACTTGTTTGTTAACTACTTTGAGGATAAAATGTACTTAGCATGAGTAAGAAGTCTTTTTAAAAATACCTAGGCTGTCAACATCTCACTGAATACATTTAGGAGCCTTGATAGTAAACTGACAACACGAGGACTCAAAAAGACTCTAAAGCTTTACAAATCTTACATTCCTTAAGTCATACACTTCATCTCAAGAAATACATGCCCGAGGTGTATTAATCCCAATGTTAAAAGGATTTGCCACACCTGATCACCTACCTAAGAGGAAAGCATCCCTGGTACCCCTCACAGGTACCAAACACGAAACACAAATGAAGAGTCTCACACCAGTGCCAAAGGAATTATTTCCATTTAATAATTACCATGCTTAATTGTGGCTTCAAAGAACTAGAGCTGCAGGGGACGTCAGACGTTGTCTAAAAAAAAATCAAAATGGCTATATCCAAGGTATAACCAATAAATGTATTTGGGCAGTTGAGGAGCTCTGTCAGATCACTTGTCAGAACTAGAAGTTGCATGCAAGAAATAGAAATGAGATGCGATATGAACACAAAGTGGATGGCAAGATGTTATCTGTTTCATTTAAATGTTATCTGTTTCATAAGTTTCCATTTAAATAAATTTCCTAACTATTCCTTCAAGGGATATTAAGGAAAATAGTTGGGTATAATTTAAGAAAATGTATTAAGGCACAAATTCAATCACCCATAAGCACAAGCTATCTGTGTAGTATGTTCTTGGAGGGGAAACTGGTAGAAGTCTGCTGCTTCTCCCATCTGAGAGACAAGAGAACTACGGTGATAAAGCTTACAATTTTATATGGTCTGCTCTTGACTCCCATCCCTTCACAGGAAGATTTAAGTTCCAAAAGCTCTTTCACAAAAAAAAGATACCTGTTTCCACAGATTTTTATTTATTTATTTATTTTTACAGCTATGCCATGGTCACTTCCAGTGAGGAAAACTCCTTTGTAGTACGTACACTACTACCACTGTCTCTAATTAAGGGTCTTCCTATCCTGAAGCATTCCTGCCAGATGCTTCTATTTAATTGCCTGTACACACTCTCTAAAAGTGCAGAGGCAATCCCAAGTTCCCTAAAAATAAATCAAAGCTGAATGTTGATAAGGATGAGCAAAGGATAAAATAGCACTTTCATCTCATTCCTTTTTAAGACATAAGATTTTGCTTTGCTCTCATTTCTGTACAGATAAAAGCACCACGGTAGAGAAATGCGGGACTAAAGAAACGTCCACCACTGTTAGAGACATACAATAACCATGCAGAGCTGAGAGTTCCTTGGGTTCAAGCATTTGGGTTTGAATGAAATATGAAAAAAGCACCAAATTTAAAATTCTTCCTTATTTACCCTACTTTATATTAAAAGTACATGAGCTCAAAGCTCATTTCACTAAGGTCTCGTAAAGTCACCTTACAGATGATATCAATCAAGACCACTTAACAGCATCAACATTTGCATTCACTTCTGGGCTCTGTAAAAGAAAGTCCTGTAAATGGATTTCAAGCTTTAAAAACAAGAACTAAGTAACACTTAGTGACATCCACCTATGCACTAATACCATATGTTAATTCACAGACAATGCACATCTTCGTTACAAGTTCTAAGATGAGGGGGCGAGAAAACCAACCTAAATCCACCACACACTACTTTTCTTCTTCTTCTTCTTTTTGGGGTAAAAATTCAGAAAAAGCATTGGATGCAGAGTCACAGATGCCCTGCAGCAGATCCTATCTATGGCTTTTATTCCTCCTGTTCTTCCTAAAAATATCACAGAATCACAGAATCACAGAATTTCTAGGTTGGAAGAGACCTCAAGATCATCGAGTCCAACCTCTAACCTAACCCTAACAGTCCCCACTAAACCATATCCCTAAGCTCTACATCTAAACGTCTTTTAAAGACCTCCAGGGATGGTGACTCTACCACCTCCCTGGGCAGCCTGTTCCAGTGCCTAACAACCCTTTCGGTAAAGAAGTTCTTCCTAACGTCTAACCTAAAAATCCCCTGGCGCAACTTAAGCCCATTCCCCCTCGTCCTGTCACCAGGCACGTGGGAGAACAGACCAACCCCCGCCTCACTACAGCCTCCTTTGAGGTATCTGTAGAGAGCGATAAGGTCACCCCTGAGCCTCCTCTTCTCCAGGCTGAACAAGCCCAGCTCCTTCAGCCGCTCCTCGTAGGACTTGCAAATATGCAATCAACTACAAAATATTACATTCAAAACACTGGATCACCAAATAATTACACACACATATACAAAGACAGGATAACCATAAACATTACTAAAAACTATTGAAATGAAATAGATCTACTCAGCTTTCTCAAAAGCAGTTACTTGGGGAATCCTTACTATCTACTTTGTAAATGTTATCTTGTTTGGGAAATACCCCAGGGTATAGAATCACTGGAAAAAGTCAGTGAAGAGTCTAGGACAAGCATTCTTCCTATTTGATCTTTGCAGTTTGGTTGTTAAAAATTCCTGATGAAAGGTTTATATAATAGTGAAATTATCATCTTACCACTTTATACGTCTATAGACATGCATAAGAACGTTATTCTAGAAAAAATATATATATAATCTGAAGTCAGCCAATGATTCCCTTGATGATTTTACAGGGTAGAAGGGAACTTGGCTTGCACCTACTTCACTGAAATCACTGCAACAGTCCTCCAGACAAGTGTTATATGGGATGTGACTGCAGCACAAACTCTGTGCAGGCCATCTCCCAAGAGGTGAACTTTCTCCATTAAGAACTGCAGTAAAATCTTGAGGGTTTTTTATTTATTTTTTTCCAGCAGTGTAAACATAAAAGACCTTAAAATGCAGAGACACATGTCAAGAACTGTTGTTCAAATGTGATTATTTCTCTTGACAGCTACAACACTTCTACCTTTACTATTTTTTTCAAACACAAGGAAGTAAAAATAATCCAAACTTCAATAAGAGCACAGATCAGCACTTCAAATCTATTAACATTTCTCAGGTGATAATAGCTGTGCACTAATCTAATTAAAGTGAGTTACAAGGCAGAATGGAGACAAATGGTATAGCTGGGCATTTCACTGCTGAAGTGGGACTATTTTACTATCCCAAATTGCCAAAGAAATGCTAAGCTATCGTTATCCTGATCATGAAGTCCAACCATGAGACCTCTAAGTGAGTTACGTGCAATTGTAGAACATTCCTAGCCATCTGAGGAATACCAGGGACTGTAAATTAGTCACAGAAACTGAGAAAAGAAAGCATTTGTATAATCTTTATTTGACTGCTTGGGCTGTCTTTGCACGACCCACAGAGACACCGAGTTCCTAAACCTTTTGTGAGAACGATGAAATTTAACCAAATTAATTTGCCAAGGCAGGACAGCAGCTTTAACACCCACCGTGAAGCCACCACCTGAACCCCAGCCGGCTGCTGCTGCGTGGGTTTGTGTGTATGATGTTCAGCTAGCAGCATCTGGGGCAGCTCTTCAGGTGCCTGTATAATTGCAGACACGGACGTAGAAAATGAAGTAAAAAAAATGAAATACAGTCTATCTGAAGTGTTGCCCCTTGTTCACTTCCCACACACAAACCCAAAGGTTCTGGTGAAGCACCCATCTCAGCTCCAGTCAGCTGATCCATCAGGAAAAAGCAGAGGCAAAAGTCAAAGCAAGCACACCTCTGAAGCTGCTAACATTGTTATCCTCCAGCAGGATGCAGACCAACCTCACACGACTGTCGCTACTCCTCTGTGCTTCTCTGCAGCAACCCTTGGTGCAGAAAGCGTGAAGAAGTGTTCACACTGATCCCAGCTAAGCAGGCCGAGGGTGCAAGCACAGCAGTGCAGGTATACTACCCTGAACCCAGGATGAATGGCGTATCGACTAACACAGATAAAAATACCAGCCTAGAGCTCAACGGGTGTTAATTTCCAAGAAAGTGAGCGCAAATGGGTGGCTCCCAAACTGCAGAGCTGATGGGAGGCCAGGACAAGAAGCTGGCTGCCAGCCAAGAGAACTGTATTAAATAATACAATTTACCAACTCGTCATCGAGCGTGTCCACCCATGCGGGTCCGTGAGAAAAAATTTAGCATCTCCATTACCAAAGGCTGTCAGTCACTGACAACAGGTATCCTGACTGCATACATATCCAGAACGAGCTAAGACAAGCTAAAAAGAGAAAGAGCTGTTTTCCAGGCTGAAAGAAATGGAGAAAAAGGGAAGACAGCAGAAAAAGAAGGATGATGATAAAGAAATGGAACAAGACAAAAGCAATAAATTGTTTTGTTTTGTTTTGGAGGTAGTAACACTGATGTACCTCCCTTTATTTTTATTTTAGTTACCACCATCTTAAATAACTATACAATTCTGAGTGCAAAAATGTCTGGTTAAGCTGAAATCTGTAGTCCAGGCAGTTATAGTTAAAATCTACTTTTTCCCCCCTCAAAGAAGTTGCTATATGGTATAAACCTATGCTGTACAAAAGCTGCCCTTCTGTCACTCAGACATCTCCACCCACAGTTTTGGTGAAGGGATCCTTCTTATTTATTTATTTATTTATTTATTTATTTATTTTCCTCCTTGTGATCTTCTGCTTCACGTGAAGAGTTTGGCACATTTTCTGACCTCGTCCCCAGACGCCCCTTCAGACATCCCCTCAAAGTAACGCCCCTGGGAGGTGAGAAACCTTCCCAGCTGCAGACAGCCCAGCGGCAGCGGTTTGAGCAGCCAGCAGCCCTGCAGCCAGGCAGAGTCCCCTGCGGGCCCTCACCACCAGGAAGGGGAGCCAGGCCCCTGCTTTTCTGATGCTTCTCTTCTGTGTGTAAGGGACTGTGGCAAGACACACGGGCAGGATAGGTCACTTACTTGAAAAAAAAAAAAAAAATGTACTTAAAGAGCTGTCTAATGGAAATGTGTTGCGCTCCAGCCACCAATACAAAGGTGACAGCCTAAACACAGTCTCTCCTTCTCCCTCCTAGCGGAGGAGACCACTGGTTGCACAAAGTTATCCAACCTTGCCAGAGTGAATCTGCTTTGATGACAAGAAGTGAGTCTCAAAAAACAACTACTCTGTACCCTCAAAAAAACATCCAGTTTGCCAGCTGTGTATATATATATGACGCAAGTGCAAACTTTAGCACTCAAAACACACACACAAAAAGCTCCATGCTTTCAGTACACTTCGTGTTTTTCTTCCAATAGATTAATCTTTTAAGAAGAGACAAAAAGATGGTTTTATAAAGTTTATCATCTTTTCTTACAGCAACATTATTAATGAAGGTGGAGGCTGTCTAGCTCAGCGTGGACTCAAGCCTCCACCCACCATCTCAGCCACAAGGATCTATTTCACTATTGCTAAGACACAGGGAGAAAATTCCTTTTATTCTCTTTGTGCAGAGATTCCTCTCCTCAATGAAGCTCCTCAGGAACCTAAGGTTAGGACTGCATATAACTTCCAGGTATCTGCTGCAGTATCTACAATGAAAAAAAGGATGAAAAAAAGCACTCAGATAACCTTGGAAGATCTTCAGCATTACCAGACAGACCCCTGGTGCCTGCTGGTGAGGAGCGGCAGGGACAGCAGCTACATGAGCCACGTGCTGGGGAGCACGATTATTTTCCCTGGGCTCTTTTCAGCTTTTACTTTGAAGCAGCAGCCACCTCACAAGTTTCTGAATTATCATAATCCCCAGCTCTGCCCACAATACAAATAACTAAAAATCATAGTATTTACAAGCAGGACACTCAGTTTAGCTTATCATGATAAATAAGATACCAGATACCTACTAGGAATTACTTTATTAGTATGGAGTACCAACACAGAGGCTCTGATTCAGGTTTGAGATACACTGACCCATTTCATTTGCAATGGATGCAGTACAGATTTCCAACAATCTGAACACCAGCTAAGAAAGTGCAATACTCTACAAAATGCCAAATAGCAGATTTTGAAAATGTCACCCTTGTTTTGGCTGGCCTGCAATTCAGTACGGACTGCATTCACAGCTCACCCTGTTAGCAGCTTTGTCTTCATTTCTTATGAAATAAAAACTGTATCATGATGCAGCCGGCCAAGTGACCAATAATTTTACTTCTATTTGACTTTGCAGAGAACACAAGGGAGCAATAAATAAGGAGTTCAATCTGTTACACACATAGAAAGATTGCAACAGGGAAACTGGACAACCCTGGAAGGCAAGAATTGCTGCTGCTCTTTTTTATTGCTGTAGCATAAAGAAACATCAACCAGAAGAAACCCTCACTTTGCTGGAACTACACAGTTCATTGAAAATTACCGTCCTTTAAGTTTCTGGTCTTGAAGACAACGCAAAAAGCAGACTAAGGAAGCACTGCAGGTACGGCTAGCTCTCCCAGCATGTAAAATGACTGGTAATTGTTCAACACATTTGAGAGGGATAAACCACAGTTCGGGACTGCAATCCCTGTATGACCTAATGTGATGTAAGGGTCGCTGTGAGGCTACCAGATGTTGGCCATGAGGATGATAGGAAATGCACATCTGCCCGCCTAGGACAACACCCAATGCAAATTGTGCACTTAGTCACATGGTCTGAACTTCTGAGTAGACCTGTGCGGTGTCAAGAGTTGGACTTGATGATCCTTAAGGGTCCCTTCCAACTCAGGATATTCTATGAAATGTTAACAAAGGTACTGATTACCTGTGGCGTAGAAAGAAGTCTTCAAGGAACTGAGCTAAAATTGACCTGTTTCTCAGAGACCAAGCGAAATAATATTCAGCTTCAGCAGGTACACGAACCACAGACTAGAGATGAAAGTTGTCTGATCCACATCCGAAAGCCTGAGCCATCTAGCTTATATAAGCATGGCATCACTGCAAAGTAATTTTTATGATCTAGATAGTTTATCCTTCAGTTCACACAAAAAAGAGAGGAAAAGTAATGAGAAGTACATAAAGTTCTGCTCTTTTTTTTCCCAGGAGAACCTTTAAGAAAGTTGCACCAGGCAAAACATTTCTACCAATTTATTTCAAAGCAAAAATATTGCTATTTAAAGGATGGTTTTGACCTGACAATTTCTACATTTCTGTCAAAGACCTTTAAAGAGGTAGAGTTACCAACTTGAAAACAACTGCCTCCAACAGTTAAGTATACATATGCCCAGGTGCTATCCTCACCTGTCAGCAGCTGTGCTACCAAATCTTCTGTAACAAGTCATTTCAACTTCCCTCCCACAACAAACCTTTCTTCTGCCTCCACTTTGGCATGCTCTCTCTGTTTAACTCTTCAACCATTATCTCTGTTATTCTCTTTGCAAACACCGATTTTCCACTGTTTATTCATCTGCATCATTTCTGATGCCTTTGAGAAAAAAAAAAGGAAAAAAAAAAAACACCTTTATATTAACCAGAAAAACAATGAAATAAAGTAAGATTCTGAAAGAAAATATGGAACAAAAACCATTAAATTACTCAATACTGTAGATATACAACATGCATTTAACACGGGTATCATTAAATAAATACTGCCATTATGCAAGAAGTTGTCCACATGCACTTCAGGCCGTTCTTTCTGACTGCCACAGTTCTATGAAGTCCAATTTCAAAGCAAAAACCACTGACACTGAGACATTCTCTCATCAAGTAACAATGGCATTACCTCAGACTGGGCTGAAGAAAATATTTTTCTTTATTCTGTGCAAAATTTTGCTTTCTTTCCTCTTCATAATTTACAGGTTTTAAAGTAATGGTGTTTCTTTTTGTTTCTAACATTCTTAAAGGGGTTTAAAAAACAATATAAGTAATTGAAGATTTTGAGATATTGGATTAAAATAAGAAAAAAATATGCATACTGGCAACACAGAGTCATAAGAAGAGTCACCAAGTACTGGAATGATTAGGAAAAAAAAAGGAAGACACTATTAAATGTTACTGTAAGTAGTAGGATGATATTCAGAAACCATATTTTCGATTAAAAATCAAGAAAAGCTTCCAGCAATGAAAGTAATGGTTGAACGATATTCCAAAAGAAAATGTAGAATGAAACCAAGCTTTGGAAACACTTCATACACATTTTTACATAGCATTAGGAAGTACATTGCTGAGGCTTACTTTGTTGTTATTAAGAGAATATACATGGCTATTGCAATTCAGTGATTACACTGCTAGAATATTACTTTCTTATTCATTTACTGAGATTTAAGAAATATCTTTTATCAATAACAAATACCACAATATACACATTTTAATGTTTTATAGAACTATAACACTTTAAAGCTCCCTTGAGTGCTGACATGTTGTGCAGATATGGAATACAGATGCATTATTTCAGCATGTGGCAAAAAGGAAGATAGCGTCCTGGTCTGTGCATGAAGGCAAGGTGAAATCATCTGTATCTCTATAAACTATGATTAAATCACAATTTTTGTGTTTATCTGTAGACTGGTGGTCTAGATGATGGCTGTCTAGATGGTCTGCAAGTTGCTTGCATGATTGCATGCAGATCTGCAAGCAATGAGCCACTCCAGTAGGGTTTGTTGTGTGTGTGCTCTTCCTTACGCTTCAAAATGTCGGCGTGCTGGCGTTTTCAAGGTACAGCATCTTCCGATAGAACAACGGATGAAGTACAGGAGTCATTCACTTTTTCCAAAACCATTCCACAAAGCGGTGACAGCACCAGCAGCTGACCAAACAAATCCTTTTGTAAATTATTTGCTCTTATTACTAAACATCCAGTGATCTTTGAAGGGAAAGGGAGCTAATCTTATGAGGTGGTTCTGAGCAGATCATGTCACAATACAGAAATCATGGCATCTCCCTTCTCCAAAGTAACAGAAGAAAGGGAGCTTTTTTTTTTTTTTAAGTGACTATTTGTTATTACTGCACTGTAATAGTACGTTTCTGTAGAAAATACCAATGAAAACGTTGTTGTAGCTGATTATGCCCATGGTATGTGTGATGCCAACACCTTGCCCGCTGCTTGGAGTGGGCTGCGGAAGGGGCACGCAGCCAACGCTCGTGACACTGCACATGCCGACAAATCCAAATTCAGCCCCTGAAGAACAATTTTGTTCTCAAGACAAACTTCCCATTGTTTGCCGAAGCTGACCTTTGTCAATGGCAGTGAGCACAAGACAGGGAGTCCTGGACGTTGCACCTCAGCAGACAGCAAGGGAGAGCAGAAGAGGCAAGTTGCTGACAACCCCCTGTGCCCATCCTGACTGACGGCCCCACGGAGTCTTGAAATATAAGATTTTTTGATACTAAAACAAATCTGTCTGATGCAGACTCATGCACTGCAGAGACCTATGCAGGGATACCACGATAGCTGAGATACTGTGAGCCAGCCACCTAGAGTTTCATTTGCAGTTATGAGCCAGTTAGTTAACACTATTTTAACAGAAATTACAATGGCAGCCTTTGCAGCTATCCCCAAATTCTATGATTACTGCATAAGCACAATATAATGCCCTTTGATTTCATAAAACTCCTAAGCAGGATGTTTTTTCCCCTATCATTTCACAGATTCCAATCATCAGGTTTGTGTTATGGTTGTTATTTGAAGGCCAAATATCAAAAAATTCCATTAACATTTTGGAATTACCTTATCTTCTGTCATTTAAGCAGAAATTACTTTTTTCTTTTCCCAATATAGTTTTCCTTTATCAAGGGGATTTGATTCGAAAAGTCCTTTCATGCCTTTGAATGATCTTAAAATATCATGTTGCCTAAAAAGCAGCACGGCTCAGCGAGTGGCTGTACACCTGCACTGAGATGAATGCACAATTTCCGAGGATGTTGCTATCAGGTGAAATGACAGGACGGCATGAGCTGACTGTCTGATGTTTGGTAAGTATCAGGCACAGAGTCAGAACCATTTAGGGACAAATATCACTCAATACAACCACAACCCTGACATAAGCGATCGCTACCATGTATTTGCACGTACATGTCGGCATGAATGAATATCCAGAAAAATCACGCAGGCTGTAACTGCAGAGGAGATGTGCATTTGTAGTCTGCCAAGACAAATCTTCCTTCGTTTAGGGTTGCCTATTCTTTTCATCAATTTAACTGAGGACTTCGGGTCAAGACAACAATGCTTATGTCATGCCTCGCCTCTGAGTCGCTGTAAGGGAAATGAACTCCGGAATGCAAATGCAGAACACACTCCTGCTTTAAAGGCATTTGATGAGACAAAGAGTTTTTACTCATACACATAATGGCCAAAAAAAGCCATGCAATACTGGCTACCCAAATTCAGAGTCACGTCAGCTCCTGACATTATTGCAGTTCTGGCATCCCACACCCACACGCTTCTGTTTAGTCACCCCAGGAGATGTCAGGCACCACAGCTGCGATGCCCTGGGCTGCTCTGTTTGGCCAGCTCCTGGGGACAGCCTGTATGCCTCTAAACTCAGGCATTACCCACACGGGACACTCTGTAGGATTGTCACTGAGGTTTGTGCTACTGGGAACCAAAACTATTCTCACACCTTTTATACAAAAATGACATGAATTGCAGCACTAAACTCCTGTCTGACACTTCACCCTAGGAAAGAAGAACAACCAGCAACAGAACAGCAACATAGTCCTAGTAGCTAGAGATCATCTTGAAAACTCAAGTATAAGGCTTAACATCCCCTTCAAAATTTGTCAGCACGGATTATGGCAGCTGTAAATATTTCTGATATCCCTTGAAACCACCCTTTTAAAACCTTGTTAAATTCCTCAGCCTAACAACTTACTGCCATAGTGACTTTTTATAATTTAATCATAGATCTGAACAAAAATTTCCTTTTACCATTTTGAAATTCGCCAATTTTTCATTTCTCTATTTAGCTGCTTTTATGCTTTAAGGCCAAGAAATCAGACACTATTCCATTCTATCTTCTCTATTAACATTTACTGTTTTTTTTTACAGCTTCAGCATGTGCCTCCTCTGACTCATCTGCTTTCTAAGGCAAACACTCACGATTTTCTTCAGCCGCTCTCCACAACCGAGATTTCCCAGATCCTTATTCAGTTTCAGCTTGTGTTCCCAGAACTCCCACTGACTCCTGCATACTATTTTGAGGTGAGATGAGGGCGTTCTTGATATAACGGCTTTTACTTTTGGTAACATTCTCCATGCTATTCTTTATTACTTTTCTTAGTCTTAATGGTACACTTTCAGAATTACCGGCATCTTTTTCTTCTACTACTGCATTTTTTAAGTCAGCTGCATACTGAGGGGGAGTTTTCTATTCTGAGGTTCAGCTCTGTCCTTAAATCAAAGCCTCCATGGAAGGTGTACGGCTGCCTCAAAGGTCCCCGTGCTCAAGGATCAGACGCCATTTACACACTTCTGAATGCTGCCTTTTGGCAGGGCTAGAGGGGCAGGCATGATCCTGCTCTTACGTGGTTTCATGGAATTCTGAATAGACCAGTCTGCAACAGTTTTAAAGGGTGAATTGACTGACGTATCACTGTTAGAAGGTAATGGGTTAATGTGCCTTTTCTTTCCATCTCCTAGCAGTTTTTGTAAGACCGTCTGCATAGGACAATTAAACTTTTGAAGAGCCTACGTCAGTTAAAAAATCACATGATTTTCTTTATCATCTATAATGCTGTCCTCCACTTCAGTTTCATGTGACACCATTTTCTTCCGTGGCAGTCTTGATGGCTGGATACTGTAAATGATAGTTTGTTGGTGACTATCACTTCAGCTCATTTCCCAGACACCAGCATAGACTGCATGGGCTGCAAGTCTCCAGATGCTTCCTAGAGCCTTCTAACAGATTTAGTTTCACATTTTTATTACATTATTTTAATAAGAATTAATATCTTTTGTCTAGCACCTTGGGCACTTCAGTCTTGCTCTCTCTCAACAAATCTGGATGCACATCTGCAGTGAGGACTGATACTGATAAATAATTGAACATCTCCGCAACCCTGTACTTTGCCCATTTGCTCCTTTTCTGTGTCCACCATTTTTTGTAGGTGGACACTCTCACCACTTCCAGCTACATGCTCCACCATTTGCATTTCACTGAATTTAGTCCATTTTTCCCTGTTGTAGGATTATCTTACGATGCTTGCTTTCCTTTAAGAGTCCAAAGCTGAAAACCTTCTGAAAAGAATGTTCTTCCTTTCTCTCACCATCTGGCCAGTCCATACAAGGTGCACACAGATGACTGTAAGGTTACTGGGTCCTTACTGCAGGACTCCAGGGGCAGAGGGACAGTCAAGGACCTGCCATGGCTGGGAGAACTGGTGAGCCTCATCCTGTCCTGCTCCTCTCACGTGCAGCAATACGGAGATCAAATGCTCTCGGTACATGGGTTTGTGTAAGGAAGCGATATCCTGCCCAAACCTCACACTTTTATTATAATTTTCTCCATATTTGTTTTGTCTCAAAGCACAAAGGGTGACAAAGGTGAGAAAGTTTGCAGTTTAACAGAAAACAGTTCTCAGTATTTTTCTACAGTCAGCAGGAGTAGAATAATGGATATTAATGGTTCAAAAGACAAAGACTTACAAACATAATATTTTTAAGACTACTTCATACATTTTGGGCTTGAGCCATGACTTTTCGATGCTTGTGCGAAGACATACTATAGATCTTGACTAAGAAATGCAAGACAATTAGATGGTCCCCTGTGGTCTCTTTCCTATAAGATAAGGAAAGTTAATGGCTCCATGCTAGATTCAGGCTGAATCACTCTCTTGCTCTTTGCCCTGCTCACCACATTCATACAGTATCTATACGTACAACACTCTAAACATGATGCACCTCCCTTCGTGGCCTCTAGCACAGACACAGGGAGAACATGTACGGTATGGTAACAGTACAACATGCGCTTAACAAAAAAAAAGGGAAAGCTCCACATTGCTTGATCCTTTAATTATTTATAAGCATAACACACCTTTACTTTCTACATTCTTTAGCCTGAACAAGTGTTTGTTAGACTATGAACAGGCTCAAAATAAATGTCATTGGACTTCCTTTAACAGTACAGGGCATTGCCTTCCATAAAAGTAACCTGAGTTGACAGCTGCACTGTGCAATACTACAGTTTTCCAAACAACAAGGCTGTGATGCTTAATTTTTACTGGAGCACTAAAGAGAATGAACTTGGTTCAGCCGTAAGCAAAATGAGGTATGCGTGAAGCAGTACAAACTGCTATATGCTTTCAACAACAACTTAGAGCTGTTGAATAGTGCCCGTGCAGTGCTTTGGATCTGTGCTGCACAACCACTCCCAGGCTGCTCGAGTCAGAGCTGCCAAGTGCCGTGCTTTAGAGCAGACTCAGGAAGAGAAGCTGTATAAATTTTCCTCAGTGGGCAAAGCTCCCATCTCTGCTGCTTATTCCCACGCCTGTTTCACATCTTACTGTTCCTTCATTTTTGCCAATGCAACTGCGCAAGTGGCCACATGGTAAATTAGATGACAGAAATAATCTCTAGTAATAACTAGGCATTGCTGAACTATTGCACAGAATAATAAATCTCTTGAATGAGTTCTGATACCAAAAAGCCATACATAAAACCGCACGCATGCTTCTTTGGCACCAGTGCCGTGACAAAAGCACGCGGTGGCAGCACAGTGCATCATGTTCACCTGATGGCCTCCTGCGCCCAACTCAGCTCAACTCCTAACCAGTTCTGTCTGGCTTGGTAAACCCCAGGGCTGAGGGAAGGCTGGAGCATGGCATAGCTCCCAAACCGCGTGCCTCCCAAGGGAGCATTCTGCACCCCTTGCCAGGAGGAAGCCTGTTGCTGAGGTAGGACCAATGGCATGGAGCACCCAGCGTGGGGAACACAAACTCGAGGCGTCTGTTTGTATTAACAGCCTGGTAGTCTTGACAACATCTGATACCGAGGTCATCTCTGGCCATTAAAGTCTATTCGAAGTAGCAGGAAGGCATCTATGAGTTAAAAGAGGATTATCTGCTGTTCTCATCACTAGGCTCACACATGCCTCAAGATTCTTTCCTAACTATACTTGGAGAAATATTCAGATCATGAGTGAGACTGGTGAATTTTGGGGGGATCTTAGCACTTCTATTTTGGGTGGAATCTTGCCCCAAACTGGCAGCACAACCAAAAACAGAATTGATGATTGAAAGGTTTATTTTCTTCTCCCACAGTACTCTTTCCATCTCCCACATTCACTATAAATAATGCACAACTCTCATGTGAAGTGAATTAAAAAAGGTTGAGGGCCAGAAATATATACTCCACAGTGTGCCCTAAAAAACTTTATTTTCAGGCAGCTAAGTGTTCCAGGCGAACTTGCCACCCACTCAGCATGGACCCGAAGCTAGAGGATATGGTAATTCATCCACAGTGCAGAGATTTTCTTCCTAATTGGCTTTCTGTGAGCTAAATCTGCACTACTCGAAGACTCAAGCTGTGCATACTCTCACTATTCAACATGACTCTCATTTTAGCCTCATCCCCGCTTTTACAGCCCAAGCATTTGCAGGCTGCATAATATTGTTGATCATTTCTGGTGAACCTCAGAGCCAGCAACCTGACTCTCTGGATATGCAATATACAAAATTCCTGTGGGTTTTTTTTGTTTGTTTTTTTCCCCCACAGGGGGCTATCACTACCCAGCAAATGAGAACAGAGCTCCAGAAACAAAGGTAAAATTGACAAAACACAGTTTTATTTAATTTTTTTTTAGTGATAAAGAACTGCTATTTAATTTGTAGCCACTAACTAAGTGGATTGCAATGCAATTTCTAAGAAAAGAAAGGAAAATTAAGGGTCTTCCACTGATTACATACTGAGATTATTTCAACAACCTTCTTTATATTTTTTATCCTCTTGCTAAAACAAATCCATAGCAGTTAAACCATCTTTCCTGACGACATTGTTTTCCTGAAGCATACACCATCCGTGCTTAGTGTCCACTTCATGGCAGTGCTGTGTAACATTACCCATGACGTACAGTACCGTATTTTGTTCACTGGTGAAGGTACCCCGCGACTGATGGTTGCTGTGGTAAGGGCAGTGCAGCACTCCTGCGGTGCTGCTGTTGCTTCTTGTACCATGTCCCTGGAAGCATTTATTCTAGGACAGAAATTCTCAACTTGGGAGCTGTGAATAGCATTCAGGAATTACAACCGCCCTCTCCTAGCTTAAAATAGATGAGAGGAGGTGATCCAAATAAAATGTTTTTGTAGTAAGTGGTCACTGCACAAAGACGACCACTCTGCAGTACTGGACTGAATGACTTGGAACACCTTAGTGACTGTTTTCAATCTACAATGCATTGAGGCAAGCATTATGACCACAGAGAAGTATTAAAAAAGTAAGCACATCAACTTGGCAGAGTAATTTTAAAGACTCCTCAGCATAACTGCAGGCACATCATAAGAAATGTCATCAGCCACAGAGCCAGGCTTTCAAGGAAGAACTGCATCATAAGGCATGTAGGTAACAAACCTCTCACAGTAAAGCAGCAGTATATGGAAATGCAACATAAAATGTTATTTATTTAGTATGCCTCCAATATAATGTTTTGTAGAACTTTATTTTCCCTGAAAAATATTCAGCATCTGTATCTTTTCATCCAGATTTAAGAAAAAAGAATGTCAAAATATTTTACCCAAGTCTTTGCTTGTGTTACTTCACAAGGACAGGTTACCAAAGATGAGCTAGGACAGTGACAACTGAAGAAAGAGGCAGAAAGAAACACTAAAGTCGAGACAGAGACCAGACTCTAAAGTTCACAAGTACACAGCTCTTCAAAACCTGCAGAACTGGGCTTGTTCCCAAACAAGAACATCTGAGAGCTTTAACCTGGTTCTCGTATCAACTTCACAGCAGAGCTGGAAGGTTTGGTTCAGGACCAAACTCGCAACAGTGAAGCAGCAGCACAGATGCAGAGCTGCAGAAGGAAGTTGTACAATCTGCTGTGCTCCAGCAGGGACTCACATCTGCAAGCATTGGACCTCAAGTACAACACAAAAACAACAACAAAGCAGGAAAGAGACAAAGATCTTAATCTGATGGGAGAGTTGGTGGCACAGCAACAGCTTGGAAGCTTCTTAGCTTCCCTCAGCCAAGTGCCTTTTGAGTCTGACTACTTGCTCAGACTCCTGTGGATGAGAGGATGCACTGATTTCTACTTCAAAAACTAGTAGCAAATGTGATAGTTTCTTGATCTTTATATTACATATGATAGCATCTCCTCCTCTACCAATAACATACCAAAAACTTGCTGACCTCAGAGTGTTCCTCCGTGATTACTTTGACAGAATGAGAAGATGAAGAGGTAGGAAATATAACAATTGTACAAAATATAACACACAAGGCACTCAGATACAATTACTTCTCAATGTTTGTTGCCAAATACCTTGAAATGGATTCTCATTTGAATTCAAGTCCAAATTCATAAATACATATATGTGTCGTAAACCAGAATCCTAACAGTCTCTGGCACCGCACTGACGCACTCTGTGCTTGAAGAGAGCTGTGAACAGTAAACAGTTCAAGAATAAACAAGGAATAAAAATGCTACCTAGTTCAAATGAAGTGCAGCTACGTGAAGTTCTTAAAACTTTTGTGTAACAACGTAGGAAAATAAAGGTGCTGTTCTGCAGTGCCTCCTGGCCCGGCCCAGTCTCTCACCTGGCCGCATGGTGCCACACAGCCCCGCGGCCTACACGTTAGCGGCACAAGCGACATTATCGCACCAGCTACACAACGCGTGCTCAGCACCAAGGTCCAAGCCATTCACAACTGCTTCATGAAGCCAGACTCTTCAAAACGATTTCATATAAACCGTGTATCACTAGGGAGGCTTGTGTGCTTTTGGAACAACTCTCTATGAGGTTTGAGTCAGTCCGGTGCAGATGCAAATGTGCCCAGTGCTGGCTGCACAGTAAGTCTGGGTAACAGACAAAGCTGCCACAGCCACGCTGTACCTATTACACGCAGCACGTCCTTCCTTTCTCCTCAATTTCTATCCTACCACAGTTACACAATGATTCAAAGAGAAAAATGAAATAGCCACCAGCGAGATACAAAGAAATTGTCATTAATAACGCTGGCAGTATCTTTGCCTCTTATGTAAACTGCTGCATTCAGAGAGCTTAATGGCCTCCACAGAGGGTGGTTCGAGATCATTATCCCCAAGTTATTGATGAGGAAAATAAAGCACATTAAGGTGAATTCAGTAGCCTGAAATCATACAGCCTGAGAGGCGCAGACTTCGGATTAAAACCCCTGCAGCTGTAGTCCCAAAATGCTATCTCCAATGGGGGTGGTCAGTTCTGGTCATTAACTGCACAGGAAGAACAAGGAAGATGTGACATTGTCATACACTGACTTTTAAATGGCACCAGGTAGATAAGGCAGTGGCAATTCTGCTCTGATATTTTCAGGTTCTTGTATGCTATACTGGGTCAAAAAGCCACCTGAATTCTGCCATTCTGACAACTCTGATCAGCAGATTTTTCTACCCTAATGGCACTTGCACGCTGATCAGACATCGCTCTACCATATCAACCAACAGAATAACCCATAATGTCAGCAGCCTGGTGCCCTGTTGACATCCATCTCTACACAATGCTGGGAGATGTTATCGGTGGGCTTCACAAATGTTTGCTGACAACAGAGACTGGTGAATGCAGGGTTTCATCATAGCTATGGCAGACCATGTTGCTTAATACTGATATGGTCTGCCTTTCCACACCACACATAAGATTCTTCAGCCACTTTCTATCCAAACTCTCCTTGGCCACCATCCTATTTCTTGCCCACCCCCCGATCATCCTCTGACCTCCCTCTGATCTCACTCCCTCCACTCCTCACATCCCAAGGTCCTTGTGAAGAACCATCCATCCCTCTAGCACTTCCTCCATTTTCCCCAGTGCCAGTTCCCGCTCAACTCCCCTGGAAGGCTTCCATTTTGGACCCCTCCCAATATGCTTTGGCTCATCTTCCCATCTCTTTTCTCAGTTTTTTTTTCAGTTCACCTTCACCACCATAGCTCTTCCTCACGAACAGCTCTGTTGGTCTCCCCTCCCTCTGGTGCCTTCTTTCAATGTTCTGCACATTACTGTCACCTCTACTGTGCTCCCTGTTTTCCCTGTTCCCACCCTCAACTCAGTTGTCTCCCTGCAGACAACCAAAGCAGAAACAGTCCAACCTCATTCCTGTAGCATCATTGCTTGGAGTCACTTTGTGGGACCAGTGCACATGCAACTTGACCAGCACACGGACAGATGGGAAGATACTCAACAAGGTAGAAATCTTCAAAGATTTAACAGCGAAAGATTGCAAGGAGTTAGAAATTGGTCAAGTTAACAGGCTTGGAGACAGAAATCCCTGTTCCATGTTACAGGGATAACAGCAATGATCAAACAATAATAATAAAAATCCCGAGCTAGATATGCAGCTCATAAAAGTTTCAGCCCAAGTGGCTCCAGCTGACACACTTGTAAGCACTGTAAAACACAGCC
The DNA here is from genome assembly GCA_011075105.1 of Heteronetta atricapilla. NCBI lineage: Eukaryota > Metazoa > Chordata > Aves > Anseriformes > Anatidae > Heteronetta > Heteronetta atricapilla. The sequence continues at coordinate 54,787,217 of CM021733.1, read as the reverse complement.
TCCTAATGCGAGGTGTCAGACAACCCCAGTGACAGGCAGGGCTTCCACCTAAGAGTAGCTTGCAGCTTTAACCAGGACATTAAGGCATAATTCCCCTCTCCAAGCAAAGCCTACTCTGTTAACCCTATCTGTACTCATTCCAAGGAGCAGCAACAGAAATGTCTGCTGTGCCCACTCTATTATTCACACGCTAAATAACAACTTCATGTATGCTTTGCCCATGAAATACATCCTCTGCATAGAAAGTTCACAATATGGATTTTCCAAGCTAAACGAAGCTGTACCAAAATAAATCTGTGTATTAATATTCAGAGAAATTGCCATCAGCTTCTGGTTTGCACACTATTAGCATACAACTGTTGTCTTTAGAAATACCCATCTTAATACTCTCTAACAGTAAAATCTTCCGAAATTAAAATTATTTATCTTTGTCTTCCAGATAGGAACATTTTGAGAAAGAGCAGGAGGAGGGGAAAGAAGAGGTCAGGACCACCTTTTTGCTGGCATAAGTTCAGCAGAGAGAAAAAAAAAAAAAAGTCAGTATAATAATCTCAATAAAGGTAAAGCATTTGATGCAATTATATCATCTACTACATCTGGCAAGTTTGTTTGTTTTTTTTTTTTCCTCCTAGACTCATCTTCTTGCTGAGCACTAAGAAATCAGAGGCTCTGAATCATGGTGACATTCTTCTCCTTAACAGGTCCTCTCTAGCAGCAGCCAACATAAAAACACAGCATGTCAAAAACACATTTTTAAAAGTTCTGTTTTCAGGTGAGAACTCAGTAACTACATGCATTACAAAAGTTACCTCCTGAACACTCCTAGCTTTCACCACCTACTGGTGGTGAAAGTACATCTAAGTGCCCAACCCATTAACTCTACATACTGGCTTCAAACTCTTTAAATTATACTAAATGTTCAGCCTGTAGCAGCATCAACAGCTGGCAGCCCAACCACCGCAGGCATCTGTGACCAAAGTAGTACCTTGACTTCAGTATGATGTTACTGCATCACACCTGTTTTCTACCATGTTTTCTTTAAAGAGTATTTGCCAACATTCAGAATAATGGTGAATTTTTGGTGAATTTAATGGCTCCAAATAAAGTCAATAGCGATGATCTGGGGCTGTCTGTAAGAATGCTGTGCAACCCTTAACTGTTCAGAAAGTACATTTTAGGAAACCTTTTGTAAATATCATGCTGCAATGACTGATCATGCACCAATAATTGCAAACAGTAACTGTGGCTACGTTAAAACCTGGAAAGCTGACCACACAAAAATTCAGCAAAAACTACTCATAATAGATCCAGGTTATCTCAATTACAATGATGTAATTCACTGATGTAATTCTGGTACAGAATCAATGGAATTAGTCCAGATTTACATAACGTACCGAAGACCAAACCACTATAAATTGTCCACAGTCTGCTCAGTTTTTTCACTGTGTGCTTGACACAGCACTGGGAGCAACAGGTCAAGAGCATGAGCAAGAAAGCGTGAACCCTTCCCTGTGCCCTGGAGAAGCTTAATGCTCCGGCAGCACCTCTGGGACACCAACAAGGCCCTGCTCTGCATTGCGAACAATGCTGATTACGCTGCTAGTATTGGTAGATAACAATTAAAACTGAAATGACACAGGGAAACTATTTCAACAGGAGGGTGAAGTCAGAAGTGCTGATGGATGCAGAACAGGAAATAAGTAACTAGTTGCTTGAACAAGGCTGAAATAGGGATAATCAGCTTGGTGTCTCCCTGCTTTGAATTGCTGTAAACACGGAGAGGGCTTTGCATTTTTCAAGCAATTTTAAAATATTTTTGGCTCCTATCAAAACATGCTCCTGAAGAGCTTAATTTACTTTGCTTGTTTGAAATTTAGAAATGCTGAGATGCCAAAAAATCCCACAGAGTAAGGACAGAACTTTATTTTCAATGGAAAGCATTTCAGCTGATGACAATAATCTAAAATGGAGAGAAAACCTTTCCAGAACAGTATTTCTGTGATTACCTACACTAAATCCAGAGCACGACCAGTGCATGCAAAGCCCACTTGGCCAATTATTTTAGATAATTTGAAAACAGTGAAGTCACAGAGTTTCAGAAGGATGTACGGCTTAATTATAATTCCTATTAGTCTAACTAAAACCTCCAGTCAGCAAGTGTAGCTTTGGTAACAGAAGTATATCGGAGACATCTCCTCAAATGGTGAGTGCTTAAATGTTGCTGTAAATCTGCTAAAAATACACAAGCTTTGCTAATAACTATTGCTTGGATTTGTACACACATACAATGATGTTTGCTTTCACTTCAATTAAAATTTTTTCCATCATGAATAATCCATTTAACTAATCAACATATGAATTACTCTGAGGAACACTTCATTCAGTGGAAAATTAAATACAAAAAGAGAGCAAAAAGTAATTACAGGAGGACATTAATAATCTAATGATTTACACTTTGTCTTTTGCAAAGTATTGCAGAGCACAAGTATTAAGAAACTTTCAGCATTTGCTGGCTGTAGACCAAAAGTAAAAGCTATGCCAAGCAATGTGAAGAGTTCTCACCTTACCAGATCAGTGCAAGAGAATTAATTTTAAAAATTTCTGAAGGGTCTTTCTGGCATTAAATTATAGACTGTCTTTTGGTCTCAGACACTGAAGTATCTAGAGACACACCAAGTTAGCAGAGGGGCTTGCGATTTACACCACTACAAATAAAAACAATGCTGCATCCTTTCTTTCCAAAACTAAGCAAATAAACAGATGACTGCTTTTTTTTTTTTTTTTTTTGGCTAAGCAACTTATTGAGGCATTGGCAGTCATTCATTCAACAGCATGCCTAAAAAATAAACAAAGAAATCCAGCAATCACTGAAGTAAGATTTTTTTTCCAGATACCAAAACCCACACTCAGCACTACTGCCATGTTTAAAAAAACAACACGCTGGGGTTACTACAGAACAGCTTACAAACAAGTTCAGAGAGGAGAAAAAGTTGCTGACCTCAAAAGGTCTGCTTGACTTCCAGCACTACGGTTCGAAATACCTAACACCTCACAAGGGAACACCAAGACCAGCAGCTGCTTTCCCTCAGTGACTCCCACTCCCTCACCCCACCGCTTTTTGAGCAAAAAATACTCATTAGGCCGAGGTGGTTAACTACAAGGCATGGAGGTATTTTCTGGCAAGAAAACATCAAATGACAAGATGGGAAGCATATCAAAATACAACCACAGTACGGTCTCCCGATCATCTAACAAATATCAGGAGGTGAACATTCTCTAAAAGTTTGCTGCAGATCATAAATAGGTGTTAAAAATAGGCCTAATATCATGAATTCACCAATTCAGTCCAAATGGTTACTACAAATGCATTAGTATTCTAATTTAAAATCTCACCTTCTTCAATTTAAAGACTTGCCCACACTGCAGTTTCAGTGAACGGTCCCATCAAAGGCTTATTTTATACCCAAAGGATTACAAATCTATGCACAATATATTTCAAATGTTCATAGTATAACTCAGGATAGTGATATATATATATATATATTAAGAAGGTCTACTTCACGAAAATTAGGCAATGGCAAAGCAAAATATTTGTACAAAATTAAGGGAATCATTCTTATATTACTGTCTTCAAAGAGTAAAGGGCAAGTCTACTGCATTTGATCAGGTAGCTACTCAAAGATGTCAGATTTTTTGGGTAGTATCTCCTGTGAGGCCCACAGAGTCTTCAGTTGATATGAACAGTCGTCAGTTCATAACAGAAAACGCGGTTGCAGAATATCCTTAATTAAAAAAGCTTAGTGTACAAGTATGGCTAGAGCAAGCATTAATGCATATGTTAACACGGTGAGAAATGACTCATCGCTATATCTGAAAAAGCTTCAAATTCAGAGGCTGAGTAACTCAGCCCTGAACTGGAATCACAGTTTTTATTGCCATCACATGAGAAACACTAAGTTCAATCTAAGACTTTCAGGAAAATTAGTAAAAAAAAAAAAAAAAAAAAAAAAAAAAAAAAAAAAAGTAAACAGTTTCTCTAAAGAAAAAAGGGTTGTGGGCAGCCATCCCAAATCCTTGTTCATCCCAAAGTGTCCTACAGAGAGTCACGTCTAGATTCATTCAAGAGCCAGGAATGAGCTGCACGCATGTTGTACATGGCTGTATGAAGTTGCTGAGCTGAACCCTTGCACAGTATGCAAAGATTTTAACCTGAGATTTGAATGTTTCCTTGCCAGGTTTTCCTTACCAGGTAAGAAGCATGGTTTCCCTTCTATAAACAAACAGTTCAGTAACAGTCAGTGGAGTAACCACTATCTCCAGCCTACCAAAGGGATCCTGCTATTTTTGAAGTGAGACCATTTAACAGATCAGAAAACATCTAAAACTGTCCCCATCTATGGATCAATAATCCTTACGCAGGCGCAGGAAAGAGAAAAAAGTAAGAGAGATTTAACTATGAATGAAATGCAAGCAAAGAATAGAAATGGTCAAAGTTTAATACCTCATGCTTTCCCTAAACCCTCTTCCACCACTACAACCTAGGAACAGAGGTTTCCTTGGGAAACAGTTTCTCCACAAAGGTCATCTGCTTCTAACAGCCCATGACCTGTACCACACAGTCAAGAAGGGCTACCCTGATTTAACCTAATAGCCAGAATAGCCAGATAATTCTGATTTTTTTTCCTCCTTTTACACCACTTGCATTTCCTGAACTGTGTTCTGAACTCTAGTCTGAACGTTATAAAAAACAACACATTTGCCAGGGTGTTCCAGAAGGGTGATTCACAGCCAGAGGAAACCTCTGCACTGGCAAGCATGACCTGGCAAGACCCATGGCATCCGAAGTACTTGGGGAAACACCTGCGTTCCCATAGAGCGTGACAGGCGGCACATTCCTTTGGTAGCAATAACAGTACACAGATTCAGAGGAGGAATGAGTCATTCCTCATTCTGCTACTTACAGACCAAACAGAATTGGTTTGAATTTATGATAAAGCTCTTGCTCCAGCTATAAAGCATACCCTGACATTACAATATAAACCGGTATGAATTTCAGCATATGCATTTTCCTCCTTTTTTCCATCTACTTAAAGTCTGAGACACTTTATCCTTTATCAGCAATTATCTCTCCCAATTATCTACTCTTGCCTGTGCCCCCTGTATATTTTGTTTCTTGCAGTGATTTTGGTTGTTTACTTGCTTTCCAGCAGCGTACGATTAACTAGAAAATGATTTCTTTTCATTATCTGTGCCTATCTGAAAGCTCCAAACTAACAACCCCACACTTGAAGCAGACAAATGAATCAGACTGATGGCAGCCCCTTCTCCGGGCTCCAGCTGAACGGCTCCATAAGCACGTGGGGTGAGCACATGGGGGTCTCTGCTGAACACAGCCAAGGAGCCCAGCTTGAGTCATAGTGCTCTGGAATTACACACCCAGGAAGGTGAGGCTTGGTGGTGGTGAGGTTTATGTATGTTTGTTTTAAGCGAAAAACAAAATAAAACCCACAGTCATCCTGTTTTCACCAAAATATTGTAAATCCCTTTAATCAGAAGTAACCATCCTTAGGTTCCAGTCTCATCTCTCTACAGGCAGCCACTGGGTTTGTTTTTCAAGTCTTCTACACAGATGACACTGTACTGTTCATATTGATATCTGGCTTATTTGGGGTTGGTAAACAGAAAACCAGTATCTAAGAGAATGAAATCTCTTCTATACTGGGAAAGGAATGAACAAAGTGAGCTTAGATTCAGCTGCAGTCTCTCATTCAATTTCCAAATGGAAGCCTGAACATGAGATCTTGGAAATACTACTTGTAGTATCACTGGAAAACTAAGTGCGATCTGAAGACTGAGGACAAGCAGAAGAGCAGCGTCCTATGGTTGAAAAAAGGGCTCCACCAGCCCACACGGAAGTGGTCTAGCATGGCCCAGAAGATAGCACAGCAAGTAGAGGAAGCAGTGGGCTACAGAGCCGTGCTGAAGACTTACTCCTGTGCCTACTACACCTTGACAGGTTCCTCCTGAGTTTACAGCTGATACCGCAGCCATAAGCAAACCCATACAGCTGAAGTAGTTTAAAACATCACATTGTTCAGTGTCAGAGAACCAGCAAAATAGCCTTAAATTTATGGATCACTAGGTAGAATTCAGCTAGATTCCCAACCAGGAGAGCAGGGAGTTGAGAAGATAACATTTTAAGACGACTTCCAGTCCCTTCCAACAAGGTACACCAGTGAGAAGACAGGTCACATCTGGAGAAAGGAAGCAAATATCTTTTCTAAACTCACATCTATTCCTTCCTACATGGGTTTTGAATACAGTTTCTCTCCCTCAAGCTTTCTGGTGTTTCTCTTCCCAATTTCTCCCGTTGGCATTCCTGTCAAACACCTGCCCTTGAGCACCACAAAATATAGCAGATAGCTCTTTCCTCCCACACGAGGATTGCTTGGCAAACCCCTTGTGTCCTCAACAGGAGAGCAGATGCTTTGCTCTGCAGAAAGCCTAGAAATAAACATATACTGTAGAGTGTATGCTGAAACAGCAAACCCGCTCAGAGCTGGTTAGACTTCCCCCTCACCACTATAGAGCATATTTCCAGGAATACAACCTTACTCAGAACAGGTCTTCAATTCCATGGTGGCTGCTGTTGCAGCTGACTTATAACAGACTAAAGATTTCCAAAGGTAGAAGAATTGACTGCTGCTGTGCTCTTGCTCAACCTCAGTTATTCACGTGCCTACTAGACATAAGAAGTGACCCAGAGCACTCAACAGGAGTTTTATATTCATTATAATATTAAATCTTAAAATGCTCTTTTATATGGCTAGAAAAAGGCTGTAGAGTCAGACAGAGAGATGAGTCTTAAGAAATAAAGATATATTCTAAACAACGTGAGCGTAGAACTAGGATTCTAGAAAAAAAAAAAAAAACAGAAATAAAATCACACTATAAAAATAGAAAGAAACCCGAACTGTTTATTTCCTATTTGGAGCAAAATATTAGAATAACAGTCCCTGCTTTATTTCCCAAGTTTGGTTCAAGGCTGAATCAACTGTCCTGATCAACTGTCCCTTTACGATAAATCTTACCTAATAGTCCAAATACTAAAAATCAGAGAGAAGAGCGAAGAATCACAGAATTACCTAAGTTGAAAAAGATCCTCAAGATTACCAGGTCCAACCATTAATCAGTCCTACTGAGTCCGATCACTAAACGTGTCCTTTAGTGCCACAGCCACACCTCTCTTAAATACATCCCAGGGATGGGGACTCTACCATTTCCCTGGGCAGCCCATTCCAATGCTTGACCACCTTCTCCATAAAGAAATTCATAATGTCAAATCTAAACCTCCTCTTCATGATGTCTAATCTAACCTTCCCTGGTGCAACTTGAGGCTGTTTTCTTGCATCCTATCACTTGTCACCCAAAGAGCAAAGGAACAGGTGGAAAGCCACTGCTGACCTCAAGAAAAAGTATAATGAAATACATCCAGAGAGAAAGTCTTTTTGTACAGGAAATCAGTTTTTCGATGCATAGACTGGTATGAACTGGAATAATGACAGAGAATAAATACACAAGATAGAATAATACATTTATAGAACAGTTGAATTACTCAGTTTTAGTTTTTTATTAAATTATGCAGCCATGTAACAGAATTAATTGAACTCAAAATAATTAAATTATATTAGAAGCCAATTAGAAAAACAAACTCTTCGAGCACACAATTCAATTATGTTACTAGTACTAAGGGCTTTAGATACAAGAGACAAATTCAGACCTTTCCATCTCTAGATAAAATACAGTTAATAAGGTGAACAGATGGCTTTTCACACACTAATGGCATAGGTTTGAACTTCCTGCATCACCTGACTCATTCTGTCAAAAAGCACATGGATTCAACATCTCTTCCAGTTAATGGCCTAGGGGCAATCCTAAAATTCTTCCCACAGCAAAGCACTGTATAGAGTAATTATGCACAGCATACCCACACCAGTATGTGTGTAAATATATCTGATCATATGCACTGGCGATTACACAGGCATTGACAAGGGTACTTTCAGTTTAGAGCTCTGTCCACAAGGAACCATGATAGCCTTTGAGCCCCTTCCAGCACATCACATGCTGAAGTTGACTACAGAGTTAGAAGCAGGTATTTCTCAGGTTTATCTTCCAAATTCTGTAGCTGCAATAAAATTTTGAAGTATATAATTTTTTAAACCATCTTTTAAACTCAATTAAAATTAACAGTCATATTTCTGCTTATGAATGAGTACAGGGAAACCTGATGAATATTACACGTTGGTTACTCTGGTGTCCCTGATGTTCAGTGCCATATGGGGTGTACCTTTTTTCTTTTGTTTGCAAAACCTTTGGGGAGAAGTGAATCACCTCTAAGCAAGCAGGGAGCGGTGAATTCTTTCCATTTCAAAGGGAATTTTTCCATATGATACTGAAAAACTAACCAGCAGGGGAACACAGCACCATTTGTTACCCTTTTTATTCTATTTAGAGATTATCTTTCTCAACAAACTGCTCTTTTTAACTGAAGTCCTGGCCACAAGGCTGTTTGATTTCATCAGGAATAAATGGAGTGCTATATATAAACCGCTTCATCTGTTTTTCTAAAGAGGTCTGTCTGTGGTTGCAATTTAAGTGGACACAGGGAATGCCATCAGCAAAATCAATGGAAATATCCCACATAACAGCTTGAGAAGCAGCGCTTTGAAAAACAGGTTAAGGATGACAAGATTATTGCACAAACCTGCTGCAGCCTTATCGTTCTTTCAAAGGCTTTATGCAAATGTATTTGGCATGAAAAATATTACCACACACGTTATAAGTCAATGACACCTCTTAATATGCAAACATTACAGTCACCTACATTTGTATGCATCATTACAGCAATCAAAATGAAAAGGTACTCCTCGTCACTACTCATCAAACTGACCAAAGCCCATAGGGACGTACTGTTTTATTTGGTTCCCAAAGGTAGTCCTTTCCGCTGACATTAGGGAAATAAGCATGGAATAAGACAGTAGAACTGACAATGGTCCATCTGATTTCTGCCACAGAATACTAGGTTTAAAATCTGTAAGGAACACCCAAAAATACCCAGTTGTACCTGAAAATAAACATTATTAAGTATTCCAGCACAGTAATGCACTTAAACCCGAACTTAAATTTTGAGACCAAAATGTGGGCTTAAACACTTCCATGGAATAGAGCTGTAAAATTTGGTTCTTCATTTCACCTTCTGTCCAATATTCAATATTTCATAGCACATATTGTGCTACCCCAGTTTGAGCTCAGAGAAGTTGAGGAGTCACAACTCTTGGAGATGCCCAGGTCTGCTCCAGCTGATGCTCCTCTGAGCAGGGGGGGGGTGAACTGGACAATCTGCAGAGGTCCCTGCCAACCTTGATTATTCTGTGATTCTGTACAGTTACACTTTCAGATAAACTCAGCAGAATGAGCCTTTATTGCATTTTATATTGGTGCTTGGGTGGAGGCTTTTTTCCAGAAACGTAAGTGGGCATAAAGGAAACCTCTACAGAACTATGCATTTCATGTGCATGCACAAAAAACACGAAGTGGTTTGATTTTGGCATAGTTAGCATTACGTGGGATACTTTAACAACAATAACAACAACTACATTTACGTAAGAATTGGCAAGCCTTGTATACCACTATAAAAATCATATACCTGTGTAGGCTACAACAGGCTAAAACAGGGACATCTGAAAAGGGAAAATCATTTTGTTCAGTGTGTAAGACTCTTTGTTATTCAGTTCTGATAAGCTGTAGTTGAATACAAGCTGGGCAGTATTTCAGCAAAAATCCTTCTTTGTTAATGTTTTGGGAACTTTCTACTTTTCATGAAGGTTTGAAAGAGTGCCAATTATACAGTTCTCTAAAGCAATCAATGAGTAAAGGGATGACAATTTGGATTACATATCTTTAAAAGCATTCTTAAATATACTGGAAGGAGAGGAGAGTTAAGGAACATTTACAATGGGATACCTCAGAATATAAAAACACACTAAGTGTTATTTCCCTCTTCTCTTCTATACTATCTTCATGAGTAAGGTCTAGCTCAGGTCAATACTGTGGTCAGAAAAGCCTTGTTACATGACACCGTTGACATTACTGTGTTACCAAAACCCCTAATGTAGATGCATCTGTAGAGCACACCACACTTTTAACCTAACACTGTGAGATAAAACAAAGCTATCGTATAACTTGAGGAATATACGAGATTAACGTGCTAACATGACCCAAAGGGCACCATAGCCCTTTTTCTTCTCTTTCTTTCAGTTCCTGATATGTTAGATCCCAAAACCAAGGAGGCACAAAAGGACTCTTATAACCTTGTGCTGTCCTAACCTCTTCTCCCCTCATCACAAAAATCAGTCACAAGTCACCAGTTCATTGACCACCTAACATCCATCATATGCATCATTCACGAGGTCTTGTCAATTCATGTACCTGCCAATGTCAAGCTCACTTCAGCAGTTGTGCCAGATCCACATTAGCAATGGGTAAGTGGGTATGTTCATTTAAAATATTATTCCAAGCCTTGATGGACTCCAACTGCTCTGCATGCACAGTATTTTGGTTCACGTACCCCACGGTTCATCCTGCAACAGTTCATCCAGCGTATTTCAGCTTTAAGCTTCTCTGAAGTCTCACTGAAATAAAAGCTACACAAAGTGTTTTCAGGAGCCGATTATCTTCCTGTTTATCTTTTTCTTTCAGCATCATTCCTAAATTTTGTATTCACATAAAAATATTTGCGTATTGCAGAAAAACATAAGGACAAATTTTGAACTATATCTGGCTTTTTATTTTATATCCAAAATGCATATTTACTATTCTCCTGAACAGTAGGTATTAACTACTTCCTATTTTCAGTTCTGAATTTGGAAATTAGGAAGGATTTTTTTTTAAATATTTTTTTTTAACCTTTCTGCTTTGATCCACCCCCCTTGCACTGTTATGCTGAGGCACACTGCTATTTGCAAGGAGGTAAGAGGAAAGATGACATCAAGTGGGAGATCTGTCACACAAATGAAGAGGTAACAGACTGTGAAGTACACTAGCCAAAGAAAACAAAACATACATACATAACACGCTTTCTTCCTCTGTGTTATTTTTTTTCAGATGACTTCTCTCAATTTTACACCAAGTGCTAAAGACCAACAACCACTTTTAACAAAGTGTTCCCATGACCAGGGCTATACAGAAAGCATGATTTTAAAGGTTGAGTATTGCAGCTACCTAATGGAAAGCACTACTCATTAAGATTAACTGGAGATAAAAGCAAAAACATGCTGAGGACAACCTGAAGTTAACATATAATAATGCAAATACTAGGAAATGCAAACCCCTTGAAAGCGCTTAGATTATTGCCTGTATAATTACGTGTTTATTGTATTCTGTGCTTTAAGGCAAAACAGTATTGTCCAATGCACCCAGAAAATATTGCAAATCTCTCTTCAAATTTCACTTCAGAATATTTGATTTACCTTAAAAAGTCACAAATTTGGAAAGCAGTTCTCTGAATTGAAAGAATGCAATATTTTCCAGCTGTGGCACACATGAATTTGGGATGGGGAGTCCAAGCGTGCACATCACCATCCCCTGTCTGTTCTGCATGCAGACGCTGAAGCAAAAGTTCCTGCCCAACGTTGCACAGTCTGGAGGCGTGCTGCTGGTCTGTCCTTCACCGACGTCCTGAGCTGTAAACGTAACTTTTTGCTCATATTGTGCACCACTCACAACGTGTCCTGTGCAAGGCAAAGTACCTAACAAATGATACCTAAGGAATACAGTATTGGCGTAGTAAAAGAGCCGTAACACATATGAAGAAAATTTGAGGACAGACTAATAACCCGAATTCTGACATTAATTCTCCTTTTCTTGATTTCACATCCTTACTTTCTTTGCAAATGAATAGTTTTGTTTTCCTTGACTTTTGTTTCCTCATTTTTTCTCGCTACAGCAAAATACAAAGCTGTTACTTCACGACAGGAGAGTTAATCATGAGAGTACATAAACTGTGGGAAATTAAAATCCCTGAGTCTACCTATGCTTAGGTATGGACAGAATGCAACGTGAAGACCACACAACCGCGTGTGTAGAGTTATTTGGATGTATTTTTGTGCCATGGAATTTCGCCATGGCAAACTCCACTGTAGATTAAAAGAGAGTGGAACTCAGTCAGAGCCTGAAATTCAGATAATTGAACAGAGCAGTAAAGCTTCCAGAAGATTCAAACGTGCAAATAGGTATTTGCAGGTTTGGCTCTAAAATAAGTCTCTAAGGTTGAGTATCTACATTTTGCTGCTGTTTCTTTCCCCCAGCCTTCTATAGAAAGAAAAAAATATTCAAGTCAAAAAAAAAATCCTTCCACAAAAATGTTTCTGTTCATTTGGGTAATGTTCAGTCACAGGTAATCAACAATGTTCAATGTTCAGTAGCAAAAAAGCAGACATTTACCACTTAATTTTCCAGGCACTGAAATTTTCTAGCAAATGAAAGTCATGATTAAAGTCATATAGGACCATTAGCCTAAGCAGAGGTAGATGCAGCACCACAGTGTGCCACAGCAGTCAACTTGGCCTTTTCAGAAGTAGATTCTTTTTTTTTTTAATGTAGGTTTGTTGTTTTATTTCAGATAATCCCATATACGTGCACCGCAATGTAGCCACCCAGCACTAACCCGTATCTGTCTGGATCAGTTCCAGGAATGCCTTTCATCCTTTATTCTTCCATATTAACAGCTCTTACGGATCAAATTCTGGAAGATAGTACATTTGCATACAAATGAGCAGTGCTATAATCCGGCAGTGTCATCCCCTGCCTCCTCTGGATAATTCAGACTCTATTTTTATTTCTGCAGCAGATTATCTCTGTGTTTCAAGTAAGCAGATACATTGAAGGTCTTCCCAGGTGATAGCCTAACTGATTCTACTGATGAGACGATTGATATTTCAGCTCAACTGGAGACTGTGTTTTTAAAATGAAAAAATGAGGCTGGTAACAAAGTGAGACAAAATGTAAACCACAAATTTATGAATTTTAGGGCTACTAATCAGAAAATGAAATATTTACAGCGTTTTGTCTCAGCAGGGGGCTAAGTGCAGTATTTCAGCATTTATTTATAACAACATAATTACAGGGAGAGGAACTTTCAGATACATCCTCCCCCCCTTTCAAGTACAAATTTCAAGTTCTGACCTTCCTGTACTGCAGAAATACCAGTAGAAATACCAGAAGAAATTTTTCTTCTGTTTTAAACGTTGTAAGGCTTTCTAGGTAAAGCAAAGATTCAACCACAGTTACACATAAATAATACAGTATATAGCAATATAAGCAGGAGCAATACTTCAAGAAAATTCACAACTCAGGAGGTAAGCCTAGGTATAAATTAAACTGAAATCAAGTTACTAAAATGCTGAATATCTTGCTTAAAATCATTCCTTTGTCCCAAGCGATCGTAGGGCAATGCTGCCTCACATATTGTAGAAGCTCCCTGAAATCTCATGCATCATTCAAAAAATTTGCTTATTTATCTGTTTAAGGATGAATGGCCGTGGCATCTTCCCCTGCTCTTTTTAAGCTATCAGGGACTGATGACTTCTGCTGCGTAGCAGAAAATTCCATTACAAAATGTACCAGAAAGGGACGCCTGTGTTCCTGTGCACCCCAACAACCACAGACAAGATCTGGCCTTAGGAAGGAAGATGGCCCCTTCTTTCAAAAACAGCCACCGTTCTCCATAAGGGAAAGAATACACTATACATATACATGGGATGGCTTTGCTAATCCACCTATAATATTTTCTTGCTATAAACAAGGAGGGGGGGATAAAACATTGCACTCAATTTTTCTGTCTTCCTAAATTAATCACCATGATCCAACACAGAACACAGTAAGAGAGTCACAATTCTCCTATTACTAAACAGCATTGCAGAAGACAAGTGGCTCATGTGTATCAACTATGTATTTGTGATCTTAAATGAAAGCTAACCACCAAAAAAAATAACATTTGATCCAGAACTTTTAGTGTTTGGGGAGTTCCATCCTTAACGTCAGGCTTGTTTCTGATCTTTACAACATTTTGTAAATTCACCTTTTGTTCAGATGAGCTCATGAAATAAATTCCTGCATAAAGCCTTCAGAAAGCTGCTGGGTCTTAGGCAAGCATCAACCTCAGGAGCTCTAGTTTTTCTTAAGGTTTGGGGTGAGCAGGGGATGGTGCTTATTATTTCTACCACTAGTCACGTTAGTGAGACTTCAGCTACGATGAGGATCCCAACGTGCTACATTTTGTGCAAAAACACTGTAACAGAGTCCCAGAAGTTTAAAATCTACTAATAAAAAGGTGCCAAAAGGGAATTAACGTTATTCACATTTTAAGAAGCGGGGAAAAAAAAAAAAAAAAAAAAAACATTATCACCAAAACAGTCACTACAAAGGATTGATCAGTTGGATATGGCCCTGAGTCACACAAACAAAAAGAGCAGAAATAATTTGCTGTAAGGAAATGACTGAGAAACTACCTCATCGAATCACAAAAAGAAAGACTGAGAGACTGGAGAAAGCAAATCCTCTATATTCAATGTAGAAACCAAACCAGCTAAGCTGATCTGACACCAACGATGCAGCTCCCACAAGAGCCTCTAAACCACCAAGAGCTTACTCTGAACCTTGTATTTACCACAGCTGCTAAATAATCAATACCACATGCGCTCATCTTTTCTCAGTTTCAGAAGAACTCAGCTGCTCAGCCAGGTAGTTTGCTGCTGAATAGCAGAAATGGTGCCATTGTCCCTGAAACTGCCCTAATGGATTGGAGCCTGACCTATCCTATGGTTACACTGGCTTAAAATAACACCTTCACTAGCTCCATTAGCCGTTGAGCTTATTGGCAAACTTGTATTTTTAATTTAAGTACCCTTAGAGTTCCTTTTTCCAGGCTGTAGCAATGCAGGGTCATTATTCCTTTCACCTTGTGAAACAACCAGAGCAAGATCCCAGCTTCTATCAAACCGCCTTCCAGCCACAGCGCTCCTTCCCTTTCTTTCCTATTTCCCTTGAAAATATTTGGTGGTTTTGTGCTTCTCCTTTCCCCTTC
The DNA here is from genome assembly GCA_011075105.1 of Heteronetta atricapilla. Classification (NCBI taxonomy): domain Eukaryota; kingdom Metazoa; phylum Chordata; class Aves; order Anseriformes; family Anatidae; genus Heteronetta; species Heteronetta atricapilla. Next base: position 54,772,075 of record CM021733.1, on the reverse strand, counting down.
AAATGGCATTCACAACTAAACACAGGCTATGTTATTACCTAACCACTGCCACGTAAAACCCCAATGACTGGCTTAGCAGATCAATGTTTACAATGCGCAAGACTGAAGTGCCCGCAAACTGCTAAGCAAACAGAGAAAGAAATGATGAACAGCTCAAGTAGATGGTAATCCTAACAGTAAAACTGACTTTTGAAGGGAAGTAATGACCAGTGCCTTTTCCTTCCCCTAAGGAATTAGTTTTCCATGGGCTCAGCAGACCCTCCCTGAAGCTGCTAAGCGCTCGACCTGCTGCAGAGAAAGCAGTGAGGGCACAGCGGCCTCCTTGCCCCTTAAGATCATCTTGGCTTTAACATCGAGGATCAGCATTAACAAATAACTTGGTTAGTAAGAGCAGGTTTAATGAGCTAACATCAATTACCTCATATTTGCTGCAGGTTAAGAGCACAGGCACAGAAAATGACCGTGAATTGGAGAAATGAGCAATAGCTCTTCATCCTCCCAAAGCTGTTCTCGTGTCTGAGAGCCTGGGCAAGTGCTCACCACCTTGTAGCGTTTAGGGAGGGAGCACAGCCCCAGTCCAGTCTCACTGGCTCCAAAATGAGACAATTGCAAAATTAGGTCACTTGCAGGAGATTAAAGCTTATTAGCCAGCTTATTACTGGCTATTACCAGTGCAATTCCAACTTTTGAACACCTGACTCAGCTTGATGCTTCATCATTAACCTCTACTGATATTTTTATTTCAATTTCTCTAAAAGTAAGAGAGTAGAAAACACAATTTATTTATTTTTAGCACCTGTCAGTGTCATATGTGAAATGGACGTGGCTCTTCATAGCTTCTAATCCTGACACACATCTCCATGTGTACGTGCAACAACTCTACCAAGCGGACCTTGTTAATTAATCCCTTAGTACATGCCAATCACAGATCTAAACGTTATTTTTAAAGCATTCTGCAAAACCATAGGCAACTGGTGGTGACTTTGCACTTAACATGATTTAACACTTCTGGCTAGTCTTTTCACTTTTGAACACCATCTATTATTACAAGTGCTAATTAGAAGTTGGTTTTGGAGGCTCCCGGAATAAATGCAAGCAAACCAGTCATTCTGTAGTATGAAAGGGAGGAAAACCCACTATGTGGTTGTATAATTAAAGACTAGCTCCCAAATGCCTGTGCATAAAGTACAGAATTCATGTCACACAGCCCAATTTAATTCAGGAGTTTTGTGACATTTGTGCACTCCGTATTTCATCTGTCATGGTGTTCTTTCACAACTTTAAAAATAACATTATGCCCACTCATTTCAACACTAGAACAGGTGCAACATGCCAAGCAACAGCCTAGTACAATTCTATGTTAGATAAAATGTAAGCATTTCATGAGTGAGAAGACGGCTTGCCAGCACAGATGCTTTCAAGTTCAACACACCAAACCATTTGGGCATTGGACTCTTCTCTCAGTTAGGATTAAAGATATCACGGCACAAAGAAGCTCAATGCAGAGCTGCTTTTTCAGTAGCAATAAAATGTGACAACTGTCATCTGCCCTTAATATGCAGTGTGCAATAAAAGATCATATAATTCTATAGAAACATTTTTTAATACTAACTGATCTTCTTAAAGGAAAAACCCTAAAAGACAGCTATTGCATAGAATATTTTTGAGGACATGCATCTTTTCCCGGATACATTACTTATCTCAAAGCTAAAACCATGACTGATTCTACTGGAATCAGATGATAATTTTCACAGCCCTTAGAGGGCTCAAGATTTGACCCAAAATTAGTGCTTCACCCTGAAAGCTCCTGATAAGGTGACAAACTCCATGTGATCATGAAGCCAATTCTTGTGCTTGCTTGGGCATCAAGAAAAGGAGCAGAAGCAATGCAACCCTTCCTCTCATCCACAACTGTCACCACAGGGGCTGTGCAAAGGGGCCAGTTTACGGCTGCCCAAAAGGAGACATTGGAACAGCTATCCCAAAACACAGAAGCATTAAGCAGCCTTCAGTCCCACTGGCTTTACTGATGCTGCACCAGTTCTCCTGAGAGCACAATTCAGCTCTCTTTCTTAGGGTTGCCTGCCCAGGCCCACAGGAGCTGGGATTGCTGCTGAAGCCATGCTCCCAGCTCAGTGCTCAACTGAATTGCCACTCTCCCAGCTGAATACAGATCAGTGCTGACAGGCTCTGAAGTCCCATCCCAACACTAGGCTGCAAAAGAAAAAAGAACCTCAACCAATCCATAAGAGAAAGTAATTGCATAGAAATGCTGTCAAGTTAACACTCCAAAATTAATAACTTATTTTGCACTATTAAAATGCATAGCAGTACTGTTCCCCTACAGGCAGAATACAAATCAAGTTTAAGGAGGATGAGCAAAAACTAAATCGATTTTCACCGAGCTCCACACAAATGAATTCACTGCTTAGATTTAATGTTATTTATCTTTTTCCTTTAGAAAATGTCCTAAAACCTAAAAAAATATAACAGGTGACAATCTCTGAACCTGTTCTAAGCTCTAAAACATAAGCAGCCTACAAAACAAACCAACGCACCCATTCATGCACCTCCAAAAGCAGCCATTATGCAGAGCAGCTTTTTCTTTTCCATAAGCCTAACTGAATGCATTAATTTTCCAGGAACTTAGCGTAGCCTAAGAGATTTTTATGCAGTGTGTTTAATAGGTATAACTCAGCTCCATTGCGCTTGCATTTTCATCTCTCCACAGTCCATACATAAGCGGAAAAATGACAGCACTTGCTAAGTTGTCTGCTCATGTAAAGGACTGGTGTGGGGCACTTTGGGTAGTCGATTCAGCAATCACATTAAACGCTACTTCAATTTCCCTTTCCCCCAAGGAAAATACTGAAGTAATTGATTTTGTGAAATTTCTGCAGTCTTTCGTTAGAACAATGATAGACAATTTTCAAAGAGCTCCGATGGTATTGAAAGACAACACTGGGAGAGGAGCATCTGGTTACCCGAGCACACAACTACCAGCAGCCAGCCCTAGGGCGCCATTAACTGCTACCAATTCATCTGCCTCAGCCTTCCACGTCTCTCTCCTCAGTGTTTCAGTAGTACTTTGAAGTGATGTACAAATTATCAATACTATTGCAACCGGATACCTACCGAGAGGTAAAAATAAAATATTCCATGGGCTTACAAATTTCATTTCTTCAATGAAATGGCAACTTCAACACCTGGGACAAAAGGAATGTACTTTTTTTTTTTTCCAACTGCAAGAGATTATTTTATCCAATATACACTGGGTGACCAAATTACCAAGTAACTAAGTTCTGCACTGAGCTGTCTTACAGTTTGTGCCATGCTCGTGGTCAGACTAGATGATGCCCAGTGTAGACATTCATAAAGAACTTCTCATCACTGTTCACACTGACATTAGCAAACCGCTTAATAAATTCTAGCAGCAAATGAATTTTGTTTTGATATAAAAATCAGATGATCTGCAGAGTACATCTTTCTTTCTCAAAGAGACCACATTAGCCTGTTAGCTTTTGTAACTTTCAATCTTTTTTCGATCTTTTTTTTTTTTTTAATTAATTTTGTTCAGATTGTTTCTCTAAGGTTTGCAAGAAACAAAGCCACTAATTTGAGTTGGTTTCCTAGTGGACTCCTAGAGGAGAACATTCAAAACCAAAGCCCTGCAGATAATGACAGAATTTACCAGCACTGGCCATCACAGGTCTGCTGAGAAAAATTAAGATCAAGTGATGTTAAAATAAGCCTATTAATCACCAATGAGCTTGGTGTCCTAACAAGAAGTTAGTACAGCTCCAAGGCATCAACCAAACCAAAACAAACCACCCTTTACTTCCAAAACAACTCAACAGAGGCTTCCAAAGCCATGGGAAATGTGACTACTAAACGACAACTCAGATGAAAAATAAGCTGCATTTCTCAAGTGAACTAAAGAAAGTAAAGCACTAACAAAAATAGGTCATAACAAAAATAGATCCTGTCTATAAAAAGAGCTATCAAGTTCTGGCCACGCACACATCTATTTACTCCTGACTGGAAATTCCTGGAAGCCATCACTTAAAAAGCAAGGCCAATCCCTGCTCTGGTGGGAACATTACTTTTCAACACCATTGGATGAGAGGAGGGACAAAGGGAAATGTGGTCTTGCTGGACATATTCTTCCTCATTACAGTGAGAGCTCCAGCTTTAATCTCTTTTCTCGCACCACACTGGAACAACAAAGCAATAACAAGGCAGCCAGAGCCAGCTTCCTTCATGCTCCCCCTGTCAAGTCAAAGCATTTAACAACACAATGCTTTTTTATCAGGTTTCCTAAGCAAAGTTCCTGCCATTAATACCTTTTGCAAATGGACATTGCTATTAGCGCCATTTTTTCCAAGTAAACATCTATTAGATTCCCTAGAAACGTTTCTTTTTCAACTGACTGAAGCCATCTAACACAGCTGACCAGTTTTGATTTTTGATTTTTTTCCATTTATGAGTTAATACAGAAGCCACAATTGGGTAGTATGATTTGTAAAAATGGTAGACAGCGCCTTTCCTCATAAACGGCCAACTAAATACTAAGCAAGTACTACCTAATTGAATGAAAAGCTAGTTTTTCTTCCCTCAATTTCTTCAAAACAGTAAAAAGAACTTCAGCTTCTGCAGTATTTCCTTCCTTTAAAAAGACCTATCAAGGTAAAAATTTGTTTCTTCATATGTCAAAAGCAACATCCCCTCATGAGTTTCAGTGCTCCTCCATATTAAAATATTAAATTGCTCCACAGAAATCAAATTTATCTTGTAGCATGCTGCAAGACAGAAAGACTGTCACAGTTGAACTGTAGATGGATTTGCATCCATCATTAATAGTGACATTGATGTGGTGAGGCCATATGAGAAGAAAGGTCTGGTATCCTGTAAAACAGTAACTTCTGTATCAAAGCAGAGTCTAAATTTTATAAATCTTCATGGTCATGGAAGACTCAAGTGTTACCTAAAACTCTCATATGGAGAATGAGGTACAGAATATTTTATTACTGCTGTGTCACACAGAGAACTACAATTAAATAAAGCATTTCATATTAGAAGTTTTTTTCCTAAATGAAGAACATACCTATGGCAATTGAGAAAAAAGGAAAGAAATAATAAGATTTATATCAAAACACTGGGGCACAATTTGAAGGCTTGAAAACTCCTTGAAAACAGAAAACATGCATCTGTGAAACCAGAATCACAAAGAGTTATTAAGTGATAGATATTAACTGATTCTCAGAAAAATGACCAAAAAAATCCACCTCGAGTCTCAGCTAAGCCAGCTATACTAAGCAACACGTGGTAAAAGATAAAGGAAATGACAGTGAGACTGGAACTAGGACACAAATTCATCCAAGTACATAAACAAGGATTATTGGTCCAAAAACATAACCAACACTTCGCACTTATGTAGCATTTTTCACATTCAAAACACTGCAAAAACATCAACTAACTAAAATCAAAATGTACTATACCATTAAAAAAAAGCTGTAATTCGGTTCAAGCTACATCAACAATTACAAATGCAAGTCACGGAATGAAGTTCAAAGAAGCAGACACAATTTCCTTCAAATGGAAGTTACTTCTTGCCTTTTCAAGCCAACTTCATAGAAAATTCAGTAAGGTCAGCCAGTTAGATTGCATCTTGTGGATCATACAAGCTTATTCTGCCTGTTAGAAAGTAGGATTTTCCTCTAGAATCCTCTCCAAAGTGCTTTACCTTGTCTAACTTTGCAAACCCACGACAATTCTGTCCCTCAGTAAGCCTTCAATCAATTTTGTCTGTATCTTTTATCAAAAGCAAATACTGCTGTCTACAGCCTGCAGCTAAGACTGAAGAATTGATTTCAAAATTGTACTTGAGAAATTCTAAAGTAACTTTTAAATTTCAGTGCTTTACATTTTAGTATCAACACCATCATCATTTTAAATCATGCACCAATACTGAAGTATTTATGCACAAAGCCCTGCCAAATAATCCAATTTGGATGCCAATTCATCTAATTAATTTTGTTCTTCTAGTTAAAAAAAAAAAAAAAAAAGTTTCTTGGACAAGAGTCTGCAGATCCCATCAAGAAAACATTAGTAAGCATCCCAGTGAGTCATAAATACCACATACCTACTCAATCCTGCTAACGAAAGACCCCACCAAGGTTATTTCCGAAAAGCATTCTCCACAACAAGATAGGGTTAATCAAGTGTTACCAGAAAAATTCCATTTTACAGCTAAAGGAGATGGAGCTCCAAATTCACACTAATGTCTGAAGCTTTGGTTGAGGTTGGCAGGGACCTCTGGAAGCCATCTGGTCCAACTGCCTGCTCAAGCAGGGCCACCTATAGCAGGTGGCCCAGGACCATGGGCTTTTGAAGTTCTCCAATGCTGGAAACCCCACAGCCTCTCTGGGCAACCTGTGCTAGTTGCTCCATCACCCTTGTAGTAAAGAAGTGCTTCCTGATATTCAGGAGAAACCTGTGTTCCAGTTTGCGCCACTTGTTCTGCCAATGGGCACCACTCAGGTCTCTAACTCAGAGAAAACAAAATAAACAACAAAAAAATCAGCCTTCCCAAGGTCTTAAAGGACACTGAAGATGTGGTTGATATTTTAAAGAACATTTAAATAAAAAGGCTGCTTGAACCTCATTTACGCTCATGTCTGAATTTCTTCATTAAATCTCTGTTTTTCTATTTCCCAAAGCTATGACTTACAGGTTTTATCCTTTTAACAACTTCCTCGTAAGGGGGTGTCGAGAGGCAGAAGACCTTTTCTCCATTAACACCAGCGACAGGACCCGCGGGAACGGGGTTAAGCTGAGGCAGGGGAAGTTTAGGCTTGACATCAGGAGGGGGTTCTTCACAGAGAGGGTGGTTGCACACTGGAACAGGCTCCCCAGGGAAGTGGTCACTGCACCGAGCCTGACTGAGTTTAAGAAGCGATTGGACTGTGCACTTAGTCACATGGTCTGAACTTCTGGGTAGACCTGTGCGGTGTCAAGAGTTGGACTTGATGATCCTTAAGGGTCCCTTCCAACTCAGGATATTCTATGATTCTATGAGTATTGGCTTTTTTCTGTTCTTTACAAATTTCTCCTACTAGAATTTTATTTATTTAAACTTTTGCTCAAGTCTGTAGGTGCCTGTCTCCTTCACCTACTCCTTGAATCTTAATGAGTTCTCAAACGGAACATTCTAAGTTACATCATTTCCATACATTTATTTTACTCCATCCAACAATATGGATATTAGGCATTTAATCTCTTATTAAACTTCTCTTACTAACCAAAATAAATGCTTATCATTCTCCAGGTAGACAAATATTACTGAATCAAGGGATCTGCCAGCTGAAATCAGAGTAAAGTAGCCCTATCAGGAAACACAGTGTTGTTCTTATGCCACTATACGCAACGTGATCAAAGCTGGGAATGTGTACACCTCTAACAAGATCCACAGGTCTTCCCCTCATGCATTACATCTTTCCGATAAAGGCAGTCATCAGAACTACTTGGTGGAAAACAGATCAATACTTCAGGACATCAGTATTACTCCGGAGCAGGTTTGCAAAATGGTACATATCTATAACTTGGTCAAGAGAGACAAATCAAGCATGCCGTCTGCGTAACACATTTTAAGTGGTCGCCTTTCAAATCAAATAAAGATTATCTTATTTCTGTATCTTATAAATAAAAGCTGTAGATATGAGAAAAACATCTTCAACACAGTTACTTCAAAAATATATTTCCATCAACTTGACAAGCGAACAGCTTCTCTGAATCGTCAATCCCATAACAAGCCCCCACAACCTTCTAGCGAGCAGGTAACTAACTTCTGCCCAGTTCTAAGGCTTGATGCTCTTTAAAAAAAAACTTCCCCAAACTGCATGGGATGGGCTTCCTGAGCATAGGCACATGACTCTTCACCACAAAATTCACTAAACAGTTAGGGTCTCAGAGGAAGACTGATTCTGGAAGAAGTCAAAGTACACTTGCCATATTTGTTGCTTTTTCTTCCCTGACTCCCCTAGGTGGAAAATTAGCTTCCCTGTAGACCCTTCAAAGCACGAGCAAAGGTATGGCTGTGACAGAGACAGCTCTGGGGAGACCCCAGGACCAGGCCCATCAGGACAGCTGGCACCCCAGAGGCCGTGCACGAAGGCTGCGCACTTCCAGGAGGGAAACGTGGCTTGCTGAAAGAAGAGAGTTAGGGCAAGTTGTGCAAAGCCTGTGAAGACGTGGTCAGAGCCAAGCAATCCGGCACCTCTCAGCAGTAACCTTGTCAAACCAAACTCCCTTTTCTCCCATGAACAAAGAGCTCTCAGTTGCAGCTCCCACCTGTACGCACAACGCTCCAGGTCTGCCAATGCTATTCTGACAGACTGACTGACGGAGCTTTTGAAGCTGTTCAACGTCTTTTATCTGCGTACGTGCGTGCTGAATGCAGCCATCCCTCATGCTGCAAAAATCATCATTTGTCGCCACAGTTTTGACAAATATTACACAGAACAAAGAAGCAGGAACTGTACTGGGAGTCCACGTCAGGTCCTCTATCCATCACCAGTTAAAACGTCCCCCACTAGACTCCATTTCAAAGAAATACATCAGCTCTAACTATAATAAGTGGTAATTGTCATTACTACATTGGCCACCATTCACAGCTGTAAGGGGGTGGAAGAAAATAGGGAAAACAGAAACCATCATTATGCCACTGTGTGGGTTTTCATTTCTATTATGTGTACTTCTTGTGCCTCCAATCTTAAAATGGATATAAGGCAACTTGAAAACACACTGAGAGTACAGAAAAAAATTCAAATGGATGGAATAGATTAGGTTCTGTATGAACTACAGACCAGCACTACTGAAATCAGGAAAATAAATCACTACAAAGGGCTTTCACATAGGTCTATTAAATAATGAGTGGCATGGAATAAATAGGTAACAACTGTTACTGCTTTTTGCAGTGCAGAAAATGAAGGTCATTGAAGCAAATGAGACGGATGGATATTCAAATAACAAAAGAATGTACTTTTTCACAAAACTTGTAGGTAAAACGTACAATTCATTATACATGTCAAAATTTTAAACAGATGCAAAAGAGTGGTTAGGGAACAGTGGTGCGGACACCTGGCCCAGGAAGCTCCCAAGCTACAGGCTCCTGGAGAGCAAGGGGCTGCGTTGAGAAAGCGTGACTGTGAGTTCACCGGTGCCTCCACATTGGTACTAGTCACTTCCAGAGAGGCAGGACGCTGCTGTCTGCACATGTGATCTGATACTCTAAGGATGCTCTTCACTACTGTGGACAAAGCCTTCAGCATCTAGGACTGCATGCAGTCCTGCTTCAAATTGGAGACATGCAGGCAGCTACAAATTAATTCTAAAAATTGCCAGTTGCAATTGCCAGCAACAGAGCAGACAGCTGCACATACACCTGTTTCTACAGCGCGTCTCAGCATAGCCTTACCAGGCCAAATGCCCAAAACCACAGTAACGGTGAATACCCTAATACCATGCAAGACTCCTTTCCTTGCATTGCCTCCAGCAAGCCCAGGCAGAAGACTCTGACCCAAACAAATCCATCAGTAAGCAATGGAAGTCGAGTTGGCACAGCAGAAAGTGGAACAGAACTGATTCAGAAATATCTATGGGCTCTGGAGCTGATGTAATTGAGATGAATCAGACCAGCAAATCAAACAGACGCTAATTGCCAACTAAGGCTGAAGAGCTCCTCGAATTCCAAAACGAGAACGGAAACTACCAGGAATACAGGAAAAATGGAATTTGTAAATGCCAAAATGACAGATAAAATGAAAAAAAATACCGTTGACTATTGCTGTTCTATTTTCAAGCTGCAGCTTATCAGAAAGCTCTGAAAACCGTGGTGTGTTTCATCACAGCCCCAAGCCAGTAGCACAGTAATAGTTTGCCAACGTCTCACATAATACTACCAATGAAGAACAGGAATCGAGACATAGGAAATTTTAGGTTACATACGAGGGTGTAAAAGACTCATCCTTTCATCATCCTCCTTTTACACCACACTCCTCGACAGTTGAGCATAGATAGCATCAATCCTTGTGTTCAAAGCTACAGTGAACATAATGGGGCTTCCTATGGGTATGACAAGTTTTGATTTATGAAAACAGCTGTAGGGCCAAAGAGAGCTTCAATAAAGTCAGAGATCTGCTTGATGCAACAGAAATTACTCCTTTGCATTCTCTTAGCTATTTTAATTAATGTGTGTTTCAAACGAAAACAAGCAACTTCCACCTTTCCCAAGCATGCATTTCACATAAAGAGATTTAAAAAGAATGGAGAAAGGCAGAATATGGTAACAACTGAAAACGTTAAAATATTTTTAATGCAAAAGGCTGTTATTGCAAGGGGGGAGAGAGGGAGAGCAAACTACAGGAATTTTACTTGAGAAAAACCAGCAGTGGAACTAAGGATATACTTATTGTTATTACTATTATTGCTAACATTAGAATACATACCTAAATAGGGCAAGTGGAAAAAATAACAGTCAGTAAGAATTCCATAAAGCAGCAACTATGCAAAGCAGAAACCAGATGTAGATTGCCAGAAGGTTTAAGAAAGGAACAGCGTAACGTTCAGGGTGGGTTGTTTCGAAATGGGCGGATCCTACCAAAAATGCCAAGCCACATGTTAGGCATTTCTCCAGCCCTCACTAACTGAACCTGCTTTGGGACAACAACTTGGCCCAGGTAAAGTACTACAGTTCAGATTACAGACCTGGCAGTAATACAGATTTCATTTAAATGATCTAATAATAGGTAGGGTCTATCCACGGAGAAACACTTTAATTAAAAACAGGATGTTTTAGAAAAGCATTTGTACTTGGTCTTCACTTGCCTATAGATTTCAGACAGCTACAAAGGGTTTTCCGGGGAAAGAAGAGAAAAAATCAGCAACACCAGAAAAATCCAAAACCTCATGAGGAGGCATCTTTTTGCACATTCTAGACCTCATCCTGCAAAACATTTTGGTAGGTGGGTCTTTTGTGCTCAGTGGGAGGGATAAGGGCCATGATACAGTAATTCCAACCGAAGAAAGCAGCCCTGTGTTTTGGAAAAGCAGCGTCCTGACTCGTACCAGCAGTGTAGGCCCCCTCCTTGCAGCTGGCAGTCCCTAGGCAGGCAGAACCCAAAGGCAAGGGGCAGGGAGGTGCCAGCCTGCTCTCATCCATTACAGGACCAGCACCCTGCATCACAAGGCAGCTTCCAGCAGTGTGCAACAGCTTGCATCTCTGCTAACATTTCACCATGCCCTTCTTTTCTTGTCCTTTTCTGGCTGCCTCCACTGTGAGTCTTGTTTCTTTCAACAGAGCTATTTTTATCTGGTTTGGGTCCCTTCCCTTTCACTCTTTTAGCTACTACCCATGTTTTTCCCATTCCTTTGAGTAGCTGGGAACTAATCCCTTTGTGGGTGGTTTGCAAGAGGTCTGTTGAGTTTGTCCTTGTGCCCGATTATCTTATTTTTTATTTTTAATCTTGCCTGGTTGTGTTTTATTTGGCAGTTTTATGCAGGGATTTGGTTTTAGTGTTTCATTATCTGCTTTAATTCAGCCCATAGATGCCTCACAATAGGAACCTTAAGACATGAGCTAAAATAAATAAGGATGACATTCAAATGGTTTCACACCACACATGGGCAAGAATAGAGTTGCTGCAATAGAGCATTTCAGTGATAAATGAATTAAAAGACCCAGACAAGAGGTAAACATCCAAAGGCGCCATTATCTAATGCCTTTCATCTGAAAGGACCCTGGAGCACTTTATTATATAGCTTTATAAATAAAAGGGAGATCATAAAACAGATTAATATTCTGAAAGATCTAGCATGCTATTTGTACTAGAGTTTGTCATATACCCACAGCATTTAACAGCCTTTGGATGTCAGACAGTTCAGCATCCCGGTGACTGAGAGATCCTGCCTTGGCCATTTCTGCTCTTTAGCTTGACTCAGTCTCTTACCGCTGGGGTACTTCACTGATGAAAACCCTGCAGAATGGGGGAAGCAAACCCAAATGCTCTACTACTGTCCAGCTACAGGAACATCTGGTCTCCAGTGACAGAGCAGCTGCAGCACAGAGCCCTACCACCGCACATGCAGTGGCTGGCTCCCGCGGCTGTGTAAGGCACGACACATCATCCCTGCCAGTGGGAGTAACACGAAGGAGCATGGCAGTCACATCTCCTTCGTTAGCACAGCCCTGATGAATCATGAATGCTAGGGCTCCGCATTCCTAGCACATTCAGCAGAACACAGTAAAGAGCATAGCCTACAGCTCTTTGGGTAGAAAGATCGGGCATCGCTGGTCCAGATACATCACACCCCTCATTGCTGCCCATGAGAAGCGTGGTTTAAAATGCCCGTCTGATCCCTTGGAATGACACTCATTGAAGAATGACAAAAAGTAACGGGAAATTTCAGAACAGATCCACAGTTATTATCCTCGTCCTAGCCCCCCCCAAAATGAATAGAAATTGGCAAACAATAGCCTTTTGTCAAACAATTGTGTGGTTGCCATGATTAGCCCTGTTCCAAAAATTTTCAGCTGATTAAAAAAATCTCAGTAGTAATTTTTGTTTCAGAACAGGTTTCTTACTTTCAGCTTAAACTATTACTGGCTTGCAGAAATGTAAAATAAAGATCTTCATTTTCCCTCCCTATTTATTTCAAGTAGTGAACAAAGAAAGCAGCCTTTCTTTAGATGTATTATAAAGATCAAGAGGATTTAGTAGAATGTTTTTTGGAAAAAAATAAGTTCAATACTTTCAAATAGGGAAAAAAAATCTTACTTTTTCTCTTTATCCATTTCTTTCAGTTTTTCCTCTTCTTGGAAGTAGAAAAAACAGGCAAAACAGACGCAAACCAAAATAGAACGTTGTCATTATCAACAGAGTAGATTAATATTTCATATAACCCAACATGACCCACTAAAATGAGCACTGGCCATGGGAATAGTTAAAAAATAAACAACCACCACCCACCTTTCTCTATTACGGAAAATTATTAAGGGAAAATATTAATTTTGCAACAACAGCTATATTTACACTGACAGAGGCAAGATACGCACAAGTGCCATAGCACAGTACAGTGAAATTGTTACTAAAGAGCACCTGTCAAAGGAATTTGTAAAATAACTAACCATCACATTGAATAGTGAACCCCAAGAAGTCCCCTCCATAACCACCTGGAATCATGAAAAGCATTTAAAAAGATTCTTTACCCACTTTTTAAAGCCTCCTCTACTGCTTGCACACCTTCTATCTGAAACTTTATGGGCCTCTGCCTCACTCTGGCAATATAAGGGCTTTAAAATGCACCTCCAACCTTAAGGGTGATTTTATTTAACAATAGCAACTGTTTACTCAAACTTGCACCCCATGTGTATTCAAAACTCATCTCTGCTGACGTTGAAGGTAAGAAGTTACCACTGCATAGTTAGTGTAGTAAAGAATAGATGCTTTTGTTGTTCCCACAGCCAAATGAATCTCTTTGCTATTAAATACAACAGTTCATGCCATTACGCCTGCTTAAACCCACTGAAGACCCATGTCGAAGAGATGGCATAAGAGACCTGGCCTACATTAACCTACAAAACCCTGATTACTGGTGAGGATTAAGAGCTCAACTTGATTTTCAGTCTACTGTGTCATTTGCAGCACTGGTAAGGATGGAGCTAGTTTGTGGTAAACTGTCTGCATTTCTCAGGGGACTCTTGAGTTAGCTGAAAATAAGCAGCTTCTCCCCACATGCTACCTTACGTTCTCCAGCTTCCAGGCCTTCCCAAGGGAGCCATGCTACCGCGCTTCAGATTCAATTACCCATCTCTGATTCGCACTCTTAATAACCACTGCAGTACATTAAGTACATCACAAAATTTTTAAAGAACATTTTAAGAGTCAAGCTCAACAGGACGAGTTAGATCTAACAACTCTAATGTCGTCAGCATCAGCACTGAACTCGGTTACTAAAACCTCCCATTAGCAAGAACTCTCACACCTCCGCTGGGCGCGATCTGCATCACCGGAATTGTTCTGAAGCTCCCAACAGGTAATTTTGAAGCTGACAGGCTTATTGCGACTGAATCACAATAAGCTGAATATAAAATACAACTAAAAAAAAAATCTCCATACTCTGTCTGTTATAAGCCTTAAGTTCTAAGTTTTAAACTTAGCCATGCCATCCATCAAGGAATACCTCAAAAATAGCTAGATATATGCCACAGAAGCACTGCATTAGTGCCCACGTGCTGTGGGGCCAAATATTACTCATGACCAATCTCTGAAGATGAGTCATGAACATTTATTTTAAAATTGGCTTGTGAAATCAGATCCCCAGAAGAATACCAAGATGGAGTGACAGAAGTAAATGCTTTAAGACCAAGAAATGCTGGCTGTGTGCAATGATAGTATCTGAGCATATAACAAAATTAATTCATCTTCACAGCTCCAAAGATGTTAAAATCATTACTCCCATTACTCAGAAAATGAGAAACACATCCTGGTTATGGTGAAAAGATCAGCAAAAACCCAATTCTCCACAACAACATTCAACTGCCTTGACCACATGACTTCATGTCTCCTCAAGCAGTCCATGTCCTTCACTGCATATTTATGGCTTTCCAAAGCAAATAGAGTTTGTTCAGTAAACCATCCCTCATCTACAAGATACCATCCATGCACTCAATGGATGAGAATTCAAGAAAAAAGGATGTGGTCAGATAATTAAAAACTGAATCATAATACATATGCACAAACACAAGAAATGAATTGACATGGTAACCTGCAGATAATTCTGACATTTTATAACTTCTGAGAGCTTAATGAGCCTGATACACAGTGGATGTCTGACAAATTGTTTAAGCTTTACAAAAGAAAGAAAACCTTCATGTTGCTCCTGACATCCACCACCAATCCACAAAATGACAAGCAGGACTGATACCCACTATCTACATTTAACTAACAGCTATTAAAGTTGTCATCTCTGGTTTTGATCACCCACTACAGAAGATGAAGCTATTCTGACCACAACAGATAGCTGTGCACAAAACAAAGGGAATTTGGGACTTTGGAACAATAGGTCCAACTCCAGGGTCTGGCAGAAAGTCTTGTTATAAAAACAGCGGGTTTTTATACTCTATCCCCTCCAGTTATTCCTGTGCCTTACATCCAAACAGTCCCAAACTCCCACCCAACTCTCCAGGTTGCTCTGTTCCCCAGGTCCCACTCATTCCCACCTCTGCGTGAATTCTCAACTCCTCCCCTGTTCTTGTGGACGTTGTTATCAGTTAATGAATAATTACAGTTCCCTACATCAAACTGGTTAAAATATCCCTACTTGAATAAAAACAATAAAAATAATAATGGATGCTCATCACGTAAAAATTTTCAATTTTCCAACAGTAAACTAACAATATAGGAAAGCTTACAACTTCTGGAGAATGAGTGGAAATAATGCTCAAAACCCAAATGTTACTATTATTTGCAACAGTCATTTAAGAACAATATTTTAATAGCAACCTATTTCTAATATTACTAGTAGTATTACAAAAATCAACCTAAGAAACAAGACAGCTTTGGTATTAAAAAACAAAAACAAACAAACAACAACAACAACAAAAAATAAACAGTTTTCAATGTTCTGTCCTGAAGATTACAAACACAAGGACCACAAGAAACTTAAAAATAGTATCTACCCCAGAATATCAAGTTTAAAATATCTTAAGTGTGTCTTATCATTTTCAGACAGATACACTTGCTATTAAATCTCTCTGCTTTTTAGTACTAAAGCCTTACTCTGAGAAACTGCCTTAATAAAATATCTCATGTGAAGTAACAAAATGCTTGTTCCTGCACAGTGATAGTTTTCATCTTGGGTATATATATCAAAAAGGTGTTTAGTTTCAGTTATCATTACCACTGAGTCTTTACGACACTAAAAATGGGCAACTTTCAGGAAAGTAACACTGAAAGTACATGAATGGCTATAGGAAGAACAGGCATTATTTCCTTCAAAACAAGACAGCCGAGCAAGCAACAAAGAGGAACAGAAAGCTCAGTCCTTTCCTTCTTCACTCTTCAGGCACTGAGCAGTGACCTGGCTGAGTATGTACAAAGTGACCACAGGGACTACTGGAATTGTTACCATGATTAATCCAATGACATTCCAGTTTCACATAGGGTCTTCAGTAATACATAAGGTGAAAAGCCTAATTTGAATGTGTTTAAATCAACAGAATGATGTTACGGACAGCATAACACCTAACAATTTGAATAAGTAGCACTTATCAAAATGACAATGTTCTAATTTGTTAACCCTCCACATGGATGCATTTCTTCTGTGATAAGTAGGAGGACATAGGAGGACAAATTTTAACCTTAACCTTTCTTGACTTGAAACACTGTTTAATAAAATCATAGAAACACAAGGTTGGAAAGGACCTACAAGATCATCTAGTCCAACCATCCTCCTATCACCAATACTCCCCACTAAGCTACTAAATCATATCTTGTAGCACCTCATCCAGGCGCTTCTTGAACACCGCCAGGGACAGTGACCCCACCACCTCCCTGGGCAGGCCGTTCCAGCACCTGACTACTCTGAGAGAAACAGCTTTTCCTGATATCTAATCTAAATCTACCCAGGAGCAACTTGTGGCCATTTCTTTGAGTCCTATCATTAGTTATCTGAGAGAAGAGGCCGACCCCCAGCTCCTCACAGCTTCCTTTCAGAAAGTTGTAGAGAGCAATGAGGTCTCCCCTGAGCATCCAGACTGAACAGCCCCAGTTCCCTCAGCCACTCCTCACAAGACTTGTGTTCCAGGCCCTTCACCAGCTTCATACCGCTCCTCTGGACACACTCCAGGGCCTTGATGTCCTTCTTGTAGTGAGGAGCCCAAAACTGAACACAGCACTCGGGGTGCAACCTCACCAGAGCTCAGTACAGGGGGACGATCACCTCCCTGCTCCTGCTGGCTACACTATTTCTAATACAGGCCAGAAAGACTTCTGATTTCCCTCAAATAAAACCAACATATATATTCTAATATATATTTCTCAATAAACAAGTACTAAGTTTTTAAAATGTTTATAAATACTGCTAATATTTAAGAGACCCTATGACATGTAGACTTCTCTCACAAGTAGAGTACAGGGTCTACACTCCCTATTTAGTAAAAGGAGCGCTAAGTCTCAAGAAACTACAGGATATTATTCTGGAAGAAGTAGTAATTCTGGAAATGCAATGAAATTAAAAAAAAAATCCTGTATAGGGTTGGTGTCATTCCATGAGAAAAGAGCAATTCCTACTTTAACATCTGTGATCAATGGGGTGTCTGCAGGCAAAAGTAGACTTGTTAAGATGACATACGTGAGAAAGCATTTATCTTATGCACTGCTAAACATAACTTATGCTAACTGCTCACTTTGTACAGTAAAGCAGTCTGTGCCAGTAACGTAACATCAAATGTTCCTCAATTTCATACACCTGCTTCAGTACTGGTCCACTTTGGTCATGAAGTATATTCCTGTAACTCATGCTGGAACCAGAACAAGAAGTGACAGGTACTTGCAAACCGCAGCCCTTCTTAGCCACTTAGTCCTCCTAATACTTTTAAGTACTTTGTATTTCAAGGAACCAGATTTTGAGCATCCAATCTCTAAAGTAAAAACGATTCATCCCACAGCAACACATTTTATTAATTAACAAGGTATTTAACCTTATCACTTGAGCGCAGCAGCTGAAAGCACACCTCATAGGCTCCCAGAATACTTCTGCACTGAGGAGCAAGACATTTCTGAGACTGGTTCTACTCCAGCTACGTCTGTCTTTCTCTCCCCCACACACACAGGTACATTCACACATTTACCCAAGGTAGTGCTGATGTGCTGTCTGCAGATTTATTGGCAATTCTGTTTTGTCTGTCCTTGACAGAACAGTTTCTTGCCATCTTATTTTACACACATTTGAGCCAATGCAGTAATTAGGGCACTACTATCTTGTGACAATTTCCCCCAGAAGTCAGATCTTCCCCTGCCTACATTTTGTGGTTTTTTATTACCTCATTTTACCCGGAGCTGCAGATTTATATACCTTACAACAGACTTATGCTCTGCAGCTTCTACAAAAACTGCTTTCCATGGGGCACGGGTTTTATTGGTCCTTGTGCCATGTGAACAGTTTCTTCTCCTCTTCAGCTGCTCAGTGAGAAATTTCCTTCTCAAATTCTGCTTCCCTTGTGAAGTTATCCTCACACACAACAGCTTTGACTTTCTGCATTTTAATCATCTCTACCATTAATTAATTCCTCATGAGGATTTTGACTGTGCTCTTCAACTGCTTGATGACTTAGAGTATCATATGGATTTATCCTGAGAAAGATGTTCTCTGCCTCCTCTGGCACTTTATTCTCTCATTTTAGCCAAAGTCAAATTGCATCTCTTCATACTTCTGCATCTGTATCACTTCCTGCCTGCCTTCAAGCGTTACAGATTTTGATGTCACTCCGCCAGTTTAGAACCAAAGGCTTTCACCTAGATTTACAGACTGATTTCTGCTGTCTGCAGAAAGCTACCAAAAATGCCAAATGAGGATCCACCAATGCATATCCTCCACCACCAACCTGGGAACCCGGCTGTTCATCAGGGTGCGGCGTTTACGCTCCTTCCTGCTGGCATGTCTCTTGAATAGCAATGAATCAACTGTACTTTCAAGCTCCATTACAATCTGACTAGGCTAAACAAAGCTACAATTTTCTTTGTTAATAACATCATCTGTGTAAATTTAATTCCCTTAAAATGAAAAAAAAAAAAAAGGATGTATAGGGATAGTTTTCCAATACACTCATTTCTCAAATAATTCCAGAGCTGGGCTGTCACAACCCTATACTGAAATCTTCAGACTACCAATTCTGTTTGAAAATTCACAAACAAGGTTTTTCAAATAAAATTAATTATTGTCACTTCCTGTAAAATTTGCTAGGAAAACAGATTACTTCTCTTCAAAGAAACTTGTAATGCAAAGAGAATACTGCAAATTCCCTCAGAAATATTGCACATGTTCATAAAAGACACTATCTGAGCAGAGATGCTGGTTGCCCAAGGATAAATGCCTTTTTTTTTTGTCTGTCCTACTACATTCTGTCTATACTTGACAAGCAATTACTTGGTGCTTTATGTTCAATTATATTGTGAAATGTTTATAGTTCGTAATGGGTATCTTATCTGTTCAGACTATCTGTAATTTGATGAATTCCTCTGGGAACTGTTTAAAGCAAGGCAGTGTCCTCAATGACTATTATGGCTCAGAAACGCTATCATAAAACCTGATTTCTCCACTATTCAAATGCTCAGCAGATCCTGTACGTATACATATACAAGGCCTTCACCGTTTGTCCTGGTTTCAGTTAGGACAGAGTTATTTTTCCTCCTAGTAGCTGGTAGAGTGCTATGTTTTGGATTAGGATGAGATATATTGAGTTGTGACTTTCCTTATTAAGGTGCTCATATACCAATCTCAGATACCAACACAGCAGTAATCTCACCTCTTTACTACACCTGTAGGGTTTCTCAGCATTAAACTTAAAGAAAAGGTTATGAAAGACACTTCACGTGCCCTGGAACATATTTAAGCTTCATCAGAAGTTTGATTTAAAATTAATAATTTTAAAGTACTAGTAAGAAAAAGACTAAATAATCCTCTTAATAAAGAGGATTAAAATGTATTTTAGCTCTTTTAATGCTTACATTAAGAAATTAAAAGCACACAGCCTAAGCCCACACAGACAGTTCAGACAAAGTTGTAATAAAGGAGCCTGCATAAAATCTCAGTGTTTGCCTTTTCTGCAAATTAAGGAGTGAGAAAAGCCTGGCAACATTAGTCACATAGCAAAAAGTTAACAGCACCAACCTAGTCAGGCACAGGACCCATTCTCCTGCAGGTCCCTTCTCACAGAAGCACCAATTCTGCCTCTCTCTGCAGCACTATATATTTTTTTGTGGCTAAAACCACTTGAGGACAGAGGAAGGACATGGTTTGTAGACACATTTCACAACTTTTATTGTATTAGCTAGCAGTGTTGTAAAAAACAGGCAAGCTTTCAGAAATACAAGCCCTTGTATGCCCAAAAGCACACCTTACTTTTCCAATTATACCAGCTTGCTTTAACAAAAATATAGTATTTCTGCCTACAAACCTTGTCCTGTCTTGTCTGTACAGTGACAGGAAAGCAGGAGAGAAGATCTGCAGTACCACTGCAGTTTACATCAGTGAGTGCCTTGTACCACCGAGGCGCCTATAGCCAAAAGGCATCATTACAGCTTCTCTCTACCTCAACATTTCTTAAGTGTTCACAAATGGCAGCTGTTCCAGGCGTGTCTGAGGACAGCGACTGATACGAGGCACCCAACTGTCAACTCACAAGTCAAGTCCTTTTTTTCTAGCCATAATAGAAATTACACTCAAGATTCAAATGCCAGTTACAATTAAAGCAAAAAGTTGTTGGTTTCTTAAAAAAAAAAAAAAAAAAAAAAAAAAAAAAAAAAAAAGATGGTTTCCATATTTTTTCCTATGTTCTTACCAGTACAACTACAAACCAACAAATACTATTGAAGAGGTTTATTTGTTGGATGTGGTTCTAATGGGCTTCTAGAAAGGGCCCACTCTGCCAGAATTGCTCTGAACTTTGGCACACATCCCCCCACAGGTAGGCAGACTAAAGGAAAGCTTTCTTTGTAATACAGGAAAAAAGGATTTGTAACCTCCTTCCACTCTAAAACAAAACCAAACCAAGAACCGTCCAGAGACTTCCATAACGAAAGTAGTATGAGAAGCAACGTTTATTGAATACTGTTTGAAAGGGCAGTGTTCCTTTGAAAAGCTGTAACTAAAAATAATTCCTTTGACAGCTCAGCTGAGATACATTTACATCCCTTTTCACTTCTAAATCCTGTGCTAAACAAAACAGGGTGGTTTGTTGGTTTTTTTTTGTTGTTTTTTTTTTTTTTTTTCAGCTACAGTCATGCACTTGGACACTCCAAGAACGTCAAATAAATGAGCACTTCACTTTATGTTTACAGTAAAAATTGTTATGCATACTCACTAATGTATTCAGCATGTTACTTAATTCACTGCATCAGAATTTGCATATTCTTGCACTACTTGGTGATATTTCAGTCCAGCAATTAGCATGCTGAATCTTAGTAAATACAAAGATGACTTTTTAGTTCACACAAGGAAAAATATACACCTGCAAAACATTTTAAAATACTAATCATTAAGAAACATCAAGTGCCATAGCATCATTAGCACCTTAATACACTAGACACAACAGAATGCATTAAAATAAAAGCCTACAACAGCACCATCCAACCCATTTGATTTGCAGGCATCTTGTAAATCTTTCACTGGGAGAGAAGATCCCTGTAAAGCTAATTGATGTCTACTTAGCATAAGGTGTAGGGTGGTTTTTTCTTCTAATCATCTTTCACAGACCTCCTTGAAAATATCTCCCCTGAGACCCCAGGATGGACCAGATGGTATTGTAAAAAAATACTCAGTCTTCAGAACCTATTGGTCATGCCAGGTTAAACCCTGACCTTGCTGAAACGACCAGGTATTTTGCATTTAATCTGTAATTTACTACAGCGTCATAAGTCAGAAAAGGAATGTGCTCAAGTACTTTTCTAACACTTTCCCAATGCAGTCAAGAGAAGGCATGTTAGGTCAAAATCAGAGATTTCTACATCTCACTAATTCCTACACAGCATTGTGCTTACACATGCAGGGAAGGGGAAGGAATATTTTAGGTGACCACACCTCAGCTGCTAACCCACACATTGTAGTACAAGGGCACATCTCCCCAACTTCTAGCCTTTCTCCCAGGCTTAAGAAACCCCCAGACCAGCAGCCTCCATCAGTTTCTTCTCAGAGGCCAAGGGAAATGCTCCAAAGCCAAACGGAACTGTGCACCTCCATGGCCTTTCCCACCTGCTCCATCCACTGCTCCATCCACGAGACACGTCCCCTGCCACGGCCAGGGATGGCAGGTGCTCGCTCCTACCGCACATGAACTGGCCACAGCTGCACAGTACACATTTCCCCGTCCTTCTGCACCAGTTATTTCTGCCTTTGATACACATTAATTTTAATTTTAGTTGTTAGAATGCTTACCCTTACATTAATGAGAATCAGGACTATATTTTTTTAAAAACAAAAATGCAGTATTTTCACTTTCTGCCACAGAACAAATTGAATATGCTTATTTTTATCCTTTGTTCTCCCTAGAAACTACAGAGACATCAGGCTGTTAATTAAAGCAATATAGCAGCCACTTCCTAGCTTCTAACTCTAATAACCAACCTTGAAGCAAATGAAAAAAAACAACAACCCTGGCTCAAACCAGCAAGCATTTCAGTCACAGTTACTGTCCAATGTGATGAATCATGCGAATCCACCACTGCAACATGCCTGTCAGTAACTCAGTCCTGGGGATTCTTCGTTCTCATTTGTTCTGATATGTCTGCACAGCACGCCTATAGCAAAAAAGGAGCTGTGTACCAAAAGGTTTCAGTGAATCTTTTCAGCAACCATAAAAACATCACAAAAATACATGACTTGCACCCACCTTCACAACCTGCTTAAAAACAGGCTCATGTTCTTGCCCCTAAGCAGTGTTGCTTTACCAATTCCAGATTTTCACCCTAAAACTGAAATACAATGTACTGCTCTGCCCACAGCATATTACTAATTATACCCCAAACGGAAAGCATTTAGCTTGTGTTTTCATCTCTCCTGATGGTTCATTACAGCATTTGATTTTTTATAATTGAATGCATATTAATATTAAAGCAGCAATGTCTGTCAGAAAAAGCAAAAAACTTTACTTGCCACACTAGCTTTATCCCAAAGAAAAATATGCAGATGTATAAATGAGCATTTCTGAGAACAAGACAACACAATGCAATCCCATGAGCGGTCAGTGAAATACACAGGCACTTATATTTTTAAGTCAAAGACACCCTTTGGGCATGTTCTATACAACAAATTAAACTTTAGTCAGACACATATACCAGGATATGCTTGTAAAATTAGCATTTATCATTGCATGAGGTGATACACAGAAGACAAGGTTGCTGTTGGCTTCCTTTTTAAGATGAGAAGGGAAAAGAAAAACATACTACTAGTTATGCAAACATCAGGATAAGTGCTGTTCAACATTACTTAAAAATCTTTCAACAGATCACTTCTTTAGAAAACATCTTTCCTTCTTTAACTATCTTCTTGTACATTCCACTATTTACCTCTAAGACGTACATTTCAGTTTCTTTCCTAGGAAAACCAGTGGGATTATTCCGTAAGAGACAGGACAACACTCATTAAGCCTGGTGAAGAGTGTGAATCGTCTCGTGTTACTACACCAATGCCCAAAGAGTACTGCAGCAGGAAAATCTGACAGCAGCCACAGACTCACCACAAAGCTACTTGCTCTAGAAAACATTTCCCTACTTCTTTAGGCAGGACACGTTTTTGACACCACCATACCAGCCTTGTACAGAGAAGCGAATTGGTGGTCTCTAGTCTCGTCATTCTTACATTTGCTGCTACCAGAAAGATTGTTTACAGAAACACAACCCTTTTTATTTATGACAAGCTTGACTCAGCACAATTTAAGAGCCTAAATCAAAAAAAAAAAAATTTCATTTCAAGATTCTCGTGCCAATCACTGTGAGGGGAAAGGATGCACAAACAGCACAGTTCAATCCACAGAGCAATGATGCAGCAACCCAGAAAGATAATCTCATGGCCCACTGTAGAAATAAAGCGAAACTAGCCCAAACCAAAGGGCAGCATGCACATCAGCATCTTTTTCACTTAACTGGCATGTACTTAAGCCTACCCTTGTATTTTCATGTTTTGCAACAAGATTTCACATTCTCATAAACAGCATTTCCTCTGTTGTTTCCAATATAGATATTATGCAAAAGAAAAAAAATAGGTGCCCAGTTCACAGAACAGTTAAAGAAAATAAGGAGAAATTAGAAAGTAATCTTTGTATCTCACATTTCAAAAACAAAATCAAATCTGCAATTGGAAGTTCTATTGAGAACTCTGGGTGGTCCAAAGCAGACTGCTAGATTAAAACACTGCTCCTCTCTTCAGGAAGAGGTGCCTACATGTTTTTTTGATTGTATTCCATACAAATATGCACATGAATCTGTCTTTTGTCTATAAACATAATCTATGTAACATACATTACACCCCTGTCTATACATACCTGTGTACCAAGTGTATGCAAGTAGTTATTTAGGACTAAATAATTATCCCTCACTCCTTTTTTCTTTAAAAACTGGATCATCATTGGTATTAACACAAGAACCAAACCCATCCACCCCTCAATCTTAGATGCTGCTTATGTCAAAAGGGCAACATGAATTACAGTCAAACAAATAAGTAGTACAAAAGACAAGAAAAAGAGCATTATGTTCTCACATTAAAACCAAAGATATGTGATGTCATTCCTCCTGCAGATCTAGAAGCAAAGCTTTGATACAAGCTCTTTTCAAAGAGCACATCCAATGCAAACGTAGCTTAACTAAAACACAGGCTTAACACAGCAAGAAAGGATTCCTCACACCTGCCCTTAACAGCCTGTACACTACACTGGGCATCCTTGACACCTGCCTTGAAGCATTATGCAGAGAAACAGTTGCTCAGAAGACAATAAAGCACTGCTGAAATACCAGCTTCTACCAACAGATTTACCCCTTTCAGAAAAAATACATTTAAGTGGTTTCGTATCACTGTAATCAGGACAATGCCTTGCATCCTGAAGTTACAGTACTGTACTGCAGGGCACCTTATCATTTTTCCGATATGTCCCACTTATCCCCTTAGCTAACAGAAGTTTTCCTGCAGATGACAGCTACCACGACACTGCCGCCTGCTGCAGGACAGTCTGGTATGCAGTTTGTGAAAACTGGCAGGCTTTATCTGAGCTCTTCTCTCACCCCTCTGCCTTTCCATTAGTCTTTGAAGACAGACTTTAATGTTACGCAAAAGCAGTCAGCTATCAAGTTTTTAATGCTCTTAAATGCATTTGTTGAGTTTGCCTGGAAACTGGGCAAAACTCCAGACCTGCTTCCAAAGAACAACCTCACCATAAGCTTTAAGCTTTTCAATCTGTTAAAAAAAAAAAAAAAAAAAAAAAAAAAAAAAACACCTCAAAACACATTTGTATTAGTCCTGAGCCTCCTTCATACCCCTCTCCTACCAGGTTACAAGCAGAAACACTCTACAAGCATTACTGCTATCGTTTCCAAAGCCAACTCCAAATCCAATCTTTAAAACGTAACACACGGTTTGCTTACCTCGCTGTTGTGGCCCCTCAAATTGAAGTTGATTCTCTGAGGGGTGTTCCGGTCTCTCCTGCAATGGCTGGAAGTAAAAGTGACGCCTACAACTCCTCTGCCATTGCCTGTTGCCAACCAGCCTTCCTCATAGTACCGCCTCCTGCACACGGGCTTCTCCTTCTCACTTTTGGGAACTCTCCCTTTCCAGGAGAGGCAGAGGATATTGGAGTCGCTGCAAAGAACAGGCCCATGTTCCACTGCCGCATACATGCTTTTTAAATATTTTATTTTTTGACATACGAAAGTAATGTGTCTAGTGCACAAAATTTAAATCAACTTTTTTTTTTTTTATTGATAGGACTGACCTGGGATAGATCATTGAAAGGGAGGAGGATGGGGTCAGTGTTTATAAATATCCACCAAATGCATAGTGAAAAATTCCTCTATAAAAGATGATGGCAGTTGGCTAAGAAAAAGTAACGCTTAAAAAAAAATTCGGGTTCATTTTTGTTTTTGAGTCTGTAGAGTGAGGGTGCACTTATCCTTTGGAGAAACAGCTACTTCTTAAGAGGCGCTCAAGAAATGGTTAAGTCATCTTTTTGCTCAACTTGATATAATCTTTATACAGCCTGAGATTCCAGTTTAGCGTAATGCAATTCCAGAGACAAAGAGTTGCAAATGTGTAGGTTTCAAGTAACTTAAGGCTTTTAAGATTTCCTCCAGTCAGATTTTCTTCAAAAGTTCAGTTGCAGAAATTTAAACACACGCACATACATATATATGTATATATATGACATTCATCTTTTCCAAGCTGCCCTCTGGCATATCTTTTCCATCTGATGTATTTCTGCTGCTAAAGCTGAAAGAGATTGCATAAAGGGAAAAAAAGGCACACAAACCGTGCGAAACAACAGACCCAAACTTGTGCAGGCACTGGTGTGCCAGGCCAGATGTGAAATCCCTCTTGGTACTGAACTGCTCGTTGGACTCAAAAGTTTTTGCAATCCAAAGCCAATCCAATTTTCATTGCAGCACTTTTTTCCACCAGAGACCCAACACAGCCTGAACCGTTCGTTTATCACGCTATCTTGCCTGCTTTCCCACTTTTTGCCGCCACACACGAATGAAAAAGAAACCCCCTCTTCATTTATAGTGGAATCAAAAATGCTCTAAAGCTTTTAGCTTTCAAAGAAGGTAAGTTTGCCTCTGGTGAACCATGAAGTTGTCTCTCCTCCAAAACAGGCTAAAATGTCAAGCTCGTTTTCCTTTACTTTTCCCTTTTTTCTGCTACAAGGAATCACAGACTTTTCATCTTACTGTAAAAAACAAATGCCAGAATTAAAGCACATCAAGTAAGCACTCTTTCAAAATCTTCTAAAATTCAAGGAAGGAAGAAATATAATCATCTAAAAAAGAAAGAGAAGCAGCATTAAAAGTTTGACTTCCTGGTTTCACTATTTCTCTAGGTATTTTCCTTGCTTGTTTGATCGGATCTTTCCTTCTTGATGCTTGTCTACAGCACAGATTCATAGTTCCAGACACAACATTTGCAGCTGTACAAGAAGGAAACATATGAAGTATTCCAATCGTTTTATTTGAGTAACATTTATGAGCTCAATCAATTAGTATTTATACCACACTAAGTGAAAAGAGGAAAAAGGAGAGGGAGAAAGAATATGCAAGGCGATGGCCTGGTTAACTCAAGAAGGATGACGAGGTTTGCTCAGTTCAATGCCCAGACTTGTCCCATAGTTCCTCAACTTACTTACTTCCAGTCATCATTACTCAACATGTAGTCATGATTTATTAGTCCATTCACAAACTATTGAGGCCAAAGCAAAATGTGCCAAAGATCATACATTATTCTTCTGCAATAACAAAATCAGTTTCCTCTGCCCTCAGTATTCTTCTGTTTCCCTCACAGTTATTGATTCAGATTGTGGAGGTATTTATTAGGCCTTTTCAGTGTGTCATGTGTTTTTTCTTCCTCTTCTTGCAAACTTTTTTCACCTGTGAAGACCATGGGGAAAGTTGAACATTACTGGCAGGTGTCTTTCCATGGGTTACCAACTCCTGTGCTGGAAAGGTGCTCCATCTCGTTCTTAAATTAATTTTCATCAATTGCAAAGCTCTCTGGAGTATGCAAGAGTGTGTCTATACGATGACGAGGACATGTGCGTTTTCATGTACATGCAGTACACACCAGCTCAATCAATCTGGTACTCAGAGCTGCATCTGCCTTCTCAGCTTAGCTGTGGTAATCTTGTAAAACGCCCGACATTCAAAGCTTGAAATCCCTGTGTTCTTCCAACTCTGAAAGACAAGGCATACACACAAGAAAAAGAAAAAAGTGAAAAAATAAGAAAATAAGCCACAAAACAACTTTGCTGTCACAGTAGTTCCTGTATCTCTAAGAATTACGTTCAAGGATTTTATACAAGGCTCCTATAAAACATATGTCGTATATAGATACAAGCAATATTCAGACACACAGTACAATATTTTCTTTTTCACAATTGATATGTATATCTAATGAAATTTATCCAGGAAGGATACATTAGGAAAAAAAATTGTTGGCCACAGTCACTGGGGAAAACTCTTAGGAAATGATCGCAACTTTGTGGGGCAAGGGTCGGGAAGGGAGGTCACAGAGGCAGAACAGACACAGAGTTAAATCCCAAGAGACAAAACCAGGATCACAGACTGGCTGGGACCTCTGGAGGCCATCTGGTCCAACCCTCTGCTCAAGCAGGACCACCCAGAGCAGGCTGCCCAGGACCACATCCAGGCAGCTTTTGAAGATTTCCAAGAAATTCTCTGTAACATCTGTAACATGCCCAGAGATTTTGTAACATCCCTGAACAACTTGTGCCAATGTTTGATAACCCTACCCTCACAGTAAAGTGCCTCCTGATCCTGATGTTCGGGAAAGGACTCCTGTGTTCCAGCTGGTGCCCACTGCCTCTTGTGCCAGCATTGGGCACCACCAAAAAGAGCCTGGCTCCATCCATCCTCATTGCACCTTTCCTTCAGGTATTTATAGACATGGATCAGATCCCCCCCAAGACTTTTCTCCTCCTCTCTGAACAGTTCTGGCCCTCACAGCCCTTTTTCATATACACCATGAAGAAGTATGTTAAACTTAATGGTCTCAAAAGAATAAAGCAATCATCTGTATTTGTATTATTGCTTTCAGGAAGTCTAAGGTGCTACAAAAGTAAAGCCTAGATGTTTGAATAAATACAGATGGACTTTAAAGACTACTCAAATCCTACTTAATTCTCCATTTGAAAAAGTGGAAAAATTACCCCAATTCTGTTTATATGTAAAGCATATAACTAGAGTAAAAAAGATCAAACAAAAGGGTGCCCGGGATATTCCAGAGATGTATCTGAAGTGCACACAGATGAAGAGTTACTACATCTGTACAGATGCTGCTAAAGAGAACTCAGTTAAATTAAGAATTGCATTTGTCACATTCATTGGAACTGTAAAAATGTTATGCTACATAGAACACTGCATTAATCTCACCTTTTGAGTAACTACTTTTTTTTTTTCCAGTTTAGCATAGATGTACCAATAGTAATTTATTAAATAAATATGGATA
This sequence comes from Heteronetta atricapilla, assembly GCA_011075105.1. Classification (NCBI taxonomy): domain Eukaryota; kingdom Metazoa; phylum Chordata; class Aves; order Anseriformes; family Anatidae; genus Heteronetta; species Heteronetta atricapilla. Next base: position 54,743,080 of record CM021733.1, on the reverse strand, counting down.
GATAGATAACAAGGCAAGGCCATAATATGGTTTACAAAACAATTTGTCTAGCATACTTATCAGGAAAACTATCCATGAGGTTTGGTTAGTCATTTCAGACTTTTGAGCATTACAACTAAATGAGACTTAAAAATAGTCGTTACCTTTTTTTCCCCATCATACCATGATGAGGATTTAAGAAATGCTATTTAGATTTCCCAGATCTGCAGCACTTTTCAATTGCATTCCAAAGAAAGTTCACATAACAGAAAATTCAGGAAAAAAAATATCAGAACACAATAGCTTGAAGAAAAACTGCATTTATCCTATAAAAAAACTTGTATCTGGAAAATCAGAGCTATTACTTCCATACCCATTGGCATCTTCTTAATGAACAGATTTGCATTCAGGGGTAAACATTTTGTAATACCAGCATCTATATTATGATGCAAACTTTATTCTACAGAGAGGCAACAACCCTTTTTATTAAGTCTCTAAAACATCAATAAGAACAGTATGAGTTACGTAAACAGGAGCTGTGAGCTGTGAAAGTACCGTAGCTTTGAGTGGAGTTTAAAATACAACTACAGATCCAGTGGCTTTGCACAACTTCTGTATGCAATTTCTGTCCTCATTCACTGCATAGAAAATCAACAAGTTTGAGAAAAGGACCCTTCTACATCTTGGCCAGTAGACTTCCCTCATCTAAGTCCCGCTTGCCATCACTTTCAGGATTAGAGAAACCAAAGTCTTCTCTTCTTAAAAATACCCTTAACTGCATCTGGAAAGCTGGATAGGCAGAGATGACAAAATCACAAAAAAGATGACAAAATTACAAAAGGAATAAAGTCAGGTATTATTTAAATACCTTTCTCTCAAGGTATACCATTCTCCTGCCTACAAGACAGGACATTTGTTTAAATCAGTGAGGGTCAACACTTCCTTTATGTTGCATTTGAATTCAGTAGGCAAGTTAAAAAAATACTGCTAAGACAGTAGCGTTAAGTACAGAAATGATAAACCAAATTAAGATTACATATACATTAAGGTTTAATTATTTCTATTCCCCTCTCCTTCATTTCCACCCACTTGGTATTTCCTAAGAAATAACCTAATTAAAATATTTAAATACTAGTCTTCCCCCAAGAAGATCAGTATCTGATTTAGTCACAAACACCCCTTTCTCTTTTGCCATCATAGCAGTCCCACAGTCCTGCTCTGTTCCACTAGTTCAAAGCAAGCTTTTTGCCTTCTTTTTCCCCCCACAACAAAACACAAATTAATGGTTGCTACCTCTGTTGCAAGGCATGTGGAAGAACTGACAATAAAAAGTATTACATAAGAGCTAGCTGTTGCTTGTGTAATCTTACCACTAGTAAGAATTCAGGTTGGGCTCCCCACATGAACAGAACTTAGCTTTTCAGATGAAACATTCAAACTAAATTTCCTACTCTAAGATTTTATAACCAGGCTTTATGCACCTGTTCTTTCAGGGCAGGGAAGGGACCAACCCTCGAAGTTCACTGGATCCTGAAGAAGTATTTCATTTTTTACTGGCAAGTTATTTCTAGCACTAGTCAAGACACTAAATATCAAGAAATTGCAGTAATGTACTTTTACTCTCACTTGAAGGGCAGATTAAAACTTCTGTTCTGGGAGATGCTACTTGAAACCATTCTCTAATATTGCTTTGAGTCTAAGCCCAGTGATGTAAAACACTTCTTAGGCAGATACCCCTAGTGAGACAAAAACATATTAGGCCTGCAACACAGGAAAAAAAGGATCCACAAGTATTTGATTCAATTTTGCTTTTCCAATATAGCTCTTCTTCCATGCAAAACCAGCAACAAGTTATGTTCCCACACTACAGGAATGAATTCAGATATTAATTTAAGTTAAAAAATAAAGAACAATTATTAACAGTGGCTCTCATATTTCAGTGTCAATATTTAACTCATCATTTTTACCTCCTAAGTGCTTCTGTTAACTTATATAAAGTGCAAGTGTTAAGCCAGTTAGACAACCAGAAAAAATATTTGCTTGTTCTCATGCAACTTTCATTGAGGTGTCTCTCTTTTGTTGACAGAAAAAAGTCACGCACAGCCAAGTGTACCAATACTGCAGCAAGCTCTTCAGCATTTTATGTTTATTGAAAACCTCACTCTTCGCAGCTTCAGACTGGAGTATCTGAAGGTGACAATACAAGGAGACTGGTAAAAGAAGGAAAGCAGAGAAGGCAAATCCAGATAAGTAAGTACACAACATTTCTAAATTATAGCTTTTTTTTAAAAAAAAAAAAAAAGCAAAAAACAAAACAACAACAAAACAAAAACAACAACAAAAAAACTCACAACAGCCTGCATTTTTAAGATTCTGACCACCTAGCAATCTTATGGAAAGAGTCTTTGAAAAGTCAAGCTACCAGATTTCAGGCTTTTTCAGCCTAACCAAATTTCCCTCCAGCCAAATTTGCATGAGGTCAAAGGAAACAAATTTTCCCTACCCTTTTAGCCTAAGATGGGAAAAGATACATACCAGAAGCCATAAAGATGGCAAGGCACTGAGAAAATGGGAAAAAAAAATAAATTAAAAAGAGACCACGAAATTATGTTTTGGTCTGAAGGATCAAACCACAAATGGTTCTGCACAAGCTGATGGCAGATGATCCCACCAGCTATCAAACAGTGACTGTGGGATTAACCTTCAAGGTTACAGCTGAACACAGTACTACACAAGTGGCACTTCTGATAGTACAGTCATTCTATTAGAGGCTGTAACTCTTCAGAGCTGAGAGATGGCCAGCTGACATACTTGGTTGTTTATGTAGCCCAACTTACAAAGTAAAATAAATTAAGAAATCCTATCCAACAGGAACAAGAAACATTTAACAAAATTAACTACTCAGTTCCTAAAAGGCTGAAGTACCTAGAAGGAAAGATAACTGGTTTGGGGGTAAGGTTTTTTTCCTACTAAAAAAGAGCCAATTCCATAGGGATAAAATGTAATTTTGAACTGAGTAACTACTGATTTTCCTTTTCTTTCATTCATCTCCTCTAATTATCCTTACTTCATCCACCTTCCATTGTGCTATAAGCCATTGAGGTTCTGTATTTCTTTCGTATTACATAACATACTGTTTGGAGGACAATTCTAAACATACACCAATAAGGCTATAAAAATGTTCTTCACTCCTAGACAGAGGAAGAGAGAAGAAAAATCAGAAGATGTTTTATGTTTGTTCTGTACGGTCTTAAATGGTTTTCTCTCCACAGCTTTCATGCCTGGGTAATTCTAGAAGTCCCTCCCCTGCTCGAAGACAGCTGCACGGCCAGGGCAGGACAGTGCTAATCAGATATGTGAGGTCTGTAACACCACCAGAGCTGCACAGAAACAGATCCGCAGCAAAGGTGCAACGCCAGGCACTGTGATTGTACCTGCCAGTCCATTCATACAGACGCTGTACTGTCAGTTATACAGTGTGATATATCGTTAAGCAAATAAAAGAGATAGAAAAATGCATCTGTTGGCATATGGAGAGAAATGAAGCTTATATTAGTGGCTGTTCAGCAGACATTCATCGTGAATACTGACAGAACTGACTTCAGTGCAATGTTCTGACACACAACCACCTCCTCCACCAAGTAAAAATATTAATAGCTGATCATAGCTGCTGTGCTGAATGACCTTCTGGGCTTCTTTTAACAGGGATGGCAGCAACACTTGTACACTGTATACATTTCTAAAAGTGAAAGACCTTTTCTCATGCACAGCTGCCTTATATGAAAGATAAGAGCAACATTTGTATTATTTCTAGAACTATTAGATATATCCCCCTTTTGCTGCTTGATGCTACACCATCTGACTTAATGGGGGTTGAATTAAAAATACACTTAGGAAGAACAAGCAAGAAAAAATTGAAAATGCATTCAGGAAAAATACTTCCAAGAAAAACATTGAGGGTTCTTAAGCAAACCATTAGAAGCTAATAATTGGCAGTTGCCAAATTTACACACACATTCTCCAAAAGGCGGGGGCCTGAAGACATGAAAAGACAGTAAATTGTTAAAAGCTGGCCTCTGGAAGAAGTGAGGTAAACAAGCAGTTACGTTGCTCATGAGAAGTTAAAAGCACTGCAGAAATTGTCTCACCCAAAAGTTAAAGATATTTGAGCTAAACAGAACCTACCAAAACATACAAGAAAGGTAACACTTAGCCTTTTGCCTGCCTGTTCTTAAACACTTCAGCAACTCTATACTTTAGCTGATTAACCATTACAGCTATTTCTGAAAGGCCTGCTGCAAGTCCCTTTAATCAGTTACTGGTCAAACACTCCCACGGGAAGTTTCTGAGGCAAATATAGCTAGATGCGTTACATTTACATGGCAGGGAGGCAAAGGGGCTGCAATACAGAAAAATAATTAAAGGGTGGACTTCACAAAATAAAGCGTTCAGCTGCAAGGAGCTGAAGGCCTTTTTGTTCTCCTCACCACTTCTTTCTCAACCCGCACATCACACCATGCCCTCATTTACGCCAGGACAATCATTCAAGGTGCTCCAACGTGAACTACATCAGGGAAAGGATCTAATCCAAAGACTCAGACGTGAAGTTTCACAACAGCTTAACCAACATAAATCTGATTTGCTGGATTCAGTCCCACTCTCGCCTTCCCTTGCGACAACCCAGGCTCCTCCAGCCTCTCCTCAGAGAGGCTCTAGCACCCTCCCAACCAGGCGGTTCAGCAAGCTGAGCTAGCCAAAACCACATTCTCCTAAAAAAAAGCAACTGATTTCTACCTGGATCAGTGCCTTCTATCAACTGATCATGCACATGCAGCAGCACTCTCCTGATGCAAGGTCAGGGTGGGAGGTAGAGTCCACAGCAACTTAGACAGCTCACTTTGGACTGTACTTAAACACTATTCCTTTTTTGTTTCAAGCTGAATCAACCCCTAATGCAGTCCCAGCATAGTCCTGCTTTCAGCTGCACTGGTAAAATTATGAAGGTGGAGCCATACAGCAGAAGGGGGAAGCAGGGGAAGAGAACTTGCAACCACTATTGCCATTTGAATACTTTCTAGGATAAAATTTGGGCACAGAGGGTTTCTAAACTCAAGTGTTAGCCTCAGAAGGAAAGAAATCAAAAGTTTGTATCAAGGGATGAGTTTGAGATGGTCATCAAAATGTCCTGGAGCAAAGGCCAGCACACATGTCTCACCTTCAAATAACTCTTTCAAATGTACAGAAGAAGCAAAGTGGAGATTTACACCACTGAAGCACACATTCAAAATATTTAGAGCCAAGAAGAAATGTGAAGTGTGACCAAGAAACTCCCTTCACTTAGAAGTGTGAATCATCTCTCTCAAAAAAGGGCCACAATCTTCACAGCAGACAACACACAATGTATACTGCAGAGGATGATCATATAAAAAACTGAAAACAACCGTGTCTTGTTAATGACATTCAAAAATCCTCACCAGAGCCCCAGCTCTTACTATCTCTCTTCCACTGAACTGACTACTCTGACCTTGCCTGTAATTACAGAGCACTCTCTTTCCCTGAGGAACTCTCTGCAGCCTGCAAACATCCCTCGAGCCTGCAGCAGTTCTGTGTAGTTCCTAATTATCTCCAATATCTGCCCACAGGCTCTCTTAACACTTTCTTATGAACATACGTTGAAGTTTTGCTATCCTCCCCCAAAATCCCAATACACCTTTGTATGTGACACTTGCATTGCAACACTGGAAATAAATAATAAAAAAACAGGAGGGGGAGGTGACTGAAGAAAACAAGAGCCACCGGTTTTTAAAATTCAGAAGAGCCCCATAAAGTAGAATTATTTCTGTTGGACAGCAAGACATGCTTCAGTCAGAAATTTGCTAAACAGTGGGTATCCACTTAGTGTGCTGTGGAGCAGTCCAAGTGCAGAGCGTTGCAGCAGGGAGAGACACTGCAACAGCCTGTGGGGAGGGAGCTCTGGGTGATGCTGCGAGCTGAATTGCAGGCGTGAGGCCGACCGTGGGTACCAGCTTCCCACCGTCCAGCCCCTTGCTGCCAGCAGGCTGCTCTGCTTGAGCTGTGAAGCAAGGCACTTCCCACAGAATGGGATGGATTATTAAAAAAAAAATACAAAAAGACCAGAGGCACAATTTCAAAGAGTTCAGATTTCTTAGTCTTTGGGTTTGGAAATCAAGAACTCCGCTCTAGTCTTGAATGTCCCCCGAGTGTGCGATAACTGAACATTTCAACCTGTGTTGGAGGACTTGCATCCAGAGAACTTGCTTGGATGTCTAGATGCAGAGGACCTCCTTGAAGGTCCCCTACCTTCACATAAAAGAGATCCAAAGCTAAGGAACAGCTTCATCTCCTCCCCATAACCACCTCCTTCTGTTTCAAGTTCCATGTTTTCTCCTCTGGGGTATGCAAGCTTGTGCAATGGGCTCTGGGTTAAGAGAATATCATGTCATGAAGACTGACTCAAAGAGTGGTTGCCTTATAGCGACCTTGAGAAGTGAGTCTCTAAAGAAGCATTTGTAAAAGCTGGGAGCTTTAAATGACTGCTTGCAAGAAAGCAAAGACTTGGGTACAGAAGTGAGTTGTCACGCTACCAAGGCTCGGAGGGCATCAGATTAGCTGTGCACATATGTGCCCAAGGGAGGTGAATGATGGTTTTGAAATGCTTTGTCTACATTAACACGGCAAGTGTTGATTGGTCACCTATACAAACACAGGCGAGGAGGCCAGCAAGAAGCAGGCATCCTCTCTCTCTGGCAGATACCTGGGAGTGTATTACTGTGCATAAAGGGAGATCCACACCTACGTAAATTGGCACAGCAGTCTTGTGTCCAAGTACTTTTACTCTGTAAAGGTCTTCACGGTTATGATTCTCTCTTCATCCTGGCCAAGTGTTCCTGTTAGAGATATTAAAGATTTAGGTACATGGCAGTATGCTATAGCTGCAAACAGCTCTATCGTTCAAAATGATATAAAATGTGTTAGATGATCACAGATGAAGATGAACGAAGATGTTCAGAAACTCTGGAAAAGCACATTAAAGGAATTGATTATTTTTAAAAGAAATTCTAAAAATTTCACTTAAATGCTGTCATTGTAGAAAAAGACTATTTCAATTTTGTTTATAAAATTCATTTTTAGAATTAAAATTTAGCCGGGATGCCAATTCTTCCCATACAGCTTTGTCAATCTGCAAATAAACAAGCCTTTGACAGGTATAATTTTTAATATAAAATTTATTCATTCAAAATTGTACTGGTATATCCATTTTTTAATGTTAGCATCCCAAGACATTCAAACTTCATTTAATTCATAACAACAACCATCAGATAGCATTTGCTTCTATTTATAAGCTCAAAGTTATAGAAAATATTCTTTTGAACATTCAGATTTCATCAAGAAAGAAATGATTGACTTTTTTTAAGTAATATTCTCACTGCTTTATAACTAGTCCTTCAATTAATTTTCACTCATTTTCCTTGGGAAGTTATATAAATGCAGTACCCGCTAACTTTTTGGATCCAATTATTTCTCTTCTTCTACACAACACTCTCAATACCTTTCATTATCTTCAGCTAATCTACACTAGTGAGATTTTCTGGTGAAGCCCAGATTCAGATCTATGAAGTGTAAAAATCAGAAGGGAAGATTCATCGTAGCAGCTAAATCTACAACTTCCAGATAAAGAGAAAAGGGCAAAAAAACCCTCTAAGATGATAATAAATTCCTTGGAATTCCATCACGTTTACAAATTCTAACCAAAAGTAGCAATTAGGAAAAGAAAAGGAATCTGAGGTCACTTCATAAATAATTTTGACTTGAAAACACTCTATGTAACATGGCTTTAAAATTTCTTTCTACACCTAGAATTACTAGATACTTGTACAGTTATTTTTCCATTTCGTAAATACTTCACAAAATAGCTCCGTATCTGTATAAAAACACAGTATTTACTATATTCAATTGTATTCCTGTATGTCTGTAATTAAATGGTGAAAAGCAGAACACCCAGAGGGAGAAAAAAATAAACTAGTAACACACAATCCAGGCTGACCATTCCCACTATGAAACTCCACATCTGTGGCTTAGGTTCCTTTTCTATGTTGAAAAGTCTGCTTGCAAACTGCTCAAGGAAAATGCTGCTGCTTTTTCCAGTAAGCAGCTTGGTAAAGTAACATCTTAATCTCACAGTGTCAGTGGCCCCCTTGAGCTCACAAAGTCTATTAAAACAAATTACATGAAAACATCTTCAGGAGTTCAGTTCTACAGCTTAAGAGGATCAGTGTATTCCAGCTTCTTCTGAGATTCAGGGAACATAAGATGGTATAGTACTTCAGTATCTAATGCTGTTATGACACCAAAATACTTTCTCCATTAACTATGTTATTATCCATAGACCACAGAATAATAGGAAGCTACTTGGAGGAAACCACATGCTTTCTTGTTATCTTTATTAACTAGACTGCAATGAAATCTACACCACAGCATCTGCTTGAAACAGACATTATATTTGATGTCTAGTACATAGATGCACAAAACATAAAGGGCAGACAAAAATATGCAATACAGTATTTCATAAAGCTGATGCAAAGGTTCTGAAATTAGATAACCTGAAATAACATTTTAAGAAACTTCTACCCCAACAACAAAAATGCCATCATCTTCCATTTGCTGTTCTATGGAATGACAGCATGAAACAAGGCTGATGAACAAACAGAAATGACCACACCAGAATACAAAAATTCTATTCATAAAAGAATTAAAAAAAATAAATATGGGATAAAATCTAGTTACTTGGTGATTCTAAAACCTCAAATAATACTCAATACATAAGCTGACTTCATTAAAACTATACAAAATATAAAACAAAGAAAAATCTGTTATACTTCGCATAGAATCAAATTTGTTTGCTTAAAATCAGCATAACTTTTTTACAGCAATGTAATAAAAAGATGCTACATTTAAATACCCTGTTTTGCCTATAGCCATAGACCACCACAGCAACAACAGTACTACTGCCACTGCAATTTCTCCATGTGTCCATACTGCAATGCATTTCTCTGGTACAGGGAAATGCTTGTGTGGCTGGTCAAGGTAGAACATGGAAAGACTACTAGGAGTATCTGATAGAAGAAAGAAGAGTAACCAACTCAGCGTTCCCTGAATGAGCTTTTCAGTGCATGAATAAACTGAAGAATCGTAACAGTACATAAGGAAACAGCATATTCCAAAAATGTGAGCTATACCTTTAACATAACTAACATGAACAGCAGAAGGATTAATGTTCCACTACGTTTTTCAACATTTTTCAAAGCAAATCCCTAAAGATAATAATCATATAGGCAAGTATAATTTTACAAATTAATGCACCTGACAGAGATTCGTAGTTTGTCAGTTATACCTTCCACATATTCCCCACATAGTCACTACGACAGTAATCCACCCAAAATGTATTGCAAAGAATGGGAGAAAACTAATGATGGATAACCACACACACACACAAAAAAAAAAAGACAACTATTTCACCCTTACCTGAGCATCTAGAAAGTCCTTACGGAAATAAAACCCAAAGGATCCCAACATATACATGACATTAAAGGGGCCCGCTTAACATGAACTATTTTCTTCCCCTTGCTCTTAAGAACGATCAAAGTCTAGAACTAGGATTAACCTCTCTTTGGGAACAGGAAAGAAATTTTAGAGAGATATTCCACTCTTGGTTTTCCAGGACAGCCATGAGTGGTCTGTAATGCCTATCTGGTTCATTCAAGTCTCTTGCATATATGAAATATTTTTGTTACTTCTACTGGATATTTTTTTTTTTTTCCTACTGAATATATATTTCTAGTGTAGGAGACAGCATTAACATCTGTGGATTTTTTAAAGGGAAAATACAATTAGAATGATAACATCACATCCAGTCCATCAGATTTCTTTGCAGTTGATATTAGTATCTGAAGCCTTGTAACTGATAGAAGAAAAAAAAAAAAAACACTAGAAAGCTAATACTATCACCCCATGTCCTCAGTTGATCAAAATTTGAGAAACTAAAGCTCACATCTGGAACATACTACTGCATGTGTTAAATTGCTATTTCCATGACTTTTATCACAACCAGTGACGTGCGTTTTTATAAAAGTAAAGCTTATTTTGCACTTCTGTGCTTAGAGATTTTCATTTCAGATGAAGTCCATCTTACAGAGAGCGATAGGAACAGTAAAATGAAGCTAGACATCACCAGATTACAGACCAACATGCCGGAGCAACGCTGAGCTTTAGGGATCTGATTACAAGCAGCATCTCCTGCTAGGCAGCCAGTCTCCCACAGGGACAGGGAGCACATCCATTAGGATGTTCTACACTAAAGCAGTGTTTGTTTCTTACACAGCCTTACAGATGTCACAGGATTATTGCTGCTCGGTGCTTCCACATTTACATTTACCAAAGTTTTTAAGCGGAGTGTAGCACGGCACTTACAGTTTCATAACATCCCCTTTATAACAATGTGTTCTGTGATTCTTGGATCTGCTGCTCTCCTTGCAAGAGCCAAAAGGCAAGTACAAAGAACAGCTCTGGGTTGACAGCAAATATCCTTTATTACTGCGTCTCAGGACTGTGCCCAAATTGGCCATAGCTCTAAGATACTAAAAGCAAACTCAAGTCTATCTTCCGTAAGCCCTCATGCTGTTGCAAATAAAATCAGGATATGCTCAGGTCAGCTCTGTTCAACACTGTTGGTTTATTTGCTCTGAGGCAGCGCTAGAAATAACTGAAGCCTTATCAATTTTCAAAGGAAGCTTCTATAATTACATTGGTATGCCCTATGGAAACACTACTGGGTTTCTCATAGCAACCTTCAATGATTCAAGCAGCAAGCCCGGCTCTTCCCACAGCATTATTAATACTAGGAGCGCTTCACGCTTCACCCTTCCCCAGCAGCAGCAGAACAACCTCCTTAGAAAAACATCTGTCTGTGTCAGGGCACTAGGACATTCTCCTCTGAGAGCAAATAAGGCCTTACTGTTATCTTTAGTTACAATTTTTCACAGCACTTCACAAAGTGACAGAACCTTGTTGTTGTTTTTTTTTGTTTTTGTTTTTTAATTCTGAGTTTACTTTATTGCAGCACTTTAATTACACTCAAACGGCTCACTTTTTCGCATTCTTCCATTATTTTTAAATAAAGTGTTCTAAATGCACACAAAGTTCTGTAACACTTTCAAAACTATTTTATTTAAATTTGATAGAGACATCTATTAGTATTTCCTATCTTTTGGAATCCACCAGTTTACAGATGTTGAAGTTCTTCCTCCTTAAGTGACTGCACAGTTGACATGGGACAGCAAATTGCTATTATAAGTGGTAATTCAATAGCTTTATAATATCTCTTATGCAATATTTCTTTACAGCAAAATAGCAGCACATTCAGCATACAGCAAGGGAGGATTGCTTCTATAAGCCCTTTCTCAGCACTTAGGATGTCTTGAATGCACATACAAAATACTTTTAGCGATTTTGTAAGGTAGTCGAGCATGATTCCTGTTGTAGCAGATGAAGAAACTAAAGGCACAGGCCTGTAAGAAAAGCAAACTGTTCAAAACAGCCAATGGCATGGAAAGACTTCTTAACCTCCAACACTCCCATGACCTATTCCAATTTGTTTTCCCAGATCTGGTTGCTCCTCATCCCTCTGCTTGCTGCCTGGTGCCTGTCTGACTCCTCCTTGGGCAGACTCAGCACCTTAAACCAACAGACAATAAATACCTGAAAATAAAGTGAGGACTATTAACTGAGCTGAGGGAGCTGTATCAACTCACTGAAGGGTCAGCTGAGCGTCAGAGTTGCAGCAGACAGGACCCACAGGGCTTGGGTGCGGGGAGACCTTTCACAAACAGCAAGATGTTTGATCGGTTCAGCTGGACAGTGGACCTTCTCCAAGGGACGGAGATGGAGCATCTCCCTTCATACTAAAGAGGAAGATAACATCAAAATAAGCAGCACGAGTTTACCATTGCCAGCATCTAGTCTGTGCTATGATCCTGTCAATCAGAACAGTTCTTCTGATGTTTTCCTGTTTCCATGTAGCTTCAAAACTTACCTGTTATAGATTCATAGGAAAGGCCATAACCAACATCCTGCTTTTTGTTCTCCTATTCAAAAATATCCATCAACATTTGGTGAAACACATTGTGTGTCAAAACTCTTCTCCTGCGGTTGGTTCACTGCAGGAAGATACACACTCAGGCCAGGTTAATTCAAAATGATTAATCGTATCCAAGTGTGGTTATTATTTCAATCATCAAGCAAGGAAACTTGATTTAAATATATAATTTTAATTCTGCATTTCTGTTCCTCCCTTTTCTGACAGAAAGCCTATCGCTAGATAGCAACCTTAAACTGATGCTGATTTGCAAATAAGCATAGCTTACACCCCACATTTGATACTTATTTCTGCTAACGGGAATGCCATAATGCATTCCCATTTAAGTAATTACATAATTTAAACACATTTATTCAGGTTGATAATTTTCCCATTTGATGTTAATGAACAGCAAATGTTCCTTCCCATTTTCTGGGCCAGATGTTCTCTGAAGTGCCATATAGGTACCACTGACAGACACCATAGGCACACCCCTACCACTGAAATACACACGGAAACTCGTGAGCATTATAATACCCAGTCTAGAACAAGAAATTACTGCTGCCAACCGTCAAATCCAACCCCACCATGGTTGCTGGGGCTAGGAAAAAAAAGTTGCAGTATTGTAAAGGATTACAGCAGAGGATCATTTTGCAAATTCACAACAGTGTCAGGTTGGTTTCAAAGGACACTGCAATTCCATTTACACAAATCCAAATTTTTTATGAGATTTAGACAATGTTACTTATAAGCTAAAATTACATTAGACATTTTGGATGCACATACCTTTATTATGTTTTGCATTAAAAACTGAATTAAGTTTGGTTTTGTCTTGTTAACGAAGGAAGCGCTGTATTTAGCTAGTAAACTGAGGTGATTGTTTCTGGACACTACATCCCTAACAGAACTACGAGATCTCAACATCACATTTCATTTTTGCTACACTTTTAAAACAAGCCTTTTCACACTTTCTCATTTTGAAGAAAAAAATTCACAAAATCTATACTGAAATAAACACACGATTTTCTGTCTGTGCCTACTGAACAAAATCTGTTGCAAGCTGATATGCCCCTTCAGCAACCTGAATCCAAATATTTACCCCATGATTTCCCTCATTTTGGTGATCTGATATACTTTAAAAATTCAACAACAACAAAAAAAATAGCTAAGCAATACATAGCCATCATACTTCTTAGCAAAGCTATTTTAATTAAATTTGATGATTATGCTAAAGGATAAATTTACTACAAAACTTTGATATAAATTAGCACTTCAAAATAGAATATTTTTGTATGCTTTCTTAGCTACTCTGCAAGTGTCCTTTAACTTATCTCAGTGAAAAATAAAAATAGAAGAAAAAATTTCGGGCTACAGAAGTCTCCTCCATTTAGGACCCATGTCTGCATTGCCACCACAACACAAAAAGGTTCTCAATCCCAGTTTAAAAGCTGGCAACAAAGATAAGGCTGAGCTCAGTAGTCAAACTCTGAAGTGAACTGTATGAGATACAGGCACAAATTCTCTCCTAATGAATCAGCAGTGGAGAGGTGATAGTCTCCATGAGGTACAGCAGGAAAAGAAATATCAGATTGTCACAGCCAGACTTCAGCATGATTTGTCTGCTAAAGGACTTTAGACAGACTAGGGTGGCTTTTTGTTTTGGTTTTGATTAGTTTTGCTTTAACCAGGAAGGGAGAAATTCTTCATACCCCAAATCTCAACATATGCAAAGTTTCACATGGACAAATGTGGCATCAACATCACATTTGTCAGACACGTAACAGAGAGGCCAAGCAGAAATTAGTATTTCCGCCTCTTCCCCCACCCCAAATCAAAGCAATCTACTTGCACAAACACGAGAAGAAAAATTTTAACAATTATTTGTCGAGCTCTGCAGCGTTATGTGGCAGCAGTAAGGCCAATCTTTAGAAGCTGGCTCCAACCTGACCAGTGACTAATCCGCTCCCCTCCCGCAGAGATCAGGTCACAGCATCACCCATCAGGCAGCTCCCGATGAGCCAGAGGGAATCCCTCAGAGGACAGCAGAGGCACAAGGAGCAAGTCTCCTTCTGGGGCAATAAATTAAGGCCATACAGGGAGCAAGCAGGTGCCTGTTGTAAAAGAGTAGGATAAAAAGATGAACACATGGGATTTATGCCATCTCGTTTTGAAGCCATGGTGTTAAAGCTCTGAATCAGACCTCAGGCACGGTATCAGTTTCCTGGGCTGAGTAAACATGCCAAGAGCACATACTACACTGTCATCTGCCACCTAATATAAGGGATGATGCATTAGCTTCCTAGGGATACAGGGTGGGGAAAAATCTGTGCCCTTCGTTCTAGCAACGACATTTATAAGACACTCTTACACTCAAAGAACTAAGAACAATCAAAGTTATTGAAGCAATTTTTATGAGCGTGCCAATGAAATGTTAAATCACCAGACAAGAGAAATGACATGTTCATAAAATCCAGCAAGATAATCCTGTCTCAATAAATGAGACACTTTACATTCATATAGGGAGACGGCAGTATGTTATTAGAAAAAAAAATAAGCAAAACAGAGATAAAACACTGATGAAAAAATTAAGATGGCAGTGACTCCTTTCATATTATTCCCATAAAGACCCAACTGACAGAAGTATACAACGCATTTGCTTTAAAAAATGAATACAAATTGCAAACACCTGAGAGTGTTATCCTCATGCTAGATTCTTTCCAGGCATTTTCCAGAGTCATTACGATTCTGTGATTTTTGGCTATCGCTGTAATCATATACCACGGCTTGGGCCAGGGGAACAGGACAGAACAAAGAAAAATACCTCTTTTCAAACAGTATGCCCATCCCAGCTCCAAAACTCCACATAATTAATATCTTAATCTAATTTTCATTTCTGCACAACACATACATGCACCGAAAATCAGCAGTGGAAAGTAGGAAATTACCTTTACAGATGATCGAGACATGGGTTCAGCAAAATATCTTTCCACATGCTCAAGGTCCGAACACGCTTGGATACTGATGATTTTGCTCATCACCACAAAGAAC
This sequence comes from Heteronetta atricapilla, assembly GCA_011075105.1. NCBI lineage: Eukaryota > Metazoa > Chordata > Aves > Anseriformes > Anatidae > Heteronetta > Heteronetta atricapilla. Next base: position 54,727,902 of record CM021733.1, on the reverse strand, counting down.
CACAATGTCTGACTGCAGGATGTTATGACTACCATATACTATACAAAATGAACTTCCAGAATACCCAGGATCTAACAAGCCACCTGTAATAAACTTTCTTTTTCTAGTTGACAAGGAAAGCTGCTACATTGCAGCAATTTCAGGCTTTCCTCTGGCATCGCGTTAAGGAAGAGGCAACTGTCCCAAGGCAGATTTAGACTTATCACCAGCATGAGAGAATGTCTTGTTTATAATTAGACTCATCACCAAGGATTTCAAAATTTAGAGGACAAAATCAAACAGACTAAACAAATTACTCTAAGAAAATTTAAGCTTTTTCCCACTTCGTTTGTAAATATCAGAAAAATTATGCAGAAGATATTCCACGTGGACGGATGCTAGGGCAAACAGCTCTCAAAGTTAGAAGTATCACTGTTTCGTAAGCCTCTGATCCTCCGAACAACAATATGCAGATATCCCCTGCTCTTTAAGTGTGAAAATATACGTATATATAGTCTGAGTATGTTTTTGTCAGACTAGTGTTTTGACTAAGTCAACACTAGAGCTCTGAGCCTGAAATTTTCCAAAACACTGAACAAAAGGTCTTTGGCTGTCAGTTCACAGCAAGCGTGCTGCAAAGTGCACTAGATATCTTAATGTTGCCCAATAAGCTGTGCGCTTCTGAGAGTTGTATTTGGTATGGAAACCAGCATCTCCCACAGGTTTTTATTACTCCTCCCTGTTAGCGCTTATCCATACTTTAGAACGGACAGCTTTGAAACACCCTACAAGAAAAGCATGAAAGAGAAGACTGAAGTGCTACAGTACAGGCCACCTAACAAACATCAGAGTACAGACAGCAAAAGCCTTCAACAGTATCACTCTGAGGAACAATGCACAGTATCAATAGCACAGCCACAGGAGCTTGTCCTGAAAGAAAATCTCAAAAATGCAGAGGGACAAGGCGAGAAACATGACAGGGGTATCATCTTTTGACAAATTCAAGCCCCTGAGAGAACCCTGAATTCACTCAGCTGTTCAAAGGCGGCAAGTAAACCTCTAAAGAGTGAGAGAATACGTATCTCCAAAAATAGAAAAAGAGAGGTAAACAAGTCACCTTACAAAGACAGCAGGTAAGCAGTTCAAGGCAAGACACCCAGGCATCTTCGCACCACAATTTGAAAAACCTAGCAAGGAAAATTACCGTGAAAGAATGCAATTGTTTCTCCCATTTCTAGATAAACATCTGCAGCGAAACACTGATGAGTCTCAAAACAAGAAGCAAGGATCTCCTTGCCCTTTTTTAATCCTCTCCATGACCTAGGGAATTTTGTCTTTGCTTGTTGCCTTGAAGTACAATTCTCCTTTTTGCAAGGTCTCTACCTGTACCCGAATGAAGAAAAGAACAAACATACCTAACCTAATAACATGTGACTACGTAACAGAACGAGCATCATACCTGTATCATGAACTTAAGACAATAGAAAATACCATAATTACTCTCTCAGGAGGGAGGAAAGGTGGGGTGGGGATGCAAAAAACACAAGACTGCTTCCACAAACACCCAACTCCTTCACATAAATGCAGACAGTCCCATTTAGAAGTTCAGGCTACATAACCTTAACGCGTAATTCTGGCCTTAACCAATCGATGACAAAGATTGGATGTATTTCACATATCATATGCCGTACTGTTCAAAAATAAATCTGAGGCGTAATAGCCGAGTAAACATTAAAGAAAATTGTTACAGGAGTTAAGAGTCTGTCTTCCAGAAACAATGCTAAGCAGGTAGGATGAGATTTTCAAGCAAAGAGCATCCCTGCTTTATTTGTTCTGTTTCAGCAAACACAGACATCACACAAGAATCATGAAAAAATGAAAACACTCCTTACCCAAAAGCCTGTGGCCAAAAGGCATCTCTATGGATAAAAATCAGTTCAATAGTCAATAGCCATGTTTCCTACTACACAGGGGAGAGGAAATGCACTAAGCTGCCCAGTCAGCCCTTCTGTCACAAGCGCCCCCTTGCCAATGAGTGATCAATACAGACTGGTCACTGCTAACACCCAGGGCTCACAACACACATTTAACCCTCTCCTTCATTTGCTATCTGCTACAAACAGATGGAGGAGTATTTCAGCTAAAGTAGTGCTGTAGTGGAGATGTCTGATTACACCTCACACAGGATGATTTTTTCACCGGTCTTTTCAAATAATCATTACTTCACAGCATCATCGCTCTGTCTGATGGTTTACAGACATTAAGAGACATCTTGCAAGCTCACAATCTCAAGAATCACCAAGAAACAAAGGAAATAAGGAGTTGCATAACAGTATTTATAGCTCACCCTCTCATATTTTGCTCCCCTCCTTTTTTCCACTTTTTTTTTTTTTAACCTTTACCCAGCCTATTCATCCTTGGTTAAGTGAATGTTCGACTTGTGTCCAACTACATGATGGTTTCTTTTATCATGACCCTGAACCTTACATCTTTAATCCAGTGTCCTGAAAGTGCTACACTAGCCTCAGTGATCCTAGGAGAAGAAAACAGCATTATTCTACACAGCATACTGCTGAGTAAAAGATAATTAAGCACCTCAAGGCAATACAGAAGCTCATGACAGAACTTGGAGAAAAGCAGTCCCAGTCTGCCGCTGTAACCATCAACAATGCACAACAAAAATAAAACCCAAACCTAACTGTCAACTTCAACTAACACAGGTTCATTTAAAAAAGAAAAACACTTGATCGGAATACTAGTCTATGTAGGATTGCAGTTGCTTTCTAGTATGTTAGATTTATGTGGCAGCAACCTCTTGCAGCCAGCCTTTGGCTTCCCAGTCACAAGACAGTGCTACAGCAAACACCAGGCAAGCAGAGGCAGCACCTCGGACACACACCAGGCATTACTGGAATACCTGAGGTTATCTGGCAGATAAGTGGGGCTTCCCCTACGCAAACGACTCTGAAATCTGATTCAGAGGACTCACACACTTATCTATTAGGAAGGACTGGATAAGATCCAAAAGTCATTAGGATGACTCGAAGGTAAAACTCAACATCATTAAAATTAAGTGAAAATAGGACAGAACCCTTTTCTAAAAATAGATCTCGCTGTGCAGCCAAGTATGTGTGCATGCAATTGTTATTTATTTCTAAGCTGGGACAACTTTCCAGCTAGATCCTTAGATCAGCTAACATAATGAGGTGTTTTGAAACAAAATGAGAAGGTTTCTTTCCCAACTGCATTTGCTATAAAGATGTAGAGGAAACAAGGAAGCAATTATAAAACATTCTCTCCTAGCATACCGCAAAATTGCAAAACTGTAAATTTCAATGAAGGGAAACCATGAAATGGGGTCACAACTCTTAACCAGAAAGATGGGAAGAAGTTGTCCTAATCAGTGAAGAAAAAAAGAACACAAAAACAAGCTCACACACACATAGCCTAAGGACACAAGTTCAGAAGTCATATACTCTTTAGCACATTCTCAATTGGGCTTTCTCAATCCCACCTGTATCATCTCAGGCCTAATTATATCAGTGTTATCACCCTACGTATGGAAAAATGCATTCAACAATGTAATTTGGGGTAATCAAAAGAGAGACAGAACTGAGCATTATCATCATTTAAAGATCTTTCATTGAATGCTTTCACACTAGACCTGCCAGCAAAAAAGGCAGTAAAACAAGCCTCTTAAAAATATTCCAGGGGAGAATTCCAAGAACTTGCGTAAGTGTTAGGCTCAGAAAGCAATGAAATCCACATCTACATACCCAACAAATCAAAGCAGAAGTAAACACCAGTGAAGACAGACAGTTCCGCATCAGTACGGACACTCAGTCGTCAGGTGATATTTGTCAAAACTGTGACAATGCAGCTGGAGGCAGATCAGTACAACCCAAATCCTCATGACACATCTGTTCCATTACAACTTTTCTTTCTAAAACATTACGAGTAGGAGATCTTCTCCTGGAGACTCATTATAACAAGCAGGTTATCACCTCCCAAGCAAAGGTCCCGTGATTGTTTTAGGGGAGTGCTCATTCTCTGCCCAACATGAAGAAAATTGGCCACTTCCACCAATAAAGATTCTCATTTTTCACTCTCATCCTTGGACAAGAAGGAAGAGCACATTCAAATGCAAACCAGAGAACAAAGCTTTCCCAGTATTTCTACAGCTTCAATGAGCAATGCTATTTTAAAACCAGCAAGAGCTCGTTCCCTCACCACAACACTAGACAACCGAATCACAAATATTTTTTCTCCAAACCAGCTAGAAGTTTCCTCACACCAGAAGCATTTTAAACCACATTCCAAAGGGGAAAAGGGATGAGTGAATTAAGTGAAGCATTCAACCTCTCGATGATAGCAACTAAACACTTTTGCATCCTTTGAAAACAGGACACTATCTTCTATGAAATCTTGAAACATTACTGGTCACTTTTAGCCCAGAACAACCACTGTTCTGGCCATCTGCTCTCTATATTACTAACAACAATTGCAAAACTCACCAACATGGCACTGAAAACAAAACTATTATGAGACTTTCCAATACAATCTTCTGAATCACCTCCAGTGCTATAACATTGTTCTGACATCATTGGTCTCTCATTTCTCTCCTCTGAAGAAAGAACCATTTCCAAGCCAATTTCTTTATTAATAAAAAGAAGTGTTCCATCTTCTCGAAATGTAAGAGGGGGACTAATATTGCACAAGCATACTCCTAGCACTAGTACTGAGCTCAAGGTGTACGTTTTGAAACTGTAATTTCCTCGATCTCACCACAGGTCCAGTGAAGACTTCCAAACCCCCAAATTCTCTCTGCAACACTGGCAAACGATGTATATTGGATTTAATATATGTTCCACAGAGGTATTCTACTGCTATTAAGAACAAAAGAACAGCTCCTCAGCAGGTTGGCAAAATCTGGAAGGAATCCACCTCTGAGTTTCAGACCTCTCAGAGGAAGATGACTTAATCACTTAATCCTATGATTTGTATTTGCTTTTAATAGAGCCCTGTTGCTGCACAGAATTTTTTTTTGTTCAGAGAAACAGACTATTCTTGCTCGAGGTGGCCTATTATCATAATAGGGCTCGCTATAGGTATCTTTACAAGAACCACATCTCTTCCCCCATTTTTTATCTGCACTTTGGAAAAGCTGCCAATGGTTCCAAATCTCATACTAGTAACGTAAGCTTGTTCAATTTTATCCCTTGATCATTCATCCAAGACAGCAGATTTTCGCTGCAGAGCTTCCCATGTCTTTATAAGATTCAAATGCATTTATTTAAATCTCTCTCCTAGAATTCAACTACCTTTATTGCTTCATCTAATTAATTTTGTAAAGAGTTACCAGACAATAGGAGCTGCATCTCCATTTTCTATTCCAAGGCATTAAAAAGTAAGAATACAGTGTCTTAAGGATCTCTGCCTTAAGCATCAATGAAAACATCCTTAAAGATCTACTAACAAACACCAACAATGAAGAGGAGGAAGGAAAAATCCAAGCCAGGGATAAGCCCACATCAAACAGGGAAAGTGCTAGGAAGTCTCCAGAGCAATCTAAGCCTGGAAAAAACAAATCAAATCCAAACAACAGTTTACATCATTCTTTCTTTCCAAATGAAGTAAAAATTCAAGTAACGACTACAGGAAAGAGCTATTTCATTATATACCGTTCTGTTTCCAAATTATTCAGGAATGTCTTATTGTGAGAGGATGACCACATGATAAAAACAGGTATAACACCGGTCCTCTGCCACTCAACCACAGACACTGCACACCAAGAGTTGAATCAAGACTTCTTTCATTCTTCTAAACATTCACAAAACTTTCAAGGGCTTGCAACCTTTCTGCAGGTATGATCCATATATAGATATGAACTATGAAGTCTTTACAAAAAGATACATTTCTAAGTTCAAAATTGTGAAATGGAATCTGAGAACTCCTTAATAGAAATGTAAAGTGTAAGCAAACTGGATATTACTAGAAGTGAGATGTTCTAACGAGTTGTATTTCCCAGTATATAGGATAGAGTTGGCACACAAGGTCTGAAATTCCAGATGTATCCACAAAGCAGTCAAACTTATCCTTACAAGTTTGATGTAAAAAATTACAAATTAAAAATAGCAAGCTTTTGCACTATGCAAAGTGAAAGGAGTGGAGGAATGAAACTTTTAACCTGGCGTAACTAAAAGTGATCACCTGTGCTTTTGTCATCCTCGCACCACCAGATGCTGCAGATGCTAAAGCTTTCAAGGGTAAAAGAAAAAAATGCATAAATTCACCACTATCAAAAGCTAAATGATCAAATACCAAATCATCTGCTCAGAGACCCCTAACCTATATCCTGCTAGAAGCTGGTGATGCTTCCTTCAGATACCCAGCTACCTGCATGCCCCATGATACTTTTCCCTAGCCATCTGCTATACTCCCCTGTCCAAAAGCCAAGACACTGAGGGAGAAAACACCTTTGGTCTGAACTCATGTACTGTTCTTTGGTCCGCATTTCTACACAGGGAAAAAAGGAAGGTAAAATATCTGAAGCTGCTTCAACACCTACACTGTTCAATTCCCTCATTTCCAAACACTATGTAGGGCACTTGTATGGCAGCCAAGATATTTATACAGCAGCAGTTCTTAATATACTTACATCACTCATGAGAGCAGGGGAAGACGCCACAAATATATAACTCTTCCTCCTTCTCCCTTAGCTGAAATCACTCCCCCTTTCAAGTTTTACTTAACACCTAAAATAGCTTTCTGAGTAACATTTCTGATATTTTTACACAATGTTAACTATTATCCACAGCCTATCTCGTCTGCAACGGAGGGTTTGTGTTAGTCTACCTCCCTTTCATGTATTTTACCCAGATACAGGTAGATCTTTGGGGTTGTGTTGTGTTTTTCAGTTATTTATAATTGTAAGGATTTCCTAGAGGTCATTCCACCATGCTACTGAAATAGGGAGACCTGTTCTTTATCAAGTACAGGCAGTAGGAACATTACAAACAACATTTAGGTGCCAGGCAGCTCAGGGCTCCCACTGTGTGGACACCTCCCCTCACAAACAGGAGCACGTGTAACCTCTCACGCTGCCCCCTCCCAGTTTAAGAACCCCATTAACTGAGGTCTTTTTCCAACTAAAGAGCCTCCTGCAGACTGTGATCCACCGCAACCACAGTGGGCAACCAACCTCCACTTTTCGCAATGACTTTATTCCTGCTTATCTTCCCACGCACTTCAACAATATTTTTAGTATACATGCAAAACACCTCGTTTCATACTGTATCCAACATTCATTAGTCCTTCCTATGGCTTTCATCTGCTTAAATGGTGCCAGGAAACACCAGGAAAGTATTTGCAGTAATTTCCTTCAAATGGCTAAGTGAATAAATGTGTTCGGCCTTCTTCTAAATTTTAGTTTGCAATTATTATTCTAACTAATGAAATGAGGTATTTGAAGATTTTATTTAGAAATCAGTTTAGCTGTCAAGATATTTGCTTCAGCAAATACTTAGTGAGAAGAATGTCTTCAAAGGAGAGGAATCTATTCTATCACATGTACAAAGCAAAAAGAGAAATGACAGAACGGACTGATAGCAGTACTGAGAAGAGGTAAGTCTCTTCTATTCTAATGGGAAAGTTAATCTTCAAATGCATGTTTTGCAAAGAGTGCTCTACACTAGACAAGGACATCAGGGATGATTTGAACACAGGAAACTAGGAGAGTGTATGACTCCCAGCAGGATCTGCTAGCTCTGAAACAGTGCAGGAGGCAACATTCACCAACGAGGCGGGACCTCCGTGCCATGCAAACAGCCCAGACTGCCAGTGGGAAGTTCTCCAGACCAGCTTTGATGTATTACAGCTATATCAAGGATTTGATGTGCAGCTGAGGAGCACTAAGGTCTTTTGTAGGTACATGCACAAAGTGAAAACTATTATTATAGACCATTTAAAAGATATTAAATGTTTAAATACTGTGAAATGGTGTAAACAAATGCATTAGTTAAAAATAACACAGAAATAACCGATCAAGTATACAGGCAAGGATGAAAACAATGGCTCCACACACCCAACAGCAGGGATGCTGGGTCACCAAATGAGAACAAAAATACACAGAAAAGTTTCCTCTTGGAAACTGAAGCTCTTGGACCTCTCGTACCTTCCCCCCCCACCCCAGTAATCTGAATCCGTGCAAACCTAACAGGTCTGGATCCTACTCCGCCTACAAGCAAGCCCTGTTTGGACCTGGAGTCAACTGAAATACTGATACCTATAAGGCTGTCCACAGATATTTCCTTACAGTAGATAAGCCCTAATCCCCCTTTAACAAAGGAGCTACAGCTTAGATGCAAGTTACATGAGCTATTATTTTGGGATAGGATCACAAGGAGTTCCCATACAAATAAAACTATAACACTTCCAGTATCAAATGTTTTGTATATTTCCTAACTTGTACTTTTATCCCTAAATGACAATGCTTTTATTGTCTTGCATTAAAACACAAATGAACGGGTCTGTTCTATTTTGGAAACCATCAAACCAGCATAGAAGATCTTAAGTTTTAAGCTTAACTGTCTATTAAAATGCACCAATAATATAATTGGTGATAATCTGCACACTAAAACTGGTAGACACAGTTGGAAAACAACAATTTTAGTGTATGTACCTTGGACCTCTAGTACCAGAAGTTTGTTCTGCTATCAGATGCATTACACAAAATGGGACACTTCAGTAGAAGAAATCCAGTAATAAATAAATAAATAAATGCAAGATTCCATATCATTGTGCCTGACCAGCTCTTCAAGTTGAAAATATAGGAAGATCCCGGCTACACAAGTAGCTCATCCAAAACCCCCACACCTGCCTCTTTCTAATAGGTATCAAAAGACATCTGTACAAACCCTTTTTGCAGCTATGCTCCGTGGTAATAGGAGGCATACACCATGATTACTTCAAGCATCTGAACCGAAACCTACCCCAAATCATTCTCTAACTTGCCAATGAATTTGGTTAAGTCTTCTGCAGGGTTTCTTCTGACATGAAACACATCTCTCTGCACTACTTATAGCACAGGCTTAGCTCCCAACCTTGGTATGGAAGGTACAGTATGAAATGACCTCAGGTGCCATTAAGCAAAAAAAAAAGCTACAGCAAAAAAAAATGTACAAAACAAATTCGTGCTTATCATTTTTTGTAAGGAAAAATCTGACTTTGTTGTTCAACCTTTTAATAGGGTTTCTTAGAGCAATCATAGGCAGACAATGATCTCTTTATGAGCACTAGATAAGATGAGAATAATTACCCCCAGATAAGAAAAGAATAATTACACTGAATTCTTTTGTGAGGTGTTTTGAGACCTACTACTGGTAAAAGCTGTGTATTTTAAGTATGCTTCATAATTTAAAGCAAGTACTACTTTTGCCTAGAGACTAGTTGTAAACAAAATTACTTTTACTTGGAAGTTCAGCAGAACCAGTCATTTCTGTGATGAAAATATCATTCAGCGAGGTAAGGTAAGTTACATTGCAACAATTTTCTTGCTGGAAATCGAAAAAGAGAACCACTTAAATCTATTCATCAACCTACTGAAGGAAATACATTGAATAAACAACCCATCGTGAACTCTAGTTCACAAAAGAGTAGGCTTTTTTAGAACAGTTAAATATTTGAAGGGTTTTAAACATCTGTTGACTAGGTGAGAACAAATTCCACAGGCTGTTGCTTAAGGCAGCGATGTATTGTACCATGAAAAAAAACTCTTTCCGTGAAAGTCATTCAGTTGGAGTCAGTCAACAGTTATTTAGTCATTCAGTTAGAGTCAGTCAACAGTTAGAGCCGTCGGTTTTCTAAGCTATTTTCAATTTTTAAAATTTAAAACACCCACTACCTCCTCTCAGCCCCTCAAGCACCGACAGCCACCTCCTGATAAAACCCCACTGGAGGCAGGGGGAAATACACCGGTTTTTTTGAAGCAGCTCTACCTCACTTGACATTCACATCGCCTATGAAGAACGAGGTCCACTCGTGCAAATCCTCCTGGTGAGAGCCGTCAGCAGGCTAGGAGCTGCCGGCACCAAGTTATTTCTCGAGTCAGGGTTACGGGATCGAGCTGTTAGCTGGCGTCCCCGGGGACCACCGGGATCCTGCTATTACAGGAAGACCTGTGATGGCACTATCGAAACAGTTTGACCAGAAATGGTGATGTAATGAGAAAATCGTTCCATTAATAACATTTTAAAACAGAAATTGAGTATTTAAGCTTAAATAGAAGTAGCTAAAGGTTAGGGGTTCTTGAAATCGCCTTCGAAGGTGTCAATAGCGGGGGAAAAGCCTTGCTTTTCTGAGCAAGTTTTTGCGAATTCCGTGCAAGTCCTTGCCATTCCGCCTTTCGTTAAAGGGCTATTTTAGGCTCCAAGCCTTGAATTTCAGGACTGACTCTCGCAGCCAGCCATTAGGAAGCGGCTTCACCCCCCACAGCCCGCACTCCCACGGAGCTCTTACCTAACCCAGCCGAGGCACGGCACGGCGCCCCTCGGCGGGGCAGATCTCACCGCGGCAGGATGAGACGAGCCCCTCTGGGAGCGGTGACACCGATCGGAGAAGCGGCACCGGAGCCCCCCCCTCCTTTTCCTTGCCGAAACCCCCGCGGGCACCGAGGGGACACCGGGAGGTAGCGGGGGGGTACTGGGGCTGAGCGGCGGCGGGGTTTAGGGGAGATACTGGGGGATATGGGGGTGTACCGGAGCCCAGCTTAGCTCAGCTCAGCTCGGCGCGGCTGCAGCCGTTACCGTGCCGTTAACGGCCGAGCCCCCCGCCCGCCACCGGCTGCCCTCCCGGGGCCGCCCACCGGAACAAAAGGACGGCAGCTGCGGAGCCGCCCGCAGCAGCGGCAGCCCCCCGTACTCACCTCGGTGGTGGCAGTGCCGGCGGTGGCAATGCCGGTGGCGGCGGCAGCGGCCGCTCGCAGCCCCGAGCCTCCTCCCCGCGCCCGCCCGCCCGGCTCCGTCCCTCGCCGCTACCGGAGCGGCGGCGGCGGCGGCTGGGCCCGGCTCCCCCGCCACGTGACCCTGCCGTCACGTGACCCCGCCCGGCCCCGCCCCCCGAGTTGGGGCTGGCGGGGGGGCGCGAAGCTGAGGTGCTGCCGAAGCCCAAAATGGCGGACGGGGGGTTTGGGGGCCCGGTTAGGAATAGGGCGTTAGGAGCAAGCTTTAGCGACGGGTGTCAGCTAGGACACGCGGCCTAAGGGGTCGGGCGTCCCGCAGAGCGGCCCTGCAGCTAAAAGCAGGCTTGTCGGGGAGGTAGGACTCCATTTCCCAGTGTGCTAACAGGGGCATCGCCCGCCTGTGAGCTGAGGAGACTAGGGGCCCTGAGTTACCGCCACGATAGCTGCCACAGGCAGCAGCAGCAGCAACAAAAGAGATACGCCCCGACCGGCAGGCTTAAATTGGTTGTTCTGGTGCTCAGAGGAAAATTTTGAGGGGCTAAAAACACTGGTTGCTATCACTGAATTGTTTTATCAGCTCCTGGGTTTAACTGAAGCCATCCGTGCCTTAGGTCAATCCCAAACTCACAGGCTGGCATAAGCATCGATTTTAGGTAATAGATGCAAAAAGTGTCACCAAGAGGTTTCCAAAACATAACTGCAGCTTTAACCACCTTTGTAATCCTGTCCTCTTCCCCAGCCGCACAGGAACTACTACTTCCATAACTGCACTGCTCCTTAATCTCTTCCCTCAGCTGTGTCAGAAGTCCGCTGCAGCTGGGTTCAAAAATCGCAGGAGAAAACTTTACATGGTATTTGTTCAACAGCCACCATAAACTATGATCATGACTTTGAGTGCTACCTTGCAGTGTTCATACCCATCCTGTACCCTAGTACACGCTGAGGACTGAAGGAAAATAGGAAGGAAGATTGACTATCTCATCACCCCTGGAGCTCATGCCATCAACATAATACCTTCATTTTCCAAAACCAAATTCACGCAGATGCGCAAGAGTCTCTGGAACAAGAACCTGAGGCTATGTTTAAACCTTGCAACAGCGGAGCAGTGCCCCATATTTTTTCCGCTGCGTGTGTGAGTCAACAAGTCCCGATTCCAGATCAGGGAGGGACTATGGCACACGCGGAAACAGAATAACAGCAAGCTCAAATAAAGTCCGTAATTTGAACAACTGGAACCAAGGGGTATCCTTGCAGTTAAGAAATGGCCTCAGCTTCCAAAGCAAAAACAGAAAACGAAAACTCAAATGTTTATAGCAATGATTGTCCTGTTCTTAATGCATTGGAGAGTTTCACAGACAATCTTGCTCACTGCTTCAAACACAAATTGCTCAGTTTTTCCACATGAAAACTTAACTCGTTTTTATTTGTTTTATACACTGACTCTAAAAGGCACTTTCCTTTTGATGTAACTAACCTCACATTTTTCCTCTATCAGAGGAGAATGAATGGATCAGAGAAGGAAACAGGTCAGCCTGCCTGGGCAGGTCCCCCAAAAGAGGAAGGATTTTCTCAATAGCTGAGAATAGCCAGGCTAACTGACAATTAACCAGAGCCTCCAGTTTCCTCCTGCTGCATTTTCATTGTAGAAGCAGTTCCATGTTACTCTATTAAGCAGACACGGTCTATTTTTACCTAGGACCCCTAACTTTACTATTATGAAACCCTAGTTGAAAGTAAGAACTTTGAATATAAAAAAAAGCTATTAATATAACTTTCTCAGCAGAACCCACACTGAAGTATTAAAATAAATAGCAGCTGATGGAAGTAGTTCTAAGGCCCCTATACTTCTCAGACAAGTGCTTTCATGGCTGACATTTTTTATGTTTTTTGTTGTTGTTGTTGTTTTGTTTTGTTTTGTTTTGTTTTGTTTTAGCTTAAATCTACAGAGAACCATATCATATTTACAGATTCTTCAAAACCTCTTATAATTTCAAAATGTGGTCTAACGAGTAGTCCAAGAAGATGGCATTGCAAAGCTTATCCAATCCTTTTCTCCCAGATTCAATGTTGACAACATTCAAGTACAAAAAACAGAATTCATGAAAAATATGAAAGAGTAAGAGATAAGTCTTCAGAATACTCATCTAAGACATGAAAAGGTGTTAAACACCACAATTATAACAACAGTTTATCACTAAAGCCCAAAATAAGTATCCTCTGTACTATCACCCTGCATAGTAGAAAAAACAAATACAGAGGTGCTTGCAAACTGAAATACCAGTTCCTAATAAATAAAATATTTACAGCATATCTACATTTGCTGTGGGTAGTCTTATAAACTAACATGATCATTTAAGCCCTTTAACTCTACTGATAAAATAATTTCCATCTGTAGATTTAACAGTAGGAGAACGCACTGCAAGATTATGCTTAATATGCTGCATACAAATTTAATGTGTGATTCTGCCCCAGATGTCTCAAGGCAAGCATCCTTACTAGCAGAAACTTTAAAACACTGGCAAAAGTGATCAATCTGAAGCTTGAGCAAAGGTGAAATGTTGCCAATGTCTGACTACTTGTCTTGAATTTATACCCTTTATATCTCTGTATAGTCTTCTCTTTGCTTCTATGACTTGTTTGGTTACAATCTCCATGTAACTATGACAATAATGAAAAATTCCACTACATGAATGGCTCATTCACTATTGCTTCTTGTGCTTAGCAATATAAATAACCAAAGTTCTCCAGCACCTTAACAGTTTTTTGTTTTATAGTACATTTAAAGAAAGAAACGAAGTACAGTAATTTTACATATTGACAAGATTGTTAATACTCGTAGCAAACAACTTTAGGAACCACCTTCTGAAACAGATACACCCTCAGAATCTCTCCTTCCCACCCCCTACAGCTTCTTCTCACTCTTATTGTCACACAGGAGACTAAGGAGGCAGAAATGTCTTTACATGACGCTGTATGGTACGGAATACCCCTTTGGCTATTTGGGTCGGCGGTCCTGGGTCTGTCCCCTCCCAGCTGCTGCTGCACCCCCGAGCCTCCTCACTGGCAGGGCAGGGTGAGAAGCTGAAAAGTCCTTGGCTCCGTGTAAGCACTGCTCTGCAGCAATTAAAACAAGTAGGAGACATTTCTTCTCAGAAAGAGCAGTCAGCCACTGTTGTTCAGGGAAGTGGTGGAGTCACCATCCCTGGGCGTGTTTAAGGAAAGGTTGGATGTGGTGCTTAGGGACATGGATTAGCGGGTGACATTGGTGGTAGGGTGATGGTTGGACCAGGTGATCTTGGGGGTCTTTTCCAACCTTAATGTTTCTATGATTCTATGTTACACTGATGAGAGACCAGAGCCTGAGCTGGAAAACATGCGGAACAAGGTAGATAAGGCTGCAATTTGCAAGGTCCTGCAGTTTTGCCACCTAATCTAACCCATAAAAGCAGCCTAAAAGAAAGCTGGAGAGGGTCTCTATCAGGGAGTGTAGCGATGGAACAAGGAACAATGGCTTTGAACAAATGGAGGGGAGATTTAGATTAGATGTGACGTGAGGAAGAAATTCTTCACTCAGCACAAAGCCCACATGGGAATTAGGGCTGAAGATGCACCTTACTTCTGTTCTTTTCTGTAAAAGTAGCATGAAATCACCTAAAAAACAGTGTTAAAAATCAACCCAGGGCACAAGATGGGAGGTAGAGGGCAGTCACTGTGGAGCCACGTGGAGACCAGGTGTGCCCATAATCCAGAATACAGCGTGGGACCCAGGCATGGCCTTAAAACAGACAGCAGCGTCGAACCCATGCAGGAAAATCAATCAGACAGTGGCATGGGACCTCTGTGTGGAACTGGGCGACAGGAGGAGTCCCTGGGGGCCACCATGCGCCTTTAACATTTGTGAGAATAGACTGAGGGGTGAAAATAGCAGTGTGTAAGCAATTATGGGTGGCTAATTTCTTATATTAGGAGTGAGTTTTTATATCTGAGTAATTGGTAACGACGGACTTGGAGAAGGCTGAGGTACTCAGCAGCTTCTTTGCCTCCATCTGCACTGGTAGACAGGCTTCCCAAGTCTTTCATTTCCCTGAACCCACAGATGGAGGCTGGGGGATCAAAGTCCCACCCACTGTAAGTGAAGAGCTGTTTCGAGACCACCTGATGAATCTAAACAGGTACAGGTCTATGGGACGTGATGACATGAATCCCAGGGTCCTGAGGGAGCTGGCTGATGAAGTTGCCAAGACACTCTCCATCACAGTTGAGAAGTCCTGACAGCTGGGCAATGTCCTTGTGAGTGGAAAAAGGGAAACGTCATGCCCCTACTCTTCAACAATTAAAACAAGTAGGAGACATTTCTTCTCAGATAGAGCAATCAGGCATTCAAAAGTGTTGCCCAAGGAGGTGGTGGAGTCACTGTCCCTGGGGGTGTTCAAGGAAAGGTTGGACCTGATGCTTAGGGATATAATTTAGTGGGTGACATCGGTAGTAGGGTGACGGTTGGACCAGATGATCTTGAAGGTTTTTTCCAACCTTAATTTTTCTATGATTCTATGACATTAAAAAAAATAAAATAAAAATAAAAGCTATTCAGAGCCAAAAGGGAAAACGTTTACAAGATTGCAGATCTTCACATTCCCTGATCCTCTGCACAGATTTGTTCATGTGTTGAGCTTTGCTTGCACTTCATCCCTACTCTCCTGGTCTTTTCAAATATTGTTTGATCTGCCTTTTCCCAAATGGCAACCTGGTCATCATCAGAAAGATGTCAGAGTCCTTTGTCACACTGGCTGTGTTTGACAATGTCCATTTCAAGTATCCCTTGAATACTGAGGAACCAGGCCTCTCTTTTCTTAATTTTATACAGACTTTAAAACTTTCCCAAAATTAAATGATATAATTAATCTCAGTTCAGACCAACCAGTAAGCAAAATCAAATGCAGGGAGCATGCTTCACAATACAGCTGCAGAGAGATGATTTTTCTTTCATATCTTAATTTCAAACTGGTTGATGATACTGGTTGATGATACTGGCTGTCATTATTGTAGTGTTACTCATCGCTGCTGAATCCCTAAGTTTTTGGATACCTATGCACCTAGTCATACATGCACACCACATGTAGGCACAACATATTTAACACACAATAAAGTTGCCCATGTAGGAGAAACCAGAGATTAATATGGAGCAAAACTACATCATCATTGCACTTAGTAAAGCAGTCCCATCTAGGGCAGAATCAGAATAGAATAATAGTTGTAGCGTGAAGTCACAGCTCTCCCAGTCATCATGATGTGTTGGCTCTGATGATAAATACAGGACCTTCCAAAAGCCAATTAAATTCTAGTTAATTGCAAGCTCTTTTTGTTTGTTTTGATACACAATTATTTTTTGAATGTAATCTCCATCTTTTTTTTTTTTTTTTTTTTTTTTCCTTATGCTCCTTGTGATCTTGTTCAATTTCAGAATTAACAGGAAATGCCAGTTGAAGCCTCTTTCCTTCCTCCTTTTTCTCTCATCCTGCTCTCACCCTCTACCTTCAAGACAGCAGGAATACAACCAACACTGCTGACAGATCACAGAGGTTTGCTTACTAAGTTTACCTGTCACTACTGACAGGGTACGAGCTATGCCAACATTGCACAGATTTGCAATGCTTTTCTTGTCTGCAGGTGATCTCTTCACTGCTACAAAGGTAGGCATCACTCCCAATTTCCTGTAATTTACAACTGGGTCCATCTTTGCTGTAACAGAAAAATGAACAACTGTAGGTCTAGCTGTCAGCTCCTTCAATCTATAGTCATCCCAAAATTTTGCTTGCTGTTTCCTTCCCAGGAGACTAGTTAAACAGTAAATCAATTACCTGTCAGAGTTTCAGTTTTGGGTGGATTTTCCTCCATGTGTTCAAACTCATTCCTGCACCAGCCTTTCTCTTAGTAAAATAAAGATATTAATTTGAAAACGACATTTATTCGAGGAACTTTATATTTGCTGTTGTCACTAACACCTAGATTGCTCAAGCACAAAAAGGTAAAAGCTAGCAACACTAAAATTTTCACTTTAAAAACTGTTTATTGAATAGCAATTTTATAGTCAGTTTCTATTCTGCAATTAATCTGCTTATTACTGCTACACAAGCAGGGCAGAGAAAATTACCACATTTTTTTTTCCTACATGAAAAATACAACCACTGGTGTCCAAGATGTTAGTTTTTGTTGTTGTTTTTCCTCCTCATATTAAAACTCAATTAGTAGATGTTTTTCAAAGTTTTGTTGTTGTAGTTGCTGTTGTTTTTTAGGGAACATAATTGTCTTTTTTTCCCACTTGTATATAAGTGTAAATCAAACTCAATAAAGCTGTTTACTTTGGGGGGAAATCAGGGAAAGTGTTCCATGCCTCATTTTTATGTACTAGTAGCAACACCTTGGGGATCCAGAAAACCCTAGTGCAGACTGCAATACAATATGGTTGAATAGCTTATGTAAGTATGCACACCAAAAAAAAAACAGATACCCTAAAATCACATGCATTTTGTATGAAGGGGAAATAAAAAAACTTCATAGAAGGTACTTCTGACTGGATCAGCAATGTCTTCCTCTGATTTACACTCACTAAAAATTGTTTTACAATACAGAGCAACTCCAAAGGCAGGCAAGTGGTGTGGGGACACTCAGGCTGGTAGTGACATCTGAAAGAAGACCAAGTTTCAGACGTCATTGTAATGTGGCAGAAAACATTAGATAACTAAACATCGAAGAAATTTCAGAGCTAAAGAGACTACATTCCAAACTACCTGACTATAAATATCTTCCTAGCGGGACCCCTTGTAATTAAAATAGTCCATCTGTAGCTTTTAAGCTAGAGATGCTTTAGCATATGCAGAGTGAAAGATATTAATGTTTAAAAGCACAATAAAGCTGTGACCTACCATTACCTATGCTGCAGCAATTTTATGAAGAGCAGCTTAAAATACTGCTAAGAGCTCCCCTTACTGGTCTGCCGTTGAACTGTTAAACCTTCAATCCTGAACCTCTTCTGATGTGAGACAGAGATGGGTAAAATATTAATTCTATTCCACATGGAAAAAGAGCTCCACATTATATTTGTGTCAGAGCGCCTATTCCTTTTACTTTTCTCATCAGTTCTAAGTCATAAGAGCAAAGATTGTGTCTTTAAGATGACTTAATTTGGGACAAATTTGTTCTTCTATCATTATAAACTTCTCCAATTTATTGAATCTTAATTTTGTAAGCTTTGCCAAAGTCTGAACTACAGAACAGACAGGGAGACCCAATTCTGACACACGGAGTAATGCCTCATTTCACAGTAAACTCCACCAGCTTTAATGGGATCATTTGCAGGATAACGAACTAGTCAGTGGGGAGAGAGGATCAGAACCTGCCGTGGAATTGGGAAATGCAAAAATATTTATTACAAAAAGCTTACTGTTTTTCTTCAATGGCCTATTGTCTGTTTGGAAAAGCAAAATTTACCTCTCCGCCTCTGTTTGTATATGTATTTGTACGTGGACAAATTATACCAATATATTTTTAGGTTAGGTTTTTAGAGATTTA
The DNA here is from genome assembly GCA_011075105.1 of Heteronetta atricapilla. Taxonomy (NCBI): domain Eukaryota; kingdom Metazoa; phylum Chordata; class Aves; order Anseriformes; family Anatidae; genus Heteronetta; species Heteronetta atricapilla. The sequence continues at coordinate 54,709,397 of CM021733.1, read as the reverse complement.
CTTCTGCAGGCTCAGCCTCGGGGCTGACTGAAATTGGACACTTAGGTGATGATAACAACTAAGAAAAGTTAAAATAAGCCATTTTAATGATGCCATGAAATCCCATTATCTAAAATTCACAGTAAATAATCTTGTAAATGTATAAAACACTTTCTCTAGTTTGTTCTCAAATACTTGAGGTGGCCCAAGAATTAACCTGAACGAGAAAAAACAGTCAAATCTGTCATAATGTCACATAATAAAAAAAAAAAAAAAAAAAAAAAAAGAATCAGAAGATATGCCTTAGAATATACCCTGCAATTCTGCAAAAATTGTAAAATTGTTTCTTAATTCAGAGCTTGGAGAATTTTTTGCAGAACACATCACATTGTAGCCATCTGGCTTTTAGCACTCTGCTACATGGAACAAAAGCCAAACTATCATTATATAGAGAAGCACATCAAATCAAATAAAAAAGCCTCATCATTCTCCATTACACGTGGGTTCAGATGCTTACCTTTTTATGAAAAAACACTGACAGCTGAGCTGCAAAGCCACTTAATCTGGGTTCGCTCAGGCAAAATGGCATAATTTGCTGAAGCACTCTCTCAGATTTCTTTCAACAGTTTATCTTTAAGCCTACATCCATTCTCTTTAAGGATGTTTGTTTGTTTTTCCTCCATTACTGCATTGGACAATTAGTCTCCCTTGGCTTCCTGTTGCACTGGAGAGAAGGAAAGGGGTCTTGTGTGTTCCTACCATGCCAAAAAATTGATTACAATCTGCATTTGTGTTTATGAAAGTGATACTGATCAATGTATTTAATTACTACTCAAAACCAGCTGTTTACATCAAAAAACACAACCAAGTGAACTTATAAGTTTTTTTTAGAACTAAGTATAAGTAACTAGAAGGTAAGAAATGAAGTTCAATAAGTGTCCCTTAGGTGATAATCCCACCATCCTATTCCTCCATTAGGTTATATCATAAAATCATTTAGGTTGGAAAACACCTTGAAAATCATCAAGTCCAACCATCACTTTAACACTACCAAGTCCACCACTGAACTATGCCCCTAGGTGCCACATCCACACATTTCTTAAATGCCTTCAGGGATGGAGACTCCACCACTTCTCTGGGCAGCCCATCTGAATGCTTGACCAGTCTCTCCACAAATAAATTCTTCCTGACATCCCATCTAAACTTCCCCTGGTGCACCTTGAGGCCATTTCCTTGTGTCTTGTCACTTGACACAGGTTGCCCAGAGAAGCTGTGGATGCCCCATCCATGCAGGTGTTCAGGGCCAGGCTGGATGGGGCTTTGGGCAACCTGGTCTGGTGGGAGGTGTCCCTGCCCATGGCAGGGGGTTGGAACTGGGTGGTCTTTAAGGTCCCTTCCAGCTCAAACCATCCTATTCTAATGATTGCCTTAACCTTCCTCATCAATTTCAAATGCTTCTGGACTTTGAAAAACCTAAGAGATTGATAATACAGTTTCATTTCCTGAGTACCACTCACCAATACTACTTCATACCTGAAAGAAAGCTATCAAAAATATTCAAAATTTGTAAGTGTAAATAACCACCATCTCCAAATGTCTTGACAACACATTCTTAAAGCTAGCATTTACTTCCCTCTCATCTGGACAAGAGATACATATTTTTAAAGCACAAAACTTCTGTGATTATATGCATTAAAAAAAAGGCTTTCTGGGGTCCAAACTTGCTCAGCCTCAAAACCCTACCTGTATTTTGTGTTTCTGTTCCTCATGGGATTTCCATCATCATACTATAAAACACTTCTTTTCTCCCCTAGCTCTTTAGACCCCAAAAGATAACAATTTGCTTATTTATATCTTTTAATGTGTTTATTCTTCCTTCATAAGATCAGTTAAGCCCAGTTTGACTGTAGGAAAGATCTAAAGTTCTACAGGTTTAGAAGTTAAAAACCATAAATCTGTTTACTAATGGAAAAAAAAAAAAAAAGAGAGAAAAAAAAAGGTGTAAGAATGCATGCATAAATATTTATACAGGGTAGAAATTATATCCCTCTGTATTACACAGGCCAATTATTGCTGGAAATGTAACCAAAAATATATGCAATAACGTCGTAAAATTAACCATGAGAGAAGACAAAAACTGCAACAATTTTACTGGACTCAAAATGAAAAATCACAATACCACAGTATCACTAGACATGCTAAATGGACAGAAGCTTAATAGGTGTAATTCTAACATGATTTTTCAAATGTTGTCATTTGATTAGAAGGATCATTTACCTTTAATTGAAATCTGGATAGAAAATAAAGTAGGATTTCAAAGAAAGGATAAGACACTTAAATAAACTGTATTAAACTACCATAAAATGTTAAGACACACTATTGATAAGTACGTAAAGAACATTCTACAAAATCAGAGTTAAGGGGTCAGTATCTGAGTAACTTCAAGAAAGAGTTTAGGAACCATAAACCATTACTCTCTGTTCAAGACTACTTCCTCATTTGCATAGATAACAATTTTCAACTTATTTCAATAAAAACACGTGGCTGGTTCTTGATCTACATGAACGGGGAAGCATTCACTTGTAAAAGATGAAACAATCTGGACCCAAATCCATCATTCTATACAGAGAGGTGGGGGAAAGAAGGGGCAGGAATGACAACTCCAGAAATTACAAGAAGCTCAATTCTACAGGCTTAATATATACAATTTCGCAGAACCTTCTTTAGAAAGCTTTCTGATCAAAAACATCTAATAAAATTTTCTCCTGAAGCTTCAAAATTCTCAAATGAAAGAAGAAGAAAAGCACCTTGCTATCTACTGGATAACCAAAAATGCAATGGTGTGAGAGTCAGATTTTTAAAAATTACATATATTACTTAAAAGAGCTATTCTATTTACAGTTGCTTTTTCCCTGAAAGATGGCATCTCTCCAACATCGATAAGCAGCTCTGAAATCCAAGATTTCTTTTGAAGCAATGTCCTAGAAGTCTTTCAATTATAAATGATAATTCATAAATCCAATACATTTGGATATTCTGAATAGGAAGCAGGGTAAAAAAAGAAAAAAAATCTAATGCATTATTCTTGTTTCTGTAACCTGTTTCTGTCATATTTGTAGACAGTAATCTTTGCAGTTTTTATCATCATGCACTAGCTGACTTACTGAATAAGCCAGTGTTTAAATTAGTGAGCTACAGATGCAAACTTTCAGCATAAAAAATGAGGCCTTTTATTTGCAGGTTTTATTAAATGGGCAACAGAGGAGAAACAGATAAAGTGAAACAAAACAAAACAAAAACAAACAGTTTTTTGTAAATAGAGCAACCAATTCTTTATTTTCCCCTTCCTGTTCACATAGCTTCTTGTGATTAGGTGCTAGCTTCACGGAAAAAAATACAAGCTGTGACATCTAAAGGATTGGTCTCCAATTTATGTTCCCCTTTTAACTTGCTATTGTTGATGGAACTATTCAGTTTACAACTCAAATGTTAGGATGCAGGGTAACAGATTTTGCCTCTACCTGACAAAACCCTAAATTCCCACCAGCACTCCCCAAGCACAGAAGCCATAGCCTTAGTAAAACTAGACAATTATTATGGGGTATCTGTAGAATGTTTGACAAAAAATGTTGATGTGTAAAACTCATTAAGTTAAAATAACATCCAATTTCTTCTGAACGTACCTTCAACTTACAGGGACGTTCCATCAAGCACAGATAGTTTAACAGACATTCTTTACATTCTATCAGTCACAGTATAACCAGATTTAATCAATTCCACAGGAATATAACATGTCAGGAAATTTCATATAGCATTCCAAAACTGAAACACCACTCTAATTTTTGGGTCATACCATTTAACAAGATAATCCTAAACGGAAAACAGAAAGCATGCATCAAAAAAACACTCTATGCAAGACCTCAAGTATATCATTTTATGGATTTTAATAAAGATACCATAGTCTTTCAAAGCGAGAAACAAAATTCAAGAGTATTTTGAAAATCATCAATTTTCTAGAATAGCCACTTTCAGGTAGAACTTAGTAACCACAATTTATCTATTGAAACAGTAACAACCCAAGTTATTGAAATTCACTATTCCCAAACTGGCAGTAATCTCATTTCTCTAGCCTTTTTATTTCTGAGTAATAGGAAAAGAGTTCTGGTCCATTAGCTCGCCCACTCTCTCCTGGAGGAAGTTAACCAGCTCAGCCAAAACAAAGACATGAGTTTCATCCAGGTCTTGTATGATGAACTTCTTTCCCAGTGCATTTGACTCATCCAAGTAGAGCAAAAACTGCTTCATTGCTGGGTCGCTGTGGAGACAAACACACATCACATTACACCTCTTTGTAATAAGCTAAAGCTAAAAACAAGCAAAAACCCACATCCTTTTAAGACATTTCCAAAGTTGTTTTGGAAATAACACTAATGTTGAGAGCTGCTTACAATCTTAAGAAAGATTATGAAGCTTTTGAAAAAGTTTTTAACTCTGGAAGTAAAAAATTGTTCTGGTTGCTGTAGAGATAAAAACATAATTTATAACCACTTAGCAAAAGAATGGGCTGCTTGACTGGCAGAGAAGTGCTGCTACATTGCTTTTACAAAAGTAGCTTAAAAAAAAAAAAGCCTCACCTTAACAAGGCGAGTTTAAACTTCCATTTCTGTTTTCAGAAATAGCACTTTGAACCAGATTTTTGCTTAAGTGTAACCAAAACCCAGTAGAGCAAACATCTTGGAGTAGCACAGAAGGCAAGCGGTCATGTGGCCGTGTATGAACTGTAACATTTACCCCACCAACTAACAAACAGTCTCTTCTTTTTCATGATATCACCTTGGAAGTTAAATTTAAACGTATAGAAGAGAACATCTCAGAAGTATGCAAATTACATAACTGAGATGGCTGCATTATACTGAGCAGCTAGATATAGAAAAAGTAGCTTCAAAATATAAGCTTTGAGCCTCTGGGATTTTGAAAAATTCAGACATAAAATTATTCTGCCAATATTTTTTTTTTAAAACAAAACAGGAAAAGCATGGGTTTTGGTAACACTTAGTATTGGGTTGCAATAACTGGTGCATGAATATGTGCAGGAAATTGCTGTTGGGTAGCTCAGAACACATTAAAATTATGAATGTGGTTGTTTTGACAAGCTAGTAATTGGCAACACCACCTCAAAAGAATTCCTTGGTCAATTGTCTCTTTTAAATGCAGTATAAAGACCAACATTCCCTTACCTAAAAGATATATATGACAGTAAAGGCATACACTATGAAACCAAACCCCTCTTCAAGCTTGGCCACCAGCAACTCTAAAACCAATCTTTAATATTAGCTTCAAACTTGTACAAGTATGACTAGAACAAGATGAGTCTGGAAAGAACAAAGTCATTTTGAGGCAAGGAGAATGGGAAAGTCTGTAATCTTCATCTTCTTTAGCAAAGTTATTCCTTACGTGTTCTGGCATGTAAGAAGAGAAGGTTACAGAACAGATTTAAGAAAAATCAGATACCAGAAGAACGTGTTTCCCACCCTTCTTCCACACCCCCTCTTTTTGGTGCATGAAGGTTTCTTTTTGTTTCCTTCAGCTGGATCTTACCAACATGCTAGTAGTACCAGACGGCTCTTGTCCTAGTTGGAATGACCAGCCTGTATGATGTTAGGCAATATGCACAGGCTGACTGTCGCACAATTAACATACAGAGCTGTAATCAGTGCCAGCAGAAACGCTGATCTTGTTCAGTATTTGAAGATGATAACCCCTGATATTTTATCCCAAGAACAGCTTAGCTATATACTGGAATAATATATTAAAAAAGACCTGCAGACCTGCAGTATCAGTGTTTCACTGTCGTGTTTGTGTGATTTAAACATTCAGAAGCATCTTTTTTTCCCCACTCTCTGTCTACTTGTTATCTTGAACATCCTCAAAAATTTGAGTTGTAAAAAATTTGTATCTAATTTGTATCTGCAGTGTAAACAAGTGGACAGTTTTGCAAGAATCCTGCATTTTCTTCTAGGACAGAACTTTGTGCCCAGTCACTGGCCACCCTTATGCAATGGCAGGAGAAAACAAGAAATATCCAACCCAAAGATTAGTTTCCCAAAGGGCTGTCAAAACTGTCTGATGGCATAACAAACTGCATAGATTTGTTATCAGATAGAAGATTCCTTTCCAGAGAGGATGATTGATTAAGATCCATTCTAATACTAACAGGAAAGTGACCACAAGGCTGTACAAGAACACGTATCTTTCAGTATGTGAAAAATAAATAAGGTGCAAAACACAACACGGTACTAACTGCCTGAGATATTAGAACTTCTTGCTTTGTCAGTCAGCAATTCTGCTTTGGGCACTTTTACATGGGCACCTTTACATAAGTCACCGAAGCACCTACACAGACATTTTCTAGTGTTCGGGTTTGTCAACATACTACAGTGGGGACAAATTTGAGCAGATAAGTTTTTTATTATTGCAGAATTCAGGCCCTGAGCTGCTTGCACATAACCATCAGATACGCAGATATGAGTTGGCCCACATCCAGTCAGCCTGGAAGTTAATACAGCAAACACGCAGTTGCTTCTGCCCTTTTGCAGCTATAGCCTGTAAATGTTTACAATTTAAGTGTACAGCGGAAATCAGATGTCATGCAGTGGTACGTAATGCCTCCACAAGCCTTGACTGATGGTTCCTTGAGCGTGGAGGTAAGCAATTACCAGATCCTTAGTCTAGAGTGCACGCACGTAGATGTACTGTGTGTCTATCGATAGCTTACTTGTACAAGTTTCAAGCGTATTACTTTTAGAGCATGATCTACAGAGCCACACACCAGCCTTGCGTGGAATTTGGGCCGGAATTAAAGAAAAAATGGATGAAAAATGATCTGATTTTCCCTCCAGAACCACTAAAGGGACACATGGCCCGGGAACCACACCACCAAACACTACTTGCAAGGAACGAGAGGAACACGTGACGGCGGGAAATAACAGAGGAAAATAAGTGGGTATGTGGACAATAACAAGATCCCGGAAAGAAAATCCCGGAGCGCCCGCAGCACGGGCAGCGCCCCTCACCACTCGATGAGCACGCCCTTCAGCACGTTCACCATCCCCGCGGCTCTCGCACAGCTCCCGGCACGCACGGGCTGGACACACGCAGGCAGGGGAGGCCTGGAGGGAGAAGGAACGAGAAGGAGAAAGGAGCCGCGGCCGCAGCCGGCACCGCCGGGGCCCCGGGGTCTCGCAGCCCGCCCTGGCAGGCGTGAGGGAGTGGCGGGCGCGCGCCCCCAGGCCCCCGCTCGCTCCCGCCGCGCGCGCCCCCACCCCACACGCACCCGCACGCACGTCCCCGCCGCTCCAGCCGCTCGCGCACAGCGCAGGCGCCCGCCCTCGCCACCCCCTCCTCCGCCCACCTCGGGCTCTCATTGGGCGGGCGGCGCGCTGCGCGCTGGCGTCACGGCGGAGCGCGAGGGGAGCGGCGGGGCCGGCGGCGGAAGGTAGCGGGGGGGGCGGCGTGTGAGGGGAAACGGCTTCGGGTTGCCGCAGGGGAGGGTCAGGCTGGAAATGAGGAGACGTTTCTTGTCAGGAAGAGCAGGCAGGCGTTGGGGCGGGTTGCCCAGGGAGGTGGTGGAGTCACCGTCCCTGGGGGTGTTCAAGGAAAGGCTGGACGTGGTGCTTGGGGACATGGTTCAGTGGGCGACGTTGGTGGGAGGGGGTGGTTGGGCCAGATCACCCTGGAGGTCTCTTCCAACCTTAATGTTTCCATGCCTTAATAGAGGGAAACCAGGAAGTCCCCTTGTTTCAAGGAACTGGACGCTGTCCTTAAAAGCAGTCATGAGTTTGTTTACTTATTCCTCTTTCAGAGACTACCTTAAATTCAACGAAAACACCAGGGGCTCCCATCTTACCAGATCAGACTTACTGATCGATGCTCCCCCGCGTGATACTTCACCATTTCCAGTTAATTGTCGCTGTGGCAATACAGACTATATTTGATATTGTATAAGGACATCTGTATTTTCAACATAAGAATCTGCTAAATGTATTAGATATTGATAGTGATGCGTTTTAAACCTGTTTGAACACATTCACTTAATATTTCAATCAGCACAGGTGTGTCAATGCAAACACTAAAATTTCACCTATCGTAAAAATTTTGTGTTTCTTCTGCAGAATTTGCAGCAATAGATTTTTGTGTGTTTTGTGAATTATTATAAGTGTTTTTTAATTCTTGATGGTTTTCAGCATAACTCTTGCACTGAAAATTCATTTATATTAAAATTTGTATTAAGAATTTAGATGAAGTCTTCAGCAGAAGTAACATATATTTGATTGCTGTTGTCAGTAGCCAAAGCAGATTTATATATTTTCATAACTTTAAGTAAGTTTTTCTTCTGTAGATAAAATGTAAAGGCCTAAATGGCCTTGTTTCTTAATGCTTCACAGCTATACTTGCATAGAAGCTCCTCACAGAGAGGTTAAAATGAAGCCTTTATTAACTGTAGAGTTTTTGTCTTCTTGAAGTGTCAATTGTCTGTCAGCAGAAGAAACATGCAAATGTTAGTCTGATTTGCCTTTTAATGGCAAAACTATGTTCTTGGGACCTAGTAAGTCAAAACAATAGATGTGTTAAGACAGAACCAATTAAATAAGGCCTTTAAAAGCAGTCTGTTACCGAGCTGTAATAAAATGTGTGTCATAATGTATACTGTCTTCATGGAGATGTCACCACATTTGGTATTGAAGGGAGAGTTACTAAGAAGTAGGAAAAGAGAAGTTAATTGGGGAAGCATAGTTAGTAATATCAACAGTAACACATAATTGTATAAAACACTGCTGTAGGCTTCTGTAATTGCAGTGCAGCCTATTAAATTCAGGAATTTATAGACTAGTTTAATTAGAGCAATTTATGTGGAGCAAAAGGACATAAATATGGTTTATGACCTTTGCTGTTTATTACGACCTTTGTTATTGTGACCTTTGCTGTAAAAAGATGAGGCGGGGGGAACTACTACAGGTTTTCTGTTGTAATTCTCAAATCAATAATTAGTTTTTTAATTATTATTATTTTTAACAGAATGTCAGTGGCTGCTTACTGTATATTTTGCTGTAGGCAGATCAGAACCTCTGGTCCACCGACCCAAAAACCCTTACCCTGGAATGATATCAGTAAGTACAGTTTTGTGAGTATCGTTTGGAGATGTTAATAGAAAGGGAAGAAATCTGTATTGGTATACCGCAATGCATAATTAAATGCTACAAAAAGATCTAAATCTCTGCATAATTTATGATCAGAAGCTTTTATTTGCCTGAACTGGATGTCTGCTTCTAACCTCGCTTTGCATAGCGATAATGATACCAGTAGGTTACCTGGATGATGATAGTTTCCCCACAATACAGTCTCATTAGATTACCTTAAACTCAATTTTTCATCCTTTTTTTTTTTTCCTTTTTCTAACCTATAGTGCATTGAAACCATTGTATCTATAAACTGTTAGTCACAGGGCAACACTTGAATAAACATTTCAATTTCTTTTGTTTCTTTCTCCATATTTACTGATTTTAGTTCTGCAATCTTCCCTGCTAAGTTTCTGCTTCCTTTGGCGCCTTCTGTATAGAATGAGAATTCTTACAATTCTAAAGTTTATTTTCCATCACTAAAAGATGGGATATTTCCACTTCTGCTTGACAGGAAGCATTGCATTTATGTATTTATTTCCTCTCTTTTCAACCTTCTCTGCCAGTTATTTCTTCAGCATGTAGCTGTCTCTTGTCTGCATCCAAAATTTTTAAAGCCTTGCAAAGGCAGAACCTGGTGACAGTGGGTATGGGGCAAACCTCCCAGTTCTTGCTGACAAAAATCAATTATTCATTGATTCATTTGTTGGGTTTGTGGCTACTGTTACTAATAGAGTTGCTCTGGATTGAGATCCTTACAGCCAGATAATCAGCTGAACTCTGTCCAGAACAAATACTTCAAATCTGACAGCAATCTTTGGATTTAAAAAGGAAATTGCTATAAGGGGCATGTGTTTATTCAACTCTTTCCTTTACAAATTAGTTTCTTTGAAATTTGAAATAGATATTTTCTTAGGTTGATTCTGCAGGGCTTTTCACATACAGTGAAGAAACACCCAAGTAATGTAAGGAAAAGTGAACTCCTTAAAATAGCGGGGAGTTGCAAGTGAATGCTAGTGATGTAGACCGATTTTTTTACTGTTAATTCCTGCACCTAGGCAATGAATAGATAACAGTGTTCAAAGTACATAGCACTGATGAGACACAGTTTATTGCCTGGTTTAGGAGAGCAGGAAATTCTAATTGAATAATATTTTCATTATGTTTAAATTCAGGTAGAGATTTCCTGAAAGCCATAGAAAAATAGAAAAACATGAAAAAGCTTACTCTTAAGTTAAGTACTCTGAAATTCTTACTGTTTTGGTAATCAAATGCTAACTGTTTATATTGAGATGATGCACATGATTTTGATGTTTTGTTTTTTTTTTCATTTTTCAAGGAAAAGTTGCAAAGGTAACTGGATCACTTGTACTAGGGTAAGTTGTAACTAACAAGTTTATATGTAACTTATATACACAGTTAAAATTTTAATTCATGTTACTTTCAAAAAATGTGACTATTATGGGACCTCTAGGCATGATAGAATATAGTTTTGCAGCCTATTCTCTGGTAATTATTATTTATTTTATTTATTTCATTTTTTTTCAATACTGTGCTGAGTTGAAATAATTTGTAGACTCATGTATTTGGTAAAATCTGTTTACAAAGAAAGAATAATTTATACTAAAATGACTTTTAACATTTTTGTTGTGGTTTTTCTTTTTTAAATAATACTCATGTACAGTTCTTCTTTTATTTGAAGAGGTTTTGTATTCATTACATATGAAGTTCTGTCCTTAAAGAAATTACTGCAAATCGATACTCAAGCTATACATCAAGAAAAACTTAAATCCCATGTATATATACGAACATCTTCTCTAAATCCAAGTGAATATCAAGGTAAGATACATAATTGTTTGGAATCTAAAAACAAATTTTTAAGAGAATAGAGTATTTCTGGAATTAACCTTTATATCAAGGAAGATACATTTCTTGAGATCTGTTACAAAAATAATATCCTTCACAATGTCACCTAATTTATTTTAAGCTGTTAGCTGTTTTTTTTAATATAGTCCTATATGCACTTTATATAATGTACTTTATAGCTACGTGTATGTGTGTGTATGTGTATATATATATATATATATATATATATATATATATATATATAAAAAAAAAATAAATGAGAAATAATGTGAGACAGCTGTCTTTCAAGCTTCAAGTAACCTGAAAATACTCTTGCAGGGATCACATACCATGCCAGAAAAGAAATCCATAAAGCAGTGAGGAAAATTCTAGAAACAGAAGCTAAACTTTTCTGGAGGCCTTTTAATGGTAGGTATCAAAGGCACAGCTTTATCCATCAATATTGATTTTGAATAGTAAAACGTAAGCCTTTTACAAGGTAAAATATTTTTTCTTAATAACTTAGCATTTTCTATTGTGTTTGAAACAGTGGAAATATTATTTAATAGCTTTTAATATAACTTCCTGTATTAATACTGAATATTGATTTATATATGTATTGAAACCATTCTTGAGTAAAAGTGATAGTTAAGAAGATAGGTAAGTGATATTTAAGAAGAGAATTGAAGAAGAAATTTGAGATTATTTTTCTGTTTCAGAAGAGATTTTAAGCTTATGATGCTAAGCTAATATTTGATACCCAAATGTTGTATACCAAAGGGTTTTTTTTCAGGGAGTGTAGTGATAGAACAAAGGGTAGCAGTTTTTAACTGAAAGACAGTAGATTAAGATTAGGTGTTAGGAAGAAATTCTTTATTGTAAGCGTGGTGGGACACTGGCACAGGTTGCCCAGAGAAGCAGTGGATGCCCCATCCCTGGAGGTATTCAAAGCCAGGCTGGATGGGGCTTTGGGCAACCTGATCTAGTGGGAGGTGTCCCTGCAACCCATGGCAGGGGGTTGGAACTGGGTGGTATTTAGGGTCCCTTCCAGCCTGAGCCATTTTGTGATACTATGAAAGCTGTTTTGGAATTGAAATAATCTCTGAAGTTTAATTTTAGAAAAGTATGTTACTCTTTCATCAGAATTGCCGACACTAACTAAAAGCAGCAAGGTCTTTTTATAAAGACATGTGTCACTGCTTTTTAGAGTAATTTTAAATAGTTCTAATTTAGAAACTGCTCCTGAGGCATACTATCTGTTGTCATTTAACTAGCTGCTAAATGGTTATAAGTACCTCAAGTACAGTGCTGTGAAATTAATTGTTCAAGGTCAGAGCCTCAGAGTTGCTAACCATTTTCAGCTCTTACTGGAGGCTGGTAAATCTGGTTGGTAAATGCCAGCCAGTATGTGTATGTAGCAGATATACAGAATACCAAGTTGATGACATTAAAACAAACTAAGAACATCCTATTATAATTGAAGGATCAGCATTTTACTAACGTCATTCTGTCATCATTCATTGTACCAGTTTAATGTTAAAATATTACACTCCAAATTATTGTTAACAGCTAATATTGAAATATTAGAAGGAACAAATGTTTTTATTCAAGGAATAGAAATGTGGCTGTTAAAATGTTCTTTAATAATAATTATTTGGTGTTAATTTGCTTTCTGGTAAAGAACACTTCAGTACGTTTGATGGAGAAGATCATGAATGTGCCTTATGGCTCCTCTTGAAAAGGACTCAGTCAGAAGACAAAGAGGTCCGACTGCAGGCTGTACAGGATCTGGCAAAGAACACTCGCTGGCATGGTAATGTATGCTGATGTAGCTTAATTCAGCTCAGAAACTCAACAAGTCGCACTTAGCTCCTGCAAATCTGCTGCCAACACCAAAAAAGGCTAGGAACTGTGAGGAGTGTAATACGCTCGGTACTTTGGTCTAGAATGTGTTTTTATTTACATGTGAAGCATTTTTTTTTTCCCCAATACCCTCATACAGAGTATGTATCTGCAGTGCAGGCCTCGCTCTGCTTCCCCACCAGTGAGATGCAATCACCAGGTAGAATGACATTGCCTTGGTGGTGGAGAGCAGTTCAGGTTCATTAGTTCTTTGGTCTTTCTATTGGGACTGCTAACTAGGACATTAGTTCTGGCAGGGATCATTGCAAGGCTCTGTAGCAAAAGGTTTTAAGGCTGTTCTTCAGTTAATAAAAATTGTGTGGGAGCTGATAGGCCATCATAGCAAGGTAGTAATGACAAACTAGAGGTGGAGGACTTGCATGTGCAAGTGTTATTTGTAAGCTATTTTCTATCCTACTTATTTTTGTTGCTTTAGAAGTAAGAAATCCTAAGGATTCCTAATTCTTCACAAGCATATTCCACAGAACGTTAATGTTTTTGTATTATCAATTACATTACATATCATAACTTATCATTAAGTAGGGAAATCTGACTTACTTTCATGGTCTTTTCCCCTTTGTTACCCACTTTCCTGTCATATAAACCACCCTCTAAAGCCTGGTGTAGAATTTAAGATTCTCAAGTCTCTTTGTTCTTTTAGCAGAAAATATCCTTGGAACCCCAAGCAGAGGTTATGTAAGCGTGTCCCTACCCGCTCCATGACTAGTCTGGATAAACTAGATGATTCTGTAATCTTGAGTCTGATTATACTGGTAATCCATTTGCTTGAGGAACTTTTGCTCTTGCTGTGCAGTTGCACAGAATGGGACTTACGTTGTTCCAGATTGTCTCTTGCAATTCTAACTAATTACCCCAAACTGTACATCAAAAAGCTCTGTTTCAAAAGATTTGAAAGCTAGGAGGTACCAAAAAAAAAAAAAAGAGGTACTAATTTAGTATGACTGTCTTGTGTTTATGGGAGAAGACTTACCTGTTAGCAGATTCCTTTCTCTGAAGGTCTCCTGTTCATACAGTGCACAAGATGGCCTGTACACAGGAATCTAATTGCCCTTTACTATATTATTTTCTTTGTAGCATTTACTGCTCTAGAATTTGGATGTGTTACAAACTGAAATCTTTTTTGTCAACTACCTCATGAGGAAAATGTTTTTTTTTTAATCTGAAATTCCAAAACCTATTCCAGTGAAGATTGAGACTGAAACTATGTGCTTTTTTTTTTTTGTGTCAATCCACTTAAATATTATATTTTCCTTCATTTTCCAACTTAATTTGGGTCTGTACCTTCAATTTCTCCAGCTGTAAAGTAGGTAGGGTTTGGAAAGTGGTAGTTTTGCCATGCTAGGCAGCTGAACAGCACAACCGCTCTCTCACTGCCCCTCCTTCGACGAGGAGAGGAAGAAGGAAAGAACAGCTCATGGGCTGAGATAAGGATAATTTAATTAAAGGAAAAAAATAATTATTAAGGAAAGATTATTATTAATTAAACAATTTAACTAACGGGAAAATAGGGAAAGGGAAAAGGGAGGGGGAAAGGATATAAACAAAACAAACCAAGTAAAGGCCATGTGGAAGTGCAGAGGAAAGAAATGACTCTCCGCTTGCCACAGATGAGTGATGCCAGCGTCTGAAGAAGCGGTGCCTGGTGCACTCGCTCCTTCT